>JARQOC010000005.1:186762031-187496665 GCA_033576535.1 Allobates femoralis
GGTGGGGGCGCCATACTGTTATGGGGAGCCTGTAATGGGATATGCACTGCTCCCCCACGGATGGGCGGGGGATGTAGTGCATATCATGAATAAGTTATGAGCGGCTCCACGTCACGAGCCGCTCATATTATAGCCTTCCCCCACCTCCTCCAGCCTCCTCCTGCTCCCGGACACAGCCCCCACCTCATACAAAAGTATATGACTCGTGTATGAGCCGAGGGGGGGACTTTTCAGCCCAATTTTTGGGCTGAAAAAGTCGGCTTATACACGAGTATATACGGTATGTAAAAATACATTTATGTACACACATTGGGAGAGAGCACGGGGGAGAGAGACAGCGGACAGGGGAGAGACCATATAGAGGAAAGGGACAGCCACTGACCCCAGCATCAGAGAAGCTGCCTCCATCATAATGTCACCACCCACCCAATAGCATATATATATAAAAGAAAATAATGGCACCAAAATAATGAAAAAAGTGGAGCTATATTGCCAATGGCGTGGCAACATTTCAGATTACTTATACTTTCCTTGAGAAAGGATAAGAAATCTGAAACGTCACTTCGCCTTTGGCAATAAAGGTCCACTTTCTTTCATTATACTGATGCTGTTTGGTGCTGATTTGTCACTTTTTTCTATAGATCAAGTTATTGTGCCAGGTGGGAAAAAATTTTGCAGTACTTTGAATTTTTCGGTGCTGTTCCTAAATTTTGTTGTATATATATATATATACACCGTATTTTTCGCATATAAACAGGATGGGGACATATACACAGGTTGGGGGCATATATACAGAATGAGGGGCATATATACAGAATGGGGGGCATATATACCAGGATGAGCAATATACATACCAGGATGGGGACATGTATACGAGGATGAGAGGCATATATGCCAGGATGAGGGATATATATACCAGAATTGGGGGGTTTATGTACCAGGATTAGGGACATATATACTGATTGTAAGACGGACACTGGCATTATAAGACGGACCCCATTTAACATTAAAAACTTTTTTTTCTCATTTCCTTCACCAAATTTGGGGGTGCGTCTTATAATCCGGTGCGTCTTATAAAGCGAAAAATACGGTATATAGACTATGCAACTGAGAAACAATATAAAAGCATGCGATTTTTCAAAAAACTAAATTTTTAGATTTTTTGGGGATATTCTAACTTTGTAAACTAAGGTTCTTGGTACACATAATAGTCAATGCCTGTTTGCCCATCAACCAGCTTCAAGGTGACCTTAGATCTGATGGGTCCCTATTACACATTCGTTGGGCTCAGCTAAGCTTCCATTTTTATCATTTTTAAGTGGGAGGACTCACTTTAATCAAAGACCACCTGGGGTCGATGGAGGTGCAGAGAAAAGCTGTGGAGCCAGTAACTCCAATAATTATATAAAAATAAAAAAAGCTAAACAGCACTCAAGGTCTTGTCTGAACTGGTGCCAGTTGCAATACTGAACAATACACAGAAACAAGTTCACAGCAGCACACAGACACTGCCAATCATGTGTGTATACATAGATATAGATAGAGGTAAAAACACCTATGCATTTGAGAAAAAATATAAAAACATGCATTTTTTCAAAAAACTCAATTTTTTTATTTTTTTTGGATATCCAAAAAAAATCCCCCCAAAAAAATCCAAAAATTTAGTTTTTTGAAAAAACGTATGTTTTTATATTTTTTCTCAAATGCATAGGTGTTTTTATTTTACTTTTTTTACTTGAAAACCTATCTCTTTAGGGAAGCTTACAGCCTGCAATGACCGAGCCGCTGCCCCATCGCCTCCGGAGCTGCTGCCCCACCACCACCGGAGCTGCCATTTCTCCACCACCAGATTTGCTGCACCCCTAACCTACTGTTTCCCCATTGCCCTGTAGAATGTAAGCCTGCAAGGCCATGGTCTTCTCCCCTCTGTACCAGTCTGTCATTGTTAATTTGTTTACTGTAAACCATATCTATAATTTTGTATGTAACCCCTTCTCATGTACAGCACCATGGAATTAATGGTGCTATATAAATAAATAATAATAATAATAATAATAATATATATATATATTTACAAAATCAGTCTATATATTATATAGACTGGTATATATATATATATATATATATATATATATTATATTATATATGCTGGTGATCAAAAGTAGAGAACAATGTATGATCAATTGATTTTTTTCTAACAGAATGTAATCTACAATGATCAACATTTGAAGGTTTTTCTGTAAGGCCAATAGAATATCGTTTTCCAAAATAACCAAAGTTTATTATCTTAAAACCTTTATTTTACACAAAACGTGATGATCATATTTAGAGAATGCTATCACTTACATTCAATCTACCATGCAACATCAAAAATTCCCTAAACCATGACACTTCCTACACCCCTTTCACTGACTTCTTTACACACTAGACCTAAATAAATTAAACTTGCTTTCATCGCTAAAATGAAATGTGGAGCACTTCTCCTCTGTCCACACAACATGCTCCTCACAAAAGGTAAGTCTAGCCTTCTGATTCTTTCTGCCAATGAGAGGTTTGGTCACTGCAGGGTAGACTTTCAGTCCAAATGCTCTTAAACATTGTGACACCGTATGTCAAGACAGATCTCTACACTGTTCAATGCTGAATTGGAGATCTATTCTATGGAGAGTCTCCACATTATCCATTCCTCTCTTGCAAATGTCTTTTGAGGGCGATTAGCCTTCTTTGGCATCTTGAAAGAGTTTGTGATGTTATAAAGATGCAAGATTCTAGAAAGAACAGATTTGGATCAACCAACTTCTGTTGCTATGGCTGATAGGGTGACCCCTTTGGCCTTCATCTGAACAACCTGCTACTGGAGGGTTTTAGTCACTTTGGAATGGCACACCATATTTGCAAAATCAGTGCAAACTGGAAAGTTAGGCTGCCAGTTAAATAATTAAGGAAATTAGCGCCAGGTGCCAGATTAACACCAGTAACTTGCAGGTATCTGAAAGTGTTCTCTAATTTTGATCAGTGTTGCTTTTCATTTATCTCATTTGCATATTTAGTTTGTGATTTAGAATATATTCAATTTATTAAATAAACTTAAAATACTGCTAATTTACTCAGGTTAGGATATTTTCACATAGGACAATACAATGACCATAACATTAAGGAAATTGTGTGTTCTCTAATTTTGCTTGGCAGTATATATATCACTGTAAGACAAGAGTGAAATTGTGTCATTATGTTTCATATTTGTAAGAAGCATATGGAATGGTAATTGCTGGGTGGTCCCAAGACTGTATGATTATCCGGCTTGCTTGTGTTTACTGTCAGACTTGCACTCTCTGTCACAGTTGCTTGCACACTTCATCATTCACTGTCAAGCTTGCTTGTACTGGGTGTCACTCATTGTCCCACTTTCTGTGTAGGTCTGCTACCTACGGTTTGTTTGCTGATAGGCAGAATTTCACATTGGGAAGAGAAGACATGACACAAGTATAGATAATTTTAAACCTCCCCTCCTCCCCCAAAAAACCTTAGAAGGTGTATTTGATCAAACACATTTGATCCACACTCTTTCATAAAAGAGGGACAAAACTATTACACAAGGCATACACAAAGTTTCATCTAGAAGAACAGTGGTGGGACCTACAATAGGTTTAACCCCTTCACATCACAGCAATTTTCTGTTTTTTGTTTTTGTCTCCCCTTCTTATAGGAGTCATAACTGTTTTATTTTTTGTCAATATAGATATATGAGGGCTTGCTTTATGTGGGATGGACTGTACCATTCATTTTACCATATAGGGTACTGCAAAATGGGTAAAAAAAAATCCAATTGTGATAAAATTGCAAAAAAAATGTGCAATTCCACAATTATTTTTTGTTTTTTTTTTTGTATCTTTTTATTTAAATTTAAGTAATGAAAGAAAAAGCAGAAGTTTGTAAAATATAAAACCAGGAAATTCCGGTTTGTCGTGGAGCGCTTCCAGAGGATGCACAGGATACTCTTATATATTGAAAATATCTAATTTATTATTCCATGTACATACAACGTGTTTTGGCTAGACATATAAAAATAGCCTTCATCAGGTAAAGTCATCAATAACTTGAAATATAGGATTTAAATAGGGAGATTTAGTCCAACCCTTCAATTAGCTGCTTCATTAATTAAATGCATATGCACATCCCTCCTCAATAATGACGTTGCTAAGTACACAGGGATTATACGTTGTTTAAATCTTTAACATATATTTTTTTGTGTTTTTCTCTTACAGATACTCATACAGGTTTGTATATGGTTTCTCATCTTGAGTATTTTGCGATCTTCCCAAGGAAGGACCGTATAAAAAAAGAACATATAAACATATAAAATTCAAGTGGATGTTGAACGGTTGTACAGAATTGATGTAAAATTAATATAATAAAATTAATAAAATTTCATCACAAAACTATATATCAAAATAATTAAAAACATTATCTGTTGGAGGGGTGGTCAGAGCAAAGCCTCTTTGTACCATATTTTCTGGTCCTGCCCATTGATCCTCAGCTTTTGGAGATCGGTTGAAACACTGATGTCCCGGGTTCCGGATCATCACCTACCCTTAGACCCAGCTGTTTACCTGCTTAATCTTTTCCCCCCAGGTTTGAATAAATCTAGGGGTAGACTTCTAATGCATCTTCTTACAGCAGCGAAGTGCATGATCTCTCTTAACTGGGAGAAAAATGCCCCGCCTTCAATCTCTGACTGATATGCTCGAATAAAAGACATTCGATTAATGGAGCAATTAACTGCCACACTCCATAACTCAATGGAAACATTTACTCAGACCTGGCAGATGTGGGACCTTTATGTGGATTTGATACAGCTATAATGTGTAGAGGACGGGTAGAGATGCTAATGTTTATTTGTAAAATGGAGTTGACTACATCCATGTAATTGCAATGTCATGTTCTATCTTTTGTTTTGATCGTTGAGAAAAAGAAATAAAAATTAAAGTTGAAACAAAACAAAACGTTATAATGTAATCTATAAAATCATTTTAAATAAATAAAATTTCTGTTCATTCATACAGTATAAGTCCAAAGTAGAGTTTAATTCACAATCAGACATTTTTTCTTTCTCTATAGAACATCAATTTTAATTTTTACCCGTAGGGGTTAGAACTCATGTGCTTATATTCATTGTTTTCTTTGATATATTTGTCTACTTCGTCCAAATCGTAGTGCCACTCAGGAACAGATTTTGGCATGTAGTAAACTTGCTTACATTTACGTGGGCATATAATTGTTTGGAAAGTGTCAGGAAAGATATTTCAAAAACTTATTAAGTGTCACTCTTGTCTACTGGGAGGTTCATCTAACCCACAATTGCCTGATCAGATTCCTCCGATTGTCAGAGATGAATCAAGTGTGTGCTCTGCCTTACCAGAGCGTAACCTCATCTGCCGGGAACACAGACCTTCATAACTATCCCCATCCCATCTGCCTCACCAGAGAGTAACCTTATCTGCCAGGGACACAGACGTTCACAACTATCCTCATCCATCTAATCTGCCTCACCAGAGAGTAAGCTTATCTGCTGGGGACACAGACCTTTACAACTGTCCCCATCCTATCTGCCTCACCAGAGAGTAACCTTATCTGCCGGGGACGCACACCTTCACAACTGTTTAATCCAGGTATCCAGCTTATTATCGGCTTTTGGGGCAGATTTTACCAGATGTACCGTTTTACTCACAGTTTAACCTCTCGTTGGTTATTTCAAAATGCCTACATTAACTTCTACTCACCCAACCTCCGTAACAGAAATTTTACTCAGTCATTAGTAGTACTGTTCCGATGATTCGAGGACCTCAAGGGTCGAAACTAATAAAAGGATTTTTTAAATCCCTCAGGGGTCCAAAATAATATTATTCCGGTAATTCAAGGACTTCAGGGTCAAGATTATAATAGGAGTTTTTTTTACTCCCTATGAATTTTTATTATCAAGCTACATTTTTTGTACTCTTAACAGGGACGATGTCAGATGAAATATCATAAAACTGATGGAGAATGACTCAGTGTACCTACGGAGAGGAATTGTACATGTACATATTCCATAGGGACAAGATTGGTATGTTCCAGTTAGATTTTTTTGGTTTAGTATTTATAATTACGGTACAAACGTAAATAAATCTATGACATCGTCCCTGTTAAGAGTACAAAAAATGTGGCTTGATAATAAAAATTCATAGGGAGTTAAAAAAACTTCCTACTATAATCTTGACCCTGAGGTCCTTGAATTACAGGAATAATATTATTTTTGACCCCTGAGGGATCATCAATAAAATCCTTTTATTACAGTTTCGGTTACATATACTAACTACCGGTTATATATACTAGATTCTTTGATAAGGCGTTGATCCAGGGAACTAGTCTGATTGCCATACGTGGAGTCTGGAAGGAATTTTTTTCCTCAATGTGGAGCTAGTGTTGCCACATGTTTTTTTTTTGCCTTGCTCTGGATCTACATGTTAGGCCATTGGTTGAACTAGATCGACTTAAGGTTTTCCTTCAACCTTAAATACTATGTTACTATGTTACTATGTTTATATGTCTAGGCGAAACACGTTGTATGTACATGGAATAATACATTAGATACTTTCAATATATACGGAGTATCCTGTGCATCCTCTGGAAGAGCTCCACGACAAACCTGAATTTCCTGGTTTTTATCTCTTCCTGACGAACCCTATACTGGGCAGTTCGTTTCTTCGGTACCGAGCAGCAGGCCAGCAGATTCAGACAGACACTCCAACTCCCTATTAAAGGGATATATGCTGAGTATACAAGACACCAAAAAGGTGAGAATAATTTTCACTATCACCTCTATTTACTAATCTGCTACACCTAGATCTGCGCCTTCCTTTCTCCTCTCACCCCTGTCTCGCAGACCCTACAGTCTCCGAGGACAACAATTGATCCAGAAGCTTGTAAAAAAAATTCAATTTTGTTGCCATCATCAGAACTGGTAAGTTTTTTATTTGGCACCTGGGCTAAGCGATTACTTATTTTTTGTATCAGATCAGCTGACATGTGAAGGAAAAGATGTGAGCCCACATCAAAGTATGGTACACAACCTTTGACATAAATATCAAAGGTCAAAGGTTGTGAAGGAATTGAGTAGCTTTTTGGAGTTAACAGCTTTTTTAACATTCTAACTCTTTTGCTGCAAATGCTTTCGTGACATTTTGTGCCTTTGGTAGCCAATTTTTTAAGTTTTGACATTTACTGTGCATTTAAAACCTAAATAGTAAATAATAAAGTAATATTAATGACAATAGCTATTTATTTCCTGAAAGTAGACAACTAGCACATTGCATAGCAAAAGCTCTTTCTGGGCCTCATCTATAACTCATATCAACATGCTGCTGGAAAACAAAGAGGCTGGAGTAGGCTGTCCAGTAATGGAAGTTGTCACTTGGCTAGGGATAAGGCCTTTTTAGTACAAACTTATGGATTTGGCAATCAATTTTTAGAGGCCAAACACAACCTTTTTAGGAGAAACTATAAGATTTTGCAATCACTGCTTTGAGGCAAAAAATGCCATTTAGTACAAACGTACAAAGTTGGCAATCACTGGTTGGAGGCTAAACACAGACTAAGATTTGTCAATCACTTGTTGCATGCAAAAAAGGTGGCCATGGCATCACACACAGATTTGGTAATGGTAATGTCCATGTCCTAATGGACCCTCTTGCCCTCTTCAACCTATAAACTGATTGAGAAGCTAGTTATGCTTTTGTGTAGCACTGATGGAGCAGCACGAAACAAAACAGGGTGGCAACAGCACTCTCCATAGCAGGAACACTCTGAAAATGATAGTGACTGCAAATTCTTATATCCCAAGTGATATGTGAATTAGGTAGCCAATGAAAGAAGCCAGCTAAAGACACAAGCCCTTGTGTCTTCAACTTGTGAATGTTTTATGCTCCCTTATGGGCTGCTGGACTGGAACATAAAAACAGAATGTGCGGGGGAAAAAAATGGAGTCTGACGGTACTCTGACTTCTCCCCACCACTTCCCCTCATCAAACATGTCCCGTCCGGATTTATACACAGTCAAAAGGTAGAAGAAAAGCATCACTTAAACTCATTAATGCTGTTTTTATCCGATCAGTTAACGAACAAAGCTACGTTTGCCAATTTCTTGGTTAATTGCTCTTGTTGATCCTGAACCAAAAATACTAAATAATATTGTGGTACCATGTTAGGCTGGCTTCACACCACGGTAAGGTCCGGTCCGGGGCTGTCCGGTTTTTTGCCCCATAGTAACCTATGGGGCCGGATGAAGCCGGATTACGGGAGAATTCGTATTATTCTCACCAGACACAAAAATGTTGCTTGCAACGTTTTTGTGTCCGGGGAAAAAAATCACCCCAAAAAGCCGGATCCCGGATTTGCCCGGATTTTCCTGCATTCTCCCGGATCAGGGGCAATCTGGTTCTCCCTAACATGGGAGCCTATGGGGCCAGATAGACACAGTCCGGGCGAATCCGGAAACCGGATACCGGCGGCTGCACGCCGCTGTTTCAGGACTGCGGCTTGCTCCATGCTATTTGCAATCTTGAAAAATCAGCAGCTGTGGCTGCAATTACAACCATTAGGCTGCACACAGGACTGGTGGGCACATTTGGCCCTCCGGTTCTGTGTGCTGATCTGGTCCGGGACTGTCAGGTTCAACTGCACCGTGGTTTGAAGCCAGCCTTAGCCAGAAAAATCGTTGTAAATACTTATAACCCAAAAAAAATTAGAAAAGTATTCAAGGAGTGATACCTTTTATTGGCTAACCAGAGAAATTATATTTACAAGCTTTCAGAGCTAAAAAGGCCCCTCCATCAGGTTATATTACAAGTGAAACACTGAGACAAGATGGCAACATTTAAATAGAAATTACACAAGGACATGAGGTAATGCTTGCGACAGATAGGCCAAGGAAATCAAATTAAGGCTACGTTCACACACTTCACTTTTTTGAGCGCTTTTTTGCAGACGCTTTTCAAAAAACCGCAAGTGCGTGTGCATCTGCCGGCAAAGTGAATGTGAAATTCACTTTGCCATTCAGACAATGCGTAAATATACGCAGTGCTTTTATGGGAGAAAGTGCGGGCGTAAAAAGAATGACCATGTCAATTCTTTACACGCCTGCGCCTGCCCTTTCTCCCATAGGAGCTTATTATTTCCACTGGAATTACACATCGCCATTCAGACAATGCGCAATTCCAGCAGGAATATGCCGGCGCTGCAGGAAGTGATGTCACACAGGGGAGGAACAATCCTCCCCTGTTTGACATCTGTCAGCCCCTTTTGGGTTTCGTAGTGTATTAATATATACCGTATATACTCGTGTATAAGCCGACCCGTGTATAAGCCGACCCACCTACTTTTGCCCCCAAAAACTGGGAAAACGTATTGACTCGCATATAAGCCGAGGGTGGACTCCAGCACAGGTATACAACCCCCAGCAGTAAGGTATACAGGCCCCCCAGTGGTATACAGCAGGCCCCAGCAGTATGGTATACAGCAGGCCCCAGCAGTATGGTATACAGCAGGCCCCCAGGGGTATACAGCAGGCCCCAGCAGTGGGGTATACAGCAGGCCCCAGCAGTGGGGTATACAGCAGGCCTCAGCAGTGGGGTATACAGCAGGCCCCAGCAGTGTGGTATACAGCAGCCCCAGAGGTATATACAGCAGCCCCAGTGGTAGTATACAGCAGCAGCCCCAGTGGTATATACAGCAGCAGCCCCAGTAGTTAGTATACAGCAGCCCCAGAGGTATATACAGCAGCCCCAGTGGTAGTATACAGCATCCCCAGAGGTAGTATACAGCAGCCCCAGAGGTAGTATACAGCAGCCCCAGAGGTAGTATACAGCAGCCCCAAAGGTATATACAGCAGCCCCAGTGGTAGCATACAGCAGCCCCAGAGGTAGTATACAGCAGCCCCAGAGGTAGTATACAGAAGCCCCAAAGGTATATACAGCAGCCCCAGTGGTAGTATATAGCAGCCCCAGAGGTAGTATACAGCAGCCCTGGAGGTATATACAGCCCCAGTGGTAGTATACAGCAGCCCCAGAGGTATATACAACTCCAGTGGTAGTATACAGCAGCCCCAGAGGAATATACAGCCCCAGTGGTAGTATACAGCAGCCCCAGAGGTATATACAGCCCCAGTGGTAGTATACAGCAGCCCCAGAGGTATATACAGCCCCAGTGGTAGTATACAGCAGCCCCAGAGGTATATACAGCCCCAGTGGTAGTATACAGCAGCCCCAGTGGTATTATAAAGCAGCCCCAGAGGTAGTATACAGCAGCCCCAGAGGAGGTATATACAGCCCCAATAGTAGTATACAGGCCCCCCAGTGGTGGTATACTGGCCCCCACCAGTAACACACAGCCCCCCCTCCTTAGTATGTCTTCCCCCTCCTTAGTATGTTGTCCCCCCAGGCTGCGGCACCTGTTAAAATAACAAACTTTCATACATCACCTTTCCGGCGCAGCTCCTCCGCTCCTCCGCTCCCGGCTTCTTCTTCTTGCTTCCGGTGTCATGTGACCGGGCGCAGGAGATGACGTCATCTCCTGCGCCCGGTCACATGACACCGGAAGCAAGAAGAAGAAGAAGCCGGGAGCGGAGGAGCTGCGCCGGAAAGGTGATGTATGAAAGTTTGTTATTTTAACAGGTGCCGTAGCCTGGGGGGGGGACATACTAAGGAGGGGGGACTGTGTGTTACTGGTGGGGGCCTGTGTAGTGCAATTGCACGGCATCCCCCCACCGTTGATGGACGGGGGGATGCCGTGCATATTCATTGTACTAATGAGGCGGCCCCACGTGACCGCCTGCGGTCACCGCGGCCCCCTCCTGCCTCCTCCAGCCACCGTTGCAGCCCCCCCCCACAGCATACCGAGTGACTCGCGTATAAGCCGAGGGGGGGACTTTTCAGCCCAATTTTGGGCTGAAAAACTCGGCTTATACGCGAGTATATACGGTACTGCGAAACCCAAAATAAACTAATCCAAATGTGTAAGAAATAATAAAAAGAAATAATAAAAACTGAATGCACGTCATAGCACGTCACATATTATGCAAGCGGCCAATCAGCGATCTTGATAGGCCCTGGAAGGTTGATACCTGCGTTTGTGTTGGGCTCCCGGCTCCCACAACACCCGAAGGAGAGGTAAGTATTCCATTTTTATAATTTTTTACACATTTGGATTCGTTTTTTTTGGGTTTCGCAGTGTATATTAATACACTATGAAACCCAAAAGGGGCAGTCACACATTTCACACAGAGGATTCTTCCTCACGTGTGTGACATCACTTCTCCCCTGCGCTTTTGGGGGAGAAGTGAGCATGTAAAAAACGCGGTGTGTGAATGCACTGCCTTTTTTTATGGCGCTTTTTTGCGCGGGTGCAAAACGCGGCAAAAAGCGCCCACACAGAAAATGTGCGTAGTGTAAACATAGCCTAAGGTTTTTGTTATACATGCAGATGAGGTGGAAGTGTTCTATTAGAGATCTGAAGACCTTCTTGCGGAGGTGTGAATTGTGTCCATGTAATTAGTCATGATTCTCAAGTGGCAAATTGAGGCCTATTGTTAGAGATTAAAATATCCTTATCAACTTGAACTCCCAGATGTTTCATTTTCTATCATTTTAAAAATGTACTTTCAATATTAGGGCTTTCAGATCTGACATACTGTGTCCAGGTCTAGAGAATTATATTCCTACAGGCGTGTCCAGCTCATTTTTTATTGTATTTTTATGCAGATTCATCCTTTTTTGTAGTTTTTGCTTTGTTTCCTCGATGTATGTCCCTGCATTGCACCTTGTACATTGAATTATGTACACAATATTGGAGGATGCACATGAAAAAAAAGTCCATGATCTTATAGTGCTGATTTATGTTGGGTATGGGGAATTTATCTGTTGATGATATTTGGGTACAGATCTTGCATTTCTTTCTATTACAGGGGAATGTACCCATCTGTGATGGTGATGTGAGGACACTTCTGAAAAGGATATTCCTTATGTTGAGAGGTTGTTTGTTGGAGAGCAGTGGCAGTTCTGGGAATATGGCTTTCAGTCTGTGGTCTCTGTGAAATATGGGTTGGAGGTACTTAAGATGTTCATGTGAGGGTTGTATGTTAACATAAGAGGCACCCTGTTGTCCTCCTTCTGTTTGTAATCCAGGAGGCTGCTTCTTGGGATCCTTGTGGCTCTGTGGATCTGTTCATCTATTATCAGTGGATGGTATCCTTGTTGCAGAAAGGTTTTCCTCAGTGACAGTAAGTGTAGTTTTCTATTCTCATTGTTTGAACAGATCCGAATGTACCTCGGAGCTTGACTGTAGATTATTGATTTTCTTTGTGTGACTTGGATGAAAGCTGTTCCATGTCAGGTATGCCGGACGTCCTGTGGGTTTATGGTAAATAGACATTTGTGTGTCTTTGATGTATATGGCCGTGTCTAGAAAAGAATTTGGGACTTTGAAAAATGAAGTGTGAGCTTGATGGTTGGGTGAAACTTGTTGAAGTTATTGAGGAAGGTGAGCAGGTCCTGCTTTGTTCAGATTATTAGTAGGTCATCGATATAGCGGAAGTATGCTAGAGGTTTCATAGAACAAGATGCCAAAAAGTCTTGCTCTAGTTTAGCCGTAAACAGGTTAGCATACTGTGGAGACATTTTGCTTCTCATGGCGCTGCCCATACACTGTGGGTATATGTTATTCCCAAAGGGAAAATAGTTGTGGTGGAGCACAAACCTAATGAATTGCAAGGCTGGTCCCAAAGATTGTTTTTTTGGAGGAAATATTTGCAGGCAGCAATCCCATCTTCCTGCAGATAAAGTCCCATACCCAACACAAATCAGGACTATAAGATCATGGACTCTTTTCATATACATCCTCCAATGTGGTGTAGGTATTACAATGTACAAGGTGCAATTCAGGGACATACATCAGGAAAACAAAGCAAAAACTACAAAAAAGGATGAATCTGCATAGACATACAATGAAAGATGAGCTGGACACGCCTGTAGGAATACACTTCTCTAGACCTGGACACAGTATGGCAGATCTAAAAGTCCTAGTATCGATAGGTCATTTTAAAAATGATAGGAATGAAAAATGTGGGAGTTCAAGTTGATAAGGATGTTTCAATCTCTAAGAATAGGACTCAATTTGACAATTGGATTCATGACTCATTACATGGACACAATTCACACCTCTGCAAGGTCTTCAGATCTCTAATAGAACACTTCCACCTCATCTGCATGTATAATAAAAACCTTAATTTGATTTCCTTGGCCTATCTGTAGCAAGAATCACCTCATGTCCTTGTGAAATTTTTATTTAAATGTTGCCATCTTTTCTCAGTATTTCACTTGTAATATAGCCTGATTGAGGGGCCTCTTGAGCTCTATAAGCTTGCTTTCTCATTTTTAGGGGACATAAGTATTTACATTGATCCTGAACCAAATCTGAAATGTTCGTGCCGGATTTTAAATTGGGGAACATGTTTGGGGAAAGTAGGTCCATCTCTAGTTACAAATCACCATGCCCAGATGATTTTTCAAGGGTGAGAATGATAGACTTTTTTTAATGCACTCTAATATATCAGTATTGATATTATCTTCTCAGCAAGGCATCCACAATGGGCCCTCTTCTTTTTAAAATATTTATGAAATGACCTTGTTGAGGGCTTACATAGAATAATTTCAATGTTTGTTGAGGATACAAAGCTCTTTGAGGTAACCAAAGCAGAAGAGGATAATATTATAAAGGGATTTGCTGAAACTATAGGCTACAGTAGACAAATGGCAGATTAAGTTTAATGTGGATAAATGTAAAAGGCTGAAAACAAACTCTGCAATTACAGTATAATTACATAGCAAAACTGTTGATGAAGGAGACTTGGAAATATTGTTAAATATAACATTAGAAATCAGTGTCAGTAAGTTGAGGGTTACATATATAAATTCACGAGATGCATCAGAAGAGGCTGATGGCCGCTTTACACGTCCCGATATCGTCCTGATATTGGATAAAACGGCATGGGAGCGCGCACATTTTTGGCAGTAATCCAAGATCACATAGGAGATGTCACACAGGGCGATATCGGCAGGCAACGCCACTACGATGTATAAGCCCCCTCGTACGAGCGAACCAGGGAACGACCATTTAACATGGGAGTGAATAGGAGAAGTTGTGCTTCAAATCGTTGTTGGGCTGTCACACAGCACGATCCTGCCAGATCGTCCATCCAATATCGGGCAGTTGGAGAGCCTGCACAATTCTTCCCCGATATCATTTTGGCATCGTTCTTGCATCGAATTGCATATTCACAGCACACAACGCACAAACAATATCGGCGTCAATGGCCGAACCACGTGACTTTTTATTGGAGTTGGACGACGATATCGGGACATGTAAAGCGGCCATGAGATGTCACATACAAAAAACATAATTTTGTCTTCATACAAATCTTTCCGTGACCACACCTATAATAATGGGTACAGTTTTATACATCTGTACATAAGAAGACATAGCGGAGCCAGAGCGACCAAGGCTATTAAGGGAATGTATGGAATGCAATAGAAAAGCAAATGTTTAGGTTATGCCATATGAATATACAGGTGCATCTCAATGAATTATAATGTCATCAAAAAGTTAATTTCTTTCAGTAATTCAATACAAAAAGTGAAATGCATATATTATATAGAGTCATTATAAACAGAGTGATCTATTTCAAGTGTTTATTTATGTTAATGTTGATGATTATGACTTAATGCCAATGAAAACCCAAAAGATCATTATCAGAAAATTAAGTTGGGAGGATGAAGGGTTAAAAAGCACGCTGCCATATTCCACGAGACATCAAAGAGTCAAAGAGTCAATATAATGTTGATTTATTAGTCAACGCATTTCAGGTCTCCCTGAAATGCCCTAAAACATGACAATATGATATTGATTTGTCCTGAGGAAGGAGTCAGGGAGCCCTAAAATGCATTGACTAATAAATCAATATTATATTCACCCGTTGATGTCTCGTGGAATATGGCAGTTCGGTTTTTAACCTTTCACCCTCCCTACTCTATATACACCACACAGGGGACTGCAGCAGCTGTGATCTGCTTTTATAGTGGTTGTGACTCTCACAACCACACAAGGTGAAGCCTCTGATACCTATTTACGTAATGTTTTTTCTTTCAGACCCTTCATACTCCCTACTTAAAATTTCTCTGATATTGATCTTTGGGTTTACATGGGATGTAAGCCATAATCATCAACATTAACATAAATGCTGTATATTTTGAATATGAATGAACAATACTGAGATCTTTCTAATGCTCTTTTAACATAAAGACCTGTAGCCATATACAGATAGATGTTTTTTTTTCAATAGAACAGTCTCCAGTTCTGTACATTATTTACACTTCATATACTGATAGAAAGTAAAGAAAGCAAGATAAGTAAAGTAGTATAGGCAGAATGATAATACCAAAGCACTATCGGCTATGTTTCTTCAGTAGATAGTTTTACTATAAGAGTAATAGGTTCTAACATATGATATTGTTATGAATGATACATTGATGACACATTGAATAAGTTTAAAAAGGGCATGGATGTCTTTCTAATAACATAAGACATGTTTGATAGACTAAAGAGGTATCTGGGACTAAATTATTAATGACCTATACACTGAAAAAGTCTTCAGTATGAGATTGATGGGAGTCAGAAACCCAGGACCATTATCGAACAGATGAAATCTACATAAATGAGAGGTCAGATGTAAATATTGTACAGAGCAGGACAAGATAGTGCAATATATTGTTAATTGGCCACTGCCAAGTACTGTGGTTAATCTCCATTTATTGCTAAAACATATACCAGCTGATTGGGGGGGTGCTTGGGTGTCAAAACCCTAACGATTTCATATTGAATAGTTTAGTCCCAAACAACCACAATAAAGCCAGATGGAATTTTTCTCCTTGAAAAAGGGACATTTTCACCCAACACATGGAGATTCTTGCTTTTATGATTTACACTTGATCGACCAGTGTGTGTTTTTCAATGTTATCTTTATTTAGGTTTGAGTCTCTATACTTTGCCCTCGGTACGATTAGATTTCACTCATGGAGAGCCATATGGGTAATGTTGTAATATATTTCAAGGGCAATCATACAATACCTGAAATGTCTTGTACAGGAGTCCCTTTCTACAGTGAATAGAAGGTCACATGTACGAGCCTCTGCTGGCTGTTATTGTACATATTCACCTTGACCCAATCCTCTGCCATAATAGACTACAAGTAAGAAGAGTCTTTTATTACTTTACTACTACCTTGTGATAATTTTAAGCATCTGAAATTTAGACTCCTTGATATTAATATATAGCATTAGCTTTTATTTATTTAATGCACAGTATTTGGAGACAATGCAAACAATGTCACGCTTAGGAGGTGAGGGAATCAGGTCACTGGATGGTGTGATGAGCGAAGGGATTCAGGGGGAGCTAAACTGACCCTTACACTGGGGGTCTCTGGCTCGCTCTGCTCTCTGAGGTACATCTGAAGGTAAGGAGGTCCAAGTCTCCACCTATTTCCTAAACTCCTGATAAGCCATACGCTAAGAGCCCTTACATCTACCACGGTTCCGGAATCACAGCTACTCCCTAGGCAAAGACTTCAGCCCAGCAGTAAGCATCTGCACAGCACAAAGACCAAGAGTAAACTAATTCTTTCAGAGGTGTCTGACAGAGGAGGGGGAATATATTTAAAACCAGGGGAACAGATTCCAAGTGAGTCACACCCATGCCTTACATCAACCCCTCAACCAGCAGTTGAACATAATAGTGAGTGCAGCTCTGGAGCACAACACAGGAGGCAAGTCAGGATCAAGACCTTCAAATCTATACCTCATGCAGCTCTTAAAGATATGCAGACACAACACACACAGCAGTATCCAGCAAAGTTAGTGCAATCTTAGAGTTAGACAGTACCCTCTCTTTTAAGAGAAGAAAGATGTTATGGGTTGCCAAAACTGAGGGTAGGTCAAGTCGGATTGCAAATGGCCGATATCCAAAACAGTCTTCCAAGCACGGAACTAGGAGCTCCAGCAGCATGCCTCCACCTGACGTGCTTGGACAACACCCATACATACTCATTCACACTCAGGTCTGGACCTGTACCTTTATTTCCACACACACGAGCATAGTCAGAAGGTGCAGTCTTAGGTAGGCATGTAACAAAGGTGAATCTCAGGACCCCAGGACTCCCTCCCTTGGTATGCACAGTAGAAACAACCTCCCTTCCCCTGCCCCTCTTCCTAGGATGATGCCCAGAGGCACCAGGAGACCAGAGCGTGGTGTGCACTCCACCGCCTGGTAAACTCTTATCCTCCTTGAGTGAAAAATTTGGTGTAGATGTCACCAGCATGGCAGAGATGGAAATATCCCGGCAGCTATCCTCAAAGGCAGCACCCCAGTGAACCACCTCCCGGGCCCGCCAGTCAATTACCAGGTTGTGTTTTCTCAGTCAGGGGAGACAATAGGGGTTGGTAAATTCTCCAAGATGTAACAAGAGGTAAACTCATGGTGATGAGTTCCTATGCTCAAGTTCACATTATGCACAACTTGGGATAATACCTTCTGGCTGAGCGGAACTGAGTCAATGGCGGAGACGGGAATGGGTCTCGCTAAGGCGATACAGACGAAGCCATGAGTCTGTGCAAAACAAGATCCATAAGAATGACTCCTGTTCAGCTATCAACTAGCACTGGTACAGTCTGAGTTTTTCCATCTACCAGCACTTTGGCAGACAGTGTGAACGGAGATTTAGAAAATTAGATATAACCTTCTGGTCGTCTCCTTCCAAATGACCCTAGGTAGGTTGTGTCTGAGACTGTGTATTTGTCCCAGAGTGATGTGGACAAACTTTGATAAAATGTTAAGCTTGTCCACAATAAAAACAAGCTCCAACCACTTGATGAAATGCAACTATAGGAGGTTTAACATGAGGTCCTACTGCCTTCAACTGCATAGGTTCATTGCGTGGAGCCTCCTCAACAGGGATAGCCACAGGGGACAAAGTTGGTCTCGGTCTCTCCCTCAGACATCTGTCTACCCTGATGGCTAGGGACATCACAGCTTCTAATGACTCAGTTGCGGCGTACTGAGCCAGAGTGTCTTGCAGTCTAGCTGACAAACCAAGGCTGAACTGACTCCTAAGGGCAGGGTCGTTCCACAGGGTGTCTGTCGCCCACCTCCCAAACTCTGAGCAGTACCCCTCTACTGCTCGTGACCCCTGTTTGAGTTTACAGAAGTTTGACTCACCCGATCTAGTTCACCATACACCTGAGCCAGAGCAGCAAAAAACCCGTCCACCAACCGCACCGATGGTGAGTCGGTTGGGAGGGAGAAGGCCTAGATCTGGGGATCACCATTAAGAAGGGAAATTATAATCCCACTCGCTGTTCCTCACTCCTAGATAAATGGGACCGAAGTCTGAAATAAAGTTTACAGGCCTCTTTGAACACCAAGAATTTATCCCTTCCCCCAGAAAACCTATCTGGATGAGATATCTTGTGTTCTGGTATGGCCTAGGCGTGAGTCGAGGCCAGATACCCCAACACCTGCTGTAGCTGCTGCACCACTTGCGTTCGCAGAACAGTGACCTCAGCTGAGATGGTTTGCATCAGTTGTAAAAAGGCATCTGCAGAGGACATCTGAGACATAATGGCTCAGAGACAATGGACGTTTTAGGGCCACTGTTGTCATGCTTGGACAAGGGAACTTCCAACTACTGAGTGTGACAGTGGAGCACAGACCACCAATGTCTGGTGCCCAACAGAACCAGATTTTCTAGCTGGTCTCCCACATTGGTACTAGCCCAGCCACTACCTGTTTGAGCTGTCAACAGAACCAGGGATTCCCACCCAGAGTAAGTTCATCACAACCAGCAACCGGTCTCCCATACTGATACTAGCCAAGACACACCCTGCTTGGCTAACAACAGCACCAGGTTCCCAGCCAGCGTGAGACTTCCAAACCTCACATCAACCCCTCAACCAGCAGCTGAACATAATTGTGAGTGCAGCTATTGAGCACAACACAACAGACAAGTCAGGATCAAGACCTTCAAATCTATACCTCATGCAGCTTTTAAGGAAATGCAGACGCAGCACACACAGCAGCATCCAGCAAAGTCAGCGCAATCTAAGCGCGTGACACATACTTGTTTTGTTTTCAGGTTGTTGTTTCATATACTGCTAAGCTACCTATTACTCTTGTATAATGTTTAGAACTCATATAAATCACTTATTCACTAACTGCTCCTTACCCATCACCCCTCCCGTAGGGAACAATACCTCACCAAAAGCAACAAATTATACAGTTTAGAATGAATATGTGCATTTGCATTATTTTTAATGAGCTGTCCTATTTGTTGCTTTCTGACAATATGTAAGTCTGATTTTGCAGCTTCTCCCTCCCTCTGCAGTAAACGTCTGTGTATCTGATAAAAGACACTTCCTCATTCAATCACATGGGTGTGATGTCGTGTAAGGTGCTATTGAGACCTTGGTCACACCCCTGCTCTATGTTGCTCTATGTACAGAAACAGTTGTCCAGATCCAGCCTTACTCTAGAACCCTTTATGACATCATGATGAAGATTACTAAGAGGGAGGTGTGAGAGCTGATCAATCAGGTATGACACATTGTCCCCTACGGGAGGGATTATGAGCAGTTAGTGAATAATTGATTTATAGGAGTTCTAAACATTATACAAGTGAAACAAGCAGGTTAGCTGTATAGTCTAGGAGTGCAGGGACGATAAAAAACAATTTTTAACTCCTTTTTAACGGTTTGATTGTCATCTTGCAACAGAGGTTTGGACATAAATTCTTTTCAGCTCTGAAACAAATGTGGAGCTTATTATTCATTGTTTAAAAAATTAAAGCTTTAATTACTGTCTAAATATGTAATAAATATGCTTTCTCTTTTTGTTAATTAATCTCTTTTTTGAGTGGAAATTAAATAATGATGTATTCTGATTTGCACCCTACCATACTAAGAATAGTTTGAAGATAATTAAGCAAGTGTTTGCTATAAAATCTAGTCAACCATATCTGAGATAAAAACATCTGCAGTCTAAAATTTGTCTTAATAGCTATGCAAAGTAACTCATATCAGCTAAGCCAGACACTCATCTGAGGCACTGTTCACTTCTTATAAGTACTGAGCATGATACTGCTTGACTTGCTGAAATGTCTTTGATCACATGAAGTAGTGTCTTGAAAATAAATTCTAATATAAAAAAATATCCTCCCAGAATTCAGGCTCATAAAGTGGTCATCTAATCTTCTATCTTCAAATGTGTATTGCTCCATGGCTCCGGATGATTGACTATTTAAATCAGTGGAATAGTTGTTACTGGTCTGAACTGTGACCTCTCTAGATCTGAAAGAAGTGTCAGATTTGCCTCTGCAGCAAGTGCAGGGGTGATAAAGCCGTCCAGATAAAGAGATCTGTTCAACTTCAAAGCAATGCTATCAAGTTCTGTACCAAAGAGCTTGTAAACACTGCATTTAGGAGACTAGCCACTGTTGATAGATAACAGCAGTGGACGGTAATATAGGCAACAGCAGTAAACATGAAAATTTAAAATACTTTACATTCCTGAGACTGGAAAGATTTTTAATTACATCTAAATTGCAAACTTTCACTTCTTTACATGCACTTTGCACTTTTGACCAATGAAATGTATAAGACAACCCTTTAAGCTAAAAGGAACTGACAGATATATACAGAATAAAATAACACCTAAACTTCTACTGTATTTTTCAGACTTGAGAGTACACTTCTTTCCCCACAATTTGGAGGGAGGGTGCATTTTATAATCCAGGTGTACCAGGGCTGTGGAGTCAGAGTCATAAAGTCAGAGTTGAAGTCAAGGAGTCAGAGTCGGTGTACATTTTGGTGGAGTCAGAGTCAGTATAAAATTCAACGGCTCTGAATCCTAAAATACAGTACAGTCCCTGAGAGAAATGATGTCGCTTATCCATGTTATGTAAATAAAAGCTTATAGCCTGACATTAAATTCATCCATTGGTTGTATAAATTACTCTTTTGAAAGCTGAAACCCTCCAAAACGTGGTTTAGGTTAAGAAAATAAATTGGCATCAATGCTGAAATTTTGATCATTTAATGAACACAGAATGGTCAGATTTTGGCAAGACAAAGATTTTGTTGGCTGGTCATATATTGCACCCAATCCTAGTTTACATCCTCATCTGTGTTCAGTAAATGATTGGTTAATTAGTAGGTGTGTATAAAAAGAAACCCAGCACCCCAGAACTTCACTTGAACTGCAACTTGAGCTCTGACAACATGCCAAAAATCTACCCAGTGACCAAAGCCATGATTATCAAGAGGCTGAAGACCAGATCCACTGCAGAGGTGGCTGGAACCTTTAATGTGTCTCAGTATCATGTGCAAAGAATTAAAAAAAGATTTGAAGAGACTGGAGATTTGTTTGAGAAGCCCAGGTCCGGCAGACCCCACAAGACGACTGCTCAGGAGGAACGTTTGTTGGTTCGAAAATCCAAAGCAAGCCCCTCTTCCAGTTCAGCAGAGCTCCAGAATCCTGGTCACCTGAACAGTTTATAGGATTCTGTCTCGAAATGGCCTCCATGGTCGAATCAGTGCCCAGAAGCCAGCATTAAACAAAAGGCAAATAAAAAACCGTGTGACATTTGCAAAATTCCACAGCCTGTTAAACAGATGGACGGTGGAAAAGTGGCAGAAGGTGGATTTCTCTGATGAATCTTCAGTAGAATTACACCACAGCTGCCGCAAATACTGCAGGAGACCTACTGGATCCCATATGGATCCAAAATACACCCAGAAAACAGTTAAATTTGTTGGTGGAAAAATCATGGACTGGAATTACATTCAGTATGGTGGTGTGCGAAACATTTGAAAGGTGGATGGCAATATCAATAGCCTAAAATATCAAGACATTAGCTACCACTTACATTCCAAATCATAAAAGGGGTCAAATTCTGCAGCAGGATGGTGCTCCATCTTATATATCCATCTCTACAACAAAGTTCCTCCAGGCAAAAAAGATCAAGGTGCTCAAGGACTGGCCAGCCCAGTCACCAGACATGAACATCATTGAGTATGTTTGGGGTAGGATGAAAGAGGAAGCTTGGAAGACAAAACCAAAGAATCTGGATGAACTCTGGGAGGCATGTAAGACTGCATTCTTTGCTATTCCTGATGACTTCCCTAATAAATTGTATAATCATTGTTGAACCGCATGGATGCAGTCCTTTAAGCTTATGGAAGTCACACAAAATATTAAATATGACTCTAATAGCACCACAACTTCAATCACCAATGTTATGCAACATATATTTGTATTTTAAGTTAATTATTTATTTGAATATCACATTACTTTCTGTGGGCGACAAAACTTTTGTCTTGCCAAAATCTGACCATTCTGTGTTCAATAAATGATCCATATTTCAGCATTGATGCCAATTTATTTTCTTAACCTAAACCAAATTTGGGAGGGTTTCGGCTTTCAAAAGAGTAATTTATACAACCAATGGATGAATTAAACATCATGTTATAAGCTTTTATTTACCGTATATACTCGTGTATAAGCCAACCCGTGTATAAGCCGACCACCCTACTTTTGCCCCCAAAAACTGGGAAAACGTATTGACTCGCGTATAAGCCGAGAGTGGACTCCAGCACAGTTATACAGTCCTCAGCAGTGTGGTATACAGCCTTCAGCACAGGTATACAGCCCCCAGCAGTGTGGTATACAGACGTCAGCCCAGGTATACAGCCCCCAGCAGTGTGGTAAACAGCCCTCGGCACAGGTATACAGCCCTAGCTGTGTGGTATACAGCCCCCAGCAGTGTGGTATACAGCCCTCAGCACAGGTATACAGCCCTCAGCACAGGTATACAGCCCCCAGCAGTGTGGTATACAGCCCTCGACACAGGTATACAGCCCCCAGCAGTGTGGTATACAGCCCTCAGCACAGGTATACAGCCCTCAGCACAGGTATACAGCCGTCAGCACAGGTATACAGCCCTTAGCACAGTGTATACAGCCCTCAGCACAGGTATACAGCCCTCAGCATAGTGTATACAGCCTCAAGCACAGTGTATACAATACAGCCCTCAGCACAGTGTATACAGCCCTCAGCACAGTGTATACAGCTCCCAGCACAGTGTATAGAGCTCCAAGCACAGTGTATACAGCTCCCAGCACATTGTATACAGCCCTCAGCACAGTGTATACAGCTCCCAGCATATTGTATACAGCTCCCAGCACAGTGTATACAGGCTCCCCCTCACAGTATGCCACCCCCCTCACAGTATGGCGCCCCCCCTCACAGTACTGCCCCCCCCATGCTGCCGCTGCTCACTGTACAATAAATACAGTGTTATTAGCTCTTACCCGCTGGCGGATTGCTCCTGGCTGTGCATCTTCCCTCCTTCCTGCTTGTCCTGTGACCGGGGCTCACCGCGATGACGTCACCGGCCGGTCACATGACACGCAGGGAGGAGGGAGGATGCACTGAGCCCGGGGCCGGTGAGAGCTAATAACACTATGCATTGTACACTGAGCAGCGGCAGCATGGGGAGGCCTTACTGTGGCGGGGGGCGCCATACTGTGATGGGGAGTCTGTAATGCGATATGCACTGCTCCCCCCGCGGATGGGCGGGGGAAGCAGTGCATGTCATGAATAAGTTATGAGCGGCTCCACGTGACGAGCCGCCCATATTACAGCCTTCCCCCACCTCCTCCAGCCTCCTCCTGCCTCCTCCTGCTCCCGGACACAGCCCCCACTTCACACAAAAGTATATGACTCGTGTATAAGCCGAGGGGGGGACGTTTCAGCCCAATTTTTGGGCTGAAAAAGTCGGCTTATACACGAGTATATACGGTACATAGCATGGTTTGCGACATAACTTCTGTCAGGGACTGTAGAATTTGGATTATGAGCATAATTTGTTCCTGGGAATGTGCTTGTAATCCAAATCACTTGTATATCAAAGCAAATTTTCCCATAAGGAATAACTGAAATACAGATGATTCGTTACATAACCCAAAAATATCTACTATTTTCATAACTGTATACAGTTTTGCTACTATTTGCAGTTTTATGGTATATACAGTATAGAAATGTACAGGAATGTAATCAGTTACAGTACCTAAAGTTGGTTTAGTAGCAGTGTCACATATGTTAAGTATCAATTATGGAGAGCTCCATATTCAGTATCCAGTGAACATGCAAATGCTAGAGCCCGTAAGTCAGGAAAAGACCGCTTATGATGGCTTACATGCATGCGCTAGAAGCACTACTAGTGTACTGCCGTAAGGGAGGTACAGTACTGTAGAGGGGTGGGAAAAGCTCACATTTTGCTCTTATTCCAAATCTTGCTCTTATAACAAGTTGCAAAACGCTTTCAAACCAAGTTACTCCTAATCCAAGGTTCCACTGCATATAATACATTGGGTACAGTAGTTTAATGCAGTATGTTCTTAATATTATTATTATGAATTATTATATTTAAAATAACTTGAATATTGCATCATACTAATGATTAAAAGCATGATCTTCACTTATCAGAATGATAAGCATGTAGTACACATTGTACATTGTACTACAATAAAGTTATCATTTAAACATGAACCATGTATGAGGGAGTCGGAGTCGTGGAGTTTGATTCAGGGAAATTGAGGAGTCAGAGGTTTGAGTTACCACCTTGGGGTGTATGATACCTTGGTATGTCTGTGGGGGTAGCGGTGATGGGGCAGGTGACCATGTCAGCCCGCTGTTTAAATTAATGTAATATTAACTGCATCCACCCATCCATTATCTCTCAGAAGTGAAGCTGGTGCTGAGTGGTGGGTGGGATATGGGAAGGGGAGTGGGCAGAGAGGCACATATTAAAACTTAATTCCTTAAATAGCTGGCACACGTGATCAGCTGCAGCTGTAGGTGATCACGTGTGGATATTTCCTGCTTTTTATGCACACCATCTTGGACATGGGAAGCAGCAAATATCCCGGCAGCGGACGGGCAATTATACTCACCGTTAATTGCTCCTGCAGTAGCGCCTCATTCTCCTGTCTTCTCTTGCCAGCAGCTGACAGTGTGTGGGGAGTGTCCGCATGACAGTGATGTCTGGAGGATGTCACGCTGCTGCCGGAGCGAAGGAGCATAAATGTTTACATTTTTTATTTGGCGCCAGGATGGGGTCCATATATAACAGGATGGATGCTATAAACCAGGATGAGGGACATTTCCAGGATGGGGATTATATACCAGGATGAGGGAAATTTGTGAAGAAAGAGGAGAAGAGAGCGCACATGAATAGACCTGGTGATCCTTCTTCAACAATTAATATAACTCCTGTGTCTCACTACTATGAGAGCTCCTCATTGACCACAAATCTATCTTTCAATTAAGGATGATGGACATTAGCAGGATGGATGTTGTACACTAGGATGTGGGACATTACCAGGATCGAGGCTATATACTAGGATGCCTTGGCGATGCCTCCTATGCCCTCGTTCCACCATCACAGCTTCCCCGGTATACTATCCAGATTATAGAATTGACTCAGATTTTAAAACGAACCCCTTTTTTCAATCTGAAAAATTATTTTTCAGATTTCCTTCCTCTAAATTTGGGATGCGTCTTTTAATCCAGTGCATTTCATAATCCACAAAATACAGTAACTTTGCATAGTGCCATTTATCTGCTATATCTGTAGGAATAAATTAATAACTGGGTATTCACATTTCCCTTGTCAATTGGATGTGTCCATAAAGAGACAGTCAGCAGTGATTGGACAGTGTTAGCGTTTATTGATATGACATTGTCAACAGAAATGGTAATGCTTTCTTAACAATTTATTTTTTTCCCTGAATTTTCAGGGGAAATAACAAAGTAATGGATGGCTATAATGAGTTGTTCAAAAAAACATATTCAGTAGTTATTATTTTATAGTAACTGGAGGCATTCACTAAACAGAAAAGTCAGGAGGTGTAGAGAAAAATGACCAAGGTTAATAAGAGAATGAGTAGACTACAGTACCAAGGCAGATAATTAAACTTGGGGTTATTTAGTTTGGAATAATGAAGGTTCATGTGCAATCTTATCACAATGTACAAATACAGTTAGGCCCAGAAATATTTGGACAGTGACACAAGTTTTGCTATTTTATCAGTTTACTAAAAACATATTCAAGAAACAGTTATATAATCAATCTGGGCTTAAAGTGCAGAACTTTGAGACTGTTCACATCCTATTTGGAGAAAAGATTTACGAATAATAGCTCTTTCATATGTAGCTGCCTCTTTTTTAAGGGACCAAAAGGAATTGGACAATTATCTCAAAAGTTCTTTAATGTGCTGTATGAGCTATTCCCTTATTAATCCATCAATATAGCAGGTAAAAGGTCTGGAGCTGATTCCAGATGTGATATTTGCTCTTGTTGTGAACCGAAAACATGTAGTAAAAGCTCTATT
This sequence comes from Allobates femoralis, assembly GCA_033576535.1. Lineage (NCBI taxonomy): Eukaryota > Metazoa > Chordata > Amphibia > Anura > Aromobatidae > Allobates > Allobates femoralis. The sequence continues at coordinate 186,788,617 of JARQOC010000005.1, forward strand.
TGGAAAAGAAGTAGACCATCATTAGGCTGAAAAAAAATAAATCCATTAGAGAGATAGCAGAAATGTTAGGAGTCACCAAATAAACAGTTTGGTATATTCTGAAAAAAAAAACTGAGTGCACTGGTTAGCTTTGCGACTCAAAAAGGTTTACATGTCCATGGAAGACATCAGTCATGGATTATCACAGAATCCTTTCCGTTGTGAAAATAATCATTCCCAACATCCACCCAAGTGAAGAACACTCTTCAACAAGTAAGTGATTCAGTATCTAAATCAATCATAAAGAGAAAATGTTAAAGCTGATAGAGTGGGTTCACCGGAAGGTGCAAACCATTAATGAATTTTATAAATAGGAAGACCATATAAGATTTTGTAAAGAGCATTTATAAAGAAGCCAGTAAAGATCTGGAAGAGCATTCATTGGACACACAAAACTAAGATTAATCTGTCCAAATTAATGGGAAGAAGAAAATATGGATAGGGCTTGAAAGTTTTGGAATTTTTGTGTTCCAACAGTCTTGGAGGGATCTATCCACTGTGGGTTACTGCCAGACCAATAACGGTGGTTTTGTTTGTTAACTTCACCATTCAGAAAAAAGTTTGCCTCATCACTTCTCTGAAGGCAGTTGTCTATGCTGTGAAGATATGAGATGTGCAGCATCTGAAACAACAGATACTGGAAGCCTGTGCTAGCATTTCTTCTGCGGTGTTGCTATCAGTGTGTCAAGAGTGGGAGAAGAGGGTTGCATTGACAATCCAACACAATGGGCAGCATTTTGAACACATTTTATAAGTGGTCATAAACTTGTAAATAACTCATGAAAGAATAAAGTTACGTTAAATCCAAGCATACCATTGTTTTTCTTATGAAGTTCTCAATATGTTTGATGTGTCACATGACCCTCTATCCCATTGAAAAAAATAAAGTTGGATCCAAAATGGCCAACTTCAAAATAGCCGCCATGGTCACCACCCATCTGGAATTTTTCTCCCTCCCATATACTAATGTGCCACAAACAGGAAATTGATATCACCCACCATTCCCATTTTATTTAGGTGCATCCTTATTAATGGCCCACCCTGTACATGTGTTCAAAACAACTTACTACTGCAAATTCTTTATAACAATGGTCAAAAACAATCAACTATGTTCCAGACTGACGAAAGACTGGAAAATCAGTTGCAGGTAGCAATAGAATGACAACCTCATCGAAAAGAAACAATTTATGCCATCACATTAGGAGTGAGTTAAGTAAAAATTTAAACAAATTTAGTAGGATCCTTTTTAAGTAGATAATTTTAGATGGCTCGTGAATGAGGTTATTAAAATCTGAATGGCTCTTGACAAAAAAAAGGCTCCCCACCCTTAGTCTACAACAAATACATTTTAGTCATTATTATACTGTACAGTAGATATCGATTCATTACTGTGCAAGCTGTGAGATTATAGAATGCTGTGCCACAACATATTTCAATGGTTGATTCACTACACAAGTTCAAGGACGTCCTGGATGACTTTTCTGAAAAATATACAATTACTGATTGTGAGTACTAATACATTAATACATTGTAGAGATGGCATGTTGATCCAAGGAACTAGATTTGATTGCAATATCTGGAAATGGGAAGGCATTCTTCCTTTACTTGAAAATTTATATCAGAACTCACCCCTACTTACTCTGTATCTGTTGCTATTAAAGGCAACACTGTCATTGTGACACAAATTCAGTTCTTTGAAGAGATTTCTTAAGGACCGTCACACGCTGCAATCTCGGCTGGCGATGTGTGGCGATCTAATGTGCGCGCTCACGTTTTTCGTGGTCGCCTCAGATCGCCGATAGCGGCATCACACGCCGCAATTTCGCCCTGAACCTAAGGCGATGAGTTGCTCCGGAAATCGCCTCCCCTACAGCGGAACCAATCTTGCTTCATTTCATCGCCACCTCACACGCCGCAATCTCAAAGGCAATGTGGGCGTACATGTTCAGTGCAGCGAGGACATAGTCGTGCCACAGTGGTTTACACCGCGCCCCATACATGCTCATTGGACAACGCAACAGCGTTACGATTGGTCAGCCTGCTCTGGCAGGCTGACTAATACATGACGCCATTGTCTTTCGGAGTTTGCACTGAGTTTGCGGACGGTTCTGTAGCTGAAGATGTGTGTGGTGCTGAACGGACAGCTCTTCAAATATGGTGCCCTGTCAACTGACAGCCAATGGAACACAGTAGCCAACACCAATCATCGCAGACGGGGTGTGGACTACAGAAGGCTTGAGGCACGCCTACGGGAAATAATAGGCAACGCTCTTTCCATCATTATCGCCCTGTCATACGCCACAACACAGAAATATTGCCTTAAGGATTACGGCTGATTACCGAGCACTGTTCAGCAATCAGGCGACGGCTGAGGGGCGATTTTTCGCCTCGAAATTGCCAAATCACACACCGCACCCGTGAGGCAATTTCGGTGGCATATTGCCTTTATGATTTCCAGGTGATATTTCAGCGTGTGACGGTACCTTAAGACTTTTAGGGATGTCCAGGCAGGAAGTTTTTTAGAAAATATCTTAACATTGTTAATCAAATTAGATTCATGCTATGAGACTCGGGGGCATTCACATTATATTCAAAACTCATACAATTTGCCAATATCAGATGATCAGGTGATCTGGCTGCCGGCAGCGGAGGTTACCTGAATTCACTGCCACAGGGCCTCAGTGACTTAGTGAGTGATGTCACCTTTAGCAGTCAGTGTGATTGCAGAGGCTATAGGGAGGGGACTCTTGTTTTCTGGCTGCAGACTCTGGATGAAGCAGAGCCAGGATCATGTGCTGTGTAAGACTATCCTTGTGGATTATCATCATAGGGGTATGTGTAGGGTAATAATTTGGAAAATGAGTGTTAGCTGTCTAATTTATTTCAAATAAAGGATTTTTCTCTCTGCATTTTTTAACTATTTCCTCACAGGATTAAGAATGTATGGGTCTCAAAAAGACCTGAACATTATCAATCTGGGTTTAATGACAAGCTGTCAATTCTCAGCTGTCATGAACCCTTTCGATCATTCCTATGTGACTACACCAGGGCATCGGAAAGAGTCAATTAAACTGCCAGGAATTGGAGCTTCTAATGAATGTGTCAATTTCTGGGGTGGCTGCGGGCTGCTATCCTTTAGCCTGCATAGGGCCCATTAACTATGGGTCTTACCATGCTAAGAATATCAGCCCCTAGCTACCTGGGTATTACCTTGACTGGCAATCAAAAATAGAGTGAAGCCCTCACATTTTTTTCTAAAACATTTAAATAGTTAAAAAAATGGGCGTCATTGTATTTTGATTGCCAGCCAAGGTAAAGCCAAGCAGCTCAGGGAGGCAGACATAGCAGTCCACTTTATCTGCATTGAGAATCAAAAATACAGTGATGCTCTATGTAATTTCTTTAAAATATTTATTTATTTTTACACTACTCTGAAGTCAGGTTCATTGCCAATTGCCACCAATCACAGACGCAGGCACAATGTATGAGGGGCGAAGCAGCCAATCACAGGCGCTATCACAGAGGGTAGGCATCTGTGATTGTCTGTTGGAGCCAGTGTAGTAACCTGGAAACAGCCCATACATTCTAGCATCTACCGAGCAGTCAATTATCAGGAAGTTAATGAGCGACTCCGGAAGTACAAGCACGTGGACCCGGTAAGTAATTACACTGATGTTTAATTACTGTTTTTTTTCTTTTTACAGCCACCTAGCCAACATTTCATAACTTTAAAGTCAAGGTTCGGGAATTGGATTCAAGTTCTGTTCAAGTCCGGTCACTGGGCTTTAAAAAAGTCAGTATGGGTCCACCGAACCTGAACATCGGCAGGTTCACCCATCACTAGTTATAAGTGTAATTAGATGGACTTGTGTCTTCTTTCAAACTGAAAACAATGATAGTGTACTTCATCCTTTAATTGGTTTCCACTACCACTTTCACCACTTTTCATCTGTCCTAACTAACTTTCCCAATATACTTCTACTACCTACTTTGCTCGTTTAAGCTGATATCTTTGCAGCACCTATATTCCTATGTTGCTGTTCTGGCTTTGCTATTTCTGATCTGGGGGCCGTAGATGGACAGAGTAGGGCACGTCATTAGTTGGGGGCAGAGTTACCTCTCTGTGGGTGACAGCAATCTAGGCCATGTGATATACTATTTAATAATTGGCATATTGCAGCACTTCTCAGATAAAGCAGGCTGAGAAAGAGTGAAGTGTGAGCTAGGCACGCATGCCCAGACTGCTGTTGCTCACATAGAGGCAGTTGCGCCCCCTACCAGTGACATGCACTGTTCAGTTTTCCTGATTCTAGTCCCCAGATCAGAAGTAGCTGAACCAGAACAGCAACAGAGGGCTATAGGAGCCGCAGAGAGATTAACTTATGGGAGCAGGATCTGAAGTAGAACTATATTAGAAAAGTTTTATTTGTGAAGACTTAGAACAAATAAAGAGGGTGAAATTATTAGAGGAAGACCTCTTTAAGTTAAAAACAAAAGGACAGTAGTAAACCTTAGGAAGTGATTTAATGTTGTGAACAAAAATCCTCCCATTCATTGAGTGCTAACACATTATTAGGTAATTGAGAAGAATGTAAACAATGTACTGTATATTAAAACAGTGTAGATTGCTTTATTAAATTGTAATTCTGACCACTCTCCCTTTATGAGGTAATATCTCTGGAACGCTTCATTGGATCCGAGCGATTCTGAGATTGTTTTTTCGTGACATATTGGGCTTCATGTTGGTAGTAAATTTAGGTCGATCATTTTTGCGTTTATTTGTGAAAATATTAAAAAATTGGCAAAAATTTTGAAAATTTCACCATTTTCAAATTTTGAATTTTTATTCTGTTAAACCGGAGCGTTATGTGGCACAAAATAGTTAATAAATAACATTTCCCACATGTCTACTTTACATCAGCACAATTTTGGGAAAAAAAATTTTTGGGGTTAGGACGTTATAAGGGTTCAAAGTTCATCAGCAATTTCTCATTTTTCCAGCAAAATTTACAAAACCATTTTTTTAGTGACCGCATCACATTTGAAGTCCCTTTGAGGGGTGTACACGACAGAAAACACCCAAAAGTGACACCATTCCAAAAACTGCACCCCTCAAGCTACTCAAAACTACATTCAAGAAGATTATTAACCCTTCAGGTGCTTTACAGGAACTAAAGCAAAGTGGAAACAAAAAATGGACATTTTAATTTTTCCAACAAAAATGTTCTTTTAGCCTCAATTTTTTAATTTTCACATGGGCAACAGGATAAAATGCATCCTAAAATTTGTTGGGCAATTTCTCCTGAGTACACCGATACCTCATAAGTGGTCATAAACCACTGTTTGGGCGCACAGCAGGGCTCAGAAGGAAGGGAGCGCAATTTGATTTTTGGAGCTAAGTTTCCATTCAAAAAGTCAAATGGCGCTCCTTCCCTTTCGAGTCCTGCCGTGCGCCCAAACAGTGGTTTATGAGCACATATAAGGTATCAGTGTACTCAGGAGAAATTGCCCAACAAATTTTAGGATGCATTTTATCCTGTTGCTCATGTGAAATTTAAAAAATTGAGGACAAAAGAAAGTTTTTGTGAAAAAAAAAATACTTTTTCATTTGTACGGATCAATTTGTAAAGCACCAGAGGGTTCAAAGTGCTCACTATGCATCTAAATAAATTCCTTGGGGTGTCTAGTTTCCAAAATGGGGTCACTTGTGGGGGAGCCCCAATGTTTAGGCACACGAGGGCTCTCCATATGCGACATGGTGTCCGCTAACAATTTGAATGGAAAATTAGCTCCAATTGTTAGCGGAGACCATGTTGCGTATGGAAAGCCCCTGTGTGCCTAAACATTGGAGCTCCCTCACAAGTGACCCCATTTTGGAAACTAGACCACCCAAGGAACTTATCTAGATGGGTGATGAGCACTTTGAACCCCGAGGTGCTTCACAAATGAAACCATAAAAATGAAAAAAGAAACTTTTTGTGGAAAAGAAAGTACTTTTTCATTTTTACGGATCAATTTGTGAAGCACCTGGGGGTTCAAAGAGCTCACTATGCATCTAAATAAATTCCAGGGGATGTCTAGTTTCCAAAATGGGGTCACTTGTGGGGGAGCTCCAATGTTTAGGCACACAGGGGCTCTCCATACGCGACATGGTGTCCGCTAACTATTGGAGCTAATTTTCCATTCAAATTGTTAGCGGACACCATGTCGCATATGGGGGGCCCCTGTGTGCCTAAAAATTGGAGCTCCCCCACAAGTGACCCCATTTTGGAAACTAAACCCCCCAAGGAACATATCTAGATGCATAGTGAGCACTTTCATACCCCAGGTGCTTCACAAATTAGTCCATAAATGAAAATAAAAGAAGATTTTTGTGAAAAAAAAGTACTTTTTCATTTTTATGGATCAATTTGTGAAGCACCTGGGGGTCCAAAGTGCTCCCTATGCATCTAAATAAATTCCTTGGGGTGTCTAGTTTCCAAAATGGGGTCACTTGTGGGGGAGCTTCAATATTTAGGCACACAGGGGATCGCCATACACGACATAGTATCAACTTACAATTCCAATTGTTAGCGGACACCATGTCGCGTATGGAGAGCCCCTCCCTGTGTGCCTGAACATTGGAGCTCCCCCACAAGTGACCCCATTTTGGAAACTATACGCCACAAGGAACTTATCTAGAAGCATAGTGAGCACTTTGAACCCCCAGGTGCTTCACAAACTGATCCGTAAAAATGAAAAAGTACTTTCTTTTCCACAAAAATTGTCTTTTTTCATTTTTATGGATCAATTTGTGAAGCATCTGAGGGTTGAAAGTACTCATTATGCATCTAGATATGTTCCTTGGGGGTCGAGTTTCCAAAATGGGCGTCCGCTAACAATTTGAATGGAAAATTAGCTCCAATAGTTAGCGGACACCATGTCGCGTATGGAGAGCCCCTGTGTGCCTAAACATTGGAGCTCCCCCACAAGTGACCCCATTTTGGAAACTAGACGCCTCACGGATTATGTCTAGTGGTATAGTGAGCATTTTGAAGCTACAGCTACTTCACAGAATTTGATAACGTCATATTGAACATTTTCTTTTTTTCACACAATTTCTCACTTTTAGGGTACTTTCACATCAGCGGTTTTTGCCGTTCACGGCAGATGCGGTGAAAAAAACGCATCTGCCGCGATTACCGCATAACTGCTGCACTTGCGGCAAGCCCCATAGAATGTCTATGCGGGCTTGCGGCAGGTGCGGCAAGTGCAGTATCAGCACTTGCAGCAGATGCGGCAGCAAAAAAAACACGGCTGACCGCGTTTTTTTTTCGCGGCTGCACCTGCTGCAAGTGCCGAAACCGTACTTGCCGCACCTGCCGCACATTACCGCAAGCCCCATAGACATTGCATGGGGCTTGCCGTAAGTGCAGCGGTTATGCGGTAATCGGCAAAAGCTGCTGATGTGAAAGCAGCCTTAGAGCATGTGCACAAGATCCGGAGACACCGTGTCCTGGTCGTCTCCTCTCCTGCATTTTTTTCTAGTAGTTCTTTATTAAATTTTTTTTAAAAAATGACGTGGGGCTTCGCCACACTTTTGGTCCAGCCAGGTAACAGAGGCAGCTACGGGCTGCCACCAACCCCTTCTGCCTAGTTTTACCTGGCTGGAAACCAAAAATATAGGGAAGCCCTTTTTTTTTTTAATTATTTCATGTAATAATTAAAAAAAAAAACGGCGTGGGCTTCGCCATGTTTTTGGGCCAGCCAGGTACAACTAGGCAGCTGGGCGCTGGAATCCTCAGCGTAGGGAGGCCCAAGCTTTCTGGGCCCCCCCCGCTGCGAATTGCAGCCCGCAGCCGCCCCAGAAAATGGCGCATTCATAGAAGCGCCATTTTCTGGCGCTGTATCCAGCTCTTCCAGCTGCCGTGTAGCGGTGGCAGACTGGGTAATAAGGGGTTAATGCCAGCTTTTTGGCAGCTGGCACTAAGCCCGAGATTCATAATATAGGGCCAATGTTAGACCCGCCATTAGGAATCTCTAGTAAATTGTAAAGAAGACACAACACAGAGAAAGATTTTTTTATTAGAAAAAAAAACAAACACAATTTAGACCCCATCTTTATTTGTCTGTGGCGTCCGACGTAGTCCAGTGGGCGGTGATGTCCGACGTAGTCCAGTGGGCGGTCCCGCGATGTTTCTCGGTGTTATAGCATATGGGGGCATCCCCCATATGCTATAATAAGGCACTCTCCCAGGGGAATGATAGGTCATGAACGCTGTAAGTTCATGACCTATCATGATCCTGGGGTCACACAGAGATTAACGGATCTTCATAATAATCTCTAAGGGTACGTTTACACGCCGCGGCGTGTAATTGGGGAATTTGGCGGCGATATGTCGCCTCGCCACGGTCGCCTGATTTCAGAGCAGTGCACAGAGATCAGGCGACCGTGGCGAGGCGACAGATCGCCGCCAAATTTCCCAATTACATGCCGCAATTGGGAGAGATTTTGAACGGCGATTATTGCAAGGCGACATATCGCCGTCAATATTTCTCTCAACGGTTACGGCGTGTAAAGGTACCCCTGTGTGACTCCTGGATTGTGATGGGTCATGAACTTAGAGTTCATGACTTAACCCTTGTTTGACCTCAGGGGAATGATAGGTCATGAACTCTAAGGTCATGGCCCATCACAATCCAGGGACCACACAGGGGTAACTGATCTTCATGATCTCTAAAGCAGATCACCATGAAGATCACTTAACCCCTGTGTGACCCCAGGGGAATGATAGGTCATGAACTCTGTAAGTTCATGACCTATCATTCCCCTGAGAGTGCGCGCAGCTCACACAGCTGCGCGCACAGAAGAGGAGACAGACTGCTGCTGGTGCCGGGATCGGGACTCCAGGATCCAGGAGCGGGACCCCAGGATCCAGGAGCGGGACCCCAGGATCGGGACTCCAGGATCCAGGAGCGGGACCCCAGGAACGAGGAGCAGGTGAGAGAGAGAGGAGGAGGGAAGCTGGAGGAGCGGTGCTGCAGGAGCGAGGAGGGGAGCCGGGGAGCCGGGGGAGCGGGTAAGAGGAGCGGAGGAGAGGGTTAGAGGTGCGGGGCTGGAGGGGCGAGGAGGGGAGCCGGGGAGCCGGGGGAGCGGGTAAGAGGAGCGGAGGAGAGGGTTAGAGGTGCGGGGCTGGAGGGGCGAGGAGGGGGCTGTGGGTATCAGAGGAGCGGGGCTGGAGGAGCGGAGGGAAGCTGTAGGAGCGAGGAGGGGGCTGCAGGAGCGAGGCTGGAAGAGCTGGAGATGGGGGGCTGGAGGCTGCAGAAAGTGTTGGGGGGCACAGGGGGATGTGTCAGTCATGCGATCTGACTTGTGACATGTCAGATCGCATGCAGCTGCAGGGGAGGCGGCGCGTTTTTACATGCGCCGCCATTTTGAGATGGCCCGGGGAGGGGTGGGGGGGTAAGGGGGGTAATCTCAGGCACAGGGGGTCTTAGGGGCCTTAGGGGTTAATGGATCACTTTGATCCGACATGTGTTTTCATGTCGGATCAAAGTGAAAGCATTTTGTACAAAGCACTTTCACTTTTGTAATGTGATGATCGGTAAACGGTGTTTACCGGTCATCACATTACAGGTGCGGGTACAAAAGGAGCTAATTACTACTCTCTAGGGTGTCAGCTACAATCGGTACGCTGACACCCTAGAGGTATTAGCTCCAGGGGCGGCGCTACAGGGCTATTTCCTGCCCGACGTCTACAGACGTAAGGCTGGGCTTTAGTACCCTGTTTTTCGGACGTCTGTAGACGTTAGGCTGTCGTCTAGGGGTTAAACAATTACTTAAGCCTTTTTCATATAAAGCTGGAAAAAAATTAACGTCCATAACAGAAGCAAAGGGAATAATGTACTAATCAATTTTGCTGTTCCATTGTTAATGATATATCCATTAAATATAAATATATGATGCTAAGCAATGCAATTATTAGTGGGATAAACATTATATTCTCCTCCTTCATAGAAAAAATACCTTGTTAAGGACAGTAAACTGCATTGCTCTGCTTGTCCTTGACTACAAAAATGAATTTAGATAATCAGCTAATGGCTCAGTAATTTCTCACCTCATATTACAGAAGTTTAAATTGCCAAGCCTCTTCCCTGCTGTGTTTGAAACAGGTTCCCTATGATTGAGATCAGAAAGGAGACATTATGGAAAGGATGTTTTTATGTCTGTGCAGGTAAGTCACTTGTCCCAATGTTAGTACTTAGTCTAGCATAAGCTGGGAACTATAACCACGCCTTATGAAGCCTGACATTCATAGCAAAATATTCAGGTCAGCGTGCCAGCTTTAAAAGACTGAGTTATATTAAACCAAGCAGTGGTGTAATGTTATAGATAAACACTGCAGACACATTCGCAATTTAAAGTGTTATTAAATCCATTATATAATATTTTGATCCTTCTTACAGATTTTTCATTGGTTAGCAAGAGTTATCAATTTACTTGTTTCTACTTCAACTATATAACACTGCTGGTTTTCTAGGAACTGGTCACTCTACAGCCCTCCCCACAGCGCAACAAACCCAGTGTTAGTATGCCCGCCCCCCAACTCTCACTATGCCCGCCCCCTCCCGTCTCTAGCATGCATTGCCCACCCCCTCTGACCTCAACCCCCCCCCCTCAGTGAAGCAGAATGACCAGCTCAGGGCAGAGGGGTAGTCCGAGCGGACGTAAGGTCAGGGGGCAGGTCTGAGTGGCTGTGAGGTCAGAGGGGGGCAGGCCCAAGTGGCTGTAAGCTATCAGCACTCATCATCACATCAGCACCGGCATGAGGGAAATGGTGAGCGCTCACACACAGCACTGAGAGCTGTCATTTCAGAGCTGTGGATTTGTCCCAGTGCCTTAGAGGTGACTGCTCTCATTGCATTGAGTGTGGAATGGCTGGGGATACAGACACTGGGAAGGGTGGGCATATTGAGGTTGGGAAGGCTGGGGAGGGCAGGCAATGCATGCTGGAGACGGGAGGTGGGCAGGCATAGTGAGAGTGGAGTGGCAGGGCATACTAACACTGAGAAAGGCTTGTTGCTCTGTGGGGATGGCTTGTAGAACAGTGGGTGTGAATGAACAGTCCCTAAAAATCACATCCCCTGGTCGTTTCCTACAGACGCAATATAGATATATATCAGTAACCCTGCAAAATGTTGACAGGGAGTGGATTACAAACTGTCAAAATTTTGCAGCCTAGATACACTCATGAATTATACCAAAAGTCCGGACAACCCCTTCAATGTCGCCAGTATATTTCCAATACCTCATAATAATGATGCTGCTCCATGGAAACTATATGTGCTACAGAAAAACTATATACATTTTTGAAACCAGGACAAAAAGATGATTCAGAAAAGTACAAAGTCACCTGTGATGAGTACAAAAAATATTTTTTTGTAGACCTGTTTCATAAATGCAAGTGGATGTGGATGTGACATCACATGCCGCAGCTTCCTCTGGTAAGTGGAGGGAGAGGACAACCGCCATCATGAATCTGTTTACCAGCGTTGATATATTTTTTTATAAGGTCATTAACATCTCCTTGAATTCACCTCCAATTGAAGAAGCAAAATGTGGGTTGGGGTTTCCATGCTACATTTGTGGTAATGCCCTCTAAGTCACTTTGAGACTTTTATGCCTAGGGATTTATTTATGTGGATATCTGTCTATCATTGGTTATTTGACCTTTAATTTTGTGCAATGTGTGGGTTTATTTTGTAGATTTCTTTCTATTTTTTATATTTGGCAGTGTGCTATGCTGCATGTAATGCTACTAAGATTTAAATACTTGACAGTCCTGTGTAAAGTACTATCTATGCCTGCATTCACTGTTGTAATGCATTGTCACTAGAGATGAGGAAACTTTCCCCGCTTATGTCTGCCAACTTCTAATTCAGCACGAACATTGCAGATTTGGTTCTCAATCGGAAAACCAAGCAATTTACCAAAAAATCAGCAAACGCATCTTTGTTCGGGAAAAAAGTTTGAAATTTAAAATGGCCCCAAAACTTTCCCTGATTGTTTGGGGCAAAAACATTTGTTGACTCAGTGGCTGAAAACAACACCTAACCTTACGGTTAGGGCTGTTTCCAGCCGTCAGGTCTACCATTTTCTTTTAGAATTTTTTGGAGCTTTTAAAGATTTTTTAAGCTTCTTGGAGTATATAATGACAATTGACCTTATGTGTCTTCTTTCAAGGAATACTTTCAGTTTTTGCTCTATGGCAGGATGAATTATCATCTTGATAAATGATTTCATCATCCCCAAACATCCTTTCAATTGATGGAATAGGAAAAGTGTCCAAAATATCAAAGTAAACTTGTGCATTTATTGAAAATGTAATGACAGCCATCTCCCCAGTGCCTTTACCTGACATTCAGCCCCATATTATCAACGACTGTGGAAATTTGCATGTTCTCTTCAGGCAGTCATCTTTATAAATATCATTTCAGTGACACCAAACAAACGTTCCAGCATCATCACCTTGCCCAATGCAGATTCGCGATTCATCACTGAATATAACTTTCATCCAGTCATCCACAGTCCACGATTGCTTTTCCTTAGCCCATTGTAACCTTGTTTTTTTCTGTTTAGGTGTTAATGATGGCTTTTGTTTAGTTGTTCTGTATGTAAATCCCATATCCTTTAGGCGGTTTCTTATAGCTCGGTCACAGACATTGACTCTAGTTTCCTCCCATTCGTTCCTCATTTGTTTTGTTGTGCATTTCCTCTTTTGGAGACATATTGCTTTAAGTTTCCGGTCTTGACGCTTTGATATCTTCCTTGGTCTACCAGTATCTTTTCCTTTAACAACCTTCTCATGTTGTTTGTATTTGAACCAGATTTTTGACACAGCTGACTGTGAACAACCAACATCTTTTTCAACATTGCGTGTTGATTTACCCTCTTTTAAGAGTTTGATAATCCTCTCCTTTGTTTCAATTAACATCTCTTGTGTTGGAGCCATGATTCATGTCAGTCCACTTGGAGCAACAGCTCTCCAAGGTTTGATCACTCCTTTTTAGATGCAGACTAACGAGCAGATCTTATTTGAAGCAGGTGTTAGTTTTGGGAATGAAAATTTACAGGGTGATTCCATAATTTTTTCCTCCGAACTGAGAGATTCCATAACTTTTTCCTCCTGCTTGGTCTACAAAAGTATTAGTTACTGGCTTGCACATTTTTATTTCTCAAGATTTCTTTTTGTGTTTCTTCAAGGCAGAGAGCCGCCATTTGAAATTACTTTAGTTTTGTGCCATGTCTGTGATCTTCTTTTTTTCTACAAAATCATACAACTGAATGGACATCCTCCGAGCCAGGTGATTCCATAATTGTTGTCAGGTGTTGTAGGTCTGTTCACACTCATGAAATACCATACTCTGGATATTGCTTATAGAAAATGAGCAGTCACTTTATTTCATTTCATTCCATATATTTAGAATAAAGATTTTTGGCATGTGTACGTGTTTTATATGTATCATTAATATTGGGCCTGTCCATACATTGCTGTCGATTAGCCTAATTCAACATTCCAGAATTAATTGGTGGGGAGCTGAATAAACTATTTACTTTTTTTTATTTGTTCGTCAAATATGTCAGGCTTCAATAAACACTCCACCTAATGGCAAGCCCAGGTGTTGCTTGTGGTATGGGGAATGGGATTTTTAAGTCAGGTGTCTTCTGCAGCTCATCCCATGGAGTGACTAATGAGGAGCTAGGCAACAAGATTTTGAAAACAATAATATCCTGTAAGCGGTTGTGTCCTGGTAGTGGAAGAGGCAGTGCCTTACAACGCAGCTACACTGTGCTTCCGTGTGCCTGCAGTATGCAATTTGGTTAGATGATGGATCCACCACATGACATACCAGCTCTGGAGGATGTGATCTTCCTCACCAGGGGCAGAGGGTGCTTAACCACTAGAAATGGAGAAGGTCATTCACACCTTTCTACCTGCATTGTGCCTGATATGCAGTGAGGTCAGGATCCAGCACTGGTCTTGCATGCCTCAAGTGGTCCCAACACAATGGAGCTCACAGTCAGGAGGTGAACCGTTCCCCATGCCAGCCGAGACAAGTAGTTATCACAGTCAGGAGGATCTTACTGCATGCCTAGTATTCTTATACCTGCAGCCAGTGCCACAGTCGGTGAATTGGCAAATCTATTAGGAGGATGAGGAGGAAGATGAGGAAATGGAGGAGGAAGACCTTGTTCCCCTGCCTTGTGTAGCATCCCTGCCATAGGCCTTAGACTGGGAGAATGCAATGTGGGGACCCCTACACCCTTTAAGTAATAATGCTATTAGGCATGAACCCCCCACCCTGCTACATTTCTTGAAGAGATTAGGCTCGCGGATGCCATGGCCCAAGAGTGGTTGCATGGGCCTAAGGCCAATGACTTTAATGAGCAAAATACCCAAGGCATGGTGGTAACATTCATCCAGGAAAGGGGTTTTGGATTCATAGCTGAAGAAGGGACTGGTCATAGGTGCTACATCAACCGGTCAACCCTGCTGCATGACCACCTTCCCAAAAGACACTGCACACTCTATGTTGGGGAGAACATCACTTTAATGAAGGTGAAGGGCAGCAAGGGGTGGTGTGTGTTAGGCAAAAGTAGGGTCACAACCAGGGTCAAATGCAAAAATTGCAAGCAAGAGGCTGACATGGAGAGGATGTTGCATTGGCTGAAGGCCAGGCCTCTTTTGGTTAGCCAACCAGCTGCAGACAAACCCACAGACCATTTGGCAGCAGAGTACCATGTGGAACAGCAACTTTCATCTCGGGCAGCATTCAAATCCTGCTCCAGTCTTTTGACTCTTATTGAAAAGAGATTTGTAAGAAAAGAAACGTTTACAAGAGACTATAATAATAATATAATATTTATTCATAGCACTTTACATACATGAGTAATGCTGTCTCTCTTGGAGCTCACAATCTAAACATCCTATCAGTATGTCTTTACAATGTGGGAGGAAACCGGAGTGCCCAGAGAAAACCCATGCAAACACGGGGAGAACATACAAACTCCTTGCAGATGTTGTCCTTAGTGTCCTTGGTGGGAATTGAACCCAGGACCTCAAGACCCCAGTGCTGCAAAGGCTGCAGTGCTAACCACTTGAACCACCCTAAGATATTGAGTCAATGTATCAAAAATATGTACAATCTTTAGTCAAACACTTAAAGCCATATTTAAGGACGAAACATTTAAATACAAATAAAAGGCGTGTATAGCACAACAAAGCCGTAGCCCACAACTATATAGAAGATATTTTCAGATCAAAAACAGCAAACAAGTTGTATTCATAAATTATGACACAAAAGTCCCCTTAAAAATAAATTTGATAACAGATTTAAAAGGTGTTAATTTTGGCTCAAGATCTCAGAGGAAAGATTTTTTCCAATTTTATTTTATTACAAAGAGGACTTCCCTAAAAAAGGCCCGTTGTTGGGTTGCTTTATTTGGCATGTTGTGTGGAGAAGGAATGTTTACAGTTATTGTTGAGTTCTTAGAAGAGCAATGCTAATTTTTTGGTTAATTTTATTTTTCCCTCTCAAAGGTTTATGCCAGTTGCACTTTCCCTGCTGGATTAGTGGGACTGCAGCCTTCAAGCTATATTTCAAAGCCCTTAATAGACAATGCCCTTAATGGAATTTGCAACATTGTAATGGAATTTGCTGATCCCTGTGGGACTTTCTTTATATATTGTGTATATTGATATGTGTCTTGTAGACTAATTATAGTCTGTGCTATGTACCTATGTTAAAATTATGACTTGGTCTGCAAAATTTTACAAATCTCATCATGTACCACCATGGCCTATTTCAAAATGTTGCTACCGTAAATTTTTTTTTAGTTCACTCCTTGTGTGCTGCACTGTTTCTGCAAGGAGATGCTGTGATACTTATCTACAGTACACAGACTGGCAAACAAGCCACAGGCTTCTGGCCTGATGGTCTGAGGTACAAAATGCAAGACACTACACACACACTTGTAAAATAAGGCTGGCCAAGTGCAGTCCTCAAGGGCTGCAAACAGTGCATGTTTTCAGGATTCTCTTAGTATTGCACAAGGTGCTGGAATCATCACCTCTGCAGATGATAAAATTAGTACCTGCATTATGCTATAGGAATCTTGAACATTTGCACTATTTTCAGACCTTGAGGACTGTAGTTTGCAACCCCTGTCCTAGAAGTCTCTATGGAGATAGCCAGGGGCAAAAGGAATCCTCGCAGCCTTTCAGCACAACTGCTGATCGCCCAGGACCCTCTAAGGCCCTGTGGCCAAGGTGCATTATTTAATGTTTTTCTGACACAAATTTTGAGAATATGCATCAAAATCTGCATGTCTAGCCTGAGGCCAGCAAAGCCTATCATAGGCCAGATGTGCTCTTTCCACTTTATTTTTTTTACCTTGCACATGTGGTTCAGATTTCTTTTTTTCTGCCCCAAAATCTGAACTAAATCTGCAAGGAAAATAAAACATGTTGGCACAGCGATTCTGAACTCTCATAGACTTTTCTGGTTTCAGTATACACATGCAGATTTTGATGCAGATTCACAAAATCTGCTTCAAAAGAAGCATCAAAATCTGCATGTCTAGCCTGAGGCCAGAAAAGTCTATCATAGGTCAGATGTGCTGTTCCCACTTAAGCCACAGTCACACATAACGATATCGTTAGAGAGATCGTTGTTACTGTGACGTTACAACGATCTCTCCAGCGATGTCGTTATGTGTGACACTTTGCAGCGATCAGGCCCCTGCTGTGAGGTCACTGATCGTTGCAAAGTGCTGCAGGTCATTTTTTGATTGTTAGTTTCCCGCTGGTCAGCACGCATCGCTGCGTGTGACCGCGAGAAACCAGCGATCAGTGACCTCACAGGGCTGGTTATTATGGTAAACAGCGGGTATCCAGGCAGTGCACGCTGCCCAGATACCCGGTGTTTACCATGGTTACCAGCGTCCTCCCTGCTTAGCACTGCCTGTAAGCAGGGAGAACATTGGTAACTATGAAAAACAGCGGGTATCTAGGCAGGTAAAGTCAGTACATCTCGTGAGATATCATGACTCTCGTAAAAGAGCATCGGTTACGAGTGCTAATGCCACAGCGGTTCTCAGGTCACACAGCAGGATTTCCTCTTGCGTGATATCCGCTGTGTGTTCAGGGAATTGACAGCTTTTCACATTGCTGGGAGCCATGCAGTGCCTGCTCTTCTACCATATGAGGACTGCAGTCACTGATCTTTCCCCCATATGCTGGGACTATGTCAACATTTACTTGGATTTCATTATTTTGGGGGTTTTCGTCTAATCATTTTTTACTTCCTTCTTTGGGGGGTGGAATTGGAGACTTGAAGCACATGGATTTTAATTAAAAAAGGTGTTGAATGGGGTTATTTTTCAAATAAAATATTTATTGGAGTGGTTATTGGTGTCCTTACTGACTTGGTTTGTAATATTGGGTATCTGATTGATATCTTGACATTGCTAACCTCTGGCCTTGCTGACATTACCCAGCTGGCATCAACTCCAAATACCATTATCCTGTGTGCTGTAGGCAGCAAGAAATCTGACGTGGCTGTGGCCTGCTAGATTTTTTTTTCAAGATTTTCAAATCTTTTAAGATTTTAAAGAGTACTCAACTTTTCAGCTGTTCATGTGGATGGATGGATAGATAGATGTAAAGTACAGATAGATTTATAGATAGAAAAAAATAGATTTGCAGATAGATGTTAATACATAATGTCCCTTTCCAGTAAATATAGCTTACACCCTTTAGTGCATTTAATGTTGCACTAAAAGGTGTTTTAACCTTGTATTAGTTTTAAAAACTAATTAATAAATAGTAAATAAAAAGGCGTGGGATACCCCCTATTTTATTTTTCACTAGCTAGGGTACAGCAGACAGCTGCAGCCTGCAGATCACAGCTAGGGGCCATATATCAGTTGTTATCAAAATTGGGGGGGGGGAAATCTCTAGACAATTTTTTCAAATATTTATGTATTTTTGCAATAATCTAACATCTGTTTGGATACCATGCTGGCAACCAATCACAGACACTGCGAGAAAGCTGTCTTGTCTTTAACCACTCAAGGGGGGTAGATGTCAATATGTCTAAGGCTCATTAGCGGGCCCGGATGCATAGTAACAGCAGTGCTGAAGCTTGTAAGTAATGGCATAAGAAGATAATGTCGGAACCAAAACAGCGAGGCTCCACTATAAAACAGTTTGAGCTGTGTTTGGCAGCTTTTGGGCCCCTTTGAAGGTGATTTCTAGACAATTGATCTTACTTCCTTTTGATTTGAGTAAAGTTTGGAAGATTGGCAAACTGTCGATTAATTTACCCAAAACTGAGACCGAACTTCAAAAGGTTTGTTCATCTCTGTCACATCTATACCTGTATGCACTGCTGCTGAATAGCCACTAATTATCTGACAGTCCTTTGCTTTTGCAATCCTCATATTTTCACTGACATGTTCAGCCATTGTGATGTTATTCTGTACTAGAGGATTTTTAATGTTCCAATTTATACCTCTCTATATGTTTGTCAGTGCCCTTGCATTGATGTAGTATGCTGCTTGTTTGTGGTCTTTTCAGTGGTGTCTATTGGTAGTCGTAGTCACTTCCTTCTCAGGATTCCTCTCTTTGTAGTGTCCATAACATAAATTAGCTTGTTAGGATACATGTCATATACATAAATAGTAGATTTCTAATATCCCACTATATATCTTCCTATGTTTATCAGTGTACTTTCACTGATGTTATATGCTTCTCCTGGTTCACAGTGGTATAAAACCTGTAATATTCAGAGGTAATGTTCTATCATAAAATCGCTGCAATCTGCTGTGGAGGTATAGGAACTGGGATGTTACCTTACGGTGCTGTTCTTCTCTTCACCACCTTATTCCTCTCCCGAGTGTTGTTTAGTTTAACTTCGAGCACCCTCCGCTTGGGGGGATACCGGCACTATGCGCCATGGCCAGCGGTCGCACAGCACTTCATTCCCTGTCCAAAGATGTCAGTTGCTTGTAGCTAATACTACGTCGCAGTCAGATGATTATTGATGGGGAGGAGTGGTAGAGTCAGGGGTACATCAAGAATCACCTGACCACGATATAGCAATAGCTACAAGCAGCTGACATCTTGGACATGGAACAAAGTGCTGTGCAACCACTGGACACGGCGCATAGTGCTGAAGAGGTGATGTTGGCGCGGGAGATTTAAACAGCTGTCAGATCAGCTGTTTCTTTAAATCTCCCGCACCAGCGCCACCAGGAGATTAGTCGCGCCCGTCCCCGGGAGAACAGTGGCGGCCACTGGGAGAGATTTCAATGTGATCTGCAGCGTTCTCCTGTGCTGTGATGCGAGAGACACTGCGGATCCATTGACCTCCATGCATTGTTTGTGCGCTTGCGTGTGCTTGCTGATAAATCAAGTGACCGCGACTACACAAAAATGCAACATGTTCGGAAGACGGAGGAGGGCACACAAATTATGCGCATCCGAACGCAACCGTAATGGAACGTAGCCAAATGCAGGTACCATGCATTCCCATGTTAAACATAGGAACGCAGTGCACATGCATTTGGCTGCGTTCGGTATGCTGCATTTACATACGTTAATGTGAAAGCAGCCTAAGTCACAGTCGTGGCCTTAGGTCTTGTGCCCATGCAGCAAAAGTGGTCAGTTTGTATTGCAAAAGGTTCTGCAGCAAAACTGCATCAATTTAAAAAAAAAAAAAAAAAATCACAAAAAATGCATCACGTTTTTGATGCATTTTTGAAAGTATTGAAGTGTGTTTATGCAAACATTGTATACTACAATAACTGTAAATAAAGATAGGTTAAAAAAATTATTGATGTCATTTCCTTTCCTTCCCGGTTTCTTCATTCTCTATTTTGAAAATTTTGAAATGGTATGTATAAATAAATGTATTTTAACTTAAAAACCTGTTTCTTTGTCTTTTTTATTAATAAAGTGTTTAATTTTTTTTTTTTTTTTAAACTGGGTAGGACTATTGTTACTTTTGCTGTCAATGAACAATTCAGTATAGCCCTTTATTTTTTAAAATTATTTAAAGAAATAATGAAAAAGAAAATGGGCTTCACCGTATTTTTGATTGCCAGCCAAGGTATCCCAGGCAGCTGGGGGCTGGAATTCTCATGGTTCTTAGGCTCAAGCGTTCTGGGTCCCCCACTGTAAAAATTGCAACCCAAAGCCACCCCAGAATTAGTGACTCCATGAGAGATACCAAAACTGGTGGCTACCCCACTCTTTCAGCTGCCCTGGTGCTAGTTGCAGACTGGGTAATAAGGGGTTAATATCAGATGAGTATTGCCAGCTGACACCCAGCTGTAGTTGTAAGGCCTATGTTAGACCCAGCCATTATCAATATATAAGTAACACACAACACAGAGAAAACAATTTACTTGGAATAAAGCAGAGACTTCCCAGTTTTCCCGCTTTATTACTACCCCCAAACATACCCTCTGATGATAATTCGCACTAATGTTCCTTGAAAACCTGAAGTGCTGCTACATCCCTGTTAGCAAATACATCTCTGTTCACCTGGGGAAGCAGGCTCACACTGACACCCAGATTGCGATGCCATGAGAGAGTTCATCCAAGGACTATGCAGAGCTGGGCATGCTCTGTCCTCAGATGAACTGTCAGACATCCCCACTCAGTGCAGAAAACTGGCTGGCAGTGTCTGAGCGCTACTCCCACTATACAGACATGTCTCCGCTCATAGAGATGAAGCAGAGCTAAGATGGTTCATCATGGGACAACACATTCTGGCTGTGGATAAAGATTATTAGTTTATTATCATTATTATTATTATTATTATTATTATTATATATACCAGGATGGGTCCATGATGCTGGCCATATATATCAGGATGGCCCCAGGATGAGGGATGAGGGATGATGGCCATATATACCAGCATGGTAGTTGTATGTACCAGGATGGGCCATAGATACCATGATGGTCCCAGGATGGGACCCTATACAGCAGGATGAGGGCCATATATACCATGATGGTGACACATAAATTAGGATGAAGGCCAAAAACACCAGGATGGAGCAAAATATACCAGTATGGGGAAATATATACCAGGATGAGGCTCAGTTTGTCCTTCAAATTTTATTTCCTTTTTCCTTCTTCTAAAACCTAGGCATGTCTTAACCTCTTTACGACCAATGACGAGTATACTCGTCATGAAAAGATGTCAGTTCCCGCATCATGACGAGTATACTCGTCATGGCTTTGAACTGTCACTGCTTCTAAACGAACAGTGACAGCTCAAATCTAAAAGCTGTCAGTGACAGCCAAGGGTTAGGGGCAGAGGTGTGGGCACCCCTGTTAACCCCTTCACCCCCCTCCCCCACCGCAATCACTCTTATCTGCAGGCGGGTTGCACCGCAGCCGCCGGCCATGAGCTGATGCTCCAGCTCCCCCTGTGTCCTGTCCCCGCCCCCTGTGTCCAGCTCCCCCTGTGTCCTGTAGCCCCCCCCCTGTGTCCTGAGCCCCCTGTGTCCTGTCCCTGTCCCCTGTGCAGCCCCTCCTGTGTCCTGTCCCCGTCCCCTGTGCAGCCCCTCCTGTGTGCGGTCCCTGTCCCCTGTGCAGCCCCTCCTGTGTCCTGTCCCCGCCCCCTGTGTCCAGCTCCCCCTTTGTCCTGTAGCCCCCCCCTGTGTCCTGAGCCCTCTGTGTCCTGTCCCCGTCCCCTGTGCAGCCCCCCCTGTCTCCCGTCCATCCCCGCCCTCCACCTTGCACAGTTTGTTTGCCGGCGGGCTTCTGCGCCCACCGGCAAAGCTGCAGGGCCCCCTCCTCCTCCCTGCTGGTCCCCAGCCCCCGGGACTCGGTCCCCAGCCCCCGATCCCTGGTCCCCAGCCCCGCTCACCTATCCCAGCGGGCTGCACGCTCGGTGCACCCGCCCGCACCGTCGGGCCTCCTCTGCAGTGTGGCTCCTCCTCTTCTCAGGGGCTCCTCCTCCTCATCGCTGGGTAAGTATGAATGAATGAAAGAATGAATGAAAGAATGAAAGAATGAATGAATGGATGGATGGATGGATGGGTGGATGGATGGGTGGATGGGTGGGTGGATGGATGGATGGGTGGGTGGATGGATGGGTGGATGGATGGATGTGTGCGTGCGTGGATGTGCGTGTGTGGATGTGTGTGCGTGGTTGTGTGCATGCGTGGATGTCAGCACGTGGATGTGCGTACGTGGATGTGCGTACGTGGATGTGCGTACGTGGATATGCATGTGTGGATGTGTGTGCGTGGTTGTGTGCATGCGTGGATGTGCGTACGTGGATGTGCGTACGTGGATGTGCATACGTGGATGTGCGTGCGTGGATGTGCGTACGTGGATGTGCGTGTGTGAATGTGCGTGCGTGGATGTGTGCGTACGTGGATGTGGATGTACGTGGATGTGTGTGTGGATGTACGTGGATGTCAGCATGCGTGCGTGGATGTGTGCATGCGTGGATGTGCGTGCGTGGTTGTGTGCATGCGTGGATGTGCGTGCGTGGATGATGGGTGCATAGGTGGATGGATGGGTGCAACAAGGGATCAAGTGTCCTCTTGTTATAGTCTCTGGGATCATAGTCATGGTGCACTGTATAACTGATCATTGTCATACAGTGCACCATAACTCTGACCCCTGAGACTGTAGGAAGAGGACACTTGATCCCTTGCTGCAGTCTCTGGATTGAGCAGAGGCGATCGAGCGTCGTGGGACCTTCGTTGTGGACTACGTCGGAGGCAATCGAGCGTCGTGGGACCTTCGTTGTGGACTACGTCGGATCTTCATAATAAAGATGGAGTCCGAATTTTGTTTGTGTTTTTTTTTCAAATAAAAAGATTTTTCTATGTGTGTATTTTCTGACTATTTACCAGAGATTCCTAATGGCGGGTCTAACATTGGCCCTATATTATGAATCTCGGGCTTAGTGCCAGCTGCCAATAAAAAGCTGGCATTAACCCCTTTATTACCCAGTTTGCCACCGGCACCAGGGCAACTGGAAGAGCATGGGTACAGCGCCAGAAAATGGCGCTTCAATGAATGCGCCATTTTCTGGAGCGGCTGCGGGCTGCAATTCGCAGCATGGGGGGCCCAGAACGCTTGGGCCTTTCCATGCTGAGGATTCCAGCCCCCAGCTGCCTAGTTGTACCTGGCTGGGCCAAAAATATGGCGGAGCCCTACGTCATTTTTTTTTCTAGAATTAGTTCTAGAAATAAAAAAAAATGGGCTTCACTGTATTTTTGCTTGCAGCCAGGTACAACGAGGCAGCTGGGGGTTGCTGGCAGTCTGTAGCTGCCAAGTTGTACCTGGCTGGACCAAAAATATGGCGGAGCCCTACGTCATTTTTTTTTCTAGAATTAGTTCTAGAAATAAAAAAAAATGGGCTTTGCTGTATTTTTGGTTGCAGCCAGGTACAACGAGGCAGCTGGGGGTTGCTGGCAGTCTGTAGCTGCCAAGTTGTACCTGGCTGGACCAAAAATATGGCGGAGCCCTACGTCATTTTTTTTTCTAGAATTAGTTCTAGAAATAAAAAAAAATGGGCTTCGCTGTATTTTTGGTTGCAGCCAGGTACAGCGAGGCAGCTGGGGGTTGCTGGCAGTCTGTAGCTGCCAAGTTGTACCTGGCTGGACCAAAAATATGGCGGAGCCCTACGTCATTTTTTTTTCTAGAATTAGTTCTAGAAATAAAATAAAGCCTTCGCTGTATTTGTAGCCAGCCATGTACAACTTGGTAGCTGGCTGACTGGAATCCTCAGCGTGGAGAGACTCAAATGTTGTGGGTCCCCCACGCTGCAAATTTCAACCCACAGCCACCCAAGAAAATAGCGCATTCATTAGAGGCGGCATTTTCTGGTGCAGTACCCCAACTCTACCAGTTGCCCTTGTGCTGGTGGCACACGGGTTCTCCATATGCGACATAGTGTCCGCTAACAATTTCAATAGAAAATTAGCTCCAATTGTTAGCGGAAACCATGTCGGGTATGGAGAGCCCCTCCCTGTGTGCCTGAACATTGGAGCTCCCCCACAAGTGACCCCATTTTGGAAACTAGACCCCCGAAGGAACGTATCTAGATGCATAGTGAGCACTTTGAACTCCCAGATGCTTCACAAATTCATCCATAAAAATGAAAAAGCACGTTTTTTTCCACAAAAAGTTTCTTTTTTTCATTTTTACGGATCAATTTGTGAAGCACCTGGGGGTTCAAAGTGCTCACTATGCAGCTAGATACGTTCCTTGGGTGGTCTAGTTTCCAAAATGGGGTCACTTGTGGGGGAGCTCCAATGTTTAGGCACATAGGGGCTCTTCATATCCTACAAGGTGTCCGCTAACAATTCCAATTGTTAGCGGACACCATGTCGCGTATGGAGAGCCCCTGTGTGTCTCCACATTGGAGCTCCCCCACAAATGACCCCATTTTGGAAACTAGACCCCCTAAGGAAGGTATCTAGATGCATAGTGAGCACTTTGAACCCCCAGATGCTTCACAAATTCATTCATAAAAATTAAAAAAACACTTTTTTTTCACAAAAAAATTCTTTTTGCCTACATTTATTCAGTTTCACATGGGCAAAGGGATAAAATACATCCCAAAATTTGTTGGGCAATTTCTCCTGAGTACACCGATACCTTATATGTGGTCATAAACCACTGTTTGGGCGCACGGCAGGGCTCAGAAGTGAAGGAGCGCCATTTCACTTTTTGAACGGAAAATTGGCTCTAAAATTCAAATTGCGCTCCCTCCCTTCTGAGCCCTGCCGTGCGCCCAAACAGTGGTTTATGACCACATATGAGGCATCGGTGTACTCAGGAGAAATTGCCCAACAAATATTAGGATGCATTTTATCCTGTTGCCCATGTGAAAATGAAAAAATTGAGGCTAAAAGAACATTTTTGTTACAAAAATTAAAATGTCCATTTTTTCCTTCAACATTATTTTAGTTCCTGTGAAGCACCTGAAGGGTTAATAATCTTCTTCAATATAGTTTTGAGTAGCTTGAGGGGTGCAGTTTTTGGAATGGTGTCACTTTTGGGTGTTTTCTGTCATGTACACCCCTCAAAGGGACTTCAAATGTGATGTGGTCACTAAAAAATTGGTTTTGTAAATTTTGCTGGAAAAATGAATAATTGCTGATGAACTTTGAACCCTTATAACGTCCTACCAAATTTTTTTTTTTCTTCCAAAATTGTGCTGATGTGAAGTAGACATGTGGGACATGTTATTTATTAACTATTTTGTGGCACATAACTCTCTGGTTTAGCAGAATAAAAATTAAAAATTTGAAAATTGCTAAATTTTCAAAATTTTTGCCAAATTTTTTATTTTTTCACAAATAAACGCAAAAATTATCGACCTAAATTTAATACTAACATGAAGCCCAATATGTCACGAAAAAACAATCTCATAATCGCTAGGATCCGTTGAAGCGTTCCAGAGATATTACCTCATAAAGGGAGAGTGGTCAGAATTACAAAAAATGGTCTGGTCATTAAGCTGCAAAGTGACTCGGTCCTTAAGGGGTTAAGATCCGATGTGTCTTTTAGTCCGAAAAATACAGAAGGTACACTTATTGCTGCACAAGAAGGTCAAACCAAACATTAAAAGCAAAGTTTCAAATTTTTTTGCCAGTCACAGATATGGGATATTGGATCAAGTTCCTCATTTAGAGAGTAACAAATACCGTAATGACCTTGCCTTTTCCATTTTTTGCACTTTTACCTTACCTTGTTCCAAGAGCCATAATTTTTTTAATGATACCATTTTTGGGTAGATGTGATATATTAATCGCCTGTTGTTGCATTTATTGCAATGTTGACCCCTGGATGTCATGACGAGGCCACTGTTGGGAGCAGGGAATGGAGCGCTTCCGACCAGCGCGTATTGAATACCGCTGTGGGTGAATCACTGATCTGCCGACTGCTGTTAAAGACACATTTTTGCTGATCAGATCAGCCAACTTGTGCAGGGAAAAATGCAGGCTGAGTGTGTGTAGGGACACGATACATTGGTACATCTTGAAAAAGTTAATATTTTCCCTAATTTGTTTGATTTGGTTTATTTACTTTTAGTATTTGTGTGAAAATCCACATCAATTGCAGGGAAACGAGTAGAGATGAGCAAATTTATTTGATGTTGGAATTCGGGTACTTTACGTATCCAAAGCACTCCAGTGAGCATCCCAGTGCTCAGGTATGCTTGGTGTTTAGCCCAGTGTGAGCTGCTTGCAGTAGGGGAAAAGAAGAGTTATCGGCTGTAGTTCATTTCCAAAAGAAAAGAAATGACAAATCCCCGGCTGCTCGCCCTCAGAATTGGTTTACTTATGGCTTATTATATGTGCGCAGTTAGTCGAGCTGCCCAATCAGTGTCTTCAAATGAGGTTTGGGACAAGTTTTGGTCCTAAACAGACATTTATAAACAGTCCAGCCAAACCATCAGAACACAAACATTCACGGGTCTGCTCATCTCTACACATGATCTATGACGCACAGATATGTCATAGATCGTCAGGGGATAATACTTTCCCTCATTTCTTTGATTTGGCTCTCTTTATACTTTTAGGACTTGTGTGAAAATGTGATAAAGTTTTAAATTAATTTTATGCATGAGTAAGAACAATCTATTGAGAAACCTTTAAGCTTCACTTTGTATAGTGTATTTACATTATATATATATATACTAGATGGTGGCCCGATTCTAACACATCGGGTATTCTAGAATATGTATGTGGTTAAATCCCACGCCAATATCGATGATTGGTCGCGGCCGGACGGGCGCGACCAATCAGCGAAGCGTGGTTCAAATTCCGTGACAATTCGCAGCCGGACTGCGCCTGTCGCTGATTGGAAGCGCCCGGCTAGGTGCGACCAATCAGCAAAGCGTGGTTAAAATCCCAAGCCAATTTGCAGCCGGACTGCGCTTGTCGCCGATTGGATGCGGCCCGTCGCTGATTGGTCGTGACAGCCGTCCGCGACCAATCAGTGACGAGGGATTTCCGTTACAGGCAAACAGAATTAGACGATTATATAGTAGATAGATATATATATATATATATATATATATATATATTTATACTTAGTAAGTATAAATGACATTGTGACAAAATTTATCTAAATTATTTAAAATAAAAAATGTCTTAGTTGCCCAATTGCAACCAATCAGAGATTAGTGGGAGAATATATAAAAGATAATCTGTGACTAGTTTCTGTGGGAAACAAAGACAGATTTCCCTTTAGACAGTTTTGATAAATGAGATATATTGCATTTTCTCCTTCTTGCATAGGTCAATGTGCTAATTAAAAAAGTCTAATATTATCACACTATAGACCACCACATAATCCTGGGATCTTTGTCCACAGAAGGTCAAAGCAATTTTGTATGGACCTCACATTCATATTCATATGCAATTCTCACCAGTAGAATTATTACTTTTTTTTTTTTTTTTTTTTTTTTTTTTTTTTTTTAGGCACATAGAGCAGGACAGGGAATATATAAAGGACAAACACATGCAAAACGGTTAGGCACCAAATTAGCCCATTTAGCACATATCACGCTGCATTACTTACATAAACTTTCACAAATAACTAACCTCTTCATAACATATGATGTAAACTTACATCATAAGTGGCATTCCTTCCTTTTATGCGGACACACCGAGCCCACATCTTTACCCAGCCATCATGTGCCTTTAACAGCTACAGGTGGATGGAGAGTAACTGTTATTCAGTTAAATCCCACTGTCAGTCTTTGACAGCGTGATTTATGTTACGCCAACAGTGGGCCCATCATTCCCTGCTTCCAACGAAATGCCCATGACGTGACCATGACATGTCAGTGGATTGTCATGACAACCAGGGAAAAGGTGCTGACCCCTGTGTCTGTGATGGCAAACTTCCCGTGGACACCAGCTGTGACCCAGCACTCATAGAAGACTGTGATTTCTGTTAGGCAGGCTTGTATCATGTGTCACAGATCATGTGACACATGTGTGCTATCCATGGAAAGCACATGGAAAGCATGTCACTACACACTCACCTCCATCCAGCGTTGCTGTTCCTCTCACTTCTGGTTCGCTGTTGGGCTCAGTGAAGTGAATATTCATGAGCCTAATGAGCGGACCCCAGAAGTGAGAGGAAATGTCATCGCTAGAGGGAGGTGAATATGCAATTCTTTATTTAAAAGGGAACCTGTCACCACATTCTACTCCTCTCTGCTATCACTAGCTGTCCCTGCACCTTCCTAGCTGATCCCTAACCTTCACTGTCTCACCTAAAAGGGCCGTATTAAGATTAAGAAAATGACATATACTTACATATAGTATGGATCCATAGTCTGCAGTGGGTGGGCTCCAGGGCTCCATTCCTCCTCCTTGCTTGCCGCACGCCCCGGTGGGCGTCATGGTTCCGTCTTCTGTTCATGCCTCCATTTGAAAATTCTTGCCTCTTCTGATGTATATGCTTCGGTCAGAACATCATATCCGGCCGGATGCATTGTGGGAGCTGGTCACGTAGTACGGTCTGGCTTCAATATGCGCGGGAGCCGATCCGTACCACGTGACCAGCCCCCACAATGCATTGGGCCGGATATGATGTTTCGGTTGAAGCATATACATCAGAAGAGGCAGGAATTTTCAAATAGAGGTATGAACAGAAGAAGGAACGATGACGCCCACCGGGACGTGCTGCAAGCAAGCGAGGAGGAGGAATGGAGCCCCAGAGTCTGCCCACAGCAGACTTTTAATCCACACTATACAGTGTTGGCCAAAAGTATTGACACCCCTGCAATTCTGTCAGATAATACTCAGTTTCTTCCTAAAAATGATTGCAATCACAAATTCTTTGGTATAATTATCTTCATTTAATTCGTCTTCAATGAAAAAAAAGAATTGTCCAAAAGCCAAATTGGATATAGTTCCACACCAAACATAAAAAAGGGGGTGGACAAAAGTATTGGAAATGTTAGAAAAATCATGTGATGCTTCTCTAATTTGTGTAATTAACAGCACCTGTAACTTACCTGTGGCACCTAACAGGTGTTGGCAATAACTAAGTCACACTTGCAGCCAGTTGACATGGATTAAAGTTGACTCAACCTCTGTCCTGTGTCCTTGTGTGTACCACATTGAGCATGAAAAGAAAGAAGACCAAAGAACTGTCTGAGGACTTGAGAAACCAAATTGTGAGGAAGCATGAGCAATTTCAAGGCTACAAGTCCATCTCCAAAGACCTGAATGTTCCTCTGTCTACCGTGTGCAGTGTCATCAAGAAGTTTAAAGCCCATGGCACTGTGGCTAACCTCCCTAGATGTTGACGGAAAAGAAAAATTGACAAGAGATTTCAACGCAAGATTGTGCGGATGGTGAAAAATAACCTCAACTAACATCCAAACAAGTTCAAGCTGCCCTGCAGTGTCAACCTGTACTATCCGTCTGCGTCTGAATGAAAAGGGACTGCATGGTAGGATACCAGGAAGACTCCACTTCTTACCCCGAGACATAAAAAGGCCAGGCTGGAGTTTGCCAAAACTTACCTGAAAGAGCCTAAAACGTTTTGGAAGAATGTTCTCTCTTTTTGGGCAAAGGCATCAACATAGAGTTTACAGGAGAAAAAAAGAGGCATTCAAAGAAAAGAACACGGTCTCTATAGTCAAACATGGCAGAGGTTCCCTGATGTTTTGGGGTTGCTTTGCTGCCTCTGGCACTGGACTGCTTGACCGTGTGCATGGCATTATTAAGTCTGAAGACTACCAACACATTTTGCAGCATAATCTAGGGCCCAGTGTGAGAAAGCTGGGTCTCCCTCAGAGGTCATGGGTCTTCCAGCAGGACAATGACCCAAAACACACTTCAAAAACACTAGAAAATGGTTTGAGAGAAAGCACTGGAGACTTCTAAGGTGGCCAGCAATGAGTCCAGACCTGAACCCCATAGAACACCTGTGGAGAGATCTAAAAATGGCAGTTTGGAGAAGGCAACCGTCAAATATCAGGAACCTGGAGCAGTTTGCCAAAGAAGAATGGTCTATAATTCCAGCAGAGCATTGTAAGAAACTCATTGATGGTTACCGGAAGCGGTTGATTGCAGTTATTTTGGCTAAAGGTTGTGCAACCAAGTATTAGGCTGAGGGTGCCAATACTTTCGTCTGGCCCATTTTTGGAGTTTTGTGTGAAATGATCAATATTTAACTTTTTGCTTCATTCTCTTTTGTGTTTTTTCATTGAAGACAGATTAAATGAAGATAATAATACCAAAGAATTTGTGACTGCAAAATAGCCATATAAGGGCTTGTTCTTTGCGGAACAAGTTGTACTTTTAAATGACATAAATCATTTTACCATATAGTGTACTAGAAAACAGCAAACAAAATTTCAAATGTGGTAAAATTGCTAAAAAGTGTAATTATTTGATGGTTTTTTGTCTTTTTCATTCACCCTGTTTACTATATGGTAAAACTGACATGTTGGTATGATGCCTCAGGTCGGTACAAGTTTGTAGATACCAAAAATGTATAGTTCTACTTTTATCTAAGTGGTGAAAAATGTTCAGAAATTTTTAAAGAAAAGAAATTGCACTTTTGGCACCATTTTCCATGACCCAAAAGACTTCTCATTTTTCAGGATCTTAATATTTTAATAGATCGGGAATTTCTGATTGTGGCAATACCATATTTACAGTGTGTATTTTTTATTTTTTAATAGTTTTATTTTCAATGGGGAAAAGGGGGTGATTTGAACTTTTATTTATTTTTTTATTCATATTTTTGAAAACTTTTGTATTTTACTTTTTTTATTTTACTTGGACCCTTAGGGTGCCTCAGACCCTTAGGATGCCTCAGACCTGTAGAGTCTGATCGCTGCTCCTGTTCACAGAAGTGCTCATGCATATCTTTGAACTGGAGAAATGGTCACTTTCTGTGAATGCAAGCGCATGCTAGGCATCTTCAAGAAGTGAGTCATGACAGCATCTTGTGTCATCAGCTGACCTTACAATGCATTGGCAAAGCATCAAGGCCCCTTGATGCGATCCCCGGACCGTTGATGCCGACAGTGATCCCTGCCAAGGTGCTTTATGTTGCGCTGTCAGTGATTCACAGTGCGATCTAAAGGCTTAACAGTGCTGATTGGATTTCTGATCTGTTCAGTTAGCTGCATAAGTTGGATGATCAGCCGGCATGTTCAGAGAATGATGCAAGCTCAACGCATAAGCCCCACAAAGGGAGGAAGGTGGCCTTGGGCATGCCAGTACGCCAAAGGTCGTGAAGGGTGTAAACAGGTTAATATCCTATTTTAAATTGGCCTATATGATCACTTTGGACAACTTCATATTTCTAAGACCTTTCTCCATGGAAGATCAAAGCTTTTTGGTATGTTTTAGGAAATGTATCATGTGTGACTAAATAGTGCTGTCAACATTTTCTAATATTAGGTTTTGAGATATTTTATATTAAGTATCATTATACACTGGTATAATGTGATTGTGATTTTTGTTGAAGTTTTTCATTCAATTGAAATTTATTTGTAAGCCAATATGCAAAGCACAGCTGCAGCATATGCCAATTTACAAAAAAATGCCTGCTGGTATCTGATCCTCTAGCAACTGCCTGTCCCATCCAACACAGCAAGATTTTGTAATACCAGCGCACAACTATGTACCTGATTATGCAATGCCAGCTTGTTTTTGGCACAGATATTTTAGCATCTTCGAAATCTACCTGACCAATGTTGCTTGCTATTGATTCCTAATGTCATTTTCAAGCCAAATTGTAGGAACCATGTAAACTTGAATATCAATTAAAAATCATAACAAACAAGGGTTTTTTTTAAATGCCATGTTCAAGCAGACCATGAGCACATGCAATTGCTAGATCTGCAAGATCTTAAAGGGGTTTTCCCATGAATAAAGATAAATTGAAAGTTGATTTTAATAAATATATATTGAAAAATAATAGTTTAAATAATTGGATATGCTTAAAAAGATATTTCCTGTTCTGAGACAATCTTATAAATGTGCCCCTGCCATAGTCATAGCTGAAAGTGTTCGCACTCTTGAAATTGCTGTAGAAAATGAAATATTTCTCCCACAAAAATGTTTGCAATACACACTATGTCATATACATGTTTCTTTACCTTGTTGGTATTGGAAAAACACAAAAACTGTGAAAAAAAAGCAAATTGGACATAATTTTACAGAAAACCCCCAAAACAGACTCTCAACTTAATATTTGGTTGCACATCTTTAAGGGTACCTTTACAAGCCGCAACCACAGAAGACATTTTTGGCGGCGATATTTCTCGCTAGAATTATCGCCACCAAATTGCCTCCTTATTGCAGCGTGTATTTCGGGAATTTGGCGGCGATAACACCAATGTCGCCTGGTTTCGATTTTACAGCACTGCTCTAAAACCAGACGACCGGAACGAGGCCACATATCGCCGCCAAATTCCCGAAATACACGCCGCAATAAGGAGGCAATTTCACGGCGATAATTCCAGCGAGAAATATCGCCGCCAAAAATGTCTCCTGTGGTTGCGGCGTGTAAACGTACCCTTAGAGTAAATAACTTTAATCAATCATTTCTTATAACTATCAACAAGCATCTTGCATCTCTTAACTGGAAGTATGGATCACTCTTGTAAACTGCTCCAGGTCTCTCATATTTGAAGCATGTCTTCTCCCAACTGTAATTTTAGGATATCTCCAGAGGTATTTAACAGGATTTAGATCCAGCAATGGCTGGCCAGTTCAGAACTCTCCAGCAATTTATTTTCAACCATTTTGGGTGCTTCTTGAACTATGTTTGAGGTTATTAACCTGCTGGAAGACCCATGATCCCAAACCCAGCTTTCTGACACTTGCCAGTACATTTAGACCCAAATCCTTTGGTAAACTTCAGATTTCATAATGCCTTGCACACGAGCGGTTAGAGGCAGCGAAAAAATCCCAAAACATCTTTCAACCCCATCATATTTGACTATAGGTACTGTTTTATTTTCTTTATAGGCCTTTATTTCATTTTTGGTAAGCTATAGAATTATGTGTTTTTACCAAAGTGCTCTATCTTAGCCTCATCTGTCCGCAAGAAATTTTCCCAGAAGTATTTTTTTTCAATTCTCAGTGTCATAAGTGGGGTCTTACTGGAACACCTGCAATAGCCTCTCCTTTCATTCAAATGTTGATTATTAGTTTAAGCTGACACCTATGCACTGAGCCTGCAGGATAGCTAGAATTTCTTTGGAACTTGATTGGGGTGACATCCACCATCCGGACTATCCTGTTTTGCAACCTTTCATCAATTTTTTTCCGCTATCCATGTTCAGGGGAATTAGATACAGGGCCATGGGTTTTAAGATTATGTAGCTCACCATGGTCATACGGACATCAAGATCTCTGCAGATGGACTTGTATCCTTGAGATTGTTTATATTTTTCAACAATTTTGGTCTTAAGTCTTCAGACAGTTCTCTTCTCCTCTTTCTGTTCTCTATGATTAGTGTAGCACACAATGCAAAGATTGAATCAACTTCTTCCCTTTTTATGTGGTTTCAGGTGTGATTGAGGGGTGTAAGAAGCTTGTTGATGGTTATAGGAAGTGATTGATTGCAGGTATTTATTGCAAAGGGTGTGTAACCAAATATTTGGCTGGGGGCCCATTTTTCTGGTTTTATGTGCAATAATGTACAATTTGTGTTTTTTATTTTGTGCTGTTTCAATACACAGAAGGGAAATAAACATGTGTATAACAAAGCATGTGTAATTGCAATACAATTTTGGGAGAAATACTTAATTTTCTGGAACAAATTCATGTGTGCCAACACTTTCAGCCATTACTGTATGTACTTGTGTATTGACTGTGTCTGACTGTACAGGGACATGGTCTGAACATACCACATCTTCTGAGCAAAGGAGGATGCAAAACAGTATACAGACATTACAGCATGGGATGACAGAAGATTCTATTTGTAGGATAAAATTTAAATCCGCAAAGGAAGCAAGCGCAAATAGGGTCTCATCGTTATATACTGTATAAGAGGAACTCTGAAGCTGCTAAATGTAACTGCTCACATTTTCAGGTTGTGTGACACACAAGCATTACAAAACACATCAGGTGGCTGCTGTGAGACTCACACTTCCACGTGCAGCGTGGTAGGCAGTCCTAGGATTCAAAAGGGACGGTGTGTTGGTCTGCGCTGCTACAAAAAACATGAAGCCGAAACCTTCAGGTGCTTGAGGTTTATTGGATCCATCCAACGCATTTCAAAACCTGCTAAGCTCCTTCATCAGGGAATGTATTCCCTGATGAAGGAGCATAGCAGGCTCTGAAACGCGTTGGATGGATCCAATGAACCGCAAGCACCTGAAGATTTGGGCTTCGTGTTTTTTGTAGCAGCGCGGACCAACAACACACCGTCCCTTTTGAATCCTTTGTAGGATAAATGATTTCCCTGCTTGTGTAAAGAAAATTTTATCTAAAAAAAATATCTGCAATTACATGCTGTAATGTCTTTATACTCTTTTGCGTCCTTCGATCCCTAGAAGATGTTTTATAATCAGACCATGTCCCTGTACAGTCAGACACGACATTTGCACAATATATAGCAGGGACAAATATATAAGATTATCTAAGCACAGACACATTTTTTAAAAACACATCAAATTGTGGAAATTATTACTAGTACAAGATCTGTTGATTAAAATCAACTTTGTTCATGGGACAACCCCGTCAAGGTTGCAGTTTGCTAATCCTAATGCTATTCTTCCAATGTCACACAATAACTGTCCTGCTATTTATTAAGAGACCCCAAATTAGACTTATAAACACAAATTACAGAAGCATATTTCCATTATAATAGATGTGATATCCACATATTTAGGGGTAAGTACACACACAACAAACATAACTGGTACAGAAAATAATAATATAACCTTTCCCTTATTTGCTAAGTTTTTCTTCCTTTCACATTCCAAAAAAAACAAGAATGGCATTTAGTCTTAACATGAAAATTTTAATAGTGCAAAAAAATAACATTTTTTTCATAGCTGTGATTTACATTGGAAAAGGAAATCAACTATAAATATCTGTTATATGCCACTGACAGCTGTACATTATTTACCATTGAAATGCATGGTAAAAACTGCCATCATGAAAATGTTGCATTGGCTTCTTAAACTTCTACCTGTAATTAAGATATCATTAATGCCAGTAGCCTTGAAAATGTCAGCAAGGTGTAAGAATGTATAGTAGTCAAGGAGACAGATTGGTTCAAAAGATTTTTTGCTATTATCAAAAATAACATGTTACAGGTTCCCAAAAGCTTTGTTCCAAAATGTCACCATACTGTATCATAGTAGAGAAAGAAAACATAATAAGAAACCTGGACAGGATACTTTGCTATGAACTAGATTGCTTTTTTCTTTAAATCACTCTGGTTCATATCATGCTTGTCATCATAAAAGAAATGTCTTGTAGAAAGCACAACCTACAGAGCACCATGTTTAATGGACACATACTCAGACTTAAAGGGAAGCTGTTGTAACATATATAGTCATCAAAATGCTACAATAGCATTACACAGTATGGTAATACAATTTTAAAGACATTACTCTGTTAAAAGTTATTTCAAGAATAAGGGAAAAATTAAGTTATAAAGTAGCGTCTGCCTTTAACGAGCTGTATAAGTAGTCCTAGACTCTCAAGGAATCACAAGTTCACTGTTACCTTCCACGAGCAAGCATAAGAAATAAGTGAAGTGTGATGTTCAGGTATTGACCTCAATTGAGTACAGAACATGGACTATGGGCCAAACTGGTGGCATAATTACTTTTAAAAAGAGTCACATGACGCATTACTATTTTCATGGGTATAAGTTGGATTACATGTAATGTGTAAGATCATATTCACACTGTGGCTATTGAACAGTCAAAACCTAAGAAAGAAACAAAATGAGCATATAATCTGCATGTAAGGATTCAGTTGTCTTTCTCCAGACTGACCACAATGGCTGCTATTACTCAATTTGCTAAATTGTGCTGCAGTTCAACTGCTTACCACTAGTGGCTGCTCTTGTGTTCTGGCAAATCAACCTTTAGTAAGATGAATGCTACTGAACCTATGAAAGCCATCTAGTTTCTGGTTTGGGCCTACTTATCCACATGTGAACTTCATTCAATGCTTGAGTTTTGTGTCTAGTTTAGTCTAGCTCCAGTCCCCAGTTCAGAGCAGTCTTTGGCCAGACTGTTCTCACTCTTATCCGGATTGTTTCTCCAGACATCAACTCCTGCATCCTAGGACTTTTACTACTGTCTGCTGTTCCCTGCTTGCGCCCTTCAGCAATCGGATTCCAGTGAGTGTTCCACCAGTATCTTAACACTGTAATAAGTACTGTGGCATGCAAATCTTTGGGCACCCCTGGTCAAAATAAATGTTACTGTGAATAGTTAATTAAGTTGAAGATGAAATGATAAAAGAGCAGTGCATCAAAGACGACCCAGGAATCTCACCAAACTGGAAGAATTGTTCAAGGAGGAATGGATGAAAATCCCGCAAACAAGAATTGAAGGACTCTTGGCTGACTATAAAAAGCGTTTACAATCTGTGATATCTACAGAAGGGGGCGCTACTGCTACTAGCCATAATGGATTCCAAAATTTTTGCATTGGCTCATGTCCCTTTTTGTAATTTTTAAAATGTTAAAGATGAAAATGTTTTACTTTTTGCTCACAACACAAAGAAAATGTGTAATCTTTTATTTTATGCCTTTTAGAGCTCATTTCATCTTCAACTTGCTTAACTCTTCACAATAACAGTAATTTTGGCCAAACTGTAGATACTAATAGTACATGTGAACAAAACAGGGAACTTAGTTATTGCTACTTTAATAAAATAAAGTGTAAAATCATCTCATCGCGACAAGGTATACCCAATTTTGACAGTCCTTTTTTCACATACAATTTACATGTGGCCAAAGAACTCAATGTGAATATAAAATTATCTGTAAAATGTGTAGGGATGCACTCACTTCTGGCATTGGTTGAGGTAAGCACAGCAAGAATGTACTTGATTAAATGGGAAGATTTATTTAAAGAGGTTTGCCACTACTTTAACACTGATGGCCTATCCTTTGGACATGTCATCAATGTCTGATCGGCTGGGGCCTGACACCCATCTCCACTGCCCAGCACCTGCTCTCAATGCCAGCAGCAAAACAGATGGCTGTAAATGATCAGCTCCAGAGCTGCTCCATCTTCTGATAGTGGCTGCGGCCAGGTACTACACATCCGTCCCATACTGGTTTGAATAGGAGGTGGATGTGTTGTATCAGTAGACGGACTAGCTCTGGAAAAGAGAATTTTCAGCAACCGGTATCTGGTTCAGCTCATAAGTGGGAGTGCTGGATGTCAGACCATAGCCAATCAAACATTGATTACCTAGCCTCAAGATAGACCATCAATGTTAAGTAATGGATAAACTTTTTAAGCAATAATCTTTCAGAAGAAAACTAACAGAAAAACAGTTTTATCTTGGCACAACCTAGCAGAAATGAACAAACTGTCCATAGATGTGTCAGTGACAGGTTTCTTCAACCCAGTTTGCCTCCAGAAGAGCTGATCACACCAGAGGTGTTTTAACCTCAACTTCCAGCAGTTAATGCTGAAATGCCTTTTATAGCTAATTCAAAATCCTGGCAATGGAGGTAGAGGATCAGTCAATCCCACTCAGCTCTAGTGGCCATTCCTAAAACTCAGACTTAAAATCCAGGCCCATTAAAGATATGAAAGCTTCCCCGAGTCCTACATCAATGAGGCTTGCCACCTTGGTGACATATACCATAACGTCTGTCCAGGGCCATTTGAATACTGTGAAGATTGCATGGGGCCCATATGCTGACCATCACAATAAAGGATTTGAACAAAGGTAGCCAGACAGGTAATGAATGTGGCATAGGGATAAATTAGGAATAAAAGGGTAATTATTTAGCTACCAGATATAAATGATGAATGAAAATAAGGATGATACAGTATGGCCACAAAACTTGGGGAAAAAAAGAGATTTTTACTTGACCACAATAAAAATTATAAACAAGGGCCAAATTAAATATAACAAGCCAAAAAAAGTTAGCTCCATGTTATTACTCAGCTGGAAGAAGTCACAAAAATGTTACTGTCCTTTAGAAAATAAGAAATCAGGAGTTATTGGTTGGAACGTGACAGAGTTACATTTGAAGAGAATGTTCACTGAAAATGTGAAATGGCCATGAATTAATGAATGAGATGTTGGAGCAGTGGCAAAGTGTATTTACTGCATACTGCTCTGTTGTTCCAGTACATGTTGAGAATATTGTATTTGTTATCATAAATTGATAAGGACTCAATCTAAAAGTGACAACTAATACCATCAGTTCCTGAGAGCAGCCACGTAATCCATAAAGAGGTAAAAAGAAATTAAGTAATTGTTCAGTA
Source organism: Allobates femoralis (assembly GCA_033576535.1). Classification (NCBI taxonomy): domain Eukaryota; kingdom Metazoa; phylum Chordata; class Amphibia; order Anura; family Aromobatidae; genus Allobates; species Allobates femoralis. The sequence goes on from JARQOC010000005.1 coordinate 186,827,155, forward strand.
TATTTCCTACCTCTCTGTCACCATTTTGACTTGCGTGGTTATTTATTTGCACTTGTGCTAAAGGTAGCAGAGAAGACACAGATCATGTTTCTCCTTAGCCTCCATCTGATACAGCGAATTATAATGATGTCACATGTTTCCATAGAAACAAAAGGAAGCGAAAGCGATGCCTCTACATTGGTAAGACATATTTTACCTTTCCAGTAGAGAAAATGTGATTACTTCAGTTCCTTTTACTCTATAAATCACCAGCTCTGTTATTTTGTGTGATCAATTTTAGCTTGCATTATCTGCCATCAAACCCAGGAATAGATTAATGTTATTTTAGGTGAAGAACTTTTTGTTTAGGCTCAATTAGTTAGCTGGATTCTCAAAGGCCAAGGTCAGGATGGACACATGGGTCACAGGCATTGGTGCAGCAGGCAGATGAGGCACATGGTAGAGAGATAGCTGAGGTAGGAGACTGCAAGTAGACAGGAGTCTGAGGGACTGAAACCCACAGGCAGCCAGGAGACATCTTGGCGATCACAGACAGATTGCAGAGGTAGAAGACTGCAGGTAGACAGGAGACTGAGGAACTGAAAGCCGCAGGCAGCCAAGAGGCATCTTGGTGATCACAGACAGATAGCAGAGGTAGGAGACTGCAGGTAGACATTAGACTGAGGGACTGAAAGCCGCAGGCAGCCAGGAGGCATCTTGGCGATCACAGACAGATTGCAGAGGTAGAAGACTGCAGGTAGACAGGAGACTGAGGGACTGAAAGCCGCAGGCAACCAGGAGGCATCTTGGTGATCACAGACAGATAGCAGAGGTAGGAGACTGCAGGTAGACATTAGACTGAGGGACTGAAAGCCGCAGGCAGCCAGGAGGCATCTTGGTGATCACAGACAGATTGCAGAGGTAGGAGACTGCAGGTAGACAGGAGACTGAGGGACTGAAAGCCGCAGGCAGCCAGGAGGCATCTTGGCGATCACAGACAGATAGCAGAGGTTGGAGACTGCAGGTAGAAGGAGATTGAGGGACTGAGAGTTGCAGGCAGCCAGAAGGCTTCTTGGCAATAGCAGATAGATTGCAGAGATACTGGATTTCACAGGCAAATAGATATCAGGAACACTAAAGTCCTAATACCAAGACACAGGTGTATGTCTTGGTGAGTTTAATATAGGCTGAGGTATATGATCACATGGCATCACGACAGGCAATTTGCAAAAATTGAATTGAAACACATTAGACTTGTGAATTCTCACATTGTGTCCACTGCAATCTGTGAAGTTTCTATAGTGTCTGCACTGTGAGAACCAGGCATGTGATCACATCAATGTGATTTGCATACATGCGGCCACATGCTGACTAGACTGTTTGTGTGTGTACTGCATGAAGATGGAGATTGTCTAATCAGAATGTGGCCAGAAGTATGGAAATCACACACTTGCATTCATATGACTTCCTGCTACTGGCGCCCATGATAGAATACTCCCAGTGCACAGTGAAAATAATGTGAGGATTCTAGAGTGTCGGCACTAGGAGCATCAGGCATGTCATCCCAAGTATGTGATGTGCATACATATGGTTACATGCTGACTAGGCTATATTGGCCTCGCTCAATGCACGTGTGTTATGTGAGACCACATACAGTCTAGTTGAAATCTGGCCAGAAGTATGGAAATCGCAAAACTGCGTTCACATGACCAACTGAAATCTAAAAAAGAGTGACAAAGTGTACACGATCCACGCTGCTGAAATGAGGATGCAGACCCAAGAGTTGATGCAATGATGCTCTTTATTCTAGAGAAAGAATAAAGAGCATGACTTGTGAATTCTCACATCATAGTCACTGCATGCTGGGATGTTTCTCTGATGCCGGTGCCAGAAGCATCTAAATAATAGGAGACAACAAAGCGCAATAGGGTCTTATGTCAATGGAAACAGGGCCATTGCAACGATATTGGGTGCTCACCTGGTAAGGTGAGCACCAAAATGTTTTCTTTCTCCAGAATAAAGCGCATCATTGCATCAACTCTTGGGTCAGCATCCTCATTTCAGCAGCGTGGATCGTGTACACTTTGTCCCTCTTTTTTGGATTTCAGTTGGATACCGTTTACACGTGGAGTGTGAATCCTGCAGCAGCTGTATATGCGAATAACACCAGGTTATGGGGCACACAACATTACCAGGTGAGCACCCAATATTGTAGCAATAGGACAGTTTCCATCAAGATAAGACCCTATTGCGCTTTGTTGTCTCCTATTATTTAGATGCTTCTGGCACCGGCATCAGAGAAACATCCCAGCATGCAGTGACTATGATGTGAGAATTCACAAGTCTGGAGTCACCTTTCAGATTATAGACTTGTAGTTTAAGACTAAACAACTTTTTAATGGCGCTGAAATGTAATACCACACACAACCCTTGAACAGGTGTGGCAATATTTTTGGAAGACAGTCTGTTTTTCTAACCCCGATTAATCTTTTCACTTAACATTCATTACTCGGGAATATATGCTGAGTTTTACTTTATAAAATAAACTCTATACTGTGTATTTTAAATGTACCAAAATGGCAACTAAAATGTCTGTTACATAAATCATAAAAATATAGTTATCTCTGACACAGTCACATATAAACCAGATATTATTACTGTAATGTGCAGATATAATACTTACAAACCGGACATCATTTCCTGACATCGTAATGCTCAATCTTTATGTGTGTTGACAGGCAAGTCTGCTTATCTCTAATATATTGTTAAGCTTTGTCGAACTTATGACAAAGAAATCTTTGTTCCCAGTATGAAATTAAATGAGAGGAAATTATATCACGGAGGAAACCTGGGACAATGTACTAAAATTGTTCATGAAAAACAGAATTTTATATGTAGTGGCCCCCAAATAAAATATTGAGGCTTTATGCACACGTTGAGTATTGGAACAGAAATTTCTGCATCAAATCTGCATCTTCTGGCAGAAAAACACACCAAACATGCAGTACGCGTTTGCATTGTTTGGGGTTTAGTTCATTGAAATGCATTTTTCACAATGAAGTCAATGGGTAAACAGGCTGAAAAAATTAATAGTGCAAGCAAAACTGACCAAAGAATTGACGTGCTGCAGATTTTTCTTCTGCACCGAAATCCGCAAGTAAAAAATAAGCAATGTGGGCACAACACTTCAGAATTCATATTGACTTTGGCTAGGGTCACATTTGCGTTTTTTTTTTTACATCCTGATCTGCTTTTGAACATTAAAAATGCTCAAAACCGGATCCGGATCCGCAGCCCATAGGCTGCAATAGAAAAAAACGGATTGCCTAAATGGCAATCCAGTTCCCGGATCTGGTTTTGCAGCCTGCGGTAAAAATCATGCAGGCTGCGTCTATCGCAGCACTGCAAAACCGGATCCGTTTTTTTTAACATGGGCTCCTACGGGAACCGGATCTGGTACCGCAAGGTACTTAACAGTACTGGATCCGGTTTTGAAAATTGCAAAAATCCTCATTCCAAAACCGGATGCATTAATGCATCCAGATCCGGAATGAGGATTGCATTTTTACAGATTATAAGAAGTATGAAGGCACAGTCCAATACCAGATCCAGTAATGGATGCAGTTACTGGATTGTGCCTTCTAAGTGTGACCCTAGCCTTTGCTGGCATCAGGATAGTCATGCAGATTTGTGACAAAGGTACACCAAATCTGCACCATAAAACTCACTATACACAGAGCCTAAAAGTTGTGTGACCAGATACACTTTACTCTGATTTTCTGCAAAATGTATTTTTAAACAAAAGGCAATTAATACATCTATGCTTAACTAGCTCACCCAGCCCACAACCTCCGATTCAGGTTTCTTCAGTGGAACATATTTTAAGGCCCTCTTCTATTTATGTACCGTAGATATTAGACACATCAACTTTAAGTTTTTATCATCATTTTATTAATATGATCATATATCCAGGAAAAATCAACATATCTAATAAGTTGTTTCTGGCTCAACTTATAGGAATTTGATAACAATAGTCACATGTTATATCCCATTGGGTTTACTAGATTTAGGGCTTTGTTGTATTACATGTCCAATGGTACTAGAGATTTGACCTTTCAAAACATACTTTGAATGTCTGGTGACATAGTCCTGACCACACTCATTTTATCACACATATAGTTCCACTAAAGATAGTATTATCTAATGTTAGTCTTCATATTTTTTTAACTAAATAAGTAAATTATTTGCAAAAAAAATCTTGCTAAAAAGTCCCTGCCTCTTTTAGTTTACAAACAGAGTGACAAGCACCATCATAACCCCCCGATCAGGTAGAGTGCTCATAAAGCAGCTGATCACTAAGAACTGCATAGAACATTTTATCTATCCAGTACTAATCTGTTGGATCAGTGCAGGGCAAAAGCAAAAAGCTTTGGGTGGAAGTGTATATTGATTGAAAGCCACATATACTGGCAATAAAAATTACAGAACAATATATGATCATTTGATTTTTTTCAGACAGAATGTAATCTACATTGATCCACATTTGAAGTTTTTTATGTAAGGCGGGTACACCATGTCACTAGAACAGTGTTTTCCAAAATAACCAAAATTTATTAACTAAAAATCTTTATTTCAAACAAAATGTGATGATCATAATTAGAGAAAAAGCAATGGCTATAGCACAGAGAAAGATTAAAACTAAATTTTGTGAAGGCTACAACAGTCATCAATCAGTAGGAAGTATACAGGCCTTTGCTTTGTACAGGCCTTTATTGTGAATAACGTCACCACATCTGCGGCCACAGGACATCACTAGTCTCTCACACTGCTCTGGTGTGATTTTGGTCCACTCGTCTTCCAGTCTCATCCACAGTTCTGTGACTCTTGGGGGTTTCTTGCCCATAACTTTGTCACCAAGGATTTTCTAGAGGTTTTCTATTGGGTTTAGATTAGGACTTTGGGCTGGACATTTCATTGTTTAAATTTTCTCTGTTTTAAGGAACTGCTTTACCTGTTTTGCTGTGTGAGAGGGCACATTGTCCTGCATGAAAATTACTGGCTGATTGAGTGCTGAACGCAACTAAGGAACCATGTGTTGCTGAAGAAGGTTTTGATACACACTTACATTCACTCCGCCATGTAGCTGTATGAGAAGTCCAACCCCTGCTGCCACAGGGTTCCCATCACTTTGGAATGGCGCACCATTTTTGCACAGTTAGTGCAATCTGTACAGTTAGGCTGCCCGTTAAATAGGGTTTGTCAGATAATTAAGTAAATTAGCATCCGGTGTCAGCACCAATAACTTTCAGGCATCTGAAAGTGTTCTCTAATTTTGATCAATGTCCTTTTCATTTATCTCATTTACATTTTTAATCTGTGCTTTAGAATATATTCAATTTATGAAATATTAGAATACATTCAATTTATGAAATAAGTTAAAATACTGCTATTTTATTCATGTTAGGATATTTTCACATAGGACAACATAATGACCGTAACATTAAGGAAATTCTGTGATGTCCTCTAATTTTGATCACCAGTGTAGTTCTCTCTTTCCCTGCCATGAAATGATCTGTTGACTCAGTATTGTGTTAGAAGGAAGATGAATTTGATTTGTTACATCATGCTCACCTTCTTGATAGACGCAACAAGCGCAACAAGCTAGACCATGGAAGGAAAGCTTGCAAAAAAATTAAATAGTTTTTAGCAGAAACTCTCACTTACTATATTATATTATTATTATTATTACTATTATTTACTGTTTTATTCTATCTAAGCAGTAGTAACAATATAAATATATCTCTATTCAGTAGTAAGGGACACCACCAATGTACCAACACATAAAAAATTAAAGTGAACAGAGACCCAAAACAGCTATATTTTGTAATAATCATTTTTTGCGTTCCAAAAGGGACAGTGGAAGATCATAATAGGAGTAAAATAGGGAATAAGAAAAACAAAGAATAGTCAGCTTGCCTCTACTCAGAGAATGGGTGTTATGGGAAATCCTTTTGCAGGAATCAAATCATCATAGGGAAGAGAACTAGATCCAACATTCAAACTTAGTAAAATTCCTTAAAATTCTTTAATTCTTTCATTCTTTCAAATCGCAAAAATAGGAATCATCTTAATTTAGTATAAAACAGATATATGTATATAGTTGCAAAAAGCAAACATGATCCAGACTAAATCTCCTTACTCATTGCAAGAAAGTTACACGTGTATTTGGTGTTTTGGCATAAAACGATCATTAAAAAAACACTGACACGTTTCGGAGCGAACTCCTTAATCAGTAGATACTACTATGACCCTATGGGGGGGTCATCTGTGATGATTTTATACTTAGAATATAGAATTATAATCGTTTCTGACGGTACCGGATCTTCTACCTTTTTACTGATTGAATGGATGCCTACCATTGATCCGGGTGTCAGAGGAATCCAGGTGAGAATTGGGTGGTGGAGCATTCAAACCTTTGTATCATAAAATGATCATTACTGAAGATGAAATCTTTGGAAAACTTCTATACTTATTGAACTATTGACACTCTGGAGATTAGGACACTACCTGGCTTAGGCTAGGGTCACACTTGTGTCAGCTCTTACGGCTGACACAAGCGCTAAAAACTTAGAATCTTTTCCCGAGACGCAGCCTGAACACAGGCTGCGGAGCGGGAGAACGCGGCCACTAGCAACCTGCTGTGTTCCCTGGATACCAGCTACACAGCGGGCTGCGGGGAGTGCAATTTGCAGGCTGCGTCTCGGGAAAAGATTCTAAGTTTTTAGCGCTTGCGTCAGCCGTAAGGGCTGATGCAAGTGTGACCCTAGCCCTAGACAAAAGAAAAATAATCAACCATAGCGTGGAACAAGCCAATTCACAATCAGCCATCATAGCAATATGATAGCACAGTGCCTAGGCACAAGTTTCCCAGGAGATGCACAGTCACAAAATAGCTATTGCCTATAGTACTAAATGCTGCTCCATTTGCATTGCATCTTTTACGACTTGCATCCTATTTCTTCTATAACTTAATTTATTACAGGTTGTAGAGATTAAAACTGTTTTCTTGGGTACAGTGATAATATTAAGTTATATACTCAAAAAATGTTGTATAGTGATTTTTCATGAAATATTTCATTTCTATAGGCTAGAATATATAGGATGACAGAAGTCTATAATCCAAAAAAAATTCAAATACAGAAAAAGCCTTATACTGTTTATCACATAAGCATTGATCCAATATAACCAAACATCCGACAAAATGTATGTATAATCAATATTTTATTAAAATAAATACCGTATATACTCGCGTATAAGCCGAGTTTTTCAGCCCAAAAATTGGGCTGAAAAGTCTCCCCTCGGCTTATACGCGAGTATATACGGTATATTAAAAAAAAAAAAATCTCAAGGGGTAGTATACAGCAGCCCCAGGCCCCCCTCACTTTTTGGCGCCCCCACCTTAGGATGCCCCCCCCCCCCCGCACGCAGCGCTACGCTCATACATTACCAGCCTGTCAGCTGTCATCCTCCGGTGGCGGATCGCAGCTCCCGGCTCCGGCTTCCATCTTCTTCTGTGTCTTCCTGCATGTCACATGACCGGCCGGCGTCGCGATGACGTCATCGCTATGAGCCCCGGTCACAATGCAGGAAGACACAGAAGAAGATGGAAGCTGGAGCCGGGAGCCGCGATCCGCCACCGGAGGATGACAGCTGACAGGCTGGTAATGTATGAGCGCAGCGCTGCGTGCGGGGGGGGGGGCATCCTGAGGTGGGGGCGCCAAAAAGTGAGGGGGGCCTGGGGCTGCTGTATACTACCCCTGGGGCTGCTGTAAATACCCCTGGGACTGCTGTGTACTACCCCTGGGGCTGCTGTATACACCCCTGGGGCTGCTGTGTATATACCCCTGGGGCTGCTGTGTATATACCCCTGGGGCTGCTGTGTATATACCCCTGGGGCTGCTGTGTATATACCCCTGGGGCTGCTGTGTATATACCCCTGGGGCTGCTGTGTATATACCCCTGGGGCTGCTGTGTATATACCCCTGGGGCTGCTGTGTATATACCCCTGGGGCTGCTGTGTACACCCCTGGGGCTGCTGTGTACACCCCTGGGGCTGCTGTATATACCCTTTAGGGCTGCTGTATATACCCTTTAGGGCTGCTGTATATACCTTTTAGGGCTGCTGTATATACCTTTTAGGGCTGCTGTATACTACCACTGGGGAGGCTGCTGTATACTACCACTGGGGAGGCCTGTATACCACACTGCTGGGGGCTGTATTCCTGTGCTGGGGTCCACCCTCGGCTTATACACGAGTCAATAGGTTTTCCCAGGTTTTGGGGGCAAAAGTAGGGGGGTCGGCTTATACACGGGTCGGCTTATACACGAGTATATACGGTAACTGCACAATAAAATATAATTTCAAAGTTTTTACATTTTAGTTTTAATGTGTAACTGTGTGTTTCAATAGAATAGTTATTGCGTATATATGCATTTTGTCTGAAGCTTGATTATATTGGATCTACACATATATAATGTAATATATAAGATGGTAGTGCAAATCCTTAACGACATTGGTTGTAGTCACAATTGTACTTTCTAATGTTATTTCCTCTCCTCCCTCTCTTTTTATCTGCAATCCGTTTACTGAAAGTACAGTTTCATTGATCAAATCATGTGTATTGTTCTGGATTGTATTGAAAAGTAAAAAAAAAATCACCTACTACATTGGAAAGTCAATATTCTCTTCTTCTGACAAATAATTAATTTCATGGCATATACTTATATTCATTATACAGTGGGTACATTTGTGCACCTCTGGTCAAAAAAGAGAATTTTGTTTACGTACCGTAAATTCTTTTTTCTTTAGTCATCAATGGGAGACCCAGACAATGGGGTTTAGGGCTCTGCCCTCCGGAGGTCACACTAGGTACTACAAGTTTGTAGACACCGCCTCCTCCGCTTATAAACCCCCACCGTAGGAGACATCCTCAGTTTAGTCCATAAGCTGCGAGGAGAAATTAAACCACACCCGAAACATCGGGAAGAATGTCGTGCACAGACGGTTCAACAACCCGGCAAACACTGTCTCAACAGAGAACAGAACAAGTGCAAAATATGCAACGGAACAACTGGGTGGGTGCTGGGTCTCCCATTGATGACTAAAGAAAAAAGAATTTACGGTACGTAAACAAAATTCTCTTTTTTCTGGTCGTCATAATGGGAGACCCAGACAATGGGGATGTCCTAAAGCAATACCCCAGGGCGGGAAGAGTTCCTCAACAAGACGGATAACACATGGTTCCCTTTAAAGGTGGGCAACCGCCGCCTGGAGAACCCGCCTGCCCAAACTCGCATCCGCAGAGGCATGGGCATGCACCATATAGTGCTTAGAGAAAGTGTGCAGGCTGGACCAAGTGGCCGCCTGACACACCTGTAGAGCAGAAGCTCGATGTCGCAAGGCCCAGGAGGCACCTACAGCTCTCGTAGAGTGTGCCTTCAAACCCACCGGGAGAGGTAAACCAGAAGACCGGTACGCCTCCTGAATGGGAGCCTTGATCCATCTGGCCAAGGTCGACTTCGAAGCCGCGGCCCCCTTACAGCGACCCATCGTGAGGACAAATAAGGAATCCGAACTCCTAAAGGAGGCGGTCCTGGACACATAAATGCGTACAGCTCTCACGAGATCCAGAGTATGGAGGTCGCGCTCAACCTGATGAACGGGAGCGGGGCAAAATGATGGAAGAACAATCTCCTGGTTTAGGTGAAACGTTGAAACCACCTTCGGCAGAAATTCAGGCCGTGGGCGCAACACCACCTTGTCTTGGTGAACCACCAGAAAGGGAGACTTGCACGAAAGTGCAGCCAATTCTGAGACCCGTCTCAGAGACGTAATCGCCACCAGAAAGACCACCTTCTGGGACAGACGAGAGAGAGAGACGTCTCTCAGTGGCTCAAACGGCGGTTTCTGCAGTGCCGCCAGGACCATGTTTAGGTCCCAAGGGTCCAGAGGTCGTCTATAGGGCGGGACCACCCGAGACACCCCCTGCAGAAATTGACGTACCTTCGGGAGGAGCGCCAAGCGCCTGTCAAACAACACTGAAAGTGCTGATACTTGACCTTTCAGAGAGCCAAGGGATAATCCCAACTCCAACCCCGACTGTAGGAAGGCCAACAATGTCGGGATAGACAAAGGCCACGGAGAGCGGCCACCAGAGGCACACCAGGTAAAAAAGATTTTCCACGTTCTGTGGTATATCTTCCTGGAAACCGGTTTCCTTGCCCGATTCATAGTGGCAACCACTGTAGGAGAGAAACCTCTGGATGTCAGCAGCCAGGCCTCAAGAGCCATGCAGTCAATCTGAGGGCCCTGGAATTGAGGTGGAAGAATGGGCCTTGCGCGAGTAGATCTGCGCGTTCTGGAAGAGCCCACCTGTGTCCGCCTGACAGTTGCCACAGGTCCGGGTACCAAGACCTCCTGGGCCAATCTGGAGCCACTAGAATGGCCACTCTGCATTCTGTCCTGATCTTCCACAGGACCCTGGGAATCAGAGCCAGAGGCGGAAACACATATGGCAGCTGAAAGCTGGTCCAGCTCAGGATCAGGGCGTCCGCCCCCAGAGCCTGGGGATCCCAAGATCTCGCCATGTATTGGGGCACCTGATGGTTCAGCCGTGAGGCCATCAGATCCACGTCCGGAGTGCCCCACCTGCCGCAGATGTCCCGGAAGACGTCTGGATGTAGGGACCACTCTCCGGCGTCCATCCCCTGTCGGCTCAGATAGTCGGCCTCCCAGTTCTCGACCCCTGGGATGTGAACTGCGGAGATCAGGCAGCCGTTTTCCTCCACCCAGAGTAGAATGCGGTGGACTTCGGCGAGGGCCTGAGCACTTCTGGTCCCTCCCTGATGATTTATATAGGCGACGGCCGTCGCATTGTCGGACTGTACCCGAATGGGCTGTCCTGACAGGAATTTCTGAAACGCCAGTAGCGCCAGATAGACCGCCTTGATCTCCAGCACGTTGATCTGCAACGCCGACTCCGACTGAGTCCAGAGGCCTTGAGCCCTGTGGTGCAAGAACACCGCCCCCCAGCCCTTCAGACTGGCGTCGGTGGTCACCACTAACCATGACGGTTTTAGGAAGGACCGGCCCCGTGACAGGTGATGTGGCTGGAGCCACCACTGTAGAGAGTCCCTGGTTGGTTGTGACAGTGTCACCAGCCGATTCAGAGAGATCGTCCTCTTGTCCCATCTGCGAAGAATCTCCAGCTGGAGAGGACGGAGGCGAAACTGTGCGAACGGCACCGCCTCTATCGCCGCTACCATGCGACCCACCAGTCTCATCAATACCCGTAGGGATGACTGTGGAGACAGGAGGACATTCTGCACTCCTGATTGGATCGCAAGCTGCTTGGCTTGAGGTAGGGACACCAGGGCCGAGTCCGTGTGGAAGTCCATGCCCAGATATGTCAATGACTGGGTCGGAACCAGGGTCGACTTTTGAATGTTGATAAGCCACCCGAACCGTTCCAGGGACTTCATGGTCACCTCCAGGCTCACCCGACAAAGGTCTTCCGATGGCGCCCTGACCAACAGGTCGTCCAAATAGGGTATGACGGCGTGTCCCTGCGCATGCAGGAGAGCCATCATAGAGGCCATCACCTTTGTGAACACCCGTGGTGCTGAGGCTAGCCCGAATGGCAGTGCCACAAATTGGAAGTGCTCTTCCCCCACTGCGAATCTCAACCAGCGCTGATGAGCTGGTGCAATGGGGACGTGAAGGTAAGCGTCCCTGATATCGATGGACGCTAGGAAGTCTCCCTGTGACACAGCCGCGATCACTGAGCGCAGGGATTCCATGCGGAACTTCCGAACCAACACGTGACGGTTGAACAACTTGAGGTCCAACACCGGGCGAAAAGAGCCGTCCTTCTTTGGGACAATAAAGAGGTTGGAGTAAAAACCCCTGAACCTCTCTTCCGTGGGCACAGGGACCACCACTCCGTCTCTGCGGAGTCCCTCCAACACCAGGTGAAAAGCCTGAGCCTTTTCTGGAGATGGAACCGACCGATGGAATCGGGGTATTGGTTGTGACGTCAGCTCTATCCTGTAACCTCTTGAGACTACGTCTCGAACCCACTGATCTTGAATGTGAAGAAGCCACTTGTCCTGAAAGCGGGACAGGCGGCCCCCCACCTGTGGGGAGGCAGGATGAGAGAGCGAGTCATGTCGAGGCGGGCTTGGGGGTGGCAGCCGCTGCCCCCGCCGGCTTCTTCTGACGACTCTTGGAACGCCACTGAGTAGCAGGCTTGCCCCCTCGGTCTGAGCGAGTGGACGCCGTTGATGACTGTGAACCGGAGCGAAAGGACCACTGCTTAGGGTTCCTTTTCACGGTGTACCGTGGCTTAGGCTTATTCTGCGGGATCTTAGACTCAGCAGAATCCTTTATCAATTTGTCCAGTTCGGTGCCAAAAAGCCTGTCACCAGCGAACGGAAGATTTTGTAAAATCTTCTTAGATGTGGCATCTGAGTCCCAAAGACGCAGCCACAACAGCCTGCGGATCGCAATTGCATTGGCCGAGGCCACAGCAGAGCGAGTGGCAGTTTCCAAAGATGCCGTCCTGGCATAGTCCGCATAGGCCCTTGCTCTCTCAGTGAGAGCCAGGACCTCTGGACTGGACCTAGCTAGATCAGTGATACCATCCAAACAGATAGTAATCGCTTGTAGGGTCCAGACCGCGGCAAAATTAGGGGCAAACGAAGACCCCACAGCCTCATAGGAAGACTTGGCGAGTTGCTCGACCTGTCTATCAGAAGCATCCTTCAACGAGGAGCTATCAGAGGCAGAAAACAAGGAGCGCGCAGCAATCCTAGTCATGGAAGCATCCACCTTGGGAGACTGCGACCATTCCTGGAGCGCCTCCTGGGGAAAGGGAAAGCGATTGTCCTTAGTTTTACGGACATAACGCCGCCCAGGATGCAACCTGGGAGCTTTAATCACCCTTCCGAAATTAGTGTGGTCCATGAAGGAGCCACTTGGTCTAGCCTCTGGCCGCAGCCATTGGTATATCTCCTTGGGGTGTACAGTCACCTCCTCAGGAGGAGTGACAAGACGCAATGTCTCATTGATGGAGGACACCAGATCCTCCACCCCATCTGGAGGTTCAGACATAGACCCAAGAGTAGAACCCCCATCATCTTCCTCACCATCAGAGGAACGCTCCTCCTCAGAGAGAGTCTGGAGCTCAGGAGAAGCCTCACGGGCTCGCTTAGGGGGTCTTACAGCAGAAGTAAGAGACACCCGGGGGTAACTAGGAGGAGTAGCTGGGTTCTCCAGTCTCCTATGCAGTGCCTCCAGGGTTTGCGACATGGAGGACATCTGGGACAGCAGAGATTCATTGATCTTATTCTGCGTTTCCCATGGCCCTGGGATCACCTGAACCTCAGGGTATAATCCCGGATTTGCAGACTCAGTAGTAGCAGACCGGGCCTCTGGGCGTCCGCAGTTATTGCAGGACCCCTCCACCAGTGTCCCGTTGCATGTAACACAGGCAATGGAGACCACCGCCGCCTTAGCAGCATGCTTCCCAACTGAGGACATCTCCACAGTGAGGGGAATATAAGCCAAAGTTCACAAACAAACCGGGAATCCCGGTGGCTTACCGACCGCAGTAAAGCGGTAGGAGGAAGCGGTGTGTGTGTGTGACCTCCGCGAGTTCCGGTCTCCCTTGCAAGTGCAGACACGCGCTGCAGCCAGATCCCAGCCGGGAAGTGAGGGAGAAGATGGCCGCCAACAGTGAAGATGTGGGCGGAGCCAGGAACCCGCGGGAAGAACACACAACACGCCCAGCGGTGATGTCACCATAAGGGCTGCCTCCTCCTCCTCCAGACTGCCTCAGCAATGGAGGTGCCGGAGCCCGCAGCGCGGGAAAAGAGTGTGAATGTCACCACACACACTCTCAGTCTGCATGTACACACAAAACACCCGCAGTCTACAGCCTCAGCCCCTGTGATACACAGGGCGGTCAGCCAGGGAGACCCCAGCACAGGGTCACCGCCAGAACCGCGGACCCGAGGGTAACCGCGCGGTCTGAGTGTCATGACACCACAGTGACAGACACTACCCCCAGGCACACAGGAGACACACCAGGTGCCTCAGTGCCGGTCCGGTCTGTAAGCACCTTTAGGGAGGCCTCGGACGGGGGTACAGCACCAGTCCGGAGTGTAAGCACCATTTAGGGAGGCCTCGGACTGGGCTGGCTCCGTCCGGTCTGTAAGCACCATTTAGGGAGGCCTCGGACGGAGCGGAGCTGTGCAAGGCTCCAGGCTCCCCCTTACCAGAGCCTCCATGGAGGGATGGAAAGGGAAGGAGCGCGACAGCGTACCGGGAGAACACTGAAGTGTCCAGGCTAAAAGCCCTCCGGTACCTCCACCAGCGTGTTCCGCAGAGGGTGAGCGGGGAGGCTGTCGGGGGTCCCGAGCGGGACCATTTTACCTTGTCTTCATACGCCATCACGTAAGCTGTGAGAATGCAGTGAAGTGCAAGCAAAGCGTGATCCTCCGAGCACACTAAGTTTAAAACTGAGGATGTCTCCTACGGTGGGGGTTTATAAGCGGAGGAGGCGGTGTCTACAAACTTGTAGTACCTAGTGTGACCTCCGGAGGGCAGAGCCCTAAACCCCATTGTCTGGGTCTCCCATTATGACGACCAGAAAATGACAGTGTGAACAGTTAAGCAAGTTGAAGATGAAATTATCTCTACAAGGCATAAAGAAAAAGATGACATATTTCCTTTGTATTTTAGACAAACAAAAAATTTCATCTTTTACATTTTAAAGGGAACCTGTACCCCCTTTGGGCATTTTACACTGTGCCCACCAGCTTACACATAATGTAAATGGGGATCTTGTAACCCCTCTATGTGACCAGACGTCCCCCTCATACCTGAGATATGAACTAAAAGGTCTAGGAGGCATCATGCTGTATGTTAAAAATGTATAACAACTTCGCCGCCCCCCTGGCTTCAAAACCCGCCCTGCAATTTGAATATTCCCACCCTTCCTCTGGCCGGTGCTTGAGTGACAGCCGCACTCACGCCTGCGCAGTGGAGCCGCTGAAGCAGGTGACCGTGCTCCTATATTGAAGAGCGTAAGTCACAAATTTCACGAGATGTCTGCACTCAGCACTATTTTCAATGGAGGAGCATGGTCACCTGCTCCAGTGGCTATACTGCGCAGGCGCGAGTGCGGCTGTCACTCAAGCGCCGGCCAGAGGAGGGGTGGGAATTTTGAAATTACAAGACAGTTTTCCAGCCAGGGGGGCGGCGAGGACGTTATACATCTGGACCATATAGCAGCATCCCGGACCTTTTATAAGACAGTGCTGGACAGATCATAGGTTCATATCTCAGGTATGAGGGGCATGTCTGGGCACATAGAGGAGTTATAAGAACCCCATTTACATTATGTGTAAGCTGGTGGGCACAGTTTAAAATGCCCAAAGGGGGTGACAGTTTCCCTTTAAAAAATATAAAAAGGAACATGAGCCAATGCAAATGTTTGGGCACCATTGGAGATGTATGTGCTCAGGTAACTTTGACCAAAGTTGCAGGCCATAATTAGCCTGTTAGGGTTATCGCTTGTTCACTATGATTGTTAGGAATGGTCAGGTGAGGCAAATTTCACAGCTTTATGAAAACCCAGCCTCTTTTAAAATTGTGCCAAAAAACAGCAGCCATGAGAGTCTTCTAAGCAGCTGCCCAGCACTCTGCAAATGAAAACGGTGGAGGCCACAAAGGATATAAGAAGATAGCAAAATGTTTCCGAGTTGCCCTTTCTTCAGAACAAAATGTAATTAAGAAATGGCAGTTAACAGGAACTGTGGAGGTCAAGATAAGGTCTGAAAAACTAAGCAAATTTCTGTGAGAGCTGCTCGTAGGCTTTCTAGAGAGACAAATCAGAACCCTCACTTGACTGCAAAAGACCTTCTGGAGGATTTAGCAAACTCTGGAGTTATTCTACTATTGAGAGACACCTGCACAAATATCGCATTTATAGAAGAGTCATCAGCATGCTCACGATAAAATTCAGCATCAATAGTATGCATACGGACATCTAAACAAGTCTGATGCATTTTGAAAACAAGTCCTGTGGAATGAGGAGGTTATAATGAAACTGTTTGGCCACACTGATTAAAGGTACAGTATGTGTGGAGATAAAATGACACAGAATTTCAAGAAAAGATCATCTTGGCAACCATTAGGAATAGAGTGGTCAATCATGCTTTGCAATTCTATTGCAGCCAATGGCACAGGGATCATTTCAAGGGTAACGGGAAGATTGGATTCAATGATATTTCTACAAACTTTTGATACAAACAACACCATCTTTAAAAGAGCTGAAATTAAAAATAGGAAATGGATAATGATCCTAAACACACATCAAAATCCACAATAACCTTTTTTAGAAGGTGCAAGCTAAATGTTTTACAATGGAAATCACAGAATGCTTATCTGAACATCATTGAAAATCTGTGGGTAGACCTCAAAAGAGCAGTGCATGCATGACGACTCAAGAATTTTACAGAACTGGAAGACTTTTTCAAGGAAGAATGGATGAAAATCCCCTCAAACAAGAATTCAAAGACTATTGGCTTGCTACATAAAGTGTTTACAAGCTGTGATAATTGCCAAGGAGGTTGCTACTCCGTACCAACCACACAAAACCTAAGATTAAATACCCTGATGTATATAAAAAAGAAAATGCATTTACATAACATAGGGTACTTAGTAAACACTATTTCTGATCAAGAAAGTGTAAATCCATCCCACCAGGGCAAGGTGTACCCATACCGGGACAGTACCTAACCACTCCCTAATATTAAAACATTATCATGTGTGAGAACATACCCCTATATGAATAAGCATGGAGAGTACCAGGGTACCATTAATGGACACACAGCCATGAGAAGCATTATAAATGGAATGTCTGGCAAAATGAAGGTGCGGCCCACGGGGGCCCACCCTATCAGTATTAAATACAAAAGACTAAAGCAAAGCAATAAAATTGAGCCAGGCACTCTGCATCCTTATTCATATTAAGGTCTGTTCTGCTATATGGTAAGCTTCTAATATTAGGGAGTGGTAAGTTACTATATCGTCATGGGTAAACCTTGCCACGGTGGGATGGCAGTATACTTTTTTCATCAAAAATAGTGTTTACTAAGTACCCTATTTCATTTAAAGAGGACCTGTCACCCCCTGGTGCTTTCCAAACTGAAAGCACCACTAAATGCAGCGTGTCTGCTGCATTCAGGGAAGGGGTCTCCTATATTTCTACCCCCCCCCCCCCCTGTAAGCTGTACAAAACACTTTAGAAAGTGTGAAGATAATGAGTCTGGAGGGACTTAATGAGTATGGGGTCCTCCCCACCTCCTTCTTCTCTGTGTCACCTTCTGCCCTCTCTGTTCCACCTCCTGGCTCTGTGTGTCTCCCCTCCTCAGCCGCTCATGCGCCTCAGCATCTGACGTCACGCAAGCGCAGAGCGCAATGGTTTAGAGCAGGCCCCAGCGGCTGAAATGCCTCCTAGCCGTGACGTCAGCGCTGAAGCCCACCCTGCTCCAAATTATGCTGTATGCTTCGGCACTGATGTCATGGGCAGGAGGAGTTTCAGCCACCAGGACCCGCTCCAACCATTGCTTGCTCCTCGCCTGCGTGACGTCAGATGCTGGGGCCCATGAGCGGGCAAGGATGGGAGACACACAGATCCAGGAGGCGGAACAGAGGGCAGGAGGCGGCACACAGAGGAAGGAGGCAGGGAGGACACTCGGGAACAGCAATGACTCCATACTCATTAAGTCCTTCTAGACTTGTTATCTCCACACTTTCTAAAGTGTTATTTACAGCTTACAGAGGTGGTAGAAACATGGGAGACCCCTTCCCTGAATGCAGCAGACATGTGATGCTTTCAGTTTGGAAAGAACCAGAGGGATGACATGTCCTCTTTAAATGCACTTGATTTTTATTTGTTCATTTAGAGCAGAATATTTGTTTATATAATTTTCATCTTAGGTTTTGTCTGTTTGATGGCGGATGTGAACATGCTCTTAGGGCCAATTTACACACACCAACTTCTGTGACCAACGTCTGAACAGATCTCTGGTTGCAGTGAAATCATGGACACATTGCTCCATGTTGTACACAGCCACAAAATGGAGCAATGTGTCCATGATTTCACTGCAACCAGAGAGCTGTTCAGAAGTTGGTCACAGAAGTTGGTGTGTGTAAAGCGGCCCTTATGGTACCTTTACACGCCGCTACAGAAGGTAGAAAACAACCGGGTTACGGAGACAAATGTATCTTGCACCGTCAAATCAAGGTAGCGGCGAGTAAAGTAGGTTGTTGCCAGCTGTCACTTTCGGCACCTGTTTCAGAGCAGTGCTCTAAAACAGGTGGATTTCAACCCGATGGTAACGGCGTCTAAATACGGTAGGGTAAGGTTTTTTCGCCACCTAGATAACTCCCCGGGGCATGACACAGCCTCTGGGAAACCACCCCCCTTCAGCGATCATTGGTGGAAGCTCCTGCGTTGTGATTGGTTGTCGATGCATAGGGCGGCATATTTAAAGAGATGACCAGTCACACTACACAATTGCTCGAGCGTCATGTATTAGTCAGCCTCCTGCGCTGGCTGGCCAATCATGATGCTATTGCATTGTCCTATCAGCGTACGAACATCTCGTAATCCACAATTCTGGCACGCCTATGTGTTGTCCCTGCTGCACCAGGACCTCCCATATTACCTTCTGTCACGGCGTGTAAATGAGGGACGGTGCTCTACAGAAGGTAACTTGAGCACCCGGCGGTGCCTCCAGGGATAGATTAAACCTTCTGTAGAGCACCCTGTAGCGGCGTGTAAAGGCGGTATCGGGTACTGTTTGCAACCGTTGGTGCGTGCTCGTGCACGTGAAGCACCCGGTTGTTCCTAACCTTCTGTAGAGGCGTGTAAAGGTACCTTAATGGTTTGCATTTATAGCGGCTCATTTTTCTTGCTTTAGGTACTAACCATGCAGGGTGCCCAAACTATTTCATTGGCCCATTTTCCATTTTTGTTCATTTTAAAATACAAGATGAACATTGATTAGAGATCATTTCCTCTACAACTTGCTTAACTGTTCACGATAACAGTAATTTTCACCAGGGTGCCCAAACATTTACATTTAGATAGATAGATAGATAGATAGATAGATAGATAGATAGATAGATAGATAGATAGATAGATAAAGAAAGCTTTTGAGCAGCAATGCCTTCCAGGTGCAGGACAGTTCGGCTTCCTTCACAGCCTTTCAATACATACGATCCAAAGAATTTCACTGCAGCACGCCTCTCTGATGTGTATTCAATAGTCTTTATTCAGGCATCTGATGGAAAGGAATGGCCACGTATCGGGCACACACACCCCTTGTCAATTCTAGCATCTAGAATGTATGGGCAGATTTCAGGTTACTCCAACAGCCAATCACAGACACCCATTCTCTGTCACAGTGTCTGTGATTGGCTGTTGGGTCTGTCACACATATAGTAGTGTAAATATAGATAAAAAATTTTAAAAAATGATGTAGCACTCCGCAATATTTTTGATTCTCAGCGCAGAAAAAGTGGACAGCTATCGGCTGCCACCTCCAGCTGCCTGACTTTACTTTGGCTGGCAAGCAAAATAAATGGATGCTCAATTTTTTTAAATTATTTAAATAAATCATTTAAAAAAATGTGTGGGCTCTCACCATATTTTGATCCCCAGCAAGTTAAAACCAGACAGCTGGGGGCTGGTATTCTCATCGTGGTAAGGCCCAAGTGTTCTGGGCCCCACAGCTGCCCCTGAAAATGGCGCATTCATCATGGGTGCCATTTCCAGGCACTTTACCCGACTCTTCCAAGTCGCAGGTGGCATGCTGGGTAATAAGGGGTTAATACCAGCTTTGTATTTTCAGCTGGTACTAAGCTCAAAATTCATGGCGTCACACCAAGTTAAACATGGCCACCATGAATTTCTAGTAAACAGTAAAAAAAATCACACAGAGAAATTTATTTTATTTGAAATAAACCGAAAGCACATTTAGAGACTCCATCTTTATTAAAATAAAAACCCCTCACTCCGACATTGTCCAAAGGCAGAGCAATGTCAGCTCTGCTTTATCACTCTGAACAGACAAGTGTCTATTCAGATCGACAAGCAGGCTGAGACTGACAGTGACAGTCAGAGTTCAATCGAGTTCATAGCTGAGGTATGGAGTTGGGTGAACCCTGATACCACCGCAAACACAGCCGAAAACTGCCGAGTTCTCAGCGGTGCAGTGAATATACCAGGAAGTTAATGAGCAGCCCCAGAAGTAGAAGAAGCCGGGACAGCAGGACTGCAGGACGCGCACCGCGGGGACCTGGTAAGTATAATGATAATAGTTATTAACTATAAGATTTATTTTACAGCCCCTGAGCCTAAACTGTATCACAGGTTTCCCAGGAAATCCAGTGTTCGGGATGTGTGCACAAACACTAGGTGTTTGGTACAGACCCTGAATTTTACAGTTTCGATTCGCCCATCATTACATAGGAACAAAGAGCTAAATGTTTGGAGACATGTCCTGTGATCTGCCAAAAATAAAATTGAACTGTTTGGTTATAATGACTATTGTTACGTTTGATAGAAAAAGGGATAAGCTTGGAAGGCTAAGAACACCATCCCAACTGTGAAACACAGGGGTGACAGTATCATATTGTGTTCCCTTTATCTTTCTAGGCAGTGTATATATATATATATATATTTGTTTTTAGTCAGTGGATATATATATATATATATGTATACAAATACATATACGGTATGTATATATATGGTAGGAGCGGAGAGGTCACGTGGGCCCGCTCATTAGTGCAATGCAATATGCACTGCATTCCCCTGGCCACCAGTGGCAGTGGTGCATATTGTGTCACGCTGGGAGTGGGGAAGACACCCAGCGTAGGATAACGACGGGGGGGGGGGGGAATAAGGGGTCCCTACTGCTAAGGGCACAAGAAGGAGACGGTGACCCCTAGACTTACTAGGGCTGACCCTGTCTGCCCTAACGTCCCTGTACAGTCTCCTCAACTGTCGCCGACCACGAACCTCGTCCCTCTCTGATCCTAGCACTATCTTATCTAAGGATCAGATGGAGAGGTGCACTAGACCCCTCCACTAACAACTAAAGACAAACACCAGGGAAGACAGACATTTGGGGAAAAGAAACACTTATCTTTCAGCAGACCACAGCGAGCTCACAACCTCAGCTTCTGCTGGAGCAAGGATAAAGAGTCCACAAGGAAATATCACCTGCACTGAGGAAGGGTAATGAACCTCCTTATAAAGGTAGAAGGAATCTGCTGGGTCCTAGAGACCTACAATACAGGTGGATACAACCAGACCGAGCACAAGACCTCCACAGCCGTCTCCCCAAAATAGAGAGATCTCATCACACCTTCTCTTCATCTAAACAGAAGGTAAATGCCCCTGAAAGAGATGGACCATCCTCCACCATTATGGCTGGTGGGCCAAACGCTGAGATCGTCTGCGCGTGGCCTCCACCCTGTCACCCGCGCCACCCGTGACAGTACCCCCCCTTCTACGAGTGGCCCCCGGACACTCAGGACCAGGCTTATCCGGATGGGAACGGTGAAAAGCGCGGACCAGCCTAGCGGCGGACACCTCCGACGCCGGCACCCACATCCGCTCCTCAGGACCGTACCCCCTCCAGTGCACCAAATACTGAAGAGAACGGCGCGACATGCGAGAATCAACCACCCTCGAGATCTCGAATTCCAAATTCCCCGCCACACAGATGGGCTCAGGAGGCAAAGGAGACGGGTCAGACGACGGCACATACGGCTTGAGGAGCGACCTATGAAACACATCGTGAATCTTAAGAGCAGGAGGCAACGCAAGACGAAACGCCACGGGATTGATCACGGCGGTTATCTTATAGGGGCCAATAAACCTGGGCCCCAACTTCCAAGAGGGCACCTTCAACTTCACATTCTTGGTAGACAACCACACGTAGTCATTCACACATAGGTCCGGACCTGGCGCACGCTTTCTGTCAGCCATACGTTTGTACCTGTCACCTAAGAGCTTCAAGCTACTCTGTACACCCCGCCAAACCGAGGAGAGGGACGAGGTAAAACGGTCCTCCTCCGGAACTCCGGAAGGACTCGTACCACTAAAAGTACCAAACTGAGGATGAAACCCATATGCACCGAAGAACGGTGACTTGCCAGTGGACTCCTGAAGACGATTATTAAGGGCAAATTCGGCCAAGGGCAAATAACTTGCCCAAGTCTCCTGATGGTCAGAGACAAAACACCTCAGGTAAGTCTCCAAGTTCTGATTCACACGTTCGGTTTGACCATTAGACTGGGGATGAAAAGCAGAAGAAAAAGACAACGTAATCCCCAAACGTGTACAAAAGGCCTTCCAAAACTTGGAGACAAACTGAGTACCGCGATCAGAAACCACATCGGAGGGAACCCCATGAAGCTTCACAATCTCACTTACAAACACCTGTGCCAGAGTCCGAGCATTAGGAAGTGCGGGCAGTGCCACAAAGCGAACCATCTTACTGAACCTATCTACTACTACCAGTACCACCGTCTTGCCCGCAGACGCCGGGAGATCGGTGATAAAATCCATTGACAAATGTGTCCAAGGCTTCTCAGGAATAGACAATGGCATGAGAGACCCAGACGGACGGGTATGCGGAACCTTAGCACGTGCACACACACTACAGGCGGATACAAATTCCGCTACGTCCCTCCTCAACCCCGGCCACCAAAAGCGTCGAGACAAGAGATCGAAGGTGGCCCTGCCGCCCGGATGCCCTGCCAGCACAGAGTCGTGATGCTCTGACAGCACCCTGAGACGCAAAGAGAACGGCACAAAAAGCCTCCCAGAAGGACAGGAGGCAGGGGCGCCCCCCTGAACCTTCAACACCTCCCCCTCTAGATCAGGACAAAGAGCAGAAACAACCACCCCCTCCTGCAAGATGGGAACGGGACACTCCTGAGTACTACCACCCGGAAAACTACGTGACAATGCATCCGCCTTCACATTCTGAACCCCCGGACGGTAGGTGACGGTAAAATTAAATCTCGTAAAAAACAAAGACCACCTGGCCTGCCGGGGATTGAGACGCCTGGCGGACTCAAGGTAAGACAGGTTCTTATGGTCGGTAATAACCGTGACAGGATGGACAGCCCCCTCCAGCCAGTGCCGCCATTCCTCAAAAGCCAACTTAATAGCCAATAGCTCCCTATTACCGACATCATAATTCCTCTCGGCCGACGACAACTTCTTGGAGAAGAACGCGCAGGGCACCCATCTTCCAGGCGAAGGGCCCTGCGACAATACAGCCCCCACCCCCACCTCAGACGCATCCACCTCTACAATAAAGGGCTGAGAAAGATCGGGCTGGCAAAGGACAGGCGCGGAAGCAAAACAACGCTTCAGGGAGGAGAAAGCCTGGCGAGCAGAATCAGACCATTCAGAAAAATCCGTCCCTTTCCTAGTCATGTCCGTAAGAGGCGTCACAAGTACCGAATAGTTCTTAATAAATTTACGGTAAAAATTGGTAAACCCCAAAAACCGTTGCAAAGCCCGTAGATTGTCCGGCTGTTCCCAGTCCAGCACCGCCCGGACCTTTTCCGGATCCATCCGGAAACCCATCGGCGACAAGAGGTACCCCAAAAAACGAACCTCCTGAACGGCGAAAACACATTTCTCGAGTTTTGCATACAGTTTGTTGTCCCGTAAGACCTGCAACACCTGTTTGACATGGGACCGATGCGTCTCCATATCGGGAGAATAGATCAAGATATCGTCCAAGTAAACAACTACGAATCTACCCACCAGATGATGGAAAATATCATTGACGAAATGTTGGAAGACCGCAGGGGCGTTAGTGAGCCCGAACGGCATCACGAGACTTTCAAAATGGCCGTCCGGGGTATTAAACGCAGTTTTCCATTCATCCCCCTCTCTGACCCTAATCAGGTTGTAGGCCCCCCTCAAATCCAACTTGGAGAACCATTTGGCACCCACAACCTGACTAAACAAATCAGGGATCAGAGGGAGGGGGTATGGATCACGGACAGTTATCCGATTCAATTCCCGGAAATCCAAACAAGGACGGAGGCCCCCATCCTTCTTTTTCACAAAAAAGAAACCAGCCGCCACCGGCGACGTGGAGGGCCTGATGTGACCTGTCTCTAGACTCTCGGAAATGAAGTCCTTCATTGCTTGTCTTTCAGGACCGGATATAGTAAACATTCTAGCTTTGGGCAGTTTAGCTCCGGGAACAAGGTTGATCGGGCAATCATATGCCCGATGAGGGGGCAAGTCTCGGCACCCCTTCTCCGAGAACACATCCTCATACTCCGATAGGAATGGGGGCAGGGATGCAGCAGACACCACCGACAAGGATGTAGCCAAACAATTCTCAGAACAAAAATCACTCCATTCCACAATGTCCCGGGACTGCCAATCTACTACGGGATTATGTTTAATCAACCAAGGCAAGCCCAGGACGATGGGAGCGGGGAGACCGTCCAGAACATAGCAAGATATCGTCTCCTGATGTTGGGGTCCAACCGTCAACTTAATGTCATGTACGATATGCGTGAGACAACCCTGAGCAAGAGGTGCTGAGTCGATGGCATAGATACGGATGGGGCGAGACAATAAACAGCGGTTAAGCCCATGAGTGTGTACAAAGCGAGCATCCACCATGCTGACCCCCGCACCACTATCCACAAACACAGAAATGCCTTCCGTTTTGCTCTCTAGCGCCACCTCTGCACTCAGGAGAAAACGGGAAGTACAAACGGAGGATACACACACCTCCCGCTCGACTACCCCCACACCCCCCATAGTCACATGAGGTCCAGGCACCCCCGTCCGTTTAGGAGCGTAGGGACAGGCCCCGATAAAATGGTCTCCTTTCCCACAGAAAAAACAGACCCCCTTCCCCCTACCCCGGGAGGCACCGGAGGAGAGCCTCGAGGCCGCCGCTCCTCCAAGCTGCATAGGTTCCTCCCCCCTCGGGAGAAATGACTCACCTCCGTGTGACCACCTGGCAACAAGGAACCACCACGAGAAGGACTCCCAGTTGCAGGAGGTCTACCCCTCCGCTCCTGGAGGCGTCTATCCATACGAATAGCCAACGACATAGCCGCCTCCAGGGACGGAGGGGTCTCATACACTGCCAGGGCATCCTTCAGCCTTTCTGAAAGACCCTGGCAAAAATGACTCCTGAGAGCCGGATCGTTCCACTTCGTGTCCATAGCCCACCTGCGGAACTCAGAACAATATGATTCCGCCGACCGAGTCCCCTGGTGGAGATGGCGCAATTTGGATTCAGCCAAAGAGACACGGTCAGGGTCATCATATATGAGGCCTAGGGCGTCAAAAAATCCATCCACAGACTGGAGACAAGTAGAGTCCTGTGGCAAAGAGAAAGCCCAGGATTGGGGATCCCCCTGCAGCAATGATATAATGATTCCTACACGCTGCTGCTCCTCACCAGTGGAATACGGCCTGAGCCTAAAGTATAATTTACAAGCCTCTTTAAACACCGTAAATTTATCTCTGCCTCCTGAAAACCTGTCAGGGAGGGCAACCTTAGGTTCCGGTCTGGCCAGACCCACTGCTTGATTCCCCAAGACACCATTTTGCGGTTGTGGTCCCTGCAGCGCCGACCGAAGGTCCGCGACCTCCAAAGACAAGGTCTGCAGCTGCTGGGCCAAAGTCGACACAGGATCCATAAGGAAAGGAAGAAAAATCGAATCCTCCCCTTCCTTCACTTACAGTTATGGCAGGTGATAATGTCACGCTGGGAGTGGGGAAGACACCCAGCGTAGGATAACGACGGGGGGGGGGGGGAATAAGGGGTCCCTACTGCTAAGGGCACAAGAAGGAGACGGTGACCCCTAGACTTACTAGGGCTGACCCTGTCTGCCCTAACGTCCCTGTACAGTCTCCTCAACTGTCGCCGACCACGAACCTCGTCCCTCTCTGATCCTAGCACTATCTTATCTAAGGATCAGATGGAGAGGTGCACTAGACCCCTCCACTAACAACTAAAGACAAACACCAGGGAAGACAGACATTTGGGGAAAAGAAACACTTATCTTTCAGCAGACCACAGCGAGCTCACAACCTCAGCTTCTGCTGGAGCAAGGATAAAGAGTCCACAAGGAAATATCACCTGCACTGAGGAAGGGTAATGAACCTCCTTATAAAGGTAGAAGGAATCTGCTGGGTCCTAGAGACCTACAATACAGGTGGATACAACCAGACCGAGCACAAGACCTCCACAGCCGTCTCCCCAAAATAGAGAGATCTCATCACACCTTCTCTTCATCTAAACAGAAGGTAAATGCCCCTGAAAGAGATGGACCATCCTCCACCATTATGGCTGGTGGGCCAAACGCTGAGATCGTCTGCGCGTGGCCTCCACCCTGTCACCCGCGCCACCCGTGACATATTGCATATTACACTGCACTATATATACTCACCCCCCTATCGTTAGTATATGCCCCCATGCTGCCGCACACCATAAAGTAATAAATCATTAATCATTCTCACCCTCCATCGCATGATGCCGACAAAGGCAGGAATCCCAAAGAACCGGAGAACGCAGCAGCGACATAGCGACGGAGGGTGAGAATGATCAATGCTTTATTATTTTATGGTGTACAGCAACATGGGGGCATATATTGATGAAAGGGGGTGAGTATACCAGTGATGGGGGTATATACCAATGATGGGGGCTAATATACCAGTGATGGGGGCTTATATACCAGTGATGTGGGCTATATACTAGTATTACCAGGATGGGGGGCCATATACCAGTGATGGGGGCTATATAACAGTGATGGGGATAGTGATGTGGGCTATATATCAGCCTGTGAGTCTATATACCAGTGATGGGTAAATATGCACAGTTTGGGGGGTATATACAGTGCCTACAAGTAGTATTCAACCCCCTGCTGATTTAGGTGGTTTGATAAGATGCAAATAAGTTAGAGCCTTCAAACTGCAAACGAGAGTAGGATTTATTAACAGAAGCATAAATCTTACAAACCAAAAAGTTGAATTTTAATAAATTTTAAACATAAAAGTGTGGGTCAATTATTATTCAACCCCTAGGTTTAATATTTTGTGGAATAACCCTTGTTTGCAATTACAGCTAATACCGTATATACTCGTGTATAAGCCGACCCGTGTATAAGCCGACCCCCCTACTTTTGCCCCCAAAATCTGGGAAAACCTATTGACTCGTGTATAAGCCGAGGGTGGACCCCAGCACAGGTATACAGCCCCAGTGGTAGTATCCAGCCCCAGTGGCAGTATCCAGCAGCCCCAGAAGTATATACAGCCCCAGTGGTAGTATCCAGTAGCCCCAGAGGTATATACAGCCCCAGTGGTAGTATACAGTAGCCATAGAGGTATATACAGCCCCAGTGGTAGTATCCAGTAGCCCCAGAGGTATATACAGCCCCAGTGGTAGTATCCAGCAGCCCCAGAGGTATATACAGCCCCAGTGGTAGTATCCAGCAGCCCCACAGGTATATACAGCCCCAGTGGTAGTATCCAGTAGCCCCAGAGGTATATACAGCCCCAGTGGTAGTATCCAGTAGCCATAGAGGTATATACAGCCCCAGTGGTAGTATCCAGCAGCCCCAGAAGTATATACAGCCCCAGTGGTAGTATACAGTAGCCATAGAGGTATATACAGCCCCAGTGGTAGTATCCAGTAGCCCCAGAGGTATATACAGCCCCAGTGGTAGTATCCAGCAGCCCCAGAGGTATATACAGCCCCAGTGGTAGTATCCAGCAGCCCCACAGGTATATACAGCCCCAGTGGTAGTATCCAGTAGCCCCAGAGGTATATACAGCCCCAGTGGTAGTATACAGTAGCCATAGAGGTATATACAGCCCCAGTGGAAGTATCCAGCAGCCCCAGAAGTATATACAGCAGCCCCACAGGTATGGCTTATATTGGCAGCCAGCCTACTTACATACACATACCCATACATACACACATATATACACACACACACACACACACACACACACACATACACATATATACACATACACACACACATACACAGCTTCCTACCTTGTCCCCCGTTCTGCAGTGCTTTCCGGTGTCTTCCGTGCTCCGTTCCCGGTCTGCTGGGCCTTGTGGTTCCTCCTGGTTCCTCATCCTTCGGTTCTATCATGGGGGCTGCCATCTTGCTTGTTCTCTCCGCCCCCGGCCAGTGATGTCAGAGCAGGCCGCGCTGTGATTGGCTAGCACCCGTGATCACATGTCACGGGTGCTAGCCAATCACAGCGCGGCCTGCTCTGACATCACTGGCCGGGGGCGGAGAGAAGACACCAAGATGGCAGCCCCCATGATAGAACCGAAGGATGAGGAACCAGGAGGAACCACAAGGCCCAGCAGACCGGGAACGGAGCACGGAGGACACCGGAAAGCACTGCAGAATGGGGGACAAGGTAAGAAATACTGCACAGCGCCTCCCCACCCCCCGCGCCCCCTCCCACCATAGGATTACCGTATTGACCCGTGTATAAGCCGAGGGGGGGACTTTTCAGCCCATTTTTTGGGCTGAAAAACTCGGCTTATACACGAGTATATACGGTAATCGTCTTTTATAAGACCTGATCAGGCCGACACAGGTCTCTGGAGTTATCTTGGCCCACTCCTCAATGCATATCTTCTCCAAGTTATCTAGGTTCTTTGGGTGTCTCATGTGGACTTTAATCTTGAGCTCCTTCCACAAGTTTTCAATTGGGTTAAGGTCAGGAGACTGACTAGGCCACTCCAACACCTTGATTTTTTCCCTCTTGAACCAGGCCTTGGTTTTCTTGGCTGTGTGCTTTGGGTCGTTGTCTTGTTGGAAGATGAAATTACGACCCATCTAAAGATCCTTGATGGAGGAGCGGAGGTTCTTGGCCAAATTCTCCAGGTAGGCCGTGCTATCCATATTCCCATGGATGCGGACCAAATGGCCAGGCCCCTTGGCTGAGAAACATCCCCACAGCATGATGCTGCCACCACCATGCTTGACTGTAGGGATGGTATTCTTGGGGTCGTATGCAGTGCCATCCAGTCTCCAAACGTCACGTGTGTGGTTGGCACCAAAGATCTCAATCTTGGTCTCATCAGACCATAGAACCTTGAACCAGTCTGTCTCAGAGTCCTCCAAGTGATCATGAGCAAACTGTAGACGAGCCTTGACATGACGCTTTGAAAGTAAAGGTACCTTACGGGCTCGTCTGGAACGGAGACCATTGCGGTGGAGTACGTTACTTATGGTATTGACTGAAACTAATGTCCCCACTGCCATGAGATCTTCCCGGAGCTCTTTCCTTGTTGTCCTTGGGTTAGCCTTGACTCTTCGGACAAGCCTGGCCTCGGCACGGGAGGAAACTTTCAAAGGCTGTCCAGGCCGTGGAAGGCTAACAGTAGTTCCATAAGCCTTCCACTTCCGGATGATGCTCCCAACAGTAGAGACAGGTAGGCCCAACTCCTTGGAAAGGGTTTTGTACCCCTTGCCAGCCTTGTGACCCTCCACGATCTTGTCTCTGATGGAGGGGCAGGATGGAGCCTGCAGAGCATGAAGTTAGGGGGGCAGGATGGAGCCAGGGGCCGGATGGTGGCGGGGGGCAGGATGGAGCCAGCGAGGCAGGATGGTGGCGAGGGGGGGGCAGGATGGCAAGATGGAGGCGGGGGGCAGGATAGAGCGAGCAGGGAAGGATGGAGCGAGCAG
This sequence comes from Allobates femoralis, assembly GCA_033576535.1. Taxonomy (NCBI): domain Eukaryota; kingdom Metazoa; phylum Chordata; class Amphibia; order Anura; family Aromobatidae; genus Allobates; species Allobates femoralis. Next base: position 186,856,994 of record JARQOC010000005.1, read on the forward strand.
GCAGGATGGAGTGGGGCAGGATGGAGCGAGCGGGGCAGGATGGAGCGAGCAGGGCAGGATGGAGCTGGGGGAGCAGGATGGATGTGGGGGGGGCATAAAATGGATGTGGGGGGGCAGGATGGAAGCGGGGGGGTCTGGATGGAGCTGGGGGGGCAGGATGGAGGTGGGGGGGCAGGATGGAGTCGGGGGAGCAGAATGAAGCTGGGGGAGCAGGATGGAGGCGGGGGGGGCAGGATGGAGGCAAGGGGGCAGGATGGAGCCGGCAGGGCATGGAGCCAGGGGGGCAGGATGGAGTAGGGGTGGCAGGATGGAGCGATCGGGGCAGGATGGAGCCAGCAGGGCAGGATGGTGGCGAGAGGGGGTAGGATGGCAGGATGGAGGCGGGAGCGGGGGGCAGGATGGACCAAGTGGGGCAGGATGGAGCCAGCAGGGTAGGATGGTGGCGAGGGGGGGGGGCAGGATGGCAGGTTGGAGACGGGGGGGGGCAGGATGGACCAAACGGGGCAAGATGGAGCAAGCGAGGCAGGATGGAGGCGGGTGCAGGATGGAGCGAGCGGGGCAGGATGGAGCGAGTAGGGTAGGATTGAGCTGGGGGGGCAGGATAGAGCCGGGGGGGCAGGATGGAGCCGGGGGGGGGACAGGATGGACTCAGGGGGAGCAGGATGGAGCCAGGGGGGCAGGATGGATGTGAGGGAGCAGGATGGATGCGGGGATGCAGGATGGATGCAGGGATGCAGGATGGAGCCAGGGGGGGCAGGATGGAGCCGGGGGGGGGCAGGATGGATGCAGGGGGCAGGATGGAGGCGGGGGCCAGGATATTACTACAGTTAGCATACCAACTGCACGACTGTAAAACTTGTGACATTATGGAATTATGCTATATGATAAAACTCCACATTTTAGAGTGATCTTTTATTGTGGCCAGCCTAAGGCACACCTGTGCAGTAATCATGCTATCTAATCAGTATCTTGGTATGCCACACCTGTGAAATGGATGGATTATCTCGGCAAAGGAGAAACGCTTAAGCTTCTGTCACACACAATGATGCAACATTGATAACGATCCTGTAGGGATCGTTGGTGCATCGTTACCTGGTCGCTGGGGAGCTGTCAAACAGACAGATCTCCTCATCGACCAGGGAGCCACCTCCCTGGAAGCGGGAGGACCTGGAAGCCACCTGGAAGTGGAAGGACACTGGTAACTATGATAAACACTGGGTATCTAAGCAGCACGCGTTGCCTAGATGCCTAATGTTTATCATAGTTACCAGGGTCCTCCCTGCTTACAGGCTGTGCTAAGCAGGGAGGACGCTGATAACTATGATAAACAGCGGGTATCTAGGCAGCGCGCGCTAACGATCTCGTTATGTGTGACGGGCGCTTAACTAACACAGATTTAGATAAATTTGTGAGCAATATTTAAGTGAACAAGGCCTTCTGTTTGCAATTAAAAAGTCTTATGGTGGGGTTACACGTCCCGATATCGGGACGATATCGCATACAACGCCGCGGGAGCGCGCATTTCGGGAGCGCTTTTCACGATATCGCATCGCCGGTTTACACGCTGCGATATCGGGAAACAACGTCCCTCCGATGTCTACGCCCACCAACCCAGGAACGACCAGTTAACATGGGAGTGAATGGATGACGTGAGCGTAGACATCGGAGTTGGGCTGTCACACGCAGCGATGCTGGTACAACGGCCTTGCGATATCGGCGAGTTGAATAGCTTTGCTATTCAACTCCGATATCGTTTTGGCATCGTTCCAGCATCGCGTTGGATGCTAAAACAATACAACGCGCACCCGATATCGGCTCCAACTCGTGACCCACGTGACTTTTTGTCGGAGTTGGGTCGGAGTTGGACGCCGATATCGCGGCGTGTAAACCCACCATTAGATCTTTGAGTTCAGCTCATGAAAAATGAGAGCAAAAACAAATGCGTTGCGCTTGTATTTTTGTTCATTGTATACATATTTCTATATATATACATATAACTATATACCTCCTTGCCCCTCTCTCTTTCACTCTTTCTGCCTCCTTATTTCTTTTTTCCTCTCTGTCCCTATCTCCTTTTTCTTTCAGTCTCTCCCTTTTTCCTCTTTCCTTCTCTCTCTCTGTGTGTCTCTCTATTGTACTCTTGACATTTAACTCACTCCATATCTTCAGCATAATAGCGAAAGACAGACCTCACTGTTAGATTAGTAATGCTATAGTAATGCTATATTACACAATTCACGCACAACCTGTAATGCTGTAGCCTCCTACATAGGATGTCGTCTTTTCTTTCTTACAATGAGGTATAGGTCTGTGATGTCAGTCAACACAGTTTGTACAGAGTTATTGATAAATCAATAATAAGAATGTACAATCAGAATTATTACTTTTATAATAATAAAAAAAAAAAGATGCTTGATATGCTATTATCATAGTAATTGCCTGCATATTAAAATCAGAGCTCTACATCTCGGACATTAACTACTAGATAACATCTGGCCATGGATGTTTGTTTTTTTTCTCGTGTACAACAAATGGCGGCTTCAGAGTTTCATCTGGAGGTTTAGACTGTGACTTGAATAATAATGTAGCCAGTCTGCTTCTGTCACGCTTCAAAAGAGTTTTTAATAATGACTGTGACACAGTAATCAATTTATTTGAATTTTGTTTCTGACTGTAGACTTCTGTATGGTCATATATTTTGCAGCTCGATACTTCCAGCATAGTGCAAAGACAACATGCAAAAATTAACCTTTGTAGGAACAAGAAAGGTTGTTTGACCAATGGAGGAATACATGTTGTTATCCAACAAAAGATTAAGATAAAACCAATATACAGTACATTACTTTACAACAAATGCCTATTTTATAGGATTTTTACTTCAAGTGCAATTTTTACTCTAGCATATTGGTTTCATTCTGTCCTATTTCTTGCACCCCCAATAGGTGTGGTCTGCTCGGCTACACATGTAGCATTTTTAATATAGATCACATACTAATGCAGGAACATATCTTGCTGCAGAAAACTACAACCTGAGAATGGCTAGCGTTGCGTTAAAGGAAACCTATCAGCTATCAATATCTGTCTCTGCAGCTTCATAGTACAATGCTAAGCATCCCTGTCTGAGCTAAAAGTGTACTGTTATAGTTGATAAACAGCATTTATGAACGCACATTTTCGCATGCCAGGTACAATTAGGAAACCGAGGGCTGGAATTCTCAGAGTTGGAAAGCTCAAGTGTTCTGGTCCCTCCCCCCCTCCGCTGCAGCCCGCAGTCAACCCAGAAAATGGTGCATTCCTTAGAAGCGTCCTCTCCCTGAAGGGTCTACAATCACACTGACCACAGGGGCATCAGTGAGTAACGTCACCCACAGCAGTGTTCTCAAGAGACCCGCTTTCAGCAGGGTCAAGTGAGTTCACTTCTACAGGAAGCCATGGTGACTCAATAGGTGATGTCACCCGCAGTAGTGAACAAGCTTTTCAGTAATGATGCCGGCTTTTCCCTCTCTATCTTTGGCTCCACACTAGCCTTGTGTAAGGAGGTCCCTGTCCCCCATCCAACTGGTTCTGTTAACTGCACCGGCATTTTGGTAACATTTGTCTATGTTCATCCTGTACACTGTTGCATGTGCCATGTAATTCGTTATATGTAACATCTATTATGTATAGCTGAACTTTGCTGTTATTCGACTATGTAAGGCCATGTTCACACATCTGTTCTGCTAGTATTTAGCGGGTCACCGCTAAATACTTAGCATTTTCCAGTGAAGTGCAGATGCGTGAGCACCACCGCTTTCTGAAGACGCAGCCCCTGGTTACCCAATGGTGATCGTGGTAACCAGGTCACACACAAGGCTGCCTAATGTCCGCTTAAGCCGAGCGGACAGGGAAACGCTGCTAGCAGCGTTTCCCTGTCTGCTCTGGGAAAGCGGACACTACTGAGCATACCCACTGAACAGGATGAATCCAGACAACTACACCCAAAAAGAGAGTGCAATGCACAGGACAGGAAAGACATTCATCCGGGCGGGAGATACAGGGGGAGAAAGCATTTGTAAATTAGGTTCATCACCGGAGGGTGATAACCAAGGATGAAAGGCAGCCATGGACAATGAAAGAACCCCCCATCAGACAAGTTTCTGCCTCATTTACATGCAAAAATGTAAGTTCATAAAGTTCATAAGTTCATAAACGCTTTTTATCAACTATAGAAATACTCCTTTAGCTCAGACAGTGATGCTTAGGATTGTACTGTGAAGCTGCAGGGACAGAAAGTGATAGCTTGGAGGGCATAAACTAGCTAACAGGTTCAATTTAAGCATCAAACTACAGTTTTCTTTATCCAGATATCTCTCTGAATTATGATATAGTTAATGTGTTGTGAACGAAGTTTTGAAATGCTACATGTAAATTCTAAATAACCAGTAGAGGTGAACTAATTGAATTCACTTTGATTTTCAAAAAAAAAAGTTGGATTCTCCAGAACCCACCTTTTTTGCATTTAAATTTGCTTGAATCAAACAAAATGCTGATCTATTGTACACCAATTAGGTTGCTTTTTTCTTACGGCTAGGAATGGTTAAAAAAAAATGTCCTCACCTCATATTTCACTTGTCCTGGTACTGCATCATCTCCCCACCAAATCCTCTGCTGACTAGCTTCTTTTCCCCATCAGTTTTGTTATTTTTGCATTGTCAATCAACAGTGCTTCCAGCACTGACCAGCCCTTTGGTGATGTAAGGCTGGTTTCACATCACGTTTTTGTGATCCGGGCCGATCCGATGAGAACCGGATAGGCCCGGATCTCATTTCAGCCCCATAGTTTGCCTATGGGGCCGGATGGCAGCTATCTGCCATACGGTTTCCATGTGTCCGGGTGAATCCGGGAGGATTTTTCACCTGGACACAAAAATTCTACATGCACGATTTTTGTGTCCGAGGAGGAAAATCTCCCCATAACGGATCCTCCCGGATTCTCCCTGATCCTCCCGGATCCGGGGCAATCTGGCGCTCCCTAACATGGGAGCCTATGGGGTTGGATTGCCCCGATCCAGGGGGTTCCGGGAACCGGTCACCTGCGGCCGCACACCGCTGTTATTTCAGGACCACGGCTAGCTCCCTTCAAGCCGCGGTCCTGAATCACCATCAGTTTCAGCTGCGTGCGGCTGCACACCGGACCTGTGTGCTGATCTGATCCGGGGCTGTCCGGTCCACAACGGACAGTCCCGGATCGGATCAAAACATGATGTGAAACCAGCCTAAGAAAGTTGTGTGAGGTCTATAGTCCCGTAACACACACAGATAGTTGTGCAGAGATTGTTCGCAGACTTTTGGTTGCAGTGAAATCGTGGACACATTATTCCATTTTGTGGGCGTGTACAAATGGAACAATGTGTCCATGATGTCACTGCAACCAGAGATCTGCGAACAATCTCTGCACAATTATCTGTGTGTGTGTAACTGGGCCTTAAGAGCACTGGAGTTACCGAGAGAAAAATGCCTAGTTTACATTTAATGCAGGTTGGCGTTTTGCTGCATTTGCATTTCTATGCGTTTTTACCGCTAAAAATGCATCCAAACGCATGCGTTCTTGGCCCCATTGATTTCAATGGAAAACGCATAGAAAACGCATGCAAAATGCATGTGTGTTTGCAAAAATGTAAAATGCATGCGTTTTTGCAAATGCAACCAAAAACGTGGGCTGTTGCGTCTAGGGCTGCATTTGCAAAAACGCATGCGTTTTGCATGCGTTTTCTATACATATTCCATTGAAATCAATGGGGCCAAAAACGCATGCATTTGGATTAATTTTTAGTGGTAAAAACGCATACAAACGCAAATGCAGCAAAACGCAGCCCAGGCATAGATGTGAAAGTGGCCAAAGGCTGCGGATGAAAAATAAGGTTAGGGTCACACATAGCAATCCGTTTTTGTAAGTGCTTTCCATGACCAATCTGTTTTTCCTAGGCTGCATTTTGTGCCTCCTGTGTCCCTGGACTTTTTTGGGCATAGCAATTTTTTCTTAAAAACGTATATGCGTTAACGCATGTGTTAACGGATTATATATATATGTACCATTCGTTAACGCATGCATTTCCCATAGGGCCGCATGTTAAAAACCACATGCGTTTTTTTACTGCAACCAAAAACGTTTTTGGATGCAGAACAAAAATGCATGCATTTTTGAAAAACACAGTGACACTTAAGTGCACAATCTGTTAACGGATATGCGTTTTTGGACTTAGAAAAAAAATGACAAAAATGATCCCAAAATCGGATCCAGGGCATAACGGATGCCATGTGTGACCCTTGCGTAAGACTGGAGCTTGTTTTAGGATACTTTCACATTTGTGTTTTTGCAAATCTAGCAAGATTCTGCCATTAAAAAAAAAATAAAAATGGATTCGGCAACATTGCTTTACTGACCAAAGCATTTTTAATGAAATTCCGGAAATGTGCGGTGACTTGCGGTTTTTGACAGATCCGACAAATCTCGCACTTCAGGCTTGTTTTTTAATGGCAGTTTTTGACCAGCATCTAGCGCTGAGCTGGTTTCACACTACAGATTTTTCCCTGATCAGGTTCAATCAGGTTTGTGTATTCAAAACCAGGAGAGGAATCAGGCAAGGAACTTGCAGAGAAAAACTACAATTGAAAGACTGACACCTGTTCTCAGTTTTGGAGACACTCCTGGTTTTCACACTCAAACCTGATGGATCCTAAATAGGGAAAAAATGCAGTGTGAAAGCAGCCTAAGGCTATGTTCACACATTTGCTTATTTTGTTGCGCTTTTTTGCGCTTTTTTGCCTTTGCCTTTTTTGCAAAAAAGCGCAACAAAATACGCCGGTGCTTTCACACACTGCACTTTCTTCTCCCCATAAGCGCAGTGACATGTGTGACAGCCCCCATTAGATTTCGCAGTTTATTAATATACACTGCGAAATCTAAATTAAATAAAGGCAAATGTATGAAAAATAATAAAGAATCAAATACTTACCCTCCGACACCTTTTCTCTGGTCTCCGATGCAGAGGTATCGTCCTGCCAGGGCCTGCCGTGATGTCAGAGTGACGTCATGGGCACTGATTGGCCCTCGCGGTCATGTGATACATATCACATGACCGTGACATCACTCTCACATCACCACAGGTCCTAGAAGGTCAATTCCTTCTGGCTCCCGAACACTGGAACACCCGTCGGAGGGTAAGTATTTAATTCTTTATTATTTTTATACATTTGCCTTTATTTAACTTTGATTTTGCAGTGTATATTAATACACTGTGAAATCAAATGGGCAGTCATAGGTGTCACAGAGGGGAGGAGGAATAAGGAATCTTCCTCCCCTCTGTGACATCGGATACAGCAGCGCCCGTATCAGCTTTTTACGCAGGCGCTTTTTCCTATAAAAGGACAGTGTATTTTTACGTACTGTCTGCACGCCATTCACTTTGCCGGCAGACAAATAGCACATTGTGCATTTTAAAAAGTGCGTGCAAAAAAACGCGCAAAAATACGCAATGTATGAACGCAGCCTAAAAGCAAATTGGTAAAAAAGCGTTTTTTTCAGTTAGATTTGCCAAAATCACAGATGTGAAAGTAGCCTTAGACGCCATTCACACACTGCTTTTTTTGCTGCATATTTTTAGGCCCCATTCACACACTGCTTTTTTTGCTGCGTATTTTTAAGCACAAGCTCTTCACAAACCAGGAGTGGGAGATTAAACATATAAGTGGAGCACTTGTTTCTATTAAGGCCACGTTACACACAGATATCTGTGACCAACATCTGAACAGATCTCTGGTTGCAGTGAAATCATGGATACATTGCACCATTTTGTGGCTGTGTACAACATGGAGCAATGTATCCATGATTTCACTGCAACCAGAGATTGGTTCAGAGATTGAACAGATAAATTGGTGTGTGTAAACCCACCATCAGACCTTTCTTCCGAGTGTGCCACTCCCAGTTTTGATTGTTCCACTCCTGGCTTTTTTTGAGCTTGTGCATAAAAATACGCAGCAAAAAAAGTAGTGTGTGAATGGGGCCTTAGATAGCAAGCCAATAGAGGACTGGGTGGGAGCTCCCACACTAATTCAGGTATGGGAAAGGTGAGGATAAAATTATATGTATTTTTAACCCTCTTGTTAATTATGAAGTCAGGATAGACCTCAGAATATGTTCTTTTACCAACAATTCGTTCCATGTCAGACAAATCGTAATTTGAGTGTATCTGGTAAATTGAATTGCAAAATTTTTGCTCATCTCTTTAAGACACTCATTGAGGTACCGTCACAAGCGGCAATACTGCTGCCCATTTCGTTGCCAATTCCACCATTCGGCGGAACTATTTGTGCGCAGTGGCATGGGACTGGTAGATTCTATGGTGATAAATCGCCGGTGGAGCGTCGCCTGATTGCCCTTCACTGCAGTGAAATCAGGCAATATCCACCAGGCAATTTCAGTGCATGGTGGCATGTGACAGGGCGAGGGCGACGTACACAGCGATCGTGAAAGAAATCAAGTAGGCGTGCTTGGATGTAGTGGTTTTCACGTCGCATCTGCGGCGATTGGTGGCTGATACTGCGTTCCGATTGGCTGGCTGTGTACAAGGCGCATTATTTGAGGAGCCATGCTTTCACGCAAGGCTGACCAATGGGAACGCAGTTATGTCCACCAATCGCAGTGACAGGGGCACGGTGAGACACACTCTAGCACGCCCCTATCAAGACAGTATGAAGACATCGCTGCTACGATTGTGGCATGTGACGCGGCGATGTGTGAAGGGAAGATTGCTTCTGGTCATCTGCAGGCGATTTCCAGAACGAGAGTCGTCGTAGATCGCAGGCGAGATCTCTATGTGAGACAGGGCGATGATGATCTGCAAAAAAGTTCCTGAAACGTGCTCGCTCATATCAAATTGCCGGCGATATGGAAGCCATATGGTGGCGTGTGACGGTACCTTTAGACTTTCTGTATGTTTGGATAAATAACATACATGGAACTTTGTCTCAAGCATACTGACTAAGGCTAGGGTCAGACTTGCATCTGGCCCTAGCCCGCCGCATCTGTTAAAAACTTAGTCCCAGGCAGACATAGCGCATAGCATTAATGGCAGGTAACCCAGATATGCGCTTTTGATGATCGCACAGGAAAACACTGCAGACCGCGTTTCCTGTGCACTGATCAAAAGTGAATATCCGGGTCTTCTCAGTGGAGCCAGCGGGTGCGGGAACCATAAGGTAACCATAGCAATGCACAGGCAGGCGGCGCATAGCCTTACCTGCCATTAACGCTATGCGCTATGCCTGCCTGGGACTAAGTTTTTAATGGTTGCTCCAGGGTAGGGCAAGACTGTTGAGAAACAGATTAGCTGACAATAAAAAAATAATTATTTAAATAGATTTGCATAAATACCTTCTAGCCTTTTTCATGGATGTTTCTGGAAAAAGAAGGGAAGGGCTCAAAATTCCTTAAAATTTTAAAGGGATCCTGTCACCTCCAAAATGCCACCTAAGCTACAAAAACACATCCCTGCAGCATCCCATCACTAATCTCACACTCCTTTTGTGTCCTAAAAGCATCCTGTCAAAGTAGATAAAAACGTTTTAATACTCTCTCATTAGATATTATAATTAGTAGGGGCTATATTCTTTAGCCCATAGGGCGTGTTTGCTTTTTGTCTGTGGTCATAAGATCTCGCCCTAATGGGCGTGATCTTTTATTCATGTTCTATTCAGGTGCCCTCTCTGCTCTCCACGGCGCTGGCTGGGCATGAATGACGCAAATCGCGTCATTTCTGGTCGGGTGACTTCAGTACCCCAATGTGAGTAAGGCTGGTTTCACACCACGGCCTGATCAGGTCAGGGGCTCTCCGGTCTAAATCGGACAGCCCCGGACCCGATTTTGAGACAGAAACAAAGGGCAAATATGCAAATACGGTTTGCAGCCGGATCCTTCAGATCGCTGCCGCAGGTGATGAATTTCAAGATCACGACTAGCGGGGAGCTAGCCGTGGTCCTGAAATCTCTGCAGGGGACAGCTGATGGTGTTAAAGTTTAGCAGCGCTCGCTGCTAAACTCCAGCACCCTGCATTCGGATCCAATTTTATCTCAGATCCGGCGTGGAGGATCCGATTTTGTCCAATTTTACCCCCAGAGACAAAAATGTTGCCTACAACGTTTTTGTGTCTGGGAGAAAAATCCGAATTGTCCCGGATCCTCCCAGACAAATGGAAACCGGATGACACATAGCTGCCATCTGGTTCCATCTGGCCCCATATGGCTGCATTACAGCAAAATCAGGTTCACACCGGACAGCCTCGGACCTGATCTTGCCGTGATGTGAAACCACCCTTAGTGAGAGAGAATTTTTTTTCCTGCCAGACATGTTCTGGGCATGTGCCCCGAATCTTGTTCTTGGTGTATTGTACAGATTAGGACAAAAAACAGATGCAAAAGCATGCCAAAGCAACGTTTTTTTTTAATCCTGATCCAGCGGAGGATGAACCTGCTCTCACATCAGGATTTCTCAGCATTTCCAGCAAATCCAGCAGTTTTGCCTGATCTACCAGAGGCTGTAACACTTGCTTCAAGACTGCGTTCGACCTAATGCACTCCCTATGGGACTTATGTACATGTGCGGCACTTGCGTTTTTCTGCGAGTCGGCCAATCCGGCACTTGTAGCAATGGACAGAAGCCGCTGCTAGCAGCGTTTTTTTGATTCGCTGCAAGTGCCACACATATCCGCAAGTCCCATAGGGAATGCATTAGGCCGAACGCAGTCTTGCCGCAAGTGTTCCAGCTACTGGCAGATCTGGCAAACTGCCGCATCTGTTGGAAATCCGAGAAATGAAAAAAGCAGGTGTTTAAAGCAGCCTAAGGTTAAAAAATCCGCATCTGCATCCGTTTTGACATGTGTTTACGGATGCAGATGCTTCTGTTCTCATCCAGATCCGTACCAAACGCTAGTGTGAAACCAGCCAACAGTGACAATCAATATATCAACACTTCTATGTTTTTTAAACTTTATGTCCAATACATAATTACTGGCCAACAGTTTGCAAGAAGCTCATAATGTTTTATCTTTTGTACACATTTTATTGCTGGGGAAAATATTTTTTATTTTAAATTATTGAGTAGTTGTTAGCTTTTATATGCAGCTCAAGTTATTTTATGGTGTATTGTATTAAAACTATCTTCTTTATGTCATTTTGCATATATTTGGAAGGCAGCACTTTAAATGCTTTACATGGACTTAGTGTTTAGAACAGAAAGCATGCTGCTGACATAGAAAAATCATCCATCAGCATGTCAGGATCAGTCAATATGGTGAACTTATAGCATAGTAGACAATGCTGCACTAAATGAAACCAGTAATATGGATATTTAAGCAACATTCCCTAGAGCTAAAAATATGCAAATAAACCTCTCACATTCACGGTACAACCAGAGTAGAAACAGCATGTGTACTACTATTATTACCATCAAACAAAGCTTTCACATTGATGCTACACATCTGGGAATACAATACAGAAAACAGGATGAGGCTTCATTCACTGTAAGCTTACAATAAGGCTTCTTCACATGTGCGTATAGAGTGTATGTGAAAAAACAATATTAGTGTCATCAGTGTTTTCTATCAGTGTGTCATCAGCATTTTTCCAGTATGGATAAAGCGGAGTTTCTTAAAGCAATTTTTATTACTGCACAAATTGGCATATAGCTGCCATACCACAGATACTGTACTCTAGCTAGAATCTCCTCTAATAAGTAAGTTGTTGGCAGCGGATCATTCAGGATTCATTGAAAGCGTGTTGACAACGGAACTTAGCTTTAATTAGCAACAAGCAGGTACACATATGAAGGGCTTTGTGGAAACTGGAATATACATCTAAATGTCCTTTTGCAGAATCAGCAAGCTGCTGTGCTTCTCTTCACATGCACAGACACCGGAAACTGGTTACAGTTACATGGTATTTCCTGTGTGTGAGCCTCTGGGAGTGTTCTCCTTTTTTTTCTTTAAAGGGATCCTGTCACCTTCAAAACGCCTTATAAGCTATTAAAACATGTCCCTACAGCATATTACCACTATTCCCACACTCCTTTTGGCTCAGAAATGCATGATGTGAAAATGTAGAAAAACATTATTTAACTTACTCATTATCCATGATAATGAGCGGTGGCTATATTCGTTAGTCACTAAGGCGGGCTCTCTTCCTCATAATATCATGCCTTAATAGGCGTGATCTTGAATACAGAATCTAATCAGTGCCTCCCCTCTCTCCTCTGTGCTGGCGGGGCTGCAAAGCGGCTGTAATGACGCAAATCGCGTCTTTTCTGGCATCGGGTGACGTGTGTACATCCGCGCCGCTCTTTTATACCTCCAGCTCGCATGCGCAATAGGGTCACAGCTGAATTTTACTCTGCTGTGAATTTCAAACAGACACTCCCCGTAAATAAAAAAATAAACAAAAAATTAAATAAAAATATTGGTATCACCACATCTGTTAATTTTCACTCTAATAAAATACATTATCTAGCGAGCACAGTTAACGCCGTCCATAAAAAAATACAAAATTCCTATTTTACTGCTAATAAAGGGAAATACATTGTGAAGCCAAGGATGCAGATTTCAAGGTTGTATTTAATACCATTAGCAGTGATCTCGATCTAACAGAAATAGACCTTGAGTATTGAGATCTAAGGGCTTTTTTACATCAGCGGTAAGAGCTGATCGCGGCGGTTGCGGTGAAATAAAACGCATCTGCCATGGTTACTGCATAACAGCCACACTTGCGGTTCACTTGCAGCAAGCCCCATGCAATGTCTATGCGGCAAGTGCGGTTTCTGCCACAAGTCCCGAAACGCAACTGTACCGCACCTGCCGCAAGCTCCATAGACATTGCATGGTGCTTGCCGCAGGTGAACCGCAAGTGCGGCCATTATGCGGTAACCGCTGCAGTTGTGGTTTTTTCACTGCAACTGCCGCGATTAGCGCTTACTGCTGATGTGAAAAGCCTGTTAAGGGTCTGCAACACAAAGTGAAATATTTTACAAAATACCAACACCTAGCAACTCTTTTTGGTCGTATCCTTGTGGCTAAGCCTCACAGTGCTGATGTGGAGCTGCTCATGAGCCTCCTTGAAGACCACAATATGTGCCAGAATTAGTACTGAACCCAAGATCCTTAACTTCTTTATTCACTATAACATGCCACCGCTGACTGAATGGAATCATCGGGAAACAGTACTGTTCTGGTTCTGAAAGTGTAAACGACGTGCCCACAATCGCCCAAAGCGGTTACAACAAGAGTACTTTACTGGCATATTTAGCAATCCTGAGAAACGTCAAGGAGACAGCCCACAGGAGGATAACACCACAAAAATAAAGAATAAGACATTCTAAGAAACTGTTGGCTGTTATGAGTTAATTTTGCATAATTATGTCACAATTGTTTACAGTAATTGTTTATCTGTAATTGTAGCTGTAACTTTTTAATGCAAGTTTCAATGAATACAAGGCTATTGCTTTAAACTTGGTATCTCTCGTTGTCTTTTAACTTTTATTATTGCACAAAATTTGTTTGATTATTGCACATAATTGGTTTAATACTGCACACATTGTGTGTTACTGCACACTAAAATCTGGGATACATAAAGAATAACATTTCAATGAATTTTCTACTAAACTTTTCAGTGTTAAACACAAACAGCACTTGTATGTCACACATATGACATCTGTGTGCTGTGCATGTTTTGTATGGAGCCATAGACTTCTATTGGCCCTTGTTATCCATGCTGCTGGAAAAAAGGGGCATGTGGTTTACATGGACATGTGAAAATCACCATAAGTTATAATTGGTATGTGTGGATTTTGCTGTGGCAAAAAAAACAGCAGGGAAATGCAATGTACATAAGTATTCACCAACTAAAAGGCAACACTTTGTGGAGCCACTTTTTCTGCAATTACAAATGTAAGTCTCTTCAGCTCTGTCTACAATAGTGTGGTGCCCCTGCATTCAGGAGTCCACAAAGGGAACTGCAGCCAGGCAGGTAGAACGACAGTTGAACACCAACACCCTCACTGCCCACACAACCCACGTACAGTATAGGGCAGCACCCAACCCGGAGCCTAGGAACTCTATGCAGGCGAGGGGTGGTGGGTTTAGAGCAGTGGGTGGGCACACACGTAGTCAGGTGACAGACAGTAGAAATAGTGAAGGGGGAGGAGGAAGGAGTCAGTAGGCCCTGGGTGCCGAGCAGCAAAGACACAGACCAGCAGCAGGCTGAGGAGCACGGCACAGGCCGAAAGACACTGGAAGACACAGGAAATGACACTGGAAGACACAGTAGAGAGAGCCTGGTAGAGCCTCACACGGGAGGACTGCTGGAGGCTAGGCTGAGTAGAGTGTTGGCTCTAGAGGGGACCGTAGTTTCACCCGGCATCCCCAGACAACTGACGGTGGACCACAGCTACATGTTAGGGTCCCTACCCCAAAGGACAGGCAGCTCAGTGACGACCAGGAGGACCCACAGGGGCCCGAGTCACCGCCATACTGTCCGGAGTCACACACAACCAAGTGAACACAGAGAAAGTTAACAGCCTGGAAAGGACACATAGACAGAGTGAGGGGTTACAGAGAGAAAGGCCTGGCTGCAGAGAGTAAAGGGAACCCAGAGGGGAGAGTGAGCCCGTGTATTGAGACTTGAACTGAGACCAACTGTAAGAACTGTACAGAACTCTGACTTGAACTTGAGAAGTAAACACGGAGAACCCTGAATACGTCTCCCTTGTGTGTCTCTGCTTGAATGCCATTTCCTCCATGCAGGCTTGCAAAAGGACCTCCACCTGCAGAGCCACAGCTTGTCAGCTCCAACACCGAGGGAGGATTCCTGCAGCGTCTGGGCAGTAAGTGAATTGCACTCAGCACCAAGCCTACACACTACATAATAGACTTTAACCATCACTGCCCCGGGGAACACAGTTCTGCCCACGGGAACTATTCCATCTGCGCTGCCATTACATCATCCCCAGAGGATCTGCAGCAGCGGCGGCCCCATTCTTGGCCGCATACAGTGGGTGGCGTCACGACTGACAATCCCCTGTAAATATCGCTTATTATTGCCAGGGCCCGGGACACGATCTGGACCAGGACCACCCGTGACTTCCCCAGTAGCAGACCCGGTCCGCTACCGAGTACCCCCGTCCCAGTGGGCTCGACAATAGCTTAAAACATCTCAACAAAGGAGTTTATGCCCGGTATTCCATACAAATCTCTCATATCTCCTTCATGTTAGATGGATTGTGTTTGTGTTCAACAGTTTTCAAGTCATATGATGAGTTCTCAATTGTATTGAGGTCATGACTTTGACAAGACTATTCCAAGACATTTTAATGTTTCCCCTTTAAAGGGATCCTGTCACCCCCAAAATACCTCAAAAGCTATTAAAAGCTGTCCCTAGAGCATAGTAACACTTACCCTACACTCCTTTTAGCTCCTAAATGCAGCAAGTGAAAATGAAGATAAATGTTATTACACTACTTCATTAGGGATGATAATTAGTGACTATGGTATTCATAGTCACCCTGGCAGGCTGTCCCTCTTCATGATATCACGCCTCAATAGGCGTGATCTTCAAATCACATTAAAATGCGCGCCTCCCCTCTCTCCTATGGCAGCCGGACCGCTGTATTGTGCGGCTGTATGACGCGAACCGCGTCATTTCCGGCGCCGGGTGACGTATGTACACCCGCGCCGCTGTTAGCTTCAAGACCCGCACTGAGCATGCGCATACGCAGTGCGCGTTTTGAAGCTAACAGAGCGGCGTGGGTGTACATACCGTCACCCGGCGCCGGAAATGACGCGATTCGCGTCACCCAGCCCCACTACAGGCCGGCCGACACAGGACACAGCGGGGAGGCGGCGCATTTGAATCTGATTTGAAGATCACGCCTATTGAGGCGTGATATCATGAAGAGGGAGAGCCTGCCAGGGTGACTATGAATACCATAGTCACTAATTATCATCCCTAATGAGGTAGTGTAATAACATTTATCTTCATTTTCACTTGCTGCATTTAGGAGCTAAAAGGAGTGTAGGGTAAGTGTTACTATGCTCTAGGGACAGCTTTTAATAGCTTTTGAGGTGTTTTGGGGGTGACAGGATCCCTTTAACAACTACAGTAGCTTTAAAAGTAGATTCATGGTCATTTTTCATGTAGGATGATAATACTCTGTCTCAATCTTAAATCATTTGCTAGTAATTTCTAGATTTATCCTGTATATCCATCCATTCTTCAGTCCTTATCTATTTTTCAGTTCTTGCAAATGAAAAGCATCTCAGAAGCATCATGCTTCAGCCACCATGCTTCACTAATTGGATGGTGTTTTTGGAGTGATAGAAAAGCATTTTCACAAGGCATAGCGTCTCCCATAATGGTCAAAAAGTTAAAATTTAGTTTCATATAAACAGAGAACTTTCTTCCATTTAGTTTGTTGACCTCTAATCGTGTATTCTGATGTTTTTCATAGTACAATAAATAGAATGTCCAAAGTTTAGGATATTTTTTATAACCCAACCCTAATTTGTTCTTCTTCATAGCTTTCACTGATCTATTTGAAGAGCTCTCTGGTCTTCATGCAAGTTTGCTTAATTGTGTTGTAGACCATCATCAGATAGATCATGTGACACTCTCTACATAGGGGACCTTCATCAACTAATAATGTGGCCTCTGATGCTGATTGGTTTAACCGTACCCAAATAAAGGGGGTGACATTGTGTAGTTCAATAAAACTGTAAGGGCCTTTTCACTTCACATTTTTGTTGTGTTTTGATGCAATGCGTCTTTTCAGCTTCAGTAACACATAGAAACGCTGTTGAACGCATGTGTTAATGCACCCATAGGCTTATATGGGAAACCGCATGCATTTTTTAGCCAGCGCACAGGAAACATTGCTGTCAAAGTTTCCTGTGCGCTGGGTAAAAAATGCATGCATTCAAATGCAATCGCATTTTGCATTGTGTTTGCAATATGTTTGCATTTATTTCCCCATACAAGTCTCTGGGTACATTAACGCATACGTTCGACAGCGTTTCTAGGCATTAACACAAATGAAAAGACGCATTGCATCAAAACGCAACAAAAATGTGATGTGAACTTAGCCTTAACATTCGAATGGGTGATTGTAGGATTGTTTCCCTATCCCCCCGCATTCAGGTGAAAGGTTTGGCATATAGGAATGTAAAGGAAGGCATAATGCCTAGCTTCAAATATGTAGGCAGCATATAAATTTATAAGAAATGACAAAATTGCAATTGACATAGTAATATAACCTTAACAGAACTCTACTGCAATAATACAAGATCTCATTTCCATGTATGTGACCATCCTTTGTTCTTTCCCTGTGGCATGGTAGAGAAACACCGGAGGGAAACGGATGCTAGAACTTATTTCATAATTTAAGAAAGAATAATTAATATTTATTATATAGACACAAAATTCTACTAATACTAGCTCATGGATGCAGGATGAAGACGGGCCAAAGTCCAATATGGACACAGTGCAGCAGACAGCACCCTATGTGCCTGCCTCAGAATGGAAGGGGTGGAGCACTCCCTATCTTGCATAACAAGAGACTAAATGAAAACTTACAACTGAGCCAAAGCACAAAGTGAGCACGTGTGTAGGACCATGTTCACACAACCAAATAACTAGACCACAGAAAAAACAGTATAACAAACGTTAGTACTCTGCTATAACAGGTAATGATAAAAAGTAACTTCTAGAAAAAAAAACAGTTTCTAAAACAGGGTACTTAGTTAAGTCACATAAGATGCTGTCTGCTGCACTGTGTCCATATTGGACTCTAGCCCATCTTCATCTTACATCTATTATTATTATTATTATTGTTTATAGAGTACCATTGGTTCCATGGTGCAGTACATGATAAGGGGTTACATCCAAACAAGTTAAAAATACAATGAACAAACTAGCAGTGACTGACTGGTACAGAGGGACGAGAGGACCCTGCCCTTGTGGGCTTATATTCCATAGGGCTATGGGAAGAGAAACAGTAAGTTGGGTAGAGAAACAGTAGGTTGGGTATATTGAGGTATATTTATACAGGTCCAGGCTTTAAAGTATTTAGATAGAGACAGTCCTAATATGGGTCAGCTTGACGTTGGTAAAACGGCTTCGTACATTTTTTGCAAAAAACGTATTAACTAAGTACCCTGTTTTTGACAGTGTTTTGTGGTAAATCAGGTTTTATTCAATATCAAATAAGAAACAGTGCAGATAAATATATAGCGGTCTGGACAATGATATATCTTTTTACAACCAACTCGTGTGTTGCTATAATGTATGGTAAGGAGCAAATAATATTCAGGGAGCTGCATTAAACCTCAATATAGTAGCTTCAGACCTCAGGTAATCGTAGTTAAGGGAGAAGGGAGAGAAAAGTGGAAAAGCAAGAAGCGAGAAAGATTACATAGAAAGAGAGGCGGGGAAAAGAGAAGTAGGATAGAACGAGGGAAATAAGGAAAGAGTCCGGAACGGGCTGTGGCCAACAACGTAGAAGTTAGGATGCCAACCATGAGACAAGCGAAGGGGAGTCCCTAAATAGTAACCACGGTGTCCATACCTGAAAGTAACGCTTAGTACCAAAGTCCGAGGGGTCTGATTGATGAAGAAAATCCTCCATTCTGCAGATGTCGTGTAGTTCAGATATCAAGTCTTCTCTGGACGGGCATCGGGAGTCCTTCCAATATCGGGGGACTAAACGCCGAGCTGCCGTGAGAAAGTGGCGTAATAGACCCTGCCTAAAGCCGGAGATCGAGCATGGAGTCAGATTCAGGAGAGCTAGTTCAGGAGTGGGCAGTAGGCACTTCCGTGTCACCGTTCGGTAAAGGTCAAAGACCTCCCCCCAAAACCGTTGGATCCGGGGGCACAACCACCATGTGTGGAAATACGACCCCACTGCGGCTGAGCATCGCCAACAAGTGGCGGGCGTCTCTGGGAAGAATCTATGCACATCCTCAGGGCATCTATACCACCTCGCCACCACCTTAAAGTTACATTCCCGGGACGCTGCGCAAGATGAGGCTTTGTAAGTATTACACAAAATCTTGTTAACCTCTACAGGCGTGAAACTCCTGCCTATGTCCGTCTCCCACTTCGTCAAATAAGGTGGAGCATTATTCGAGGAGCCGAGGACCGAATCCTGAAATAGTTTATATAGCCTAGAGATCAAATGGGGTTGTGGGGATGGGTCCAGACACATCAGTTCAAAAGGAAAAGGCGCCCTAAATAAGCATCTGTGAGGGAGGGTAGAAACATAACTCTGGAGTTGACGTAGTTGGAGCCAGGCCTGTGGCGGTGGGGGGGAAGAAGGGAACAGATCCGCTAGGGAACGGGTCCCTGACTGTGTGACATAATGAAATAAGGTGGGATTTGAGTCTCTATGTTTATGCAGGAACTTCCGCAATCCTGTATCAATTGGAAAGTTACTGTTTTGAAAGATCGGCGTGAGCGGGCCAGGGATGGAGAATAGGTTATAAGCCACTCGCGTCCTCTTCAGGTATAGATGTAAATTATGTGTGATGAAGGGCAGTGTTCTCACCTCTATCGTCTCCCCCCCCCACAACATGGTCAGGGGACTCCCGGAACAATTCAGCCTCTCCGCGTCTATCCATCTCTTCCCAGTTGATGGATGAAATAGGTCCAGAATGCAAGAGCCCAAAGCTGCGTGGTGATATTTCAGGAAGTCAGGTAATCCCATCCCTCCTTTATCCACCTGTCTGATCAAAATAGCATAAGAGATGCGAGACCTCCTGTGCGACCATATAAATTTAATGATGGAGCTCTTGAGTCTGGAGAAAAAGGAGGCAGGTAGGAGCAGTGGTAGGGTCTGGAAAAAGAAGAGCAGGCGCGGGAGCAAGTCCATGCGGACCGTGTTGATCCTCCCCAGCCAAGTGAGGTGGAGCTTATTCCATCTCTGCATTTCCTTTTCTATTTTCAGTTGTAGTCCTGTAAAATTAGATTTCAGCAGGTTGGAGGGGTCTGACGTTAGGCGGATACCTAGATAATCAAGGTGTCCCTTTCGCCAATTGAAAGGGTACTGAGCCTTCAAAGCCTCGACCACGTCTCCACGGAGATTCACATTCAGTATTTCAGATTTGCTGGGGTTCATTTTAAAGTTGCTCACAGAGCCATAATGATGAAGAACGGTCATAATAGCTCGTAAACTGCTCGCTGGTTGTGTCACATATAAAAGTAAGTCGTCCGCGTACAAAGCTAGCTTGTGCTCTCCACTACGTGAAGAAATTCCGCGAACTTCCGGGTGTCGCCTCAGGGCAATGGCTAGGTGTTCCATTGTCAAAATGTAAAGAAGCGGGGACAGGGGGCACCCCTGTCGCGTACCGTTTCTGATAGGAAAGGAATCCGACAGTGAGCCATTGATCCTAATGCGAGCCGAAGGATGGGTGTAGAGAGCTCCAATTCGACTAAGCATAGCCTGTCCTAGCCCCCATGACTCAAGGACCTTGTACATGAAGCCCCAGTGCACCCTATCAAACGCTTTCTCTGCGTCTATTGACAGGATGCACATGGGGACTCCAGCACGTCTAGCGTAATCCACCAGAGCCACTGAACGTATGGTGTTGTCCCTGGCCTCTCGGCCAGGTACAAAACCCACTTGGTCTGAGTCTATGGTGTCCGGGAGTAGCGTCTTAAGTCTATTGGCCAGCAACTTAGCGAACAGTTTAATGTCTATGTTGATGAGCGATATCGGCCTGTAGCTGCCACAGCTCAGCGGGTCCTTGCCCGGCTTGGGGATGACCACTATGTGCGCCATCAGGGCCTGTGGCGGAAAGGAACCCCCCGAGGAGACGTGGTCGAAGGCCCTCAGCAGAAGAGGACTGAGGAGATCATGCAGACATTTGTAGAACCCTGCGGAGTAGCCGTCAGGGCCTGGGCTCTTGCCCATTTTGAGCTCTTTAATTGCGGCAGTAATTTCTTCAATGGCGAATGGAGTCTCTAACCTAGAGGCCACGGATGGGGATAATGGTGGTAGGGGGTGTCTACTAAAAAATCGACTATCCCATCGGAGCCCTCCGAGGGGCAGCTCACATCATAAAGCGAGGCATAGTAAGACCGGAAAACCGACAGAATATCCCTTGTGCTGTGTACTGTGGTATCGGAGTCAGCTCTAATGGAAGGGATATAAGTCCTAGCAGTACGGGGATGGAGCGTCCTGGAAAGCAGGTGACCACTTTTATTGCCATGCTTATAAAAACGTGCCCGGAACCTGTCCCTCAAGCCCTTATCCTTCTGGTCTAAAATAGCTAAAAGAGAGCGCCTAAGGGAGGTGAGCTCGCTGAATCGCTGAGGTGTGGGGTCGCACTTATGCGAGGATTCAAGAGCTGTAATCTGTGACATCAGAGAGTCTATTTCCTGAGATCTAAGTTTCTTTAGGCGCGTACCGTGTGAGATCAGCACCCCCCTGAGCACACTTTTAAGGGCTTCCCATTGGATTGTAGGTGAGGTGGGGTCCGCCGAGTGGTCAGAGCCAAAGTGTTTTATGGCTTCCTTGACCTCCCGTATGCACGTGGTGTCCTGTAAGAGGTTATCATTGAGGCGCCAGGTAAAGGTAGGCCGGGACCCGTCTCCCAGGTTCAGTGATAGGTATACTGGTGCGTGGTCCGACCACAGAATCGTCCCAATGTCAGCCTCTACCTGGCGGTCCAAGAGACCGTGTGAGATCATGAATCTATCTATCCTGCTATGTATATTAAAAGCCGGGGAGTAGTATGTGTAATCCTTAACTGTCGGGTGTAAAATGCGCCATACGTCTACCAGGTGCAGAGAACTCCACTGACGTCTAAGCCGGTGGAGGGAGGTGGCAAGGTGGTACGACTTACCCGAGGATACATCTACGGTGGGGTACATGGGGAAGTTGAAGTCCCCTCCAACGATGATGGGGCAAGAGCTCGCAAACTCCATGAGCTTCCTGCGACAATCCGCTCCGAATCTCTCCAAGCCACTGTTGGGGAAATAACAGTTTGCAATCACAAAGATATTAAGATTCCACGACACCTGCAGAAAGAGGTACCTACCCAACGGATCGATCAAAGTTTTAAGAACTGTCGGTATAAAGGACTTATGGAAGGCTATCGAGACCCCCTTAGACTTAGCCTCAGGGTTGGTGCTATGATACCAGGTGGGATAGTATCCTGAGTTACATTTAGGGGTGGAATCTGATCTAAAATGGGTTTCCTGCAAAAGTAGGAGTGAAACTCTCTGCTTGTGAGAAGAGTATAGGATTTGGCGCCTCTTCTCTGGTTGATTAAACCCTTTACGTTATATGTGCATAACTTCAGTTTAGCCATTGGGGATCAACTGGGGTAGGCTGAACATGTTTGGAAGCCACACACCCTCCGGACGAGGTAGAAACTACAGACAGGGGGAAAGAAGAGAAGATAGAGTAAAAAGAGAAAGAGAAGTAGAAAGAAGGTGCAAACATATTACTTCTGACATATATTACATAGGCACCATATACGTGCATAATAGGGACAGCAATGAAGCTATCCAGCACCATAAAGGGGTAACGGTAAGCCGTAGCGGAGGCAGCTCCGGCCACCATCCCCAGCCTTCTTAATAAATGGGATGTAACAACTCTGAAAAAGGAGCAATAAGACAAAATAGTAGATCATATGAAGAACAGGAAAAAAAAAAACCATCAAACAGCTTGAAAAACCAAGAGGGTCCCGGTATAAGCGGTGACAGGGCTCTGTAAGTGTCACTCATAGTCCTGCAAGAGTGGGGAGCCCGAGGGCCAATAAGTCTCCAATAGTGATTGCCGAGCAAGCAAAGAAAAGAAAAAACAGTGTGTAGGGCAATCAGGTCAGTCTAGGAGATGCTCTTGTGGAACTGAGCAAAGAGGAACACGCCGTTCCCCCAATGTCCAGAAGGTGGCAGTCAGGTATTGCAAAATAAAACATCAACAGGTAAGGAGCCATAGTATCTGGGAAGGGAGTCACAGCTATATTAATGGAGGAACTGATCTCCGATTAGACTTGCAGGGAGAGTGTCCCTCAATTTTCAAGTAGCCTCTTTACGGGAAGGTGAAGGACGGTTGTTCCTGTCTCTTCTGACCCTTTGCCAACGAGGGGGCAGGGCAGCGGCCATCTGGGGAATCTGTGGCCAGTCAGGCAGAGTGATGGAAGGTAAATTAAAGACATCAAGTAAACGTGGTAAATCATCGATTCTTCTAAAGGAGGCGGATCTCCCCTCCTTGGTGGCGATTAATTGAAACGGAAATCCCCATCGATATGTGATGTCGTGATCCCGTAGCAGGGTCAGGAGGGGGCGCAATCCTCTCCTCTGCTGGAGAGTACGTCTTGCTAAATCTTGCAACAGAAGAACAGGAGTATCCTCAAACATTATCCTGTCCTTGCGCCTGGCTGCTGACATTATGGCCTCTTTAGTGGGGAAATGGTGCACTCGGCAGATAACATCTCGAGGCTGAGCATCAGGGGAGGGTGGAGGGGCGAGGGCTCTGTGCACTCTGTCCAGGGCAATGATGTTACTCGGGTCAGCTTCCAAGATCTGATTGAAGAGGAGCTGGACCGCGTTATTGAGGTCCAGGGGGCTCACAGACTCAGGCAAACCGCGGATTCTAATGTTATTCCGCCTGTTGCGGTTCTCGAGATCCTCCTGCCCATACAGCACGTCTTCAATGTGATGAGTGTGAGCCTCCAATAGCTGCCTATGAGCCCTCAGCTCATCCATTATCCCCTCTTGGGCCTTCTCCACCTCCTCCACCCTCGTGGTAAACTCACTCCTAAGGGAACTTATCTCTTTCTTATAGGATCCCTCTAATCTGCGGGCAAAATGCTCCAAGTCCCGTTTCGTGGGCAGCTGCCTTATATATGTACTTAGCTCAGCCATCGTGCAGTTGTCAGTAGGGCCTCCCTCGTCTTCCTCCTCGCTGGAGTCTCCTCCGTGTGGAGAGTGTGAGCCCGCGCCTCTCTCCTTGTCTCTCCTCATGGTTCCCGCGCTAGAAGCCGACGGCGCCATGTTAGAGGACGTGCCTCTGGGAGCTGGGGAGGCTGTGGAGCGCAGGAAACGATCCATGGAGCTCTGATCTCTGGTCTCGTCTGCTCCCGGGCCTCCCGTGATCTTCCTGGTCTTGCCCATCATAAATCTAGTTGTCAGAGTTAGTTAGATAAAGGCTGAAGGGGCTTTGTAGCACGGAGCTGCAGCAATGTGCGTCTCACTCCGCCATCAGTCAGGCACCGCCCCCCCTGTTTTTGACAGTGTTTTATACTAGCACTTGCTTTTTATTATTACCTATATATAGCAGAATTTTTCTACATGTATGTTATACTGTTTATTCTGTAGTCTATTTATTCGGTGATGTGAACACAGTCCTACAGACCTGCTCTTTTTGTGCTTTGGCTCATTTGTACGTTTTCATTTAGTCTCTTGTTATGCAAAGTAGGGAGTGCCGCACCCCTTCCAATCTGAGCCAGGCACATAAGATGCTGCCTGCTGCACTGCATCCATATTGGACTCTGGCCCATCTTCATCCTGCATCCATGAGGTATATTTATACAGGATCAGGTTTTATACTAGTTAGATAGGGACTGTTCTAATATGGGTCACCTTGACGTTGGTAGAATGGCTTTGTACATTTTTTGGAAAAACTGTATTGACTAAGTACCCTTTTTTGACACTGTTTTTTACTAGCACTTGCTTTTTATTATTACCTATCATAGCAGAGTACTTCTACACGTTTTTTCTGTGGTCTAGTAAGATAAATGGTAGCTATGTAGTTTGGGCACTAGAACCTTGGAATTCCTGGTTATTGTATGGATTTCTTAAAAGATGTGTTTTATTCAAAAATGCTACATGAAAAAAGATGGACATCATTTATAGTGAAAAATTTGATTTGTATTATTCAATAGTCTGTGTTTTGTCAATAGACAAAGGTTGCAAGGGGGTGTTTTTAGATGCAGCTCAATACAAGAGTTAAATTTAAAGTAGATCTAACAAATCTTCTTAGCTACCATACATGAGACCAGCACGGGATAGTGGGTTAGATGTTAAGCTTCACTAGAGCTCACACAGAGTGATTGACAATATATATCAAAGAAACTCATACATACGAATTGTCAGTTACTCTGTGGGCAGAGGAAGAAGGACTCCTGGATGCGTTTAAACACCCATTATATAAGAATACTGAATCAAATGACAACAATAACTATATATATGGATAAACTAAGTACCCTTACCTCTAGTTTACATTGTCCTCATAATAGGTACTATAGGGGGCCTGGCCCGATCTACTTTGAGTTGTCTTATATATAAAAATAAAAAACATTCTGATACTCTGTTGGAGTATTCTGAGTTAATAAAGAGGAGTCACTCATTCAGACTCTTTAGAATTTAGAAAAGTAAAGAATGACTAAAAGAAGTCTGTCGCTGGAGGACAATATTTCTATCCGTATTAATAGACAACATTTTTTGTTTAAAGTATCAGTCCAGTGATTTTTTTCCATTTATCCTTTAAGTAGTCCCCAAAATATATAATTAATCTAGTAATACCTTAATTGTTCCTTCCTATGTATCTTTTTCCTGAATATGTTCATGTGATTTCATGTTAGACCCCTGATATTCAACCCAGCTTACGTTCTCTGAATGCATTTATCATCTAAGTCATCAGGATTGCCCATATGATGAAATTGCTTAATGTGTGTTGCTGAAGTCCTCCATAGGAACATAGGGAATAAATACCTATCACACTTATGATTGATCAGTGCACTGCTACTATCACATAGTTACATATTAACCTCCCTGACTATATGCTTATAATACAGTATATGAGCTTACTTAGAAAAATATAAAGAAAAGGACAATTACACTGTTACTATGGCAGGCAAATATAGGACTGGCTCTAGCTGCCCATGCACCATTGGATTGATAGCAGAGCATAAAGGAAAAATGTAGTGAAATATGGGTATTAAGATGGATGATGAAGAGAGGTAAAGAGGAGGCTGTAGAGTAGGGAAACAAGTTCACCATGTATAAAAGAAGTGCACAGTGTGGTAGGCAAAGAGTGTTTAACATTGATGTAACATCTTTAGTATAAGCTATCAGTATAAGATCTTTGACACAATCTTAGAGTTTAAAGGGCCCATTACATGCTACGATATTGTTAACGATATCGTTGGTACGTCACGGGTTTTGGGGCGGAGCAACAACGTTGTAACAACGTCGTTGCGTGTGACACGTAGAATCAACCAACGATAAGTCGGCTGATCATTGAACAGAGGTTCATGAACTGGACCATAAATCAGTCGTTGATAGTTCGCTCAACCTGCAGCATCGGTGTGTGTGACACCTTGATAACGATGTCGTTTACGACTTCGCCTATTCAGAACTGGAGGATGTAGACAACCAAACGACCGCAAGTATTGTTCGCTTGTCGTGGAGTTGTTGCTGCGTCGTTTTTTATATCAGTACGTGTGACACCTCACCCACAATCATTGAACGTCGTTCCAGCGATGTAGGTCAAGTCGGATCATTGGTCGGATCGCCGACACATTGAAGCGTGTAATGGGCCCTTTAGAGTCTGATTCTCAACACACCAACCAATCAGCTAATTTAATGGATTTTGACATATGGTCTTGTACTGTAGAAGCAATATATAGTGCAAATTCATGAAGCTGATCTTCATCAGTTTGATGGAGTGCTGGTGATCTGATCTGCATACTGTTTTCCTAATCATGGGAAGTCCCTTCAAGATGCAGGGTGTTTGAGTTTCAAACTTACAGAAAACCATTGAACCTGCTTGGTGGGAGTACTAGATGTTGGACCCCACCTTTCCAATATTGATAAGACAAAATTAGAAAAAAAATATATACCTTCATATATCATGTACGGAGATTGAAGGTACAAACGAAATGTATTTGGTATAACTGGCACAAGCTATTGAAACTGTAGGCCAAACTGATTGGGAAGCAATTCAGCAAACAACATATTTGCCATGAAGCCAAGTAAAATGTTATAGCTAAATTATCCAGCACAGCAGAAGTGTAGTAAAATTTTATTTAATGCAGATGGATTTCCACATATAAATGTAGTCTTTTTTCCTCATCCACAAAATACAAATATCTATCTTTTAGAAAACCAATACTACAGAGAATGGGAAAGTTGCTGAGAGACCAGTCTGGTGATAAATCTATTTAATTACCGGAGTTCTAGAGATTGACAGGCATTTAGGAACATACAGAATGCTCACATTTGGTAAATGGTTGTTTATCAAGCATAAATTACTCCTTTTATTTTAAATCACAGCAGCTTATACAAAGCATAAAAAGAAAGTCTAATATAAATCCTGGCTTGTCATCTCATATTCTATGCACATGCATTATACCGGAATTCAGTATTAAGTATAAACAAGGATAAAAAGCAAAAACAATGTTAATTTATCTAAGTAGACACTTCATTTCCAAATAGTAACATTGACACGTGAGATTGAAACGAAAAAGTATTTTCCACTGTTCACGCTAAAGTTATAGCTGCCATTATATGAGGCTTAACAGGTGAATTCGGTAACAGATGCAAACACAGTCTGATAGATCTATACAATAAGACCATTAGGTTTTTTGTTCAGCACTTGAGGGGCTGTGCTATGGGCACCAGATTTGCACCAGTTATGCTAATTTTTTGTGGGGTTGTTCGAGTCAGGGCACATCATACAGTCCTTCCTGCCGATGGGTCACATTTTATTTTACAAACGATTTATAGATGATTTGTTTTTTATCTGAATCGGAAACTTCTAGGCAATGATTTTGTTCACTACGTCAATAACAACAAATAGGGTTTGCGGTTTACTTCCACTTTTTCTAGAGACTCTATTTATTTTTTTGGACTTGGTTATTTCTAAGTAAGATGACGGTACTATTCAAAATTCTACCCACTTCAAACAGGTAGATATCAATAGTGTCCAAATACACTATAGCACTACATCTTACTAAAATAGTTCAAGCACATTAGCTATTATTTTGAGCCCCTGATGAACCTTGCTCAACTAAAACAGTGGGGGAAAACACGTCCAGTGGAATGGACTAACAGGCCCCTTGGGATTGACCACTATGGTCAAAGGGGACAAGTGCGACAATCCTATCAAAAGAACTACCCGAGCATTGTTCACAAGGACGATAAGTTACTCCGTATAATATAAATAATGGACTATTGAATGTTTTGACGAGTAATTGATATACCCCTAAAATGGCCCTTAAAGAAAAGGACTAAGAGCACACTTTGATCCTAGTCTCCTGCTTGTAGAGGGGATAGAACTAGGGATAATTTTTTGTAGTGTCTCTATATTCTATGCATCAACGAGTAGATGTTAGATAAGTGAACATAATAGGACTGTCATGACCATAAGGAACATCACTTGCTGCATAAACAGTGAATGTATAATACTATCTGGGACTAGCTGCACTTGATTGAAAGTGTAGGGTGAGTCAAGGTATGTCTTTGCCAAGCAGGGGCATCACCAAAGGCAACTTCAGGACACTGTCCTCCGCAGGAAGGAAGGGTAAGGGACGTAGGGCAATCTGCTACTTTTCCTTTCTGCACATCTACATTATGCTCATTCATGCATGTATATTAACTTCAATTAATATTGTTTGGGTTTCTGCATAATTTATCAATTATCTTATTAATTGTCCTTCAATGAACAAACTTTACGGGTATTAAACATTGTGGTTTTTCAGATGTCTAATGGTACCTTTACAACTTTTCTAGGAATTTCACTTGCAACTTACTGGTTGCAGTGAAATCATGGAGACATTGTTCTATCTTGTTGCTGTGTACAAATGGAACAATGTCTCCATGATTTCACTGCAACCAGTAAGTTGCCAGTGAAATTCCTAGAAAAGTTGCCGCGTGTAAAGGTACCCTAATGGTCCCTTTACACGCGGCCACAGGAAGGTAGAAACAGGCAGGCATCGGACACAATTGTGCCTGTTGCCTTGAAAAGACCACGATGTGGCGGCGTGTAAATCAGGACTTTCCTTCCTTCAGGGAAGACACAGGAAGGAAAGTCTTGATTTACACGCCGACACATCGTGGTCTTTTCAAGGCAACAGGCACAATTGTGTCCGATGCCTGCCTGTTTCTACCTTCCTGTGGCCGCGTGTAAAGGGACCATAACAGTTACCTGGATTTTTCCAGCAGACATTTACCTTGAAGGCTGAAAAATATACCTTGTGGCAGGGTGGATTTGATTTAAATCTAACTGATTTAAATCATGATTTAAATCACGATTTAAATCACTAGTCAGTAAGGCTTGATTTAAATTAGTGATTTAAATCAAAGTTTCTACCTAAACTAGTTCTTGCTACTTTAACATGCAAGTAGATGAAGATTTTTAGAATCACTTTTTATATTACTTTTTTCTCCCCAGTTTAATGGGTTAATCATTCATATTTGGACACCACTGTTCTGTTATACTTAGGAAGGAGAAAAATAATCCTGACCTTAATAACAATTTAAATAGATTTATTCAGCTGAAACAATAACAACATTAAAGGATAAGTTATTTGCTTAAACAAACATCCATGTTTGTTAACTAATTTGGCTAAACAAAATATATATATATTTTAAGAAACTTAGACTGTCAGCCCAGCCGACACATGAAAAACTTAAATACTACTGTCCCTACTGTCCTCTGTAGCTCACTTGTCGTCATCTTCATCATCATCTTCTTCTTTGTTCCTATTCATAATCTGGAAAAGAAAAACAAGCTTTCCTGCTTTATTGGGTCCCAACCGATTTCTCAATTTAGAATGAATGAGTCCAAAGGAAGAGAATATTCTTTCAACGCCTGCAGAAGAAGCTACTGCTGTTAAAAGTGAAATCATTACTTGAACAGTCTCTAAATCCAAGCGCTTAAGTGACTTCCACCAGTTTACTGGTGTGACCTTCCTTAAAATATCTTCAGCAAACATATATTTCTTGAATGGTTCCCCCTTAGCTCTGAAGTTTATTATAGTTTGCATTAAAGATGGATGATTGCTGCATACTCATGTCATAGCTAACTCCTCTTCCTCAGCACTTAGGTTTTGACCCTGATATTGGATATTGACAATATTTTCCAAAAAATGAGCTGGAGTCAGTGCTCGTCCCATTCGTTTGTTTACTGCTTGTAATTTAATTCTGTCCATGTGTAGTTCTGTTCTTAAGTGTTCACTCAGTTCCTTCCAAATTTCAACAGCATCCGCAATAAAACAGCTATTTTTCTGTATTTTGTTCAAAGCTTGAGAGATGGGTTTCAGGAAGCTCAGCATATGTTCAACATTTCTCTTAAGCCCAATGTTGAGGATTTTGTCCGTGACAGTGCCATCTATTTTATCTCGATTTTCT
Source organism: Allobates femoralis (assembly GCA_033576535.1). NCBI lineage: Eukaryota > Metazoa > Chordata > Amphibia > Anura > Aromobatidae > Allobates > Allobates femoralis. The sequence goes on from JARQOC010000005.1 coordinate 186,887,429, forward strand.
TCACAAAGTGTCATCAGAATAGGGCAGTTTTTGATATACTGCTCAAAACAGTCCACCACAGAGTTCCATCTAACATCTTATGGGAGCGTTAGCTTGGTTCCACCCATCCTTCTCAGAGCTGCTGCAGCAAAATGATTATTACGGAAGCATTTAGCAATTTCAACAACATTAGCCTTTATTTCTGGAACACTTAAGTCTTTGGCTAAGAGGTGCAGCAAATGAGCACTGCAACCATATGTTATTAGCAGCTTTGTATTCCCTCCCTGCTCTTCTAAATCTCTTCTCATCTTGGATACGTTTGCAGCATTGTCAGTGACCAAACTGCGTACTAGACATTTGAATTTTTGTTCATATGTCGTTATAGCTTTTACTGCCACTTCTTGTAAGTATTCTGCTGTGTGTGCATTTCCTGACGTATCAGTTGTTTGTGCAAGGAATACTTTACATTCTTCTGTTGTTATACAAGCACATACAATAGGATCATTGTGGACATTACTCCACCCATCAATACTTAGGTTAACAATTTTACCCTGCAGAGCTGTTGCACATTGCTCCATTTCTCTGTCATACACTTGATCCAGCAGTTTCCCTGCAACATCAGCTCTGCTTGGTGGACTGTATCCTGTTCTCAGTGACTGAACCATATTAATGAAATGTGGGTTCTCAGTCAGATGGAAAGAAGAGTTCGTTGCATAAATAAACTGGGCAATTTTTTCATCAATCAACTCTTTTTCTAATCTGCTAGTTCTTATCACAAACCTATCTATGGTGGTTCCAGGAGGTAAAGGTTTTTTCTTCCTTTTGGGTGATGGTGATATGTGGCTGTGGGTGTCTGATGATGATGCTGCTGCTAATGAAGCACTATCCTGGATGGATAACTCTGAAACTGTAGAACAGGATGATAGTGATCTTGGAGGTGGATAGTTTCCAGAATCCATGAATTCCCCTAAACAAAAAAAGTCAATGCTGTTATTTTATTGTTTATTATACAATTTCTGCTTATTGTACACAACACATCACTGCCCCTGCCCCAAAAGGAATATTTGTTTTTCTTCATAACTGTACCAAATGACAGTAACATGCAGTAATAATAAGAAATATAATTTTTCTCACACATGACAGTTCAGTCTTTAGAAATAGGATTCAATAAAAATGTTTACCAACCTGAAGATCCTGCCTGTTCAGAAGTGTTTCTTTAGTCATCTTCATTACCGCACTTCTCATGATGTTGCCTCATTCGCGCCACCAGGCCTTGCATCTCTTTGTTGCATCGTTTGCATTTTGCACGCATGCCTGCCTTACCGATAGGCGAAGGAGCTTCATTAAAATATTCCCAAACTGGGTCTCTTTTACGGCCTACTGCCATTATAAGGAAAGAATGTAATAAACCTCAGATCGTACACACAAATAGATCCAGACTTGTCTGTCTGTGGCTATGCTGCAGTATTGTGCTCAAAGTTTCACTTTCATTTTCTTGTCTGCTTGCCCTTCCTCATCCTCACACTTAGATTCACATTCTTCTTGTGTTGTGCAGATCTATTCCACTCCAAACAATCAGAAACATATTGTCTAACTTCTTGGACTTGGCACTGAAGGGGTTGATTCTGTATTCATAGGTTTGTAGAACAATAGGATTAAGGTCTTTTTCTCAACTCTGTTCATGTTGTAACATTTTTGCCGTGAAGAAGAGGCTGGGACCTCTGCGGAGTCAAATTCAGTTTTGAGAACTGCGTAAGTAAAGCGAGCGTCTGTGATAATATAGGAGAGAAACTGCCCACTAATCCTACAGAAACCTCTGGAAGGGCATGGCATTGTGAATGTTACACATATACAGCCTTTATTCTACTTAGTTAAACAACTCAGCTATATTTCATGATGGAAGAACCTTTGGATGGTAAAATATTTTCCTCAAAAAGCAGTTTATTGAAAAAAATCCGATTTAAATAAAAAAAATCCGATTTAAATAAAAAAATATCCGATTTTTTTTTATTTTTTAAAAAAAAAACATTGATTTTTATCCACCCTGCCTTGTGGGCAATTCTGGTGAATACATAAAAAGTGATTTATATAAAGAAGACAATTTCCTTAAGAGGAGACTTGTGGAAAAAGGATGCCCAAAAAACTTAATTGGGGAAGTTTTTAAAAAACTAGTGGATTAAAACAAAAGAATTGCTTAATCAACATTGCAATAAGGTGCGGTACAAAGGTTAGTTCAGTGAACAATACATTTTAAATAAAATTTTGTTACCAAATGTAACAAATCATACAAATAAAGTTAAGGAATTCTTAAAAGGATATTTGTTTATTCTTGGTTGAACCCCATTTTATCTGAGGGTCTACCTCGGGATCTCATTGTATTATAAAGGGACAACAAAAAGCTATATCACATTTGATCCCAACCTGAGTTGATTTTTGACCTAGTATAACCTGTAATGGACAAGGCATATACCTAACGAGGAACAGGTGGCACCTTTACTGAGCTGGCAGGACTCTGTTTTGCTGGGTTTGTGAAAACGGTCTTCCAGCCTGCCAGTTGTGAGTGTTGAGCCAAGGCAGAGATCACGTGGATCACCCTCTCTCACTCCCTGTGCCCATGTGGACAGGAAGAGTCAGCGTACAACTGCACCAAGCTGACCTTACATACCCCTGAAGCACAGAACGTCTTGAGTTGTCGGAAATGACGAGATTATATTGCGTGGCTCCGACGTATAAGAGATGTAACCGTGAAGTTGTGAGGTGCGATTTGCATCACACATATGGACAACAAGATTTTTGGTATATATTTAAATTGGTCTATCATCTGTGTATCTACAATTGCTTGCTATATATCTGTATTTTTGGATATATAAAACAATGTGATATTTATTTATGACTTTTTTAGGGTTTATCTTTGTATATGATTTGTGTTATGTATACAAATATAATTCATGCTGACTATTGTTACTCCCGTAGTTATCGCCCGCTCACATCGGTAACACTGTAACAATCATGACAGCGTGCGCGCATACAGTGACTGCAGACTTTTATCCTAATAAATAAACCTATTAATTGTGCATAATATTTAATGATGATATTGGTACTTATATGTGAAAATGTCTATATAGAGGAACCACTAAATCATTAACTAAGGTCAGAAAGGACGCATTGACAGGAAGTAATTCTGCAAGCAAATGTGGCTTCATTATTTGTGAGATTTGTCAATTTATAGTATAAAAATATCAGCAGGTAGGTAAACATTACAAAATAGAAACCTCAAATTATCAGCTGTAAGTGCAGTTTATCTGAAGGAAGTAAAAGCCATTGGCCCGACAGTAGATGCACATTTTATCTTTCTTCTACCAGACAGACACAGATTCACTCTAGTCATCTTAAGCGCTTTGTCTAAGATTTTTAAAAAAAATTGATTTCTAAGACAATTCATCCTTTGTCACAAGTGTCTTTTCTCGGGCTTCTAGTAAAAGACATAATGCTGTAGTTATTGTCCTAAGCCACAAACCCAGTACATTGCCTTTCCGGTTACATATTTTTATATACAGTATGCACCAATATATCTCTTTCCAGCAATTCACTTTCTGAATCAAACAGAATTTTACAAGGTTGCTTGTAGAAATCAATCCATTCCCCGCTAAAATTCCAACCAACTCGCGATAAACAGCCAAGCTCCAGTTAATTATTACAAGAAAACCAATTATACAATAGATGTGGGTTTCATGGACTCAGCTGTATGTCTTTGGCACATATATATACTGTCCGATAATATTTCCTAGAATAGATTTCTTTTTCTAGATAACAGAATTCGAAGAATTGTAGCACAAATACTAAATGTATTTATATGAATATATGGTAGCGTTTAGTCTTCTAGATAGATAGGGACAATCTATTCATAACACAGAATGTGGTCTAAGTATATACCATGATCAGTTAATTCAGGCACATATAGCTTATATCTTCTTCTTAGTATTCATACTTCAGTTCATATTTAAGACAAGATCGTATCTTACATTATCCTGAAAATCTGTTTTGTGGAAAAGATGATTTCTGTATCTCATCTGTTCAGACTTGCATTAATAGACCCAGTTAAGGTCTATGTCAGGAATGGAGGGGAGGGAATTTGTCGTGCTCACCGAATTCCAGTGGACCGGTTGGTGCCAGATGGAGACGTCCCGTACGTCCAAGAGGAATAAATGTGATGATGAATCCGGCACCAGACACTTCTCCAATTTTCAAAATTTATTTAGTGATTTTTATAAAGTCATAAAATCAAGCGACCTAGGGAGCGCAGTCCCGCTGGACGCGTTTCGTACAACGTACTTCATCAGCAGCTAAAACCAAATGAACAACATGCCATATATATACCATGTGAAGCCCTCCCCCCATCACTAATCAATAAATGATACTCAGCTGATAGGCTGGAGAGGCCTATATCTATTACTCATAGGAAAAGCCAATCCGAATCTTTAACTCATGACAATATACAAAGATATTGGTGCATAGATTATGACAAAATACCGGATGTTGACATACATACACTAAAATTACACATTCTCATATTTACATGCTTATGTTATGTGTCACACTCTTATAAAATGCTGTTGTTTAATAAAAATAAGAACAATCTGTGCGATAGTTTAGTCCCATCGGGACCCTTGTTTCTAGGTTCACAATCCAAAAAAATTCCTTAGTCAATACTGCACGACCCCAATCTCCGCCTCTTTTATTACGGTTCACTCTTTCTATACCTTGCACCCTAAGTGTGGATAAATCCCCATTATGAGCATCTCTAAAGTGTTTAGAAAGGCCTGACAAATTTCTGCCAACAGATCTGGGGTTAGGGATTGAACCCGTCATATGTTCCCCTAACCTCTTCTACAGGGGCCTGGTGGTACACCCCACATAGTTTTTTCTGCATGTTTCACATGAGGCCATGTAAACCACATGGGCAGTATTACAATTAATATACCCATTGATTCCATAGCTCTTGGCATTGGTGTAGCTTTGGATCGTCTTAGTCTTCACCATGTATTTACACAGGCCACATCTCACCCCCCCACAAGGATAATTTCCCTTAGTATTAAGCCAGGTCGGGGGAGAGGTATTCAAAGAAAATAGTGACGGAGATAGAATATTGCCTATTGTCATCGATTTTCTAGGTACACATCTATACCCACTCTGCAAAATTCTATGCAGGACTGGATCCTCATGCAATATGGGGATATACTTATGAATAATCCCCACAATAGCGTTGAGGTCCTGACTGTATGTAGTTGAGAATGTTGGTATATATGTGTTAGGTTGTCTCACATTGACCTCCTGGCGTTGTGAGCCACGGGTATGTGGGGGGTTAACATCAGTCTGCATCGTTACTGGTTCCAGTAGGGAATCCCTCGATCTTATCTCTACCTCCTGTAGAGCGTCATTCACATGATGTGGTGAATAACCGCGGCTACAGAGGCGTTTGCTGATATTGGCAGCCTCCTCCTGAAATGTTTGATTTAGTGTGCAGGCCCTTTTTGCCCTTATCAGCTCACCCCGTGGCAAATTCCTTACTACGTGCCGAGGGTGACTACTTGTAGCATGGAGCAGTGTGTTGCCTGCAATCGGTTTACGATACAGAGAAGTAATTATGTCTCCTGTGACACCATCACCCGCCAGCATGATGTCAAGATAGTATGCCCGGGCCCCGTGCACCTCATAGGTGAATCGCACATTGTAATCATTATCATTCATATATGCGATAAACTCATCGAGCTTAGACTCCCGGGGGGGAGGTACCTCGACGTCTCCTTTCCAAATCAGTATGACGTCGTCGATGTACCTCCCCCACCAGAGCACATGATCAAGATAGGGGTTGGTCTCAACATGGATGTACTGCCTTTCCCAGGCAATCATATAGAGGTTTGCCAGAGAAGGTGAAAAATTGGATCCCATGGGGCAGCCGCACTTCTGGACGTAGTATCTAGTGTCAAAAAGAAAATAGTTGTTCCTTAATAAGTGTGTGAGACACATTATGATTAACTCCTTTTCCTCGGTTGAATACAAGCTGCTGTTTAGCAGAGTGTCTGATAGTACTTGTATGGCCCGATTATGCGGGATACATGAATATAATGATATTACATCACATGTTATCCACTGATAATCAAGCTGCCACTTCATGTGTCTCACCTCACTTAATAATTGTTTGGAATCTCGGATGAAGCCCAATGAGCCCTCCAGCAATGGCTGGAGTTTAAGGTCCAGCCAGCTGGAGAGTCTTTCGTTAACCCCTCCGATGCCGGCAACAATAGGTGCATAAGAGATTGCAAGGATTACGAAGATCAGACTGTATATGTTTGGAAAAGGTCTACGCCTAGACGTCCTAGATCAATTCTTCGGAATAGCCAAACCACCGGCAGAGGGGCACATGTAAGCTTTTCGACGCCTCTCAGCAAGGACTCTGGTTCAGTTTTTTTCAACACCAGCACCCCGCATGCCCCCACACAAACGGGACAGCCATCCCCCCACCCTCAACCTCAACAAAAAAACGGAGGACGAGGAGGGGGGGGGAGAGGAGGAGGCAGAAATCATCCGTATTCCCTGAGGAGAAAACGTTAAGTATGGACTATCACTGTAATGTCATCAATTTGTCTGCATGTGTTTTTTCAGATACGGAACTAACATTACTGAGTAAGGGTTTGAATTATGCACCTACATGTAGAGGTGATATTGCCAAGACCTTGTGTGATGTGAATAAATTTGTCAGGGCACTTAACGTAAAGAAGCATTTCTTTAATGAGGGATCAAATGAGGATGTTGGGGAGTTACATATCAATGGCCCCTCCACATCTTCTACCATCCCCCTGTCAGTGCCCTTAAGGGACCAAATAGCCCTACGTGACCTTACTTATCTGTCCATTACTCAGGATCAAGAGCAGAATCATTCTTGTGCATCCCATCCTATTCCCAATCCTCAGTTCTACCCCATTAACTCCAGGGTTCCTGCAATGGATAACTTCCAACATGTATTGGAGAGAGAGATTAAATCTCTTCTCCTCTCCCGTACTGCTGGACGTGACAATCTCACTGATATGGAAAGGGTCTCTCTAAAAACCCTTAAGAACAATCCTCACATAGCTGTGCGTGCTGCGGACAAGGGTGGGTCTGTGGTGATCTTGGACAACACTCTATACCACAGGGAAGTCCTATCTTTGCTCGCAGACTGCACAACATATGAACAAGTGGCTACTGATCCCACAACTAGGGTCCAGACGGAACTAGCACAATTACTTAAAGAGGGTCAGACGATGGGTGTCATAACCACTAGATCCCAGGAGTACTTGCTCCCTGAAAAGCCTCTATGCCCCATCTTTCATGCACTACCTAAGGTGCACAAATCTGTTTTTCCTCCACCTCTGAGACCTATTGTTGCCGGCATCGGAGGGGTTAACGAAAGACTCTCCAGCTGGCTGGACCTTAAACTCCAGCCATTGCTGGAGGGCTCGTTGGGCTTCATCCGAGATTCCAAACAATTATTAAGTGAAGTGAGACACATGAAGTGGCAGCCTGATTATCAGTGGATAACATGTGATGTAATATCATTATATTCATGTATCCCGCATAATCGGGCCATACAAGTACTATCAGACACTCTGCTAAACAGCAGCTTGTATTCAACCGAGGAAAAGGAGTTCATCATAATGTGTCTCACACACTTATTAAGGAACAACTATTTTCTTTTTGACACTAGATACTACGTCCAGAAGTGCGGCTGCCCCATGGGATCCAATTTTTCACCTTCTCTGGCAAACCTCTATATGATTGCCTGGAAAGGCAGTACATCCATGTTGAGACCAACCCCTATCTTGATCATGTGCTCTGGTGGGGGAGGTACATCGACGACGTCATACTGATTTGGAAAGGAGACGTCGAGGTACCTCCCCCCCGGGAGTCTGAGCTCGGTGAGTTTATCGCATATATGAATGATAATGATTACAATGTGCGATTCACCTATGAGGTGCACGGGGCCCGGGCACACTATCTTGACATCATGCTGGCGGGTGATGGTGTCACAGGAGACATAATTACTTCTCTGTATCGTAAACCGATTGCAGGCAACACACTGCTCCATGCTACAAGTAGTCACCCTCGGCACGTAGTAAGGAATTTGCCACGGGGTGAGCTGATAAGGGCAAAAAGGGCCTGCACATTAAATCAAACATTTCAGGAGGAGGCTGCCAATATCAGCAAACGCCTCTGTAGCCACGGTTATTCACCACATCATGTGAATGATGCTCTACAGGAGGTAGAGATAAGATCGAGGGATTCCCTACTGGAACCAGTAACGATGCAGACTGATGTTAACCCCCCACATACCCGTGGCTCACAACGCCAGGAGGTCAATGTGAGACAACCTAACACATATATACCAACATTCTCAACTACATACAGTCAGGACTTCAACACTATTGTGGGGATTATTCATAAGTATATCCCCATATTGCATGAGGATCCAGTCCTGCATAGAATTTTGCAGAGTGGGTATAGATGTGTACCTAGAAAATCGATGACAATAGGCAATATTCTATCTCCGTCACTATTTTCTTTGAATACCTCTCCCCCGACCTGGCTTAATACTAAGGGAAATTATCCTTGTGGGGGGTGAGATGTGGCCTGTGTAAATACATGGTGAAGACTAAGACGATCCAAAGCTACACCAATGCCAAGAGCTATGGAATCAATGGGTATATTAATTGTAATACTACCCATGTGGTTTACATGGCCTCATGTTAAACATGCAGAAAAAACTATGTGGGGTGTACCACAGGCCCCTGAAGAAGAGGTTAGGGGAACATATGACGGGTTCAATCCCTAACCCCAGATCTGTTGGCAGAAATTTGTCAGGCCTTTCTAAACACTTTAGAGATGCTCATAATGGGGATTTATCCACACTTAGGGTGCAAGGTATAGAAAGAGTTAACCGTAATAAAAGAGGCGGAGATTGGGGTCGTGCAGTATTGACTAAGGAATTTTTTTGGATTGTGAACCTAGAAACAAGGGTCCCGATGGGACTAAACTATCGCACAGATTGTTCTTATTTTTATTAAACAACAGCATTTCATAAGAGTGTGACACACAACATAAGCATGTAAATATGAGAATGTGTAATTTTAGTGTATGTCAACATCCGGTGTTTTGTCATAATCTATGCACCAATATCTTTGTATATTGTCATGAGTTAAAGATTCGGATTGGCTTTTCCTATGAGTAATAGATATAGGCCTCTCCAGCCTATCAGCTGAGTATCATTTATTGATTAGTGATGGGGGGAGGGCTTCACATGGTATATATATGGCATGTTGTTCATTTGGTTTTAGCTGCTGATGAAGTACGTTGTACGAAACACGTCCAGCGGGACTGCGCTCCCTAGGTCGCTTGATTTTATGACTTTATAAAAATCACTAAATAAATTTTGAAAATTGGAGAAGTGTCCGGTGCCGGATTCATCATCACATTTACTATGTCAGGAATCACAATGCTATTAAAATCTACAGCATTATTTATATGATCAATAGCACAAGAATTCAGACCCCTGAAGAAGTCACACATGTGGCGATACGTGTGGGGATACTTCATACTCCCTTATCCACATTTTGAGCCCATTCTTTTTTGTTGTGTATTTTGTAATGTTCACCTAAGCATATTTATATTTATGTACTTATTATTTTAATTTATTTTATTGTTGTTAATGAGTATTTTTTTTATACTTATAAAGCCTGATAAAGGGGTCTTTTGAGCTGTGAAAGCTTGCAAATATAATTTTTTTGGTTAGCCAATAAAGGTTTAACTTTTTACTTTTCTACTTTTTTCATTTTTTGGGACATACATATATACATCGATTTTTTTCTTGCTAACACAATATTATTTTGTATTGTACTTCATATTGATGTATAATTTTTAGATATACTTTAGTTTATTTACTATCTCAAACTTTCTTACATTGCACACTGGTCAACAGCATTTTTGGTGCCAAAGATATTTCATTGAATTTAGGGTAACTTTGGGGTGCTGATTCTGAATATGTCATCAGTTTTGCCAGATTGGCTCAAGTTTTTGAGATTTTTCGTAAAATGTGTAACAAAAAAGACGTTTTTTGCTACTTTTTTAACGAAGTCTGTTATGTTTCTTCTATGTTTTGTCAGTGTATATTCACCACAAATGTAACAGAATGAGTCTGGATCGTTAAGACAACTTCTTCTTGATGAGTTCATGCTTTTCACTGGACAACAGACAACAACATAAAGTTAGTGCCAAAAACCAAGCTATGAACAAACTTTTAGAACACTAATTAACACAAAACTATATTGAGAACTGCTCAGTTCAAGTACTAATCCAAAGAAATTAATGAGATGATGCGTCGCATTTACGAACAAGTGCTATAAATAAGATACCAAAAATCTCAAAAACTTGAGCCAATCTGGCAAAACTGATAGCATATTCAGATTCAGCACCCCAAAAATACCCCAAATTCATTAAAATATTTTGGGCACCAGAAAAAAATTTTTTTTTTGTTGACCTGTGTTATTTTTCCACATTGGTAATTCTATGTGATATGTAAGGGTGGCTTCACACAGCGGCACGATCACCCCTGACAGCCCCGGACCGGATTTTGGCCCCATAGTATCCTATGAGGCCGGATGGAGCCGGATGGCAGTTATCTGCCATCCGGCTGCCATCTCGCCGGATGAATTCGGGAGAAGTGGGATTTTTCTGCCGGATCCCAAAAAGTTGCATGCAACGTTTTTGGATCCGGCAGAAAAATCCCACTTCTCCCGGATTCATCCGGCGAGATGGCAGCCGGAAGGCAGATAACTGCCATCCGGCTCCATCCAGCCCCATAGGATACTATGGCGCCAAAATCCGGTCCAGGGCTGTCACCCCTGACAGCCCCGAACCGGATCGTACCGCAGTGTGAAGCCAGCCTAATACTGCATTTTGTATGGTTGCTCCCTTGCATAGAAAGATGAGGGTATTTTTGACCCAGATGTTTATTATGGTATTTTTCTTGTGTCACATAGATTAATGCTTATTGATCAATCTAATGAACTGTATCCTTTATTATTCAGTGTGGTTGACCCATTCTAGTTACCTTTTATTTTGTCCTACATTATAGGGGTTTTGTGCACAAAATGGGATTGTATACCTATTTTTACATATTGCATCAGTCAAACCTCCAACTCTGACCACAACTATTCAATTTCCCTGAATCTAACTCCACGACTCTGACTCCCTCATACATGTTTAAGGTTTATTGTATTACAATGTGAACATCAGGCTTTAATCATTATTATTAGAGTTGGGCAAACTGTTCGGGTTCTGAACCGGGGTGCCTCTGATACAGCAATTAAAGAGTGGTCATTATACTTACCGGGTCCGCATTATTCGGTCCAGCTGTGCGGCAGTGATGCATCACTTCCGGGCTTCCAGGGAATAGTCATATGACTGGCTCCAACTGCCAATCACATACGCCCAGAAGATAAAGGGGTGACCCGGAAGTGACGTAGCGTGTCACACCAAGAAGAGAGAACGCAGACTCAGTAAGTATATCAGGTGCATTAACTCTTTACTTGCTTTAACAGGGCAACACCAATCACGAACCTGGGTAAAAACAAGCAGTTCGCTCATCCCTAATTATTATAATTCAACAATCAAGCTATTTAGATAGAACCTAATAATAATTCATGATAATAATAGCGCATGCTGCAGTGAACTACTGTACTCAATTTATTATATATTTTAGGAGTCGTAGTCGGTCTATTTTATACCGACTCTGACTCCACCATAATAGATGCCAACCCCCATAGACCTGGTATGTGCACTCTGTTTTTTAATAAAAAAGATTCATTCCGATTTATTAAGATTTGTCATGGTCCTGATTTAAAAACAATTCCAGCATAAACGTTATGTGTTGTTGGTCTACCAGGCATTGCTCCCAACTAGCCAGAATCCTACTCCACACTGATGAGGAACAATACCCCGAAACAGCTGTCTGTGGATGGACACCTGACCTTGGTATTCCCTAATCATATCTTTAAGCTCGTAACTGAGCGGGATAGTGACTGAAAGGGTCACTTAATATGGTGGTTATGGTGGTCTCCTCAAAGAGCCACCCCATGGATAGGTCCTTCCCTGGAGGGATATCTGGCCAGTCCTGTGTTGAGGCTCCTTAACGAGGCTCCACAGACTCTATTTGCATATTAGCATAAATGTTATGGCTCTTTTAAAAATGGAAGCCATATCTCAACTGTGAACAGAACAAAAATATTTCCTGGGTTAAATTTAGAATCCAAACGCCACACGAAGATGCTAATAGTGGTTTTGGAGTACTTCAAACGCCTTTCAACCAAAGTTACCACTTATTTCTAAGAATCAACTACAATGTAAGTGATCAGCAGCAAAACATCAACACTATCATCTACTTTTATATATACAAATGCAACAGAAAACCAAGATAAGGGCTCAGTCTGTGAGTTTGGCAAATTTGTGTCTTATAGTGAAAAAACCTAATCTTTAAAAGTCTAACATTTCTACATTCATGTGTCATAAACCATTTATTCTAGATCTAATCAGTTTGGTTTATTCATGTAAAGATTTAGGGACCATTTATACACAGCTTTTATGTCAGTATTCTGGCATTAAAAGCTTTGAAAAGTGGAACAGTTTTAGTGCAGCTCAAGGCTTGTTCAGCTCCAGAATAGTGGGTTGACCTGGGTCGAGATGTGGGCGATTTGGCTGCCATTCAGTAAATCTTGCTACGCCAAAAACCTTACTACAATAGAATTTGTGGTGAATCAGAAGTGTCTGGCTATAGTAATAGGAAAAAATCCTACAGTCAGATGGGTAAACTGACAAACTTGAGGCTTTTATTTCAGTGAGCCAATATATATTTTGGGAATAATCAGTAATTCAGTCTATTTGACCTTACTCAAATTTACACAAAATTGATGGCCAATCGGGTTAAGTGCTTAAAGCGTAATCACCATTTAAATTTTATTTAATAATAATGTAGAGCAAGTGATTATAATAAACTCTGAAACATACTTTGATAATGAAATCTGGAAGGAAACCTTTGAAAATCCTTTCACAAGATGTCCCCACAAGACTGTGTCTGAAGCTCATTCTCAGTGAGATCTGTCTATAGCCTCACAAACACTGAATATAACCACACATATGGTCATATAACCATAAGGGAAGGGGCATGGCCTAAACAGTGTGCCTTTCTAACGTGGCTACTGCTGATCTGTATTGTCAGTTTACGTCATGCAGACATAGTGATGATCTCAGGCTCTCAGCACACTGGTCCTGTGAGATCTTATCTGACTCTTCCATTCACATTGGATCTCCTCTTCCTTGCGATCAGCTGATAACCTGGAGCAGCATGATGTGAATGGAAGAATCAGATGAGATCACATAGGACCCGTGTGTCGGCAGCCTGAGATCAGCACTGTCTCTGCCTGAGGTAAATTTATACACTGACAAACTGTGAACATTGTTTAGGCCCCGCCCCCCAACTTGCATACATCTGGTTTAGAAACAGCCTAGAGGGACATCTTGAGGAAGGGTTTTGAAAGGTTTTCTTCCAGATTTTATTAATAAAGTGTATTTGAAAGTTTATTATAATCACTTGCTCTACATTATTATTAAAGGGACATGGTTAGGTAATTTTTCAGTATGATACTAATAATACCCTTGAGTAGGGCCTGGCCACACCTTTTAAAAACCATTTTTGTGCACTTTCTAGTTTCCATGTTATCAGCATCTTCATACCCTGCAAGGAGCTGGTGCATTTATCCTCTCCATTGTATTTCCAATCGAATCGTCCAGTTATAAGTGTTATTTAAGTATCCACACCCATCCAGGCTTGTGTTCACTCCCTCCCCTCTGTGCTGGGAGGGGGGAGGTGTTTTGTGCTGTAGCCTGCAAAATTTCAATGTATATATAGGTCTGGGGAACTAGCTAGTCTCCTCATGAAGAGGAATCTGCCTGCTGACATAAGGAGATAGATAAGCGGATCAGGAGACTTATAGCCGCAATGCTCCTCTGGGAAATATACAAATTGTTACTTAAGTGAGGAAGTGGAAAACTCTAATGCCACCCAATAAAGGTAGCAATCCTTAAAGTCATAATCGACTGTTTAACAAACCTTTTAAGATGACTTAGGATTTGTGCCAGATCAGAACCCCAAAATGCAGACGCTGCGTTTTGGGGTGACTGCCCCCAATCAGTGCAGTGTGTGGGAATTCTGACCTGGCTGTATGAAAGGCTTGAGATGAGGTCTGGGGGACTAGCTATTCTCCTCATGGACAAGAATCTGCCTGCCGACATAAGGAGACAGATAAGGAGACTTATAGCCGCAATGCTCCTCTGGGAAATATACAAATTGTTACTTCAGTGAGGCAGTTAAAAACTCTAATGCCACTCTAATCTTTTATTTTGAAGTTTACAGAGGATAGGAGGGAAATATAAATAATAGAAATACATCATTACAGAGAGAGCTTAGAGAAAAGAATTAAAAAATGATAGCAGTTATATATGGATTTTCGGCCTGACAGTTTTCCTTTAAATAACATTTAAACTGTGGTTACACTTCAGGAACCACTAGTATAATTATTGACAGCATCACTATGGAGAAGGCGTTAAATTGAAATACCACTGTGGCTGTTTAAAAACCTAGGGTCCTGGTGACCCTGTCACAATTACACTAGAGATGCTTGTGCCTCCGTAACCTCACTGACCATTAATTCTGTGTAAGTTTGATAAAGTCAAATAATACATTTATGTTACACAAAATATATGTTCTATAGGGGGCTTGTCCCTGAGGAACGAGCATGGTAACGCTCCGAAACGCATAGGTATAAAAAACACCAGTTTAAACCAGTGTTCCAGTTTCTGGCAGTGCGGATCCTGAAATACTTTGTCCCAATACAACAAAATATATGTTGGATCCCTGAAATAAAAGCCTCATGTTTTTCCGCTTAACCATCTGAGTGCCAGATTTTTTCCTATTATTATATGTCAAGGATCCAAGCACCTACACCTCAAGGACTGCTGTGTTTTTCTCCATTACTGTCTTACTACAGCACGACACTTCATCAATACCAGTGTGACAAACACTAGTCTTCATGAATCATGGAGAACTTAAAAACATTTACATTTTTTAGCATTAAAATCTGGAAATGGAGTGTCTAGCTTGTCTAATTTTTGGAACTTAGATAGAGAAGCCAACATAGTATATATGGTTCTCAATATGATGTATATGTCAATAGATATGTATCTCTCACATTAGTTTTTATATACAAAGCCACTGAACCTTTTGATGAAAAACTACAAGTGTTTTTCCTCCAAAAAACATTTTTTGTATGGTCTCTGCACTCCTAGACTATGTATAATGATAAGCTGCCATAACAAGTCCTAATAACACAGGTCTCCCCTAATGCTCTCCCCTAATGCTCTCTGCACAGAAAGAGATCTCCAGACTCCCTGCTTAGTACAGGAACTTATGTGACATCACGCCTATGTGATTGAAGGAGGAATAAGGAAGTGTCGGACAGTGATGAAGCTTTCTGAGAGGGAGGGGGAAGAGCTGCTCACTCAGGCGTGACGTATTGACGACTATGAGAGTGGTGAATGGTAAGCAGCATCTAGTGCATAATTAATTTATATTAATTCTAAACATTATACAAATCTAAGAGGCAGCTTAGCATTATAGTCTAGGAGTGCAAGGACCGTACAAAAAATTGTTCTCTCCACGGAGTTCCCCTTTAACAAAGCTTTATTTCACTTCCTTACTTTAACACTTTATTTGAACTTACATAAGTTATCATTATCAAAGTATTCGAAGTATATTGAGATAAGTATGAAATAGGTAAAAAAGAACAATCTAATTTTTGATAATCTTTTATTTAGTTTTCAAGAGATACTTGACATTGGGGTGGTAATTAGAGGGTTTGCTTTAGGGGGCATTTGTTTGCATTAGCTGGCACGACACGTAACACAGGAAATAAACAAAAGTAGAAGAGGCTAATAGGTTTCCCTGTTACCAAACTGTCCCCTCTCCAGTCCTTACTAAATGTCACAGCCAGGATCATATTCCTCTCTAACTGCTACACTGATGGCTCTACCTTGTGCCAGTCATTGCACTGGTTGCCCATCCGATACACAGTGCAATATAAACTTATCACTCTCTCCTTCAAATCCTTCCACAGTTCTGCATTGCCATACATCTCCTCATTCCTCTTGGTATCTGTTGAAGTGTGTTACTATATACTGTCTCACATTGTCTGTACATGTCCCCTCGAAATTTTAAAATGATGCATAATGTTTGACGATATATAAATAAACAGTATTATTAAAAGAACACTTGAGTTCTCGTACCACCTATTGGATCTAGCAATACTAAAAGTCAATATCAACTCTTAAATGAGCCTTGCACATGGCTTAGGCTGCTTTCACATTACGATTTTCGGTCATCTGATTGTATCCGTTTCAAAACGGATACAATCGGATCCGAAATCGGATCCCATGTCCCCCTATGGGGATCAGATGTGCCACTATTGGCATCCGATTTTGGCACCATCCGATCCGATTTAATCACTAGCACAAAATCGCAGCCTGCTACGATTTTGTGTCCATGACTCAAATCGGACAGCATTGGATCAGTACTGACTGATCCCTTCTCAATTTTCCTGTATTTCTGCATAAATTTGACCCTATAACTACATGAAATTTTCACAGAAGTCCTGAAAGTACATAAAGAGACCCAGTTTAAAATAAATTTAAAAAATAGTCAAAATATTAGACTCGGAAATTCTAATGATTTTAAAATTATTTAATTTTAAACTGAATCTGTCAGTTGGACCAACCCTTTTATGCTATCTATATACAGTAGGTAGGGAAAGTATTCAGACCCCTTTAAATTTTTCACTCTTTGTTTCATTGCAGCCATTTGGTAAATTCAAAAATGTTCATTTCTTTCTCATTAGTGTACACTCTCCACCCCATCTTGACTGAGGAAAAACAGAAATGTAGACATATTTGCAAATTTATTAAAAAAGAATAACTGAAATATCACATGGTGATAAGTATTCAGACCCTTTACTCAGACACTCATATTTAAGTCACATGCTGTCCTCCTTGAGATGGTTCTACTCCTTCATTGGAGTCCAGCAGTGTTTAATTAAACTGATAGGACTTGATTTGGACAGGCACAAACCTGTCTATATAAGACCTTACAGTTCACAGTGCATGTCAGACCAAATGAGAATCATGAGGTCAAAGAAACTGCCCAAGGAGCTCAGAGGAAGTATTGTGCAAAGCACAGATCTGGCCAAGGTTACAAAAGAATTTCTGCAGTACTCAAGGTTTCTAGAAGCACAGTGGCCTCCATAATCCTTAAATGGCAGAAGTTTGGAACCACCAGAAGTCTTCCTAGACCTGGCCATCCAGCCAAACTGAGCAATCGTAGAAGATGAGCCTTGGTGAGAGAGGTAAGGAAGAACCCCAAGATCACTGTGGCTGAGCTCCAGAGATGCAGTAAGGAGATGGTAGAAAGTTGAATAAAGTCAACTAACAATGCAGCCATCCACCAGTTGGGCCTTTATGACAGAGTGACCTGACGGAAGCCTCTCCTCAGTGCAAGATATATGAAAGCCTGCAGAGAGTTTGCAAAAAAGACATAAAGGACTCTTAGACTATGAGAAATAAGATTCTCTGATATGATGAGACAAAGATAGAATTTTTTGGCAATAATTCTAAGTGATATTTGTGGAGAAAAGTAGGCACTGTTCATCACCTGCCAATACAATCCCAACAATGAAACATGGTGGTGGCAGCATCATGCTATGGGGATGTTTTTAAGCTGCAGGGACAGGATGACTGGCTGCAATTGAAGGAAAAATGAATGTGGCCAAATACAGAGCTATCCTGATTGAAAACCTCTTCCAGAGTGCTCTGGACTTCAGACTAGGCCAAAGGTTCACTTTACAACAGGAAAATGACCCTAAATACACAGCTAAAATAACAAAGGAGTGGCTTCAGAACTACTCTGTGACCATTCCTGACTTGCACAGCCCTGACCTACAATTTAGCATCTCTGGACAGACCTGAAAATGGCTGTCCACCAACGTTCACCATCCAACCTGATGGAACTGGAGAGGATCTGCAAAGAAGAATGGCAGAGAATCCCTAAATTCAGGTGTGAAAACTTGTTTCATCATTCCCAAGAAGACTCATGGCTGTACTAGCTCAAAAAGGTGCTTCTACAGGGTGGGCCATTTATATGGATATACATAAATAAATGGGAATGGTTGGTGATATCAACTTCCTGTTTGTGGCACATTTGTATGTGGGAGGGGTCATCTGAAGGCATTGTCTATGCTGTGAAGATATGAGATGTGCAGCATCTGAAACAACAGACACTGGAAGCCTGTGCTAGCATTTCTTCTGCGGTGTTGCTATCAGTGTGTCAAGAGTGGGAGAAGAGGGTTGCACTGACAATCCAACACAATGGGCAGCACTTTGAACACATTTTATAAGTGGTCATAAACTTGTAAATAAATCTTGAAAGAATAAAGTTACGTTAAAACCAAGCACACCATAGTTTTTCTTATGAAAATTATCAATGAGTTTGATGTGTCGCATGACCCTCTTCCCACTGAAAAAAATAAAGTTGAATCCAAAATGGCTGACTTCAAAATGGCTGCCATGGTCACACCCATCTGGAAAAGTTTTCCCCATCCCATATACCAATGTGCCACAAACAGGAAGTTAATATCACCAAGCATTCCCATTTTATTAAGGTGTATCCATATAAATGGCCTAACCTGTACTCAATACTGAGAAAAGGGTCTGAATACTTACAGTGCCGTGCAAATTAATTGGGACAAAACATTTTGTAAGTAAAATCGTAAGTTGGTTACCAGTCAGTGATTCAAACCAGTTTTAACTGCTTTGAACAGGTGTGAGTGTACAACCTTGAGTAACAAAATGTGGTATGACTGGTTTTAGTCAGAAAATAACAGCTAGCTGCCCCCTCAGCTTCAGTTGAGAGCTTGTTTCTGTGAGGAGTGATTTAGTGTACTTTTTCTCTCAGTGTGATTCGTGCCTGTAAAAATGGATGTTACTCCACCGAAGAGGTCTAGTATTTATTCATCAATTTCTGAATTATCTCTCTTGGTTGGCAAAACGTGGTCGTCAAACTCCATCTTGCCTTATCTGAGGCCTTTTCATCCTTCTTTTTTTCTCCAGTTATTACTTTATTTAAACACGATTCTTATGTGTAATTTATTATTTTCTTATAAGTGTCCTACAACACCTGATGAAGATGGTCCTATGTACTGTCGAAACATGTTGTGAGGTTTGCAGGAGGATTATTAATAAAGGTTTGTTAATTTTTCCTTAAATACCATCATACTGTCATCCTTAGCGCTCCCCATGAGACTTCTATACTTTTATCTTTCATTGCCACTTCTCCCTCGACACTGAGGGAGCAGAAGCTGGAGCTGCTCTTGGAATTGACAGTCTGATTGGGAATAAAACTGCCACAGACAGCAAGCACAGATTATACCAACTCAAACTGTAGGACCTGTGGTTAAGCTTTGTGAAGCTCAGTGATTACAGGACCTGTGATGATGAAGCCGGTCACATGACCATAATCCGTTCATGTGACTATCCAGGAAGAGGATGCACCAGTGGAGCGAGGGCATCGCAAGGAGCTGTCAGACAGTGACCCCTTCCATCCAGGTCTATCACCAGGGTTGTGCAGAGAAGGCACAACCCCTTTAGGTTAGTGCATTCTGCACATAATAGCAGTGCTTTTAACTAGTGTCCAGAGATCCTACACAGCGCCCCTTTTTCTTTTTGTTTTACAGACTGATGAGCAAGAACGCCTATTTTTTTGGAGGTCATCTGAAATCTCCTTTATTTGTGCCATGTTTCAGTTCCACAAACATGTTGTGTTGATCAGGCTTTGATAACTGTTCTTGAAAAAACACATCTAATTTAGTCTTCAAATTCTTTGCTAACCCTAAAGGTTCACAGTCTTTTCCACTCACATGCATATGATATTGAATCATTTTTCTCAATTAAAAAATGGCAAAGTCTTAGGGTATGTGGTCACCATCTGGAGGTACTGCGTCTTGGATGCAGTGCCTACGAACCTGTGGCAACCCGCGGGTGAGCGCAGGGAGACCGCAGCCACCCTGTACTCTCCATTTGCGGTGCGTGCAGGGCGGCCTCTCCCTGCATTCACCCGGTAGTGATCTCTTCTGACTCTGAAGCATAAAATTAACATGTTGCCGAGATGCGGAAGTCCGTAAATCTGCACCGCAGCTGTAAACATGCTGCGGTGGGAAGAAGCATAGTGAGCATGGGATATCTTGAAATGCTATCCACTATGCTGCTACTGTACAGTGCTAATACGCTGCATCCAAAACACTGCAATTCCTGAACATGCGTATGCATCCTTATAGTTTTGACTCCTTTATTTGATTTTATTATATGTACATTTAGGACTAGTGTGAAACCGTAAGGCAGCATTAGGTCATAGGTAAGCATAAATGGGAAAAATTCAGAAATGTCAACAAACTTTCAAGCACCCCCATATCTTATGTATATATTCCAAAACAATATCAGGGAGAATGGCCTCTAGTCACAGCTCCATTTTAAGCAAACATTTTAAAACATCACTTAACATTTCATTTAGTTTTTTGTAAAAGTGTAATAGTAAATGTCCAATGAAAATCCAACTAATGAATAGAAAATGTATGTAGCTTACCTGGTGTAAAATTATATTGTGCAGAAAACCCAAGAGATTCTAGTTCACCATCAGCAAAAAATTTAATCCACAAGAATCTTCCACTTGATATTATAAAAGGAGGACTTTGTTGTCCACAATAGCGTCCAATAATTGGTGAAAAACCAAAAGGTCCATCTCGCACCTCAATATGATCAAATTTACATTCCCAAGACGACTCTATGGCATACTTTTCATCAAAATGAAGTTCAATGCATTGTCTGGGGGCAGCTGTGAAAAAAAATCATAATATAGATCTTAAATACTGCTAGTTTTTGCATGTTTATCCTACAAATATGCAATATATTGTTATGTAAACCATAGTACAGTACAATAGTGTTGATTACCCAAATGAGGATCATTTCAATGGAATAGGCATATAAGATCTCCGAGCTCTGCCACTACCTTTATTGACCAATTCTCAACTTGGCTTCTTCACTTTCTCTCTGCTGACATTCCCACCTGGTGACTTTAATATTGCTACTGACACCTGCCAGCCATCAGCCTCCATACTCCTTTCACTTACCTCATCCTTTGGACTTACTCAGTGGTCTTCCACAGCCACCCACACAGACGGACATTCATTAGACCTCATCTTCACCAGCCTCTGTTCCCTATCTAATCTCACAACCTCCCCTCTCCCCTATCTGACCACCATCTACTCACCTTCTCCTCGTTGTCCTCACAGAAACCTTGCACATTTAGACATTCACCGACTCTCAGACTCTATTCTACCTCTGTCATCCATATCTTCACTCCACGATATGGACAATGCCACTGCTTTCTATAATGCCACCCTTACGTCAGCCATAGACTCAGTCACCCCTCTTGTTCATCACAAGGTGCAACGAATCAACAGGCAACCCTGGCACAACAATCTCATGAAAAAACTTTGACAAGTGTCCAGGGCTGTGGAGTGGCGTTGGAAGAAAACACACCTGCCAGATGACTTCACTTCTTTCAAACAAGCTACACATGCCTTCAAATCATCCCTCACCTCTGCTAAACAGCCTACTTCACAAACCATGTATCTTCCTTATCCTACAACCCCAAACAACTGTTCAGCACTTTTAACTCTGTCCTCCGCCAACCACTGCCCACCACAAGACCTTTTTCTCTCTTCCACACTTATCTGTTCCTCACACAACCGCCTTCAAGATTTCTCTTGAATAACCACCATCCTCTGGAATTCTGTGCCCCAGCATGTCCGATCATCCACCACACTCGGATCCTTCAGATGGCATTTGTAAACCCATGTCTTCAGGAAAACTTACAGCCTGCACCCCACCGCCACCAAAGCTGCTGCACCCCTGACCTACTGTCTCCTCCCCAATATGCTGTTGAATGTAGGCACGCAAGGGCAAGTTCCTCTTCCCTCTGTACCAGTCTGTCATTGTTAATTTGTTTACTGTAAACTATATCTATAATTTTGTATGTAACCCCTCTCATGTACAGCAGCATGAAATTAATGGTGCTATATAAATAATAATAATAATAACAATATAAAACCTAGAGTCTTGAGTTCAAACCCCACCAAGAACAATATCTGCAAGAAGTTTGTATGTTCTCCCCCGTGTTTGCGTGGGTTTCCACTGTGCACTCCGCTTTCCTCTCACGCTCCAAAGACATACTGATAGGATATTTAGATTCTGAGCCCAAATGGGGACAGTGTTGCAAATGTATGTAAAGCGCTTTGGAATTAATAGCGTTATACAAATGAATAAATATCAATATTATTATTATGACATCTAAATCTTGTTTCGAGTAACATCGGAAAATTTCTTCATTATGATAGACTCAAAGCAACATATACAGTATTATGCTATATATGTGTGCATTTATTTAAATCAACAATGCAGTGAAAAGAAGAAAAAAGTGACCACTCAAAATACCAATGAATATAGAAGGTGATCTCCAGAATTTAGAGTGGCTGGAAACAACTTGTCTTCCAGATAGACTGTATTAAGGCTGGCTTCACACCGCGGCAGCATCAGGTCCAGGGCTGTCTGGTGTAAACCTGACAGCCCTGGACCCAATTTTGACATATTACTGCCCTATGGGGCCAGATGGTTTCCATCTGTCCGGGAGGATTCGGGTGAATTCGGATTTTCCTCCCAGACACAAAAATGTTGCTTGCAAACATTCCAAATATGGGAGTGTATGGCGCCGGATCGCCCCGGTCCGACAAAACTCTCGGATCCGGGAACCGGACGCCGGCGGCTGAAGTTTAGCAGCGAGCGCTGCCTAAACGTAAGCACCACCAGCTATCCCCTGCTGAGCTTTCAGGGCTGCGGCTAGCTTCCCGCTAGCCGCAATCTTGAAAAATCAGTAGCTGCAGCCGCGATCTTCGGAAGCCGCCTGCAAACAAGAACAGAAGGCAAATTCTATTTGCAAATCGGGTCCAGGGCTGTCCGATTCAAATCAGACAGCCCCGGACTTGATCACATCGTGGTGTGAAGCTGGCCTAAGGTCTAAAGATATTTTAAATCCCAGTCTGGATAAAGAATGTTCTGGAATAATATGTATTAAATTGATTAAGAGGCATAAAGCTAAGGTCAGACCTAGGTCAGGCTCACAAATCCGTCTAAAACTTAGCTTTTCTCAGCCTGAGCGTATAACGTTAACGGCATGTAACGCTATGCGCCGACTGCCTATTCATCTCTATGGATACCTGACTTCTCCCACAGCAACCGACTCCACTCACAAGGACCGGATATGCGCTATTGCAGAGCGCACAGGAAACGCGGGCCATAGCGAGGCTCCAACGCAGCCATCTTAGTGAAATCTCGCGTTATTTCTAATGCGAGAAAAGACGTTGTTGAAAGCGTCTTTTCTCACGTTAGGAATTAATGTGAGATTTCTATCAGATGACTGCGTTGGAGCCTCACTATGGCCTACGTCTCCATAGGTTAACATTGGCAGAGTTTACACAGCGATACCATGGTGGTAGCACCACGTTTATGCTGCCAAAACCTATGTTTTTAGCGCGACCCCCTCTTTAGTGGTAATGTGACTGCAGACTTATCAATCCTCCCAGCTAGCTCATTGATGGCTGTGAGGTTAACACGGCGCTACCCTGCCGGTACCCTGCACCACGTTTATACTGCCAAATCCTATGTTTTAAATGCTACCCCCTGTTTAGCAGTAATGTGACCCTAGCCTTACAGTGACTGCAGAATTATCAGTTTTAGACCAAACAACCCCTACAATAAAGCCATTTTACGAGGAGTTGACAAAAAGCTTTTGTTCTAAACCTAGAATATTGGCTAGGGTCACACTTTAAACCTGAATTGTGTTCACTGCATCCAGATCCGGATGCGGTGAACGCAATTGTCTTCATACATTCAGTAATCCGGGAACCGGATTGCTGAAGCCACAATCCGGTAACCGGATTGCTCAGGATGTGTAATCCTGAGCAATCCGGTTACTGGATAGTTTGCTCATCCCTGCTGCCGCAGGGATGAGCAAACTGTTCTATGTATAGTAAAACTATTTATTTAATAAATGAATGCTTGATTAATGTTTCTAGGGGGTGAACAGTCCCCCTAGAGACCTTACACCCACTCAGGTGGGCTTATCCTGCTATAATCTGTTATGTAGTAAAGCGCCAGGCTCCTCAAAGCGCATGACCCCACAAACTGACCCCCCCGTGTTGTTATACCTGTCCCTGCACCCCCTCTTATCATTTCTAGCCATCCTTTTTGCTGAACAAAACGATGTTGTAAAGTAGAGAATAGAGGTTATAATCACCTCGTCCTGTGTGAGTTCTCTGTGTCTGTAAAAGTATCCAAAGGCGGGCCTGTGTGCTGCTCCCTCCGCCCGCTTGGTAATTATGCACGCCCCCTCTTGGCTTGCTGCAGCGCTGAGAGCCTGGTCGCGTCATGAAAGGGGCAGGGCTACCGGTATGACACGATTTTAGCTTTTTGAAAGCTCAAAACCGGATTAGGTTTAAAAAAAAAAACGTAGATGTGACCTTAGCCATTGTCTAGTAATGGGACATTAATACTATCCATATTTCTCTTTAGAAAGGAATATAACATAAGCTTACTTATTTTCACTAGAGAAAAATCCAATAGAAATTCTCAAATACAATATATAAAATATAGATTCACATTCAGAAAATGTCAAGAATGAATAGGTACATGAGAAAATGAGAATACTGAATACTATTATGCATTGCTTTATACAGTACCTGGGGCTATGTATTTAGAACACAACAAACACCTATAAAATAGAATTTCTGTTATTGCAATAGTTTCTCTCTCTTGATCTGATAAGTAAAATATATATTTTATAGTAACCGCATTTGGGAGCACTGCACATGTAGGGTCTTTTACAAGGGTGAAAACGGCAACAATTGTTCTATGTTGGAATAAAGAACTCAGATGCTGTCACTCTTCATTTTATGTTCTGTACAGTCTAAGTGGATGTCTGGACATAGTCACTAGATTCTCTAGTCACCTAATTGAGATGTAGAATACATTTTGTCTTTCCAGTTAGTCCTAAACAAAACATTCAAGTAACATCATTGTAAAAAGTGTAGATAAGGCTAGTTTCACACTAGCATTTTTGTGAACCTGGGGGGGGGGGGCAAAGCATGTTTTCCCGTGGAGTCCCTTGGATCCCCCTGCAATGATGCAACTGATCCGGGCTCACAGATCAGTGATAACACTGGTGCAAGAGCAGACAGTTGATTCTGGGTGATAACCTATTTCTGCCAGATCCAGGGAAAAAACGACACTCGCCCTAGCGGATGGGTCATTTGGAACTGCATTCTGGGCATGTGCAGTTCCAAAACATTGATCCGGGTGTCTGGATCCACTAGGATATGGAGTTCCCCCGGGTCTGGCTTCCATAGGGCTACATTTTCATTCAATATGCATTGTCATAGATCCAGGTTTTTGACACGGAGACCAAAAATGCACAAAGTTGTGCTTTTGGTCTCAGCGAAAAAAGCGAGACCTCCCGGATCTGGGAAAAAAGTGCAAAACTGGATGCACCTGCAAGTTTATCCAGCCTTACTGAAAGTCAACAGGCTGAAAATGGATGCAGGTGCATCCAGTTTCAGCTGGATTTATACAGATGGCAAAAATCACCGGTGTTAAACCAGTCTTAGAAGCTTCACAGACTGAGCTTAAGGCCAAACATCTACAAGTAAGGTTGACATAAACATGCACCTGCCAAGAATCACAATTCATGATCTTACAGTCTGATGGATGTATCTAAGGCTGCCTTCACACTTGCAGATGCATCTGCAGCGTTTTGCAGATGCATCTGCAAGTATCAGCATGCAGACCGCGGCCCCTATGTTTATAATAGGGCGCACCGCGGTCTGAAAGCTCTCATTCATTCTTGTATGTGCAGCGTCCGCAGGCGGATGCCTGCTGACAGATCACACTCTCCCGCCCGCACCATGGAAGCAACATCTCGCGTCCATGGTGCGGGTGGGAGAGTGTGATCTGTCAGCAGGCATACGTCTGCGGACGCTTCACATACAGGAATGAATGAGAGCTTTCAGACCGCGGCCGCGGTCTGCATGCTGATACTTGCAGATGCATCTGCAAAACGCTGCAGATGCATCTGCAAGTGTGAAGCCAGCCTAAATTAGGTGTTTTCCTTCCAAAAAAGCCTCACTCAATTTCAAGTGACATAAATCAGGAGGATCTTCAGAAAAACACGAAAGTATGATAATCTCTCAAATTGGTAGAGATGTTCATAATATCTGTGACACCTAAACATACAGTCTTTTTATTTGTCTATGACACAATATTTTACAAAGGGATGATAGGACATGTTATACTGTAAATTTCTGATACATGTGAGTCTTACTATTGGGATTTGCACCTATTTTGAGCGCGTGAGTTCCCCAAGCCCCGTCTAACCAGCAGTTGTGGTCCCAACGATGCTCATCTTTATTAAAGGGGCTGTCAACAACTCTATAGACATGGCTGATTTCGTTTACAAACAGCACCGCCCCTGTCTACAAGCTGTGTGTGATATTGCAACTTTGCTCCATTTAAGTGAATGGTCCTATGCAATATGCAACCTGTAGACAGGGGTGGTGCTGTTTTTGAAAGAATGCAGTAAAGTTTTATTAATCCTGGATATCCCTTTTAAAGGTAACCCATCACCATTAAAATGCAGAACAATGTGCCAGCATCATGTTATAGTTATCATGATTAGGGGTGCTTAGCTTTAGAAACGCATTGATTAGCGTCTTCGCTCTAATCCCAGCTGTTTATCTGAATTGTCCTCCTCTTGTTTATGCACAGTGGGGCTTTGTATTTCATTTGAAATACTAATAAAATGACTTTTTTCA
The DNA here is from genome assembly GCA_033576535.1 of Allobates femoralis. Classification (NCBI taxonomy): domain Eukaryota; kingdom Metazoa; phylum Chordata; class Amphibia; order Anura; family Aromobatidae; genus Allobates; species Allobates femoralis. The sequence goes on from JARQOC010000005.1 coordinate 186,914,572, forward strand.
TTCTATGGAGCTGGATCATTTTGCCATCATGTTGTAGAGAAGGGGAAGAAGAGTTGATTTATATGTATAGTTTTCTGAGAAATGAGTCAGTATGACCTGGGTTTTAATTATTTAAACCTCTGCTTTTTCTGCCATTCTCAGTCCTATCAGTGATTCACACCTTTTTTTGTATCAGTTTTCAGTTAGAGATAGCTGTCAGTCAATGATAGGACCACCCACTGAGAATCCCAGAAAGAGCAGAAGTTTAAATGATTCATGGGATTTCCCATGAACAAAGTTATTTTTAAAGTTAAATGTAATCAATATACCTTGAAATAATAATGCCGTACGTTCCACAATTGGATGTGTCTCATAAAAATATTCCTGTTCTGAGATCTTATATATGTGTCCCTCTATGTACTGTGTAATGTCCGTGTCTGACTATACAGAGACGTGGCCTGATCATGCCACATCTCCTGTGCTGAGATAATCTTATATGTGTCCCTGCTATGTACTGTGTAATGGATGTGTCTGACTGTACAGGGACATGGTCTGATCATACCACATCTCCTGTGCTGAGATAATCTTATATATGTGTACCTGCTATGTACTGTGTAATGGATGTGTCTGACTGTACAGGGACATGGTCTGATCATACCACATCTCCTGTGCTGAGATAATCATATATATGTGTACCTGCTATGTACTGTGTAATGTCCGTGTCTGACTATACAGAGACGTGGCCTGATCATACATCTCCTGTCCTGAGATAATCTTATATATGTGTCCTTCTATGTACTGTGTAATGTCTGTGTCTGACTATACAGTGTGGTGACCTGACCATACCACATCTCCTATGCTGAGATAATCTTATATATGTGTCCTTCTATATACTGTGTAATGTCTGAGTCTGACTATACAAGGAGGTGGCCTGATCATACCACATCTCCTATGCTGAGATAATCTTATATATGTGTCCTTCTATGTACTGTGTAATGTCTGTGTCTGACTATACAGGGAGGTGGCCTGACCATACCACCTCTCCTGGGGAGGAGAAGATCCAAAGAGTATACAAACATTACAGCATGGGATACTAGCTGATCATTTTTGTGGAGTAAAACATTTCATACTCTTTTGCATCCTCCCCAGCCCTATTTCTCATCTCACAGATTATGGCATTTAGGATATAGTTGATCACAGCAGATGTGAGAATATTGTGCTATTTGTGCACATTTAGGCATTTTGAAAGAAAAAAAAAATGGAAACTCAGCCTATCTGTAAAACAGCAGGGTGACCACGTTTGCTATCTCACATTTATGCTCTCCATTCCCATTATGCAGATGTGCAGAATTTGAATGAACTACACATTTCTCCTCAAATATATCCGAAAAGAAAATATATATCAACTGATTCACATGCAATACTTTACAGTGTAGTATTCCACTATCCCTATTCTTAATGTTTAGAAAGCCTTAAAGAGAACCTGTCATGCAAAAAAAATGCTATTTACCTGCAGCTATAGAGTTAATCTGCAGGTTAATACTGCTCTGACACTGAAGCCCTGATACTGGGAGAAAACTAACTTTTTTCCTCCTTGCAGCTTCAAGCTTTCAGTCATTAAAGCATGTCTGGTGCGGACTCAGTTTCACTGTTAAGTACATAATAAGTGGTGACTGTAACCAGGCATCAGCACTGATTGATAGCTGTCTCTGTACTGATGCAATGCTGACCTGACTGTCAATCATTACCAGGAGCATGGTTACAGCTTCTGCTTCCACTGAGTGATAACTGAAACCCTACCGGGAACACCCCCTGAGTGAAAGCTTGAGGCTGCTAGGGAACAACATCAGGAGGCCAGAGCTGCACTCACTCTTCCACACCGTCTATCATCCCACCTGGAACAGGACGTCATCAGGGGATGGTGCTCCAGTAACCATAGTTTGTTTCATTGCTGACCCCTGGAGATGCTCTGAATCTATGGGGTTGATAGAAGGGTTGGAAAAGTGATCAAGGCTCCAGCACTCTGCTTCTGTCCCTGCCAGCTGCACCTCTTTACTGTCAAAGAAGGTATCATCAGGGGGTATTAATAGAAGCAGGGTGAGTGACACATGTGCCAATCCAAAATACACAAAAGGTTTGTGCCAAACTGCTTTCATTAAATTGTGAGATCGGTGAATGATCCCCTCTGCTCACCTTCTATTGTTGTGCCTGTCCGCACAACTGGAGTAAGAGTTTAATCTGTCTCCCAGCTGGGCTCTCCTAGTTGGGCTCCAAGCAGCGAGGTGAAAAGTGCACGTATTTCCCGTGTGTCCCGGTGCACGTGACAGCTTGGGGGGAGTGATGATGTGACGTCTGCCAGGTCCTGTATTCCTAAGCTGCTCTGTATCACGCTTCCCAGCGGGGAAGAAATTTGCAGCTCCAGATAAAACGAGTGATATTGTAAGCGCTAAGGTACATTAACAGGACACGGCTCACATAAGTATTACCTTTCAGCTTTAATGATTCAGCATATGGGTCCCTTTCGCCACAACGCATTTCAGCGCCAATTGCGCCTTTTTCAAGTGATCTTCACTTGAAAAAGGCGCAATTGGTGCTGAAACGCGTTGTGGCAAAAGGGACCCATATGCTGAATCATTAAAGCTGAAAGGTAATACTTATGTGAGCCGTGTCCTGTTAATGTACCTTAGCGCTTACAATATCACTCGTTTTATCTGGAGCTACATGTGCCAATCCAAACCTTCTATCTGTATCCTCAAATTAATCATCATCAGGGGGGTGGAAAAAGAAGCGGTGTGAGTGACACCAGTGCCACCCCTCATAACAATTTGTTTGGTGGAGATAAAAGCTGTGGAGCAGCGCTGATGTTTCTCACCTTAATATTATCACTCCCCCCTGAAGATATCTCCTTTGAAAGTAATGGTCCCGTCACACGGCACGACCTGGCCAGCGATCTCGGAAGCGATGCGCGGGTGCCCGCTCGGTTCCGACATCGCTGGCCAGCTGTCACACAGCATAGCTGCGGCCGGCGACACCGCAGCGATGCGGGCGGTGACATCGTTCGCTGGGCTGGGCTTAGCCCAGCGAGCGATCCGCAGCAACGCTGCGGTATAGGCTGGATCGCCGCCGACATCGCTCTGGCGATGTCACACGGCGCGATCCAGCCTTATCGCAGGTCGCAGGTTGACAGGTTTACGGTTCTTCCCGTAAACCTGTCAACCTGCGACCGGCGATAAAACGCGGTCGCGGCGCTCATTTACACAGCGCAACGCCGCTAGCGACATCACCGATACGTCACTTTTTCGGCGATGTCACTAGCGGCGTCGCCAGGTGTGAAGCCACCTTAAGAAGCTGTGATGGGTAGGGCCAAAATCAGAGTCTTGATCATTTCTCCCACAGCTTCTATTAGCACCATGGGTGCAGGACATCTTCAGCGGGCAGTTATAAACGAAACTGTGATAAGTGACTGATGACATCCTGTTCCAGGCAGGTTGATGGATGTGTGGCGCCCCTGCATCTTGGTCATCACAGTGGTACTACACCTACTCCACAGGTGTGGTGTCATTGCCCTCAGGTAAGCTGGGAATACAAAATTGAGACACCCAACCACACACCCCACACCCATCCTAACTTCAGACCAAAGAGATGCAGGGTGCAAGAAATCCCTCTAGAGGGTAGATCCCATCTGCTGGTTGGAGGAAGGAGTAGGTATATAGGCTGGGAGGAGTTAGTCAGACAGAGACAGAGTGGTGAAGAAGAAGGACCAGCAAGAGGGAGTTCTAGGGGTCACTGGAGCTGGGGCCTAATGGGACCAATGCATAGGCAGCCGACGAAACCCTAGTTTAGAGAACCCTGAATCTACAGCTGACTTCCAGGTTGTGGTAGAGGAACTGGCTGCATGAGGGGACGAGCCCCAATCTGGTGTTGAACTTTATGCTGCCGCCAGGGCCGCACCGTCCATTGGACAGTGTGAGCCCTATCATTCAGGCGGCAAGAGGCAGGGGGAGCGGCTGTGCACACAGCGTCCCCCTGTCATGGCGCCGGCGGCTCAGGCCAGGTAAGAAGGGGCTCAGCCAGCACCCCCCCCGGTCCTCAGAGCTGCTGCTGGGGTGGCAGCGCTGGGCTCAGCCAGCACCCCCCCGCCCCCGGTCCTCAGTCGCGGCTCAGGCGGCAGTGGGGCTTGGTGCACTCCTGGCTGCCGCAGGGATGAGCAAACTGTAAAATCTGTGAAAAGAAATTAAATATGAATAATAATTGTTGGCAACATGTCTCTAAGGGGTGCCCACCCATCATGTGTTTATTTTCCCTGTAAAGTTAGTCGGCTATTGTCGACTCTGTACATTTTTCTCAATGAAGCCACGGCTCCCCTCTCAGCTGCGCACATACTATATGTAATGTACGTATAGTATGTGCCTCTGCCCGAGGTCCTGTACGCATTTACAGTAGATCTATGGGCAGCGCAACCCATAACACATGACAATTAACACATGACATACCGTCCTGAGTGGCCAGCATGTCTCTAGGGGGGGTGGGCACCCCCCTAGAGACATGTTGCCCACAATTATTTTTAATATTTAATCTTTTTTCACAGACTTTACAGTTTGCTCATCCCTGGGGGAGCAGGGATGAGCAAACTATGCGGTTACGGCATTGCTTAGGATTATACATCCTAGCAAAATGTGTGTGAATCAAATTGCGTTCACGAATCCGGATCTGGATGCGGTGAACACAATTTCATTTCCAAAGGTGACCCTAGCCATAGTCTGAAATCTACACAACACAGTTTTAGCTGTGACCTAGTGTTTTGTATTGCAGCTCTGCTATTCAGGTTGCTATTGTGTATAAGGAAAAAACCTGTTGCAAACTCATTGGAAAATGTATAGAAGAAATGTATTAAACAGCTATAATATTAAATCACCCTAGGAAAACAATTTAGCTAGGTGCTACAAACTCAAATGAAAAAAAGATATATCTAATTACAGAGCAGAATTAACATCAGTGAGCTATTTACAAAAACGTGTCCACTGTCCAGCAAAACATTACAGATATTGTAAAGCATCATTTATATACTATAGAAATAGATTACAAATAAGAGTCCTGCTCCCCAAGGAATTTGTTTTATGAACATACCAGATCATTCATTTTCAGAATCTCACATATACATCTATTCAATGTATGTAAATGTAAACAGGAAAATTTAGGTATAGATAAATCTTTCCTCTAAAATTCTGCATAGCAGCAAACCTTCATGGTGCAGTCAAGATTCTGACACTAGATAATAAAGACATTACATATGTCAATTTGTTATCAGTTTCATAGTAAAATTACTGCAATGAGAGCAAGCCTTTTAACTTTGGTAATTTACACAATTCCAAAATGCAGACATCACAAATCCATCATCTGAAGGGTTTCTAATTTCAGACTTTGCACCATGCACTTCCCATTGATATGATCAGGCCTTTGATGCAAGGACACATGGGTTAGGGTCCTTTCACATCAGCGCTTTTTGCTGAATGCGGCAGATCCGGCAGATTTACCTCATCTGCCAGATCTGCCATCTAATGGCCGACTTGCGGTACATCTGCAGCAAGCCCCTATTCATTCTCTATGGGTTGGCGGCAGGTGTGGCAAGTGCAGTTTTGCACGATCCGGCACTTACGGCCGTGTAAGAGAACCGCAGCTAACCGCGTTTTTTTCGCCCAGCCGCAACTGACGGATTTGCTGGACTTGCCGCACCTGCTGCAAGCCCCCATAGAGAATGAATGGGGGCTTGCCGCAGGTGTACCACAAGTCGGCTGTTAGACGGCAGCACTATACATGATGGAATTTCTCTGTCCCAGAAGGCAGGGTTGAGAGCTGAGGAGCACATATGATTTTATTGATTTATAAGCGATCTATATTGATATATAAGCGACCCTAGAGCTTCATCATGCTGGATGGCAGAGAGAGTACAAAAAAAATGTATCTCCCCAGAGTTCCCCTTTAATCGTGAGAATAGTCAAGAGTCCAGTCAGGTCAATAAATAATAATTAAGGAACACTACCATGTTTGGGTTCTCGGTACTTGTAACACGCAGTTGGATGTTTGGATGGGAGCGACTCGAATATGCAAGCATAAGTAAAGTTAATGGAGAACTCAAGCATTTTTTCCGGGAACTCTTCCAGAAAAATGATCGAGTTCCTGAATGACTTCCATTATAATCGGGTTCTCAAGTCGTGTCCATCCGAGCATACAACTGCTTGTTACGAGTACTGAGCACCCAAACACGGTACAGCTTGCTCATCACTAATAAAGAAGTTTAATCCAAAATCACAACAGGGAAAAATCCAAAAAGGTATATACAGCTGGCAGAGGTGACCAGACATAGGGGATTTAAATAATATCCAATGTAGGGTGTGGCCAAGAAACCATTCTCCGGACTGACGTTTTTGATTAGCTTGTCAATCAGACCATTTTATTGGCCCATATTAGTGTCTGTCATGATGGCTGAGATCCACAAACAATTTATATGGGGCAGGTGAGTGTATGTCAGCAGAACTTTGCCCATTAGACCATTAGAAACCAATCAATATCTGCTCAAAAATAATAATATAAATATTGCTTTATGTAATCTTTTTTTCCAACTTCAGATCAACTATTTTGATTATTTTTTTACACCAAAATCAATAGTACTAATCTGTGTTCTCCAGTGACTTGCTTTTTTCTCTTCACACCAATTAACCCAAACCTCCCTATCTATCGGCACATGCTTTTAGATAGTAACATGAATGGAATTCTTGTTATTCTGCTTCACTGAAGCTTCTCTTTCTGAAGTTCAATATGATGGAGAAATAGAGTAAATCATCTTATATAATAAAAGAAACAGGCATAAAATTGGCATTATTATAAAAAAAGTATTATATTAATAGTATAATTCCATGTCTCACATTAATGTGATATGGATCAAAATTGAGATTACTGATTAAAAATTATATAAAAATGGCTGTTGATGATCTTCTGGAAGATCTACTTCAAAGCAAATCTGTCAGGATTATTTTGCTGCAAGTAGCATGATATAGAGCAGAGGGAAAACATTGAAGAGAATGTACACACGGATCCTCAGAGTTTTTAAAGGCGAAAATGTTTAAGGAAGATGCCATTGGTCATGTTTCTGAAGTGTCTTCACCAGCAGTCTAATGGTCCATTTACACGCGGCCACAGGAAGGTAGGAACAGGCAGGCATCGGACACAATTGTGCCTGTTGCCTTGAAAAGACCACGATGTGGCTGTGTGTCATTCAGGACTTCCCTTCCTGTGTCTTCCCTGAAGGAAGGAAAGTTCTGAATTACACGCAGCCACATTGGTGTACATTTCTTGATTAAGAAGTGGAGTTATGCTTCAAAACGCGTAGAATAAACTACCATATACTAATTTATCACATTGAATTGGATTTTTTTGCAACAGTGAGGATTTGATACCCTTTTTTTCCTGATATCCTGCATAATCGACTTGCCTTGGTGAATGTGGTCTCTGCAGCAGCTGCCTCTAACACTTTCATTTGGTTGTGGGTCACAACCATACAAGGTGAGCACCATATTGCTTCTCTGCTAATCCTTCCTCTCCCTCGGAGGCTTGGTTAAGATAGGTGGCAAGGAGGACATGGAGGTGCAAACCAGTATGTGTGTCGCCTCTTAATGAATCACGAGCATTCACTCCAAACCCCCTCATCAAGATCGGCGAGAGGATTTCCTGTCTTGATGAACCTCTCCCATTGTATTCTATGCTGAGAAGAAAAATCTGTAATCAATCTACATGACTGGATCCTGCTGAATCGTGGCAGTCTGTAAAGCTCACTCTCATGGCTCCCGTGTACGTCCAGTGTGAGTGGGGGGGATGGGAGTTAAGTGACAGAATGTTTGTGATTTCCATACTTATGGTTTCATGCGGGCTAGATTCTCCTCAAATTTCTTAATAGAGCATTTAGATTAAAGAAAGTGAGTCTACTCAGCAAATGACCTCAAATACACAAATTGCATACATTCATGTGGTCATATGACTGCCCACTGGAACATGACCACAAGTGAACCATAAAAGTGTGCGAATTGCAGCCTTATAAAGTGACAATAGACATTTAGTCTCAGCCTGGAAAAGTCCTTAAATATAATTGCATTTAATTCATTTATATTGCTGTTCATTCGGGTCTTAGGAGTTTACGCTCTGTTCAGTATAGTCATAATGGGAGGGCTATAATCCACACTATACTAAACTCTAAAACCTGGAAAGGAGAGGAGTCCTAATTTTTCTGCCATTTTCTACCAGTTCATTAACAGACGTCATAACAGTGAGGTGCAATGACCTCTGAGGCCTGGTCATGGCTGGAAGTCTAGATTACATAGACTGGTACATGCAGTTGGCAATAGGGTTATGAAGAGGTTCTGCAAGCCGGAAAGCGCGCAGCAAGCATCAAAGGTGCCAAACAGGTGAGGAGGTGATCAATGACGTGACTATAATTTTTTTTTAAGTTTTGCCAACCACCTGGCTAAATGTGCATGAAGCAAATTTGCAAAAATCAACTCTCAAACATAGAGAGTTTTTACATATTTGAGTAGAATTCAATGCCACTCAAGTAAATTCACTTATCCGTCACTGGCAGCTTATACAAATTTTATCTGAGTGCACTTATAATACTAAGCATCCACCAGCCTCAAAGAATAGCTTGGAAAGTGAATATTCATAGTATTTTTCACTGTTGCTACCTCCATTCTATACCAATGCGGTCTGTTTGCATTCTGCAGTGAACTGTATTTTAACCATGTATTGTTCAGCATGGCCTTTTGTTCATTAAAGTGCTCATCTTAGTTTAAATATGATACCCAGTATTACAGAATCTCTTTACCTTGTATCATTCAAAGTAGAAGCTTTTCACGGTGGAATAAATATATTATTAGTTAAAGTGTAAATGTCATTTCATTGAAAAAAACATAGCAGCTAAGACAATGCTTTTTGTGCCATGACTTATTTTCTCAATTTTTTTGTGCTCCTTCAAAAACTGCATTTTATGGGTGTGTGGCGTGGCCAGCATCTGATAGGGAGCAGCGTGATGTGCCAGTATAGAAGGTGTTAAAGAGATCGCGACTAAGCTGAGTGTAGCCAGTTTGCAGATCAGAAGCTTGTGCCAAGGAAAGAGAAGTTTGCAGTGATTCTGACATTCTGACATTGCTTAGCAACTGTGCTGTGACCTGAAGTTATCTGACACACTGTCACCGCATCAGCTGCAGTTGGGAGTATGAACATTCTGTAGGCCCCACTCCTTTACCCTTATATGGTTAATGCCTTTTATCCAGTGTGAGAAGCTTGAAGACGGATCTGACTGAGAATAAACATACACTACTGTTCAAATTTTGGGGTCATTTAGAAATTTCCTTATTTTTGAAAGAAAAGCACATTTTTTTCAATGAAGCTAACATTAAATGAATCAGAAATACACTCTATACATTGTTAATGTGGTAAATGACTATTCTAGCTGCAAACATCTGTTTTTTAATGCAATATCTACATAGGTGTATAGAGGAGCCATTTCCAACAACCACCACTCCAGTGTTTTAATGTTACATTGTGTTTGCTCACTGTGTAAGAAAGCTAATGGATGTTTAGAAAACCTTAGAAAACCCTTGTACAAGTATGTTAGCACAGCTGAAAATGGTTTGGCTGATTAGAGAAGCTATACAACTTGAGATAGTTGAGAATATGGAGCACTACATTTGTTTGTTCTATGAAATTCTCAAAATGGCCAGAAAAAAGAGAACTTTCATGTGAAACTCGACAGTTTATTCTTGTTCTTGAAATTAAGGCTATTCTATGCGAGAAATTGCCAAGAAACTGAAAATTTCCTAAAATGTTGTAAACAGAGGAGAGCACAAACAGGCTCCAACCAGAGTAGAAAGAGAAGTGGGAGGTCCCGCTGCACAACTGAGCAACAAGACAAGTAAATTAGAGTCTCTAGTTTGAGAAATCGATGCCTCACAGCCAGAGGTGAACCTAGCCTCTGTGCTGCCTGAGGTGAACTGCAAAGTGGCGCCCCCCCCCCAAGTAAGTTTTTTTTCAATCGGTAGAAATAAATCTAGTTTGTACAAATTTGTATCTATGCTGTAAAATGAAATAATAATAATAATAATAATAATATAATTATCATTTATATAGTGCTATTAATTCCATAGCACTCTACATACATGAGTAATGCTGTCTCTCTTGGAGCTCACACTCTAAATATCCTATCAGTATGTCTTTACAATGTGGGAGGAAACCGGAGTGCCCGTAGGAAACCCACGCAAACACGGGGAGAACATACAAACTCCTTGCAGATGTTGTCCTTAGTGTCAATTGAACCCAGGACCTCAAGACTCCAGTGCTGCAAAGGCTACAGTGCTAACCACTTGAGCCACCGTGCTGCCCTACAGTGGCTCGAGTGGTTGAGCACAATAGTGGCTATTTTAATTTAGAGAAACAGAAAAAAAGATGTTCAAACACATGTATGTCAGCGCCAAAACGCACATACAAGGACCACACAGACGAAACCAGAACAAGGGTCTTAATGGAAATGGTAGCATTGGCTCAACCATACAGACACACTGATGGCTGGCAGAGCAGTGCTCCTGTAGGCAGACACAGTCCTGCAACTTGATGCGTGCTGAGCATGTGTGCTGGTATCAAAGGCGGGAATACAAGCTTTGACGTTTATGTACTTCAAAAGGTAGTGAAGGGTTAATTTCCACTATATATACATGTATACAGCACACATATACTGGACAACCATACTCATTACATACACATCATACATACACTCACACAGACACAAACATCATACATGTCTTAGTACATATATGTATATAATAGATGCTCAGCAGGTACACATCATATACACAGAACATACAAACTGGACAAGTGTATATACACACTTCACTATACTCTTAAGATATCTAAACACACATATGCAGTTACACAAAGCACACACAGACACACAAAGCTCACACACAGACACACAGCTCACACACAGACACGTAGCTCACACACAGACAAGCAGCTCATACACAGACACGCAGCTCATACACAGACATGCAGCTCACACAGACACGCAGCTCACACACATTCATGCAGCTCATACACAGACACGCAGCTCACACAAAGACATGCAACACACAGACGTGCAGCTCACATACAGACACATAACACCCACAGACTCGCAGCTCACACACAGACATGCAGCTCACACACAGACACGCAGCTCACACACACAGACAGGCAGCTCACACAGACATGTAATCCACACACAGACACACAGCTCAAACACAGACACGCAGCTCATACACAGACACTCAGCTCATACACAGACATGCCGCTCACACAGACACGCAGCTCACACAGACACATAACTCACACTCAGACATGCAGCTCTCACACAGACATGCAGCTCACACACAGACACGCAGCTCACACACAGACATGCAGCTCACAGACAGTAACTCACACAGGCACGCAGCTCACACAGACATGCAGCTCACACAGAGAAACGCAGCTCACACACAGATACGTAACTCACACTGACATGTAACTCACACCGACACGTAACTCACACAGACACGTAACTCACACAGACATGTAACTCACACACAGACACACAACTCACACAGTACACACACACAAATGCAGCTCACACACAGACACACAACTCACACACAGCTCACACACACACAACTCACACACAGACATGCAACTCACATACAACTCACACACAACTCACACACAGGTCACAGACAGCTCACACACTCACACATACAGACACACAAGTCACACACAACTCCCACACGCATACAGCTCACACACACAGACATACACACAGACACAACTTACACACACAGCTCTTACACACACAACTCCCACACACAGACACGTAACTCACATGGACACCCAGCTCACACACAGCTTACACAAAGAGCTCACGCACAGACACACACCTCACACACACAGACAAGCACCTCACACACATATAACTCAGACACAGACAAGCAACTCGCACACAAACAGCTCACACATCTCACACACAACTCACAAACACAGCTCACACACATAAAATTCACACACAGACATGCAACTCACATACAATTCACACAGCTCACACGCAATTCACATACACAGCTCACACCAACACACACACAGCTCTCACACACACAACACACACAACTCACCCACATCACACACAGACACACAGCTCACACACAGATTATACAGATACCTCACACAGTCCTCTGTGCTGATTGTACATGTGCAGCTTCACATCCTCACAGCCCCTGGGTCCCAGGTTCTCCCTCCCTCTCTGGCCAGCAGCAGCAGATCTGTCACATTGTGATCCGGAGCTGCTTATCTTTCGTATCTCCGCTCAGGAGGCCCCTCTCTGATTTTGCCGGCTCTCACTTCTTCCCGCGCGTGCAGGAGAACATGAAACCCCCTGCAAGATGCCGCCCCCTCTTTCACCAGCAGGTGGCACCACCTGAGACAGGCACTCAGATTGCCTCATTATTGATATGGCCCTGCTCACAGCTCCTCAACTAGCAGCATCATTAAATAGTTCCCGCAAAACGCTAGTGTCAATGTCTACAGTGAAGAGGTGGCTCCGGAATGCTGGCCTTCAGGGTAGAGTGGCAAAGAAAAAGCCATATCTGAGACTGGCTAATTAAAGGAAAAGATTAATACTGGCAAAAGAACACAGACATTGGACAGAGGAAGATTGGAAAAAAGTTTTATGGACAGACAAATCAAAGTTTGAGGTGTTTGGATCACACATAAGTACATTTGTGAGACACAGAACAAGTGAAAAGATGCTGGAAGAGTGCCTGATGCCTTCTGTCAAGCATGGTGGAGGTAATGTGATGGTCTGGGGTTGCTTTGGTGCTTGTAAAGTGGGAGACTTTTAAAAGGTAAAAGGGATTTGGAATAAGGAAGGCTATCACTCCATTTTGCAATGTCATGCCATACCATTCGGACAGCGCTTAATTGGAGCCAATTTCATCCTACAACAGGACAATGACCCAAAGCACACCTCCAAATTATGCATGAACTATTTAGGGAAGAAGCAGACAGCTGGTATTCTATCTGTAATGGAGTGGCCACAAAATTGTCTGGGTCACCCAAAACCTTTGAACAGTAGTGTATCTCTGCTTCAGGTACAGTCTAGGGGGGATACCTTGTGGAAGGCTTATGAATGGTTTCCTTTCAGATTTCAGTAATAAAATATATTTGAAAGTTTATTAAAGTCAGTTGCTCTACATTATTATTAAATAAAAATGTAAACGGCTTTTATGCTTTAAATATTTCACAAATTCACAAGTATCGAATACATACATTTATATACAAGCAGTTAGACACCATCTTGGTTATCATTCTTAGATGTAATTAGCAAATCATGTTTGCAACTTATCTGCAATTTTTTATATTCTTTTTACACAAGTTCTACTTTTCCCAGATACTTTAGTAAATCAGGACTGTAGACGGTCAATATGGTACTTAACTGCATTAAAAAATGTGGGTGGAAAGTGAGGATCACTTCTACAAAGTACATGCACCATCATAGGACAGATGGAGAAGGGTTGTCCAATTGTGACAACACATTTATACATAAAGTGGTTGGCCACTTTTGGGGATATTTATTTTTACTTAAACACATATATTTTCAGTTATAAATCATTTTTCCTATTGCTTTTTACTACAAATTTTGCAGTTTCATTTTTATAGGCTTTTTATTTCCCTAGACATTAAACTTTAATTTAGTTCCACTTGCAGAAATGACTTGTAGCCCAAAATATATGCACTTAAGTAAAAAGAAAATAAAAAAGTGCTTCATTTGTTCGATACTCCTGGCTGTCTGGGTTTACTGTACAAAAAACATGAAGTCCATTGCATCGCTACAAACACTGCTTTAACTTATGTGACAACAGATAACGGGTCCCGTTGAAGCGGTACAGACCAGTAAAAGAGCAGCGGTCATCCGCTGATCCTCAATCCCTCTCCCCGCTGAATCTATTGTCTCCATATGATGTTTAAATAAAGGATCATTGAATTATGGTGAGTGCTGCCCTGCTTTTTTCTCTATATTGACTTGTATCTTGTATCTGGAAGATGTGCAACACCTGTCACCGAGGGGCTTATGTTTACTGCAGCAGTTAGCGATTACCTTTGTTGCTCCAGCCCAGCGGAAGGTGCCCGATACCTCTAGATAACAATTGCATATTATAATTATGTAACATCTGTACTATGATCCCTTCATCATTAAATGCTATCCATCCCTATACAGCCACAAGCAAACATTTTCTTATCATCAGCTCTAAAGTTTTTATGTGTAGGATTTGGTAAATTATAGGAAATCCTAATTAAAATACACTAATGTAAAAGTAAGCTGTTTATGTAGCATAGAGGGGTTTAAAAGTTTCTAGTGCTTGGCATGAAGATTGTACATGGAAGCAGTCAGCTTTCTGCAAGAAAAAACAACACGCCAATTTAACTTGCTGTTCTGTAAAATAACTTTAAAGAGGCCTTGTCTGTGGCCAAAAAACAGTTTGCCATATTGTCTGTCATGGGGGCTTTATGGCAGATTTTGCTGGTGGTGCGGCCATGAATGTCACCCATGGATTGATTGTGTTCATTCTACCTCCATTTGTGTGGTGGTTCACTACAATGCATATTGACCATGATTTAAAGCAGTTAAGCAAGGCTTTTCACAAATACCTTGTGTTGTGAACTGTGTCTATGACTGGCGCTATCGCTCTATGGTCAACCAAATAATGTGACCCCCTGCTGGAGCTTTCTTAAAGGTAAAGTGCCCGGCTACACCAAAAAGTGCTCGAGGAAAAATATGTAGTCAATTAAAGATAGAACCTCGGCACTCAGATGAAAAAAAGGGAATCCAAGAGAATTTTCTGTGATTAAGCTTTTTTAATGGTCAGCTGATAGGTTTTGATAAATAGTCAACGTTAACGTTTCGGCATGAAACTGCCTTCTTCACAAACTACAAAAAAATTTTTGACAAGAGAAAAAAAACATTAGTATATGTACAAAGTCAATGATACATGAAACAGCATACCAATACAAGCTGAAACGGATTTTACGAGTTTAGTCTTGAGTGCAGTGAATTCCTGTTCAGTCATGGTATTAGATAGCTGATCTTCAATGTTTGTGATTTTGTTGGATAACTCTTCTAATTCATCTTGTAAGTGCTCAATTGTGAGTATGATGAGATCCATTGAGCACTTATTCAAGATAGACTCAAATCGGTCAAAGTAGTCAGGTTCATCATAGAACAATGTTGGTCTCAAAGATACACGTAATCCCAGAGCCATACGTTTTACCTTGTGCTACTCGAGAAGAGTGTGTAAATGAAGGTCCAATGCTACACATCTACGTAGTTCCCTTTCGTAGTCCTTATTGCGGACTTCCTCCACCGTGTCCACCAAGAAGGATTCCGTTGACGCTGTCCTTCCAATGATGGCATTCGTGTGTTCTTCTGTATACGCAAAGGTATTGAAGGCCATTATGGGAGCACAGGCAAAAAAACCAGTCGATTTTAAAGGTAAAGTGCCCGGCTACATCAAAAGGTGCTCGAGGAAAAATAGTAGTCAATATCCTAAAAAAAAAACTTCCTCTCCTTTTTCCTCCATTTCATTTCCTTTATAAGACTTTTTTGTTTTCATTTAGGTACACACTGTTCAGAAGTAGATAGTGTGTAACCCAAATTTACCTTTTGGGATAAAAAAACCCACACGGAGTGTAATATACTATATTGCCCTTGTGAATAAAGGCATTAACAACTTTAGGTAGGCATGTTCATGAGATGTGCACTTCTTTCTTTTTGATAATCTTTATCATGTTTAATTTCTTATGCTTTGCTTTATCTGACAAGACACTAACTTTCTGTTATCAGCTTGAATTGGTATGCTGTTTCATCCCAGGTTGGGACAATTCGGTGACCTGGCTACAGACCTTGCTGTGCTCGTTCAGCTTTCTAAGCTTGCTGCTTTTCCTCTCTGGGTTGGTGCGCACCAAAGGCAATGTGCTCGTGGGTTGCAATAGTTGGCCCTGGATGCTTCGAAGGCACGAATATTCTAATCCCTGGTGAGCCAGCGGAAGGGTGAGACTCTGTTGCCTTT
Source organism: Allobates femoralis (assembly GCA_033576535.1). NCBI lineage: Eukaryota > Metazoa > Chordata > Amphibia > Anura > Aromobatidae > Allobates > Allobates femoralis. Next base: position 186,930,720 of record JARQOC010000005.1, read on the forward strand.
TACATTGTGTTTTCTTGCTGAGTATGTGTTATATGCCTTTGACTGTTAGGGATCAAATAAAGGCTTACCATTGTGTGGTTCCCTTACCCTGTGTTGTCTGAGTAGTGTTGTGCCAATGGTTAAGGAGTTTGGCGTTCATTGTGATGAACCCTGGTCCATGAGGTCTTTATAAAGATGCATGGGTCAGCGGACGAGAGCACCCACTGACCCCCTATCTGTCTACAGAGGGTCTTTTAACTCCTTTTTAACCTCATAGAGATTGCTGTTACAATTGAAAGCAGAATTTAATGGGTTAATTGGCTCTGATCGGTGCCAAAACTACTTTGAGCTGATACATGGTGGTTTTTAGCTGTCACGCACAGTTGTCACCCATGTAATTATCAGCCACAGGGGCACTATTTAATTATTCAAGCTATAAAATGTCAATGAGAGAATAAGGCCACTTATTGACCATTTCTTTTATGTATAACAGCGATTGTTAAGGGGTTAAATACTCGCATGTTCTCCTAAAACAGCACGGTGTCCTGCTTTAACCCAGTTGCAACTGTATAAAACCATCAAATACACTTATTTAAACTTCATTACAACATTCATTACACATTCCCTCCAAACTGTTTTACTCCTTATTTTCTTAGTCTAAAAGACTCAAAAATGATTAAATGCACAGCAAGCGTATATAGTGAAAATTGCTATGAATATTTGCAAAACCTAACTTTCATTGTTAGTAGCAAAACTGTTATAGATTCTGTTCAATTAATGAACAAAAATCACTTTATGGGCACCTCCTGCTGAGGTGTGCGGCACTCGCAAATTGCAGTCTGTGAGTGAGCTAGGATAATGTTAAATGCTCTGATGCATTCACATTAAATAACCAAGGGCTGAAACACGCACAGTTTATCTAATGTAATCAACCTTCATCTAAATATATACACTTACTTATGTTTTGGAAAAAGATAATATTTTTCAGTGAACTGTCAAAATTATATTGAAGGTTAAATCATATTAGATCACAAAAAATGCCTTTTTGTACACTGCCAATATTAAGTATATTATTGAAATATTAGTAGAAATAATTCTTTCAAAATTCAAATTGGAATTTTTAATGTATTTTTTCACAAATATGTGAATTGCAGGAATACCGCAAAGCCTCCGAAGTCCCTGAAAAAATGTGTGTAACACTATGAGATGTTCAAGGAAACGTTTTTCAAACCCTTAGTAATGTCAAAGGGGCTTCAATATGGAAATAGATCGTAACCTGGTAATAACCAACAGATTTTATGCATATTTTTAAATAAAAATAAATAGTCCAAAAATTATCCCTTTTAACCTTTTGATCACTGACAGTATCGCTGTTAGAGCTATAATCATCCTTGCTATGACTGAGATGAATGATGAGCTGCTATCTGTCAGAATACCATTCCCACCAACACTCTTTTAAAGGAATTCAATTGTGGCCTGTATTTGACAGTACAACTACCCGGATGATTCGTGCCTCTCATATTCTTAGCCATAGTGTGTGTTTTTTATTTCTTTTACACTAGTCTAGACATCAAACAATATAAGCAACAATATCGGTAGGCTCTTTTATGTAGGGACACATAAACCAATTTTTAACTCAATGGGTTTTTTTCACAGTAAAGCCATATTATCTGTAGCGTTAGAGCAAGGTTGTTATTATTTTGGGAAGGTTGCCTCTTTAATTCTTTCAGAAGCACTTCACCTATACAGTATGGTGTCCAAACAACAGTGTCAAAAATTGCCCAGGTAACATACATTTGCCTAAATAACAACCATAGGAGTTATTTTTTTTAAATAACAACCCTAAACATGGCTGTCTCCAACATTCACAGCAACAATAATTTACGGTCAAGCCACATCGACAGTGCAAGTAAACACCATCATACACTGAGTAAATAATAAAGACATACAGTGAAAGACTCCTCAATCCATGAAGCGTTTTACCAGTTATGTTTAAACTACACAATTACACAATTAATATTAAAGGAGTTATCCCATTCAAAATTATAATTCTGCAGTCCCTCCTTGTGACTGCAGAATTATCAATCCTCCCAGCACCTGCACTGAGCGCTATGAAGATTTGCCATTTTATATGCTGGGAACGAACTGCAAATATGTATGTATATTCCCGGCCACAACAGGACTAGAGGGCATGGTCTCACTCAATACAAGTGTATGGAGTGGGTGTGTCTGACTTTTAGGAGTGGCCATCTAATGGGTATGGCCTGATGTATTTTTCTGTTGTTTGTTAACTCATGTTTGTTTAGTTATTGTTTCTTATCAGACTGCTCGGAGCCTGCATTGTCTCAGTTTGTGGATTCCTAATTGAATGTAAATTACCTCGCCCCCTCTGTCTTCATTATTTATAGGAGAATTATACAGTGAAATTGAAATGCCAACCAATAAGAAAACAACATACACTTTTATTGAGCGAGTCTGTGCCCACTCTTCAGGGGCTCTGGCCACAGTGTCCGGGAATATGCATACCGCATAACTGCAGTCCATTTCTGGTTTAGAAACCATGAATCCTCACAGCGCACAGTGCAAGCACTGGGAAGATTGATGAGTCTGCAGTTACAGAGTGACTGCAGAACTATGGTTTTAGACCGGAGAACCCCTTTAAGATTTATAAGCAACAACCTTTTGTGGCACCCCTTTAGCCACATTTGATGGATGTGCAATTATGCAGACCTTGATCTTGAAAAATGCTCTAACACAGCTGATCAAAGAGTGTCATAACACTTGGAAACCCTACAATCATCTGTATATGGAAAATTAAAGATTACACAGCCCCAGTTAAAGATTGTTTGTTATCTGTATAGTGCATGGTCCCTCACATAGCAGTTCTGTTTCTTGGCTTATGAAGGGTGACCTTGTGTGAGTATGGACTGGACTTACTCACACATGAATTTCTCATACAAGAAAAATTTCATCAATATTTTTGCCATCAGAGTTTGGTCAGTCTGTCAGATTTTACGACCAGAGTTTGGTCAAAGTTTAACCATAGTTTCTTGGATGGAAATAAAAATAAAAACTAAGGTTTCTCAAGCTTCTCCTATCAAATGGTCCAAGAAAATCAGACAGCGCATATCTGAGTGCTGAGTGTTTTATTCACCTACCAATAAACTTGCTTTGATAGTTTTAATCTGAGAATAGGATCAATCTTGGACAAGTCTCAGTGCTTTCGTGCAGACCACTCTGTCAAAGAAAAAGGATCAAACGTGTACAATCCCACAAATTATCTTGGACACCAGTGCTCTTTGTGAAAAGGATTGATAGTATTCCTACAAGAAAAAGTGATGTGTGAAGGTGCCCCAACATAAGATCTCAAAATAAGGGTAAGTGCACACTGGCCGGGTTTTCGGCGGTTTACCTGTGTAAACCGCCATTTTGTTTACATTAGTTTTATGTTAATTTATGTTAATCCAAACCGGCGTTTGGATTAACATTAAAACTAATGTAAACAGCCCAAGGCAGTGCACACACCGGCGGTTACCCAGCGTCATCCGTTGCTAACCCGCAGGTTTCCCAGCGGGTTAGCAAAGAATGACCATGTTCTAAAAACCGGCGGTTCTGCAGCGGCTGCAAGCAGAATCATGTGCTGCTTCCAGCCGCTGCAGAATCGCCGCCGAGAACCCGCTGGGCAGCCGCCGGATACCGCCCGGCTCCCGCCGCACATACCCGCCAGGAAGCCGGTGGACGGCGCCGGAGCTTCCTGGCGGGTTCCGCAAGCTGCCGCCGACGAAACCGCCGGGTAAGTGTGAACTTACCCTTAGAGTCGCTATCAACCAACCCCTTATTCTATTTTTTACATAGTTCTATGAGTATTGAGACCCATACTTATTATACTCTCTAATAATAGTATAGGAATCCATTGAGGAACAACTACATTTACAACGGCAAATCAAATGTTTTTCACAGAGCATTTTGTACTTAATTGTGAATCTAACATGAATGTAGTTACCAGTATTTTAGTCTACACTGATTATATTTTAGATGGATTCTGAGCTATGTTTTTATTTGGCCTCTATTGATTTGCCATGTAATGACCTTGCCCTAACATGACCCATGCCTAAGCTCAACATTTCTATGCTTGACGAAGCTTTATCTCATGTGGAAGGCATTTATGTGTCAATTTCTAAACCAAACTAGGACTGAGAAGCAGCCCTGACACAAACCCCACCAGCACCAAAATATATTCACCACTTCCCTCCTAAATTCTGGAAAATTATTAGTGCAAAAAGCATTCTTCAGCAACTTGTGATTTGTCACGTTCCTTACCACCAACCAAACAAGAAGGAAAATAAACGACCCATATAAACATCTAATAAGACATTTAGATTGAAAAATACACTAAATTTGTCAGTCAAGGGCCAGGTTTACACCACTTTACAAGAACCAATACAACAATTAATACTACCATACATAAAACCATATAGTGGTCAGCTAAAATGTCTACAAAGGTGTATTATGATACTGGTGACTAAACAAGTCTTCTCCCATACAAGATATGGTAGTGCCCATCCAGGAGACCACTAGAATTGTCACTCACAAGTAGAAGGAACGGGCTAATGAAGGATCAGTGCAGAGAACTCTGGATACTATACATTAAAGGAAAAACACCTGATCGTTCACATCCATTTTTAATATATGCCAATAGTATAATCATCTACAAAGATATTCTTTACCTGTTTTACTCTTCACCCAACTATACATTAGCTACATTAGAGACTCACACATTAGATACCTATCATGCACATTTGACTCACATATAGGCCAGGGTCACATTTGCGGTTGGACCCTGGCCTGCCGGATTCCGGTTTCAACTTAGCAATTTTTCCATCACCGCATAGCGTTTCCGCTATGCGGTGCTGGAAACCGCAGTCCCTAGTTACCCGGTGTTTACCTGCACGACCTGTCACACAGGCAGCGGCTCGGAGGGCGTTTTACAGCGCCGCACAGGAAACCGTTGCAGACACGATTTCCTGTGCGGCGCTGTAAAACGCCCTCCGAGCCGCTGCCTGTGTGACAGGTCGTGCAGGTAAACACCGGGTAACTAGGGACTGCGGTTTCCAGCACCGCATAGCGGAAACGCTATGCGGTGATGGAAAAATTGCTAAGTTGAAACCGGAATCCGGCAGGCCAGGGTCCAACCGCAAATGTGACCCTGGCCATAGATACATGATACATATGATATACACCAGTCACTCACTCATCAGATACATACTTGAACACAAATATTAGATGTATTAGCCCCACACATCACTCACACAGTTGGTACTTCATGCACATTCATTGTTCACACACTAGATACACAATAGACCCATGACACTCACTTAGAGATGGAAGAATTGATTTACAGGACTCCCAGTCAATGAGCCAGGTTAGTCATCAGTAATCCTGGACCACTTGAGTAGTGGCCTGCAAATCTCCTTACCTTCAGGCTCTCCACTTGATTGGCTGGACTGGAGCAACGTCTTGTATGCATTATGCCACAGTGATGACATTGCACCATCCCAGCTAATAAAAAGAGAAGCAGGCAATTCTGGGAGGTAAAGAGATTTGCAGGTCTCCTGTCCTAGTTGACCTGGTTGATGGGCTGAAGTCCTGCAAATTGATTGTGGCAACTGTAAATTCAGATACTAGATACTTAATAGCAGTCATAACTTTGGTACATTACATACTGTGAAGATGTACAGATGTCACATCACTCATATTACATGCATGATGTACACAATCTTTGACATTACAATTACATTAGTATCCACAGTACCTGCTAGTTCATGCTTGTCTGCTACTAACAACTCCTCACACAATAACCAAAAGGACCATGAACCAGTTAAACTCTGTCCATACGTTGCACTAAAGGACCTGCCCCAGGTGGTGATAATAGCCCACCTATATGAAAATGTTTACAAGTAGGTGTAGAAGAACTTGTGATGGACCTCTTATTATCTAGCCAGTCCCAGTCCTCCTTCCCTCTCACCCCCTACTCTACACCACTTGGTCTGGGTGTCGCTCTTTCTTCTCTCTTCTCAAAGCCTTTGTCCCCTTCCTCTCTAATGTGTTGCCCTCTGTTATTTCTTACATTGTTTCTCTCTTGCTTTGCTCCTTTCTTTTAGTCTTCTTCTTCCCTTTCTCTGATCTTGTTGAGTCAAGAGTCATCTTCCTGAGCTTCTACAAACCTGACCTTGACACTGGTAATGGGGCATGGCCAGCTGGAATCCTTGGCGCACCAGCTCTCTGCAGTGCCAAGATGGCGTCTGTTCACAATACAGAGAATAGAGGGAGGTGGAGCCAATGTTGTGCTCCACACAAATACAATCATACAGAGGCAAAAAAGGGCGGCCCAGACTAGATCAGCCCGGTGGAGTAGATTATCAGTCCGAGCCTGGCCTATTTGGTTGATGAAAGGAACTAAAGCAAACTCTTTCACGTGATTTATAAATATTTTCATAAGGTTACCTCTACCACCAATGGTTTTCTTATAGAACATCAGTCTCATGTTAGATGCAGATGTAATCATTGAATTAAAATCATACATGTTTGTGCTATCCATGTTTATGGACTAAAGAAAAAATGGTGGAAGACAACAGTCATTGTCTATGAAGTATTGTCTACATAGGAAGGATATTAACAATAGTCCAACCACATAGAAAATAGTTGTTCTTTTTCATGATTAATATGCCCGCAAACCCCAAGTGATTTCATATTAAAAAAAAACATTAAACCCTCTGATCTGTCATAAACAACAGAAATAATATTCAGAACTTTTACAAAGAGACATACTGTAATGCAAAATGGTGAATAGCTCCTTAGGGATTGGAGCCTGAAAGCATTTGATAAATTATAGCACACTCTTTCCTAAATCCTTCCTTTACTAATCTATTAATCTCTCACTGAAGCACAAGAAGACTTGACAACACTGGGGAAAATTAACTTGAATGTTGACATAATTTTACATTTCAATTAGCCAAGATTAGATTGAAAAAAGTCATATTTACAGTTTTAATTAGGGGTATACAAATAACCTTGTAAATCTGAACTTTTTGGTCTTGGTACTAGAGGTGGGGTAGGGTCATCTAGGCCAAATCGGAATCAGGGAGAGGATTGTAATGTAATATTATAAGGGTGGCATGGTGGTTAGCACTGCAGACTGGGGTCCTGGGTTCAAATCCCACCAAGGACGACATCTGCAAGCAGTTTTTGGTCTTGGTACTAGAGGTCGGGTAGGGTTGTATAAACCAAATCCGAATCAAGGAGAGGATTGTAATCTAATTTTATGAGGGTGGGATGGTGATCAGTGGTTAGCACTGCAGCCTTGCAGCACAGGGGTCACGAGTTCCAATCCCATCAAGGACAACATGTGTACGGAGTTTGTATATTCTCCCTGTGTTTGTGTGGGTTTCCTCCAGTTTCTCCTTTTTCTTCCATGCTGTAAAGACATTCTGTTAGGGGAACTAGCCTGTGAGCTCCAATGGGGACAGTATTGCTGATGTATGTAAAGCACTGCAGAATTAATGGCGCTATACAAAGTCAATAAATATTATTACACTGTGTATTGTAAAACCAATATATTTCTCAATTCTCCAGATATTACTATAGTTACCTTCTATTATGTATATACACTCTCTGTCAGGAGGGTATTTGTTGGGGTAATTGGGAGAGGTAAAGATTCCTCCATCTGAATACTTTGTCCAGGATCCACACTGCAATGACTTCTGCCCTTCTGTAGTGGTTTGTTTGTCTGAAAAGAAACATAACGACAAATCTCATATTAACGATACATCGTATTTAGCAACTGAGACTATAACTTGAAGAAATAAGGTAAGTCTGTCCGTCATACTTACCTCCTATTTTTTTGGTAGCCCAAGACACATGCAGAATAATTAGACTTGTTACAACTGCAATAAAAGAAGACAGCTTGATGTTTAGTCCCCATTGCACATATACAGCATTGCAGGTTATTTACAGGACCTCGACGTAGAGGTTATATGGTCAGATATTCAGATTGTGCATAGTGTGCCGTGGACCGCTCTATAGTACACGAGACATCTCTGAGGATATAGAAGTGTGTCTGATATATCAGACAATGCGTTATGTCTCACAACGGACACAATCACTAGATAAGGTGATCTGTGCTCTGCTGAACTCCTGATACACCAAGGGAGCCACAACAATGAAGATATACACTGAAAAATCCTGAGCCTTGACGCATCTTTATCAGGAAAAGTATCAAATGTGAACAGATCTAATGCATTATAAGCCTGATTGGGGCGACTAACTTAAAGGGCAATATTACAGGATTAACAATGCCTATTAACCATACAGCAGCATCAAAAGCCCAATATATTGACTCTCAGACGGAGCTGTCCTTGGTACTTAATGAGTTATGGAAATGAACCCTCCTAATATACACAGTTAAAGGGCCTGTGAATATTTAATGTAGAGAAACTGAGTGTCCAGGCGATTTTAATATAGTTCAGTGGTGCAAACATCCTATGAGCAGCACCCCCTCATCCATAGAGGTGCTTATATACGGCAGCACATTACACTGGTGTATATGTCTATACATTGCTCAGTGACATGCAGCCCTTTATCATATTAGGGGCACTTTGCTGTGCACAGCATTTACTAATCACTGCAGAAGAGGAGAGGGCACTGTTATACCTCCATTCACCACAGCAGTATATGGAAGGAGTTGTGCTACATCTCCAGAATGTCAATGTATATCCAGCACTATATATAGGAGCTGTCCTACCCCTGAATAATCTATAGCAATAATGGACACGATTGTGACTAATGTGTCTGTCTGTCCATTCCACCTCGTCAGGGACAGAAGTGCTGCCTGCAGCTGAGATACTCACTGTGACACAAGCTGCGCCCATGGACCATGTCTGTTCCTTACACAAGGGGCTTCGATCTCCACTAATTCCATTTAGATCCGGGAGGACTTCCAGTGCGGGGGAATAGGATGGAGAGGAGGAATCGCCACTTCCTCTAAGTAATCACCATGATCAGAGTATGTCAGCTGCATCCACTAGATCACAGCTCCCAGCCAGATCCCCAGATCGCTGCAACAGATCGCCATGGTCACTTGCTCATCATCATCATCATAATGAAGCTGCAGATCAATGAGTTTCATACAGGAGCGCCACATGCAGCCCGGCAGCCGGTTCACACAGGAGCGGTTCCTGGAGCTTCCCAGGCATTGAAAGGATTAATGGGTTTGTCATCTGCTCCCTCTTGCTCCACCTTTGCAATCTTCTGAGGAGAAGCTTTACAAATATCGGGATTTAATAATATTTCCGCGATGAAATCCAAATGAAAGCAGCAAAATCCCACAGTGTGGAGCAAATCCAAAGATTGTGCTTGTCGCATAGTAAAGGGGCAATGAGGAGCAGCACTGAGCCCTGGGAAAGCAGCATCCACAGCTGTCACTATGTGTCTGACAGCCCTCTGCAGCAGGCACTGGACATCCACTGGACCATCAAACTTTAGCCATTCATTCCACAGCCACAAGTGAGCAGGTGCAGAGACCACCACGATCACAGGACAGGGCAGAGGAGACCACCATGATCACAGGACAGTGCAGAGAAGACCACCATGATCACAGGACAGGGCAGAGAGAGACCAAAACATGTTCACAGGACCACTGCAAAGGAGACCACCATGATCACAGGACATTGTAGAGGAGACCACCATGATCACAGGACAGTGCAGAGAAGACCACCATGATCACAGGACACAGTGCAGAAAGACCACCATGTTACAGGACACTGCAAAGGAGACCACCATGATCACAGGACATTGCAGAGGAGACCACCATGATCACAGGACAGTGCAAGAGAAGACCACCATGATCACAGGACAGTGCAGAGAGACCACCATGTTCAAGGACACTGCAAAGGAGACCACCATGATCACAGGACATTGTAGAGGAGACCACCATGATCACAGGACAGTGCAGAGAAGACCACCATGATCACAGGACATTGTAAATAGAGAGACCACCATGATCACAGGACATGCAAGGAGACCACCATGATCACAGGACACTGCAAAGGAGACCACCATGTCACAGGACACTGCAAAGGAGACAGTAAGACCACCACATGTTCACAGGACACTGCATGAAGAGACCACCATGTTCACAGGACAGTGCAGAGGAGACCAACATGATCACAGGTCACAGTGTAGAGGAGACCACCTTGATCAGTCACCCTCCATGACTTAGGACACTGTGGATTCCTCTACACATCCAGCACTGACCTGTATGCCCAAGCCTTGCAAGCTCAGCTTCACTTTCCAATGAATGCCCTCCTGTTTAGAAAGCAGCACCCTTCCAGCCTGGCATCAGGGGGTGCTGCTGCCTCCTCTATGGCAAGCACCAGAGATGCCCACTGTCAGCAGTACCAGACTGGAAGCCAACGCCAGGGCTTAGCATATTACTGAAGGAGGGAGGGGGATGATGTGAAGTGAGGATTGTTCTTTATTCCCCCCTCACTATCTGCAGAAGAGAAGCTAAGTCCTGATTCTCTGCCTCCCTGTGATGATGACAGCAGAGAGGCTGAAGGATAACTTGCAGAATTACCAAGACAAAGTTGCTTCTTTATTCTTCCAGCTTTTTATTGAGGGCAAAAGTTGGTCTTTATTTCTTCCCCTAGTCCATAATGATCAAAATATCCATATTTTGAGATGCCCTGATGATGAGTACACTTTAAAGCAGTTAAAAAGCAAACTGGCACAAGAATTGCCACCAAAGAAGACATCAAAGTGTATTGTTTAAAGGGTTAAATGACTGTAGAATTCTAAATTCAACCTTGCCCCACACAAGGAAGCCAGACCCAATGGATTCTGGGCACAAAAGCTGGAGTTGTACTGGGCAAACTCCCATTACTCACTGATTTGAATATGTAATCAGTGTCTTCAAACTAATAAATGACTTTGAGTCACGTAACACGCACTGCCAACATGCAGAAAATGACGTCAAATTCTATTTATTTCAGGCGGACTTATAAGGGGTCTTGGACATAAAAGCTGGCATACCTGTGGTTAAGCACTTTTCACTGATTTGAATAAGTAATTGGGTTCTAAAGAGTTTAATGATCTAAGTTTTTGATCTCACACCGTCAATACAGATGTAGGAAGATGTTGGATCTGATTCAGTTGCCTTTCAGATGCCCCAAATAGACCTCAAACATAAAAATTGGCATTGAATACTAAATGGTGTATACAAAGTTTATTTTTGAAAGAGTTAAATGACTTTGGAATTCTAAATTCACAGTGCCACCACACAGTTAGGCTGGTTTCACATTTGCGTTTGTGTCCGCATGTGGAGGGCATGCTGATGCAAACACATTGCAAACGCAGCCATACTGATGTGAACGCAGCGGAGAAGCTCCGTATGCGTTCACATCAGTATCCAGGCCAACCAGCCAATCAGCTGTCTCTGGGAGGCAGAGATCAGGGGCAGAGATCTCCTTCTCCCGGCCGCTGCTGATCTCCCGGCGGTGTCGGCGGGAAGAAACAGCTGATCTGACAGTTGTTCAAATCTCCTGTGTCAGCATCCCCTCTTTGGTGTCGGCGCGGGAGATTTAAACAGCTGTCAGATCAGCTGTTTCTCCCTGCCGACACTGCCGGGAGATTAGAGGCGGCCAGGAGAGGAGATCAGCATCTGCTCCAGCTGATCTCCCGGTGGCCGCCGCTGATCTCCCAGTGACCGCCGCTGATCTCCAGGTGACCATCGCTGATCTCCCGCTGGCCGCCACTGATGTCCCGGGAGATCAGCGGCGGCCACCGGGAGAGATTTCAATGAGATCCGCAGCGTTCTCCTGCGCTGTCATGCGGAGGACACTGCAGATCTATTGACTCCCATGCATTGTTTGTGCGCTTGCAGGTGCTTGCAGATAAAACAAGGTCCCGCGAACGCACTAAAAATGCAACATGTTGCATTATGCGCATCCGAACGCAACCGCAACCGAATGCAGCCAAACGCAGGTGCTATGCGTTCCCATGTTAAATATAGGAACACAGTGCGCATGCGTTTGGCTGCGTTCGGTACGCCGCATTTACATACGCGAGTGTGAAACCACCCTTAGTCATATCAACAATTTATCTTTTTAAATAATACCCCTTGGGTGCCCACTTTGATGGGTATTCTTGTGCCAGTTTGTGATTCAAGGTTTTATCATTATGCATGTCCCACATCAAATTTAGCAGAACACAGGGTGACTAAAACAGGTTTTGAACAAAAAAGCTGGCATCATAGTGGGTGACGTTTTTACTGATTATTCAAAAGGTTGACTAACAATGGGCCCCATTATCACACTGCATGACATACACAAAGTTGTTTTAGACCTGTGTTTCTCAACTCTAGTCCTTAAGATCCACCAACAGATCATGTTTTCAGGACTTATTTAATATTACATAGGTCAGGGGTGGGGAACTCCAGGTCTCAAGGTCTGCTAACCGTGCAGGTGTTCAGGATTTTTTTTAGTATTGCACAGGTGATAATTCAATCACCTGCACTGGTAATGATTCTAACCCCAGTGCAAAGCTAAGGAAATCCTGAAAACCTGCAGTGTTGGTGGTCCTCGAGGCCTGGAGTTCCTCACCCCTGGCATAGGTGATAACTCCACCACCTGTGTAATGAGAGTGGAAATCCTAAAAACATGACCCGTTAGTGGATCTTGAGGCCAGGAGTTGAGAAATACTTTTCAGACTGAGGGTCATCCAGGACTACAGTTTATTGTTTTTTATATGTGTCCAAAAATTATCAGGCAGGTAAATGTTAACTATCTGCATGTTCTACCCAGCTCCGGCTCATCAGAGCTTCCTCTTCCGGGCTGCTTTGTCAAAAGGACGTGACTGCCAACATCATGCTGATTGACAGCCAGATCCCCACAGGTAGGCAGCAGGGCACCGGCTGTCATTCAGCATTATATCTGCAGTTACACTCTGCCAACAGAGTACAATGGAAGAGAAGACATGGCATCCGGGAAAGTCACTGAATTGCTGGCAGAAGCAGTCTGTGACTGTTCTGTGCTGGCAGAAATCAGTGCCGGGCACAAAAGGCAGGTAGTTAGAAATTGCCTACATTTTTTTTAATAGGCACATAGTTAAAATTGCAAAAGAAAAGGGCAATTCCACAATTGTTTTTTGTTTTTTTATATTTACAATGTTCACTATAAGGTGCTGACCTGATATTATGATTCCCCTGGTTAGTATGAATTTGCAGATACAAAATATGTATGATGTTTTTATTATTTAAGTAGTGAAAAAAAATCAGATTTTTTTTTTTTTTAAAGTGCTTTTTTCGCCATTTTCTGAGATGCATAGCATTCTTATTTTCCAGGAAGGTTTATTTTTTGTGGCTCCACCTACGGGGAGCATTATCAACAAGCCGCCTTATCACCACCCTGGAAGCCTATAGCAGCCCTGGTATCATTACCTGGATCCGTAGGTGGCATCACGAGATAATTTATTACTTTATTTTTATTTTCTTTAAACCCCTTTTTCAGCGACCACCAGGGCCACGGGCCCGGGCACAGGCCGCCCGTGAAATCGTCCGTGAAACTACAGCCTGGGATTGGGTACCCCGTAGCCCTGGGGCGGGTCAGCAGCTGATAGGATGACCCCTTTGGCCTTCGTCCAGACAACCTGCTGTTGGTGTATTTCAGTCAGTTTGAAATGAATCACCAGTTTTGCAGTCAGTGAAAACTGGAAAGTTAGGCTGCCAGTTAAATAGGGTTTGTCAGCTATTAAGGAAATTACCACCAATAACTTTCAGGTATCTAAAAGTGTTCTCTAATTTTGATCAGTGTTCTTTTATATTTATTTCATTTACATTTTTATTCTATTGTTTAGAATATATTTAATTTTTTTTAAATAAGTTTAAAATACTGCTAATTTACTCATGTTAGGATAACACAAATAAGACAACACAATGACCTTAACATTAAGGAAATTATGTGGTGTTCTCTAATTTTGATCGACAGTGTATTTTTCTTTTGATTGTTTAAAATTCAATGGGGAAACAGGGGGTGATATGAACTTCTGTATTTTTCTTTTTACATTTTTGTCATATTTTTAAAACTTTTTTTTTCATGTTTTATTGATTTTATTGTCTGATTGCTTGTACTGTACAGAGCCGTGCTGATGCACAGTACAAATGACCATCTGCTGTGACTGCCTGTGCTCACTTATGACCATAACAAAGAGGAATACACCATATCTATACTTTACTATAGGCTGGTCCAAATCAGCTCTAAGCATAAAAGCTGGCATCAAAGTAGGCAAACACTTTTTATTTATTTTAATAAGTATCTTTTGCTTTCAAAGAGTAAAATGAATCTGAGCCGTTTAATTTCCACTGCAGTCATATAGAAAGGTATGCTTAGCATCAGATTCAGTCTACTCTAGACTGGCGTAAATGAGTTCTGGATACAAGACCTGACAAGAAATTGGGCAAATAGCCAATGTTACTGATATGTATAAGGCTACGTTCACATCTAAGGGGGTTGCACTGCAAAAACGCATAAAAACACAATGAAACACATGCATTTTTGCCCTCTTTGTTTTAGATGGAAAACGCATTGAAAACGCAAGTAAAAACGCATGTCATTTTCTGAAAACGCAAAACGCATGCATTTTTGCCAACACAGCCCAAAAATTGCAGGACACGTTTTGGGCTGTGTTTGCAAAAACTCATGCGTTTTGCGTTTTCAGAAAATGAAATGTGTTTTTACATGCGTTTTCATTGCATTTTCCATTGAAATCAATGGGTGAATTTTTGGATGTGTTTCTATGCGTTGTTGCACTGCAATAGTGCATGGGAGCGCAAATGCAAACCTTCTTAGATGTGAACTTAGCCGACTTCTTACTTTCTGAAGAGACACTATGTATATTTAAATTCCCAGAGGAGCATTGCAGGAGTTTACGGCTAGGGTCACATCTGCGACAGGGCTATGCAGATCCTGATCCGGATTTGAGCACATAGGAACCAATTATAACAAACGGATTGCATTATATGCAATCCGGTTACAGCATCCGGATTTGCATCCTGCGTAAAAAATCATGCAGGTGGCAGTTTTCGGAGCGGTATCTCTGCCGCAGCAGATTTGTTATAATGGGCTCCTATGGGAGCCCATGCGGCTGCCGCAAGGCATATGTGAATGCCTGCGCTGCCGCAGGGATGAACAAAGGGTTAAATAATAAGAATGCATGTGGGCAACATGTCTCTAGGGGGTCTCCACCCCGCTAGAGACATGCTGTCCACTCAGGATGGCATATCAGGCATTAACTTAGCTGTTTACCCAGCGCCGCTATTGTCGGCTTTCATTCATTCATTATTACAAGCCGCCGACTCCCAGGATCACTATGCTAGGCACTTTGCATAAGCATTTTACAGTACAGCATCCTCATAGACAGTGCACTGCCCATAGACCTAATGTTAATGGTTACAGGACCAAGGACAGTGGCTGATACTATACATACTTTATGTACAGTATCTGCTCTACTGTCAGGCGCCGCGGCTTCATTCACAAAATTGTAAAAAGCCGACAAAAGCCAGCAATAATGTAAAGGGGTTATTAATCCCTGACATGCCCACAGGAGTGGACAGCATGTCTCTAGGGTGGGTGTGCACTCCCTAGAGACATGTTGCCCCCAGCTAATATTAATATTTAATGTTTTATTAAACAGTTAACACTTTGTTCATCCCTACTGCAGCAGGGATGAAAAAAGTAGATGGTAGCCGTATTGCTCCGAATCACACATCCAGAGCAATCCGGTTACCACATTGTGGTTTACAGCACACATTTTTCTACAAAAATGTATGTGAAGGCAATTGTGGTTACCACATCCAGATTTGGATGTGGCAACCGCAATTGCCTTAACAAGTGTGACCCTAGCCTACGTCTTCTAATACTGGCATGTCTTTCTCCACCAGGTGAGACCTTATCCCATGTTACTGTTCTCACAATGCTTTCTTGCAGATGGGGATACCCTATATCAAATTCAGTTGAGACCAGCTTTACCCCATGTATTTCTAGGTATTAAAAATGGCAACAAAATAAGCAGAAAACAAATTATCAATGAATGTAGAACCTCTGTTGAAGAAGGAGGATGATGTGAGATGAGACAACTGCTTAAGGTCCCTATCTCTCTATAAGGTTAGGGTCACACTAGCGTCATGCATCCGTCAAAAGGATGCATTTTTTCATCTTTAGATTTGTGCAAACGGATCCGTTTGCACCCATAGACTCCAATACAAAAAAATGCATGGCCAAATTGTTATGCATTTGGCACTAAGCGTTTTTTGTAAAGCACATCATAACTTGGTCAGCCACATTTCTTGGGCCTTTTTGGAAAACGGATGTGTTAATTTAACATTGGAGTCTATGGTAAATGCATCCGTTAACTCATCCATCAAGCAGATGGCACAACCGAAGTGTGACACAAGCCTAAGGCTAGGGTCAAACCTGCATCTGCCTTTAGCTGGCCGGATGCGCTTAAAACTTGGCCTCTGGCAGGCTTAACACATAGCGTTATCAGCATGTAACGCTATGCACCGCCTGCCTACTCATCTCTATGGAACCGGATGCTTACCTCAGCCGCTGGCTCCATAGAGAATCCCGAATATGAGCTTTTGCAGAGCGCACAGGAAAATGCTGCAATCCGTGTTTCCTGTGCGCTCTGCAAAAGTGCATATCCGGGGATTCTCTGTGGAGCCGGCGGCTGCGGTAAGCATCCGGTTGCCATAGAGATGAGTAGGCAGGCGGCGCATAGCGGTACATTACGTTAACGCTATGCCTGCCAGGGACTAAGTTTTTAACAAGCTCAGGGCA
Source organism: Allobates femoralis (assembly GCA_033576535.1). Lineage (NCBI taxonomy): Eukaryota > Metazoa > Chordata > Amphibia > Anura > Aromobatidae > Allobates > Allobates femoralis. Next base: position 186,947,588 of record JARQOC010000005.1, read on the forward strand.
GACTAAGGTCTAACCCTAGCCTAAGGCTACAAGTTACAAGTCTGAAACTGCACTGATAAAGCCTGGTCTGCATTATCAGTGCAGTATCTGAGATTAGAATAGTAGAGGAATGTGTGTGTGTGAGCGCGTGTGTGTAACATGCAAATTGTTAGAGCAAGCCCCTTTCACATCTCTGCGTTGTTGCATTTACCTGCAATTGCTGCCCTGAGCTAGGGCAAAAGCAAGCGCAGGAGCAGTTAAATGCAAACTCAGGCAACTGCATTAGTGCAGAGATATCTCCTGCGCTTGTCTGCGCTCAGTGCCCCCATTACCTTCTGTGGCCGAGCGCAGCCGAGTGCAGGTGCTGACATCCCCGAAGCGCAAGTGCGAAGTGTCTGACGTCATTGCGCTTGCCCTTCGTCAGATGCACCCGGAAATGTGGAAAGCGTCATTTCCGGGTGCGTCTGACAAAGTGCATGCGCGATGACGTCAGACACTTTGCACTTGCGCTTTGAGGACGTCGGCAGGAGCACTGCATCTCTGGCCTAAGCAGTTGCATTAAACTGCACCTGTGCTTGCTTTTGCGCTAGCACAGGGCAGCAAACACAGGTAAAAGCAATAATGCAGAGATGTGAAAGAGGCCTAACATGTAGTGTGTGTAAGTATGCATATATCTCAGCATTTATGGTAGATCTGGCAATTCTGCCTGATCTTCTGGATGCTGAAACACTTGAAGCAAGACTGCATTCGACCTAATGCATTCCCTATGGGACTTGTGCAGCACTTGTGGTATTGCCAATCCGCCTTTTGCAGCAACAGACAAAAAATGCTGCTAGCAGTGGTTTTTCAACTCGCCGCAAATGCTGAAAGTGCAAAACCGCAAGTGCCGCACATGACCGCAAGTCCCATAGGGAATGCATTAGGTCAAACACAGTCTTTCCGCAAGTGTTTCGGCTTCTGGTACATCAGGTCAGATCTGCCATAAATGCTGAAAACTGTGTAAAAGCAGCCTTATGCTAGGGTCACACATGCGGCAGGATTTTTAAATTCTGATCCGGTTTTGAGCTTTCAAAAATCTCAAAACCGGATCAGGAAACGCTGCCCATAGGAGCCCCTTATGGTAACTAGATTGCTTTACATGCAATCCGGTTACCGGCTCCGGATATGCAGCCTGCGCTAAAAATCATGCAGGCTGCAGTTTTCGAAGCGGTTCTGGCAACCGCAATGCAGTAACCGGATTGCTCAGGATGTGTAATCGGTTACCGTATACTTTGTTCATCCCTGCGGCACATCCGGAGCAATGCAGTTACCGGATTGCGGTTTCCTGCACACATTTTCTTTAAAAAATGTGCGTGAAGGCAATTGGGTTCACCACATCAGGATCTGGATGTGGTGAATGCAATTGCCTGCCCAAATGTGACCCCAACCTTACATGCAGTATGCGCAAGATAAAATGCATGTGCCACATGCAGTATGTGTGTGATATGGACTGTGTGTAACATGCTAACATGCACTGAATGTGTGTAGCTTTTCCTGGGTGTAACATGTGATGTACATAACATGTCTCGTGTGTGTAGCATACTATGTAGTGTGTAAAATACCATATGTGTAATATGCAGTGTGTATAACATTTTATGTGTTGCATTTTGTGTGAAATATGCAGTGTGTCTGTAAAATGCAGGATGTGTAATATTCAGTATGCAGCATGCAGTGTAAGTAATATACAATTTGTATGTAAAATGCAATATACAGTATGTATGTGAAACATGTATACGTGACATACCATTTGTGTGTAACAAAAGAAAGAGTACAATACAAAACAATATTGTGGTACCGTGTTAGCCAGAAAAATCGATGTAAATACTTAAGTCCCAAAAAAAGTTTGAGAAAAGTATTCTAGGAGTGATACCTTTATTGGCTAACAAGAAAAATTATATTTGTAAGCTTTCAGAGCTCAAGGCTCCTTCATCAGACAATATTACAAAATTAATATATGTAATATTGTCTGATGAAGGAGCCTTGAACTCTGAAAGCTTAAGCTACCTTCACATTTGCGTTTGTGTCTGCATGCTGATGGCATGCAGACACAAACGCAGTGAAAGCAGGGTCATTTTTCTGTGTCGCAGCGGAGAATGTCCGCCTGCGGACACATCACTATGTAGTCCGGGCAGCCAATCGGCGGTGTCCGGGGGCGGGCCGGAGGCAGAGATCAGCGGCGGAGATCTCCTCCTCCCAGATGCTGGTAAGCTCCGGGACGTGTCAGCGGGGTTAAACAGCTGATCTGACAGCTGTTTGAATCTCCCGCGCCGACACCGAGAGGAGATGTCGGCGTGGGAAGATTTAAACAGCTGTCTCATCAGCTGTTTCTCCCCGCCGACACCGCTAAGAGATTACCGGCGGCGGGGAGGAGGAGATCATCAGAGGCTCCAGCTAATCTCCCGGTGGCCGTCGGTGATCTCCTGTGACATCACCGGCGGCCACCGGGAGAGATTTCAATGGGTCCGCAGCGTTCTCCTGCTCTGTCATGCGCAGAACACTACGGACCCATTGACGCCAATGCATTCTTTTGTGCGCTTGGGGAAGCTTGCTGATTTTCCAAGGTCCCTGAGCACACAAAAAATGCAACATGCTGCGTCCCGGGTGCGAATGTGGGACCCTGGAGGGAGCAGATATCTTCCGCATGCGCACCCGAACGCAGCAAACGCTGCCAAACGCAGGCACTATGCGTTCCTATGTTAAACATAGGAACGCAGTGCGCATACGCATACGCTGCGTTCCCATACGCAAATATGGAGGCACCTTTACAAATATAATTTTTCTTGTTAGCCAATAAAGGTATCACTCCTATAATACCTTTCTCAAACTTTTTTTGGGACTTTAGTATGTACATCAAAAGAAAGAGTAGAATAAGACGGCACTCACCGCTGATGTAATATATTCAGCTCCTTTATTTTTTCATACGTGTGGGTTACAGACAAGGGTGGAGGGAGGGGGTGCGGATGTGGACGATGGGCGCACTGTTTCGCACTGGATGTGCTTCAACAGGTCCAACCATTGGGTGCTGTACTCCTCCACGGCACAGCCTGGCAAGCTCTCAGATGATACCAGGTCGCTTCACCAAGACACCTTTCATGAGCCTTCCATGGCTGTTTTTCTATGCTGGCCATACTCCTCTCCTGCTCTCTTCGCACTCAGTGTTCTGAGCCAGTGGTCGCGGGCCCTGTTGGGCAATGGTCACCGCGTCTCCTGGTCCTATATGGCCACCTTTTCAGCGAATGTGCACTGTGTTGGCAGCTGTCCATGCAGGCCCAGCCGCCTGGGGTTCACTAGTTAAGGCTAGCAGTCCTTCCGCTAGATTGGGGCCGGTCCCCCCTGCGGCATGGTCCCTCCATGCACTTCCAGCTGCTGATGGATACAGGGTGCCATGAATGGTTTCTCCACAGCCGTGCCCCCTTGGACCCTTTTGTCCTTCTCACTCTCCCTCCATCCTGACCTGGAAGGAACCTCTCAGCAGCTCCATCATTCAGGTCCTTCTCCTCTCGCTCCACACTCGATACTCTCTCTTCACTCCTCCATCTTCCTCACTTTTTGTCCCTACCCCTCTACCTACTTCCTCCTCTAGCCTGCAGATGAGGCCCTCCCTGCATAGGGTCCGATCAGATCCCCAGGTCCGGAGTTGGATGGTGTTGGGTGCAAGTGAATGTGTCTTGGCTCAGCAACCCCTCTCACCTGAGAACGGTGCAATGTTACTGTGGCAACCAGTCCGCAGGGGCACCACATGTGATACTAGTACTCACAGATCAGAGTGGCCTTTCTAGCTGCATGGCCGAACACCTGTGCAGCTTGTAAACTCCATCCTGGCACGGAGATGGTCACATTGGTCAATAGAGTGGAGAAGGACCTGAGACGATGTCACTATCACATAACCTGAGGGGGCGGAGCGTGTGTGTAGAAACAGAATGTGAAACCGACAATCTCCTCATGTGGTCAGTGCTCTCTGACCCTGGGGAGTGTTGGGAGACTCTTGTAGTTCTAGTTAGTACATACCCTTCTCTGTCATATAGCCTGGACATGCTATTAATTTTTAGGCTGTCATTTTCACTAATATCATAATGTGGAGCCCCTGAGGTCTGGTCGCCACAGTGGTATTTAAGCTCATTGGCGCTAATGCCACGTCTGAGAAGAATTGAGGTGCCCTAGACTCCTGAAGCAGACACACGCTGCCTGAACGATAACCAGAGGGTTGGGCACAAGAAGGCCTGTTTGAAGCTGTGAAATACTCTGGTTGGAGGGAGGGGCTAGCAGTAGTGGGTTGTAGGGAGGGGTGGCAAAGAAGAGAGTCTGTGAAGATGTGAAGCTGCAATCAGGATGCCAGGTCCTGGGTGGCCAGGAATTTCACATCCTGGCCACAGAAACTGGAGGCTACTGGGCTTCAGGCACATTAGCCACACTTCATGGGACTGTCTGGAGCACAGCAACTAAGAAGGACTAGAGAGTCAGGTGGGTACAGCTGCTCATAGAGTCGATGTTGCCTGCCTGGCAGGAAGTCAGCCACAATTAGCTAAAGAGGAACAGAGAAGTTACAGGCACCTACAACCTCATGCTAAGGACAAGTCACCTGGTATGCCAAATACCCATCCAAAACAGCCGTCCCTAGTTCTCCTCAGACTAGCCAGACCCAAACACCTGGTGAACCAGTACCGTGGACTCATTGCTAAACTGCAAAGTAAAGGTAAAGAACTAAAAGACTGTTTCCATGCGTTCTTCCTGTTACATCTCTGCACCTTTTGCCGACAACTTTCACCACCATCATTACCTTCATCATCCTAAACCCCAGGGACCTGCCCTGGCTGAGAAGGTTATAACAACTTGCTGTTACAACACCTATACCCTGAGAGTACGCATTTGCAGCACTTGCCATCCCTGGCTGGACACCTCAGCAGGTGTCATGAACTTTATAGACATTCATCTCCTGTAAATACCCCTTTTTCAAGTGTGGTTAAAGTCACAGCTACTTGGCATCAGCACCATGAACATTAGACTCTTGCCCTCAGCTAATTGAGTATTCCGACCCTTGCAACTGTCACAATAACAACAGCCTGGGCATTCTGGGACCTGTTGTTCTTATATTACCTTCCTAGCTGTAATTTTCTCTGACATCCTATAGTGGCCTGGACATATTGGGAGTTTAAGTGTGCCCCTTTTTATACAGAGGGCTGTAGCTTGGGGTGGGGTCAACTGTGGTTTGTACCCCGGACGGGCTCAGCTAAGATTTTCCAGCCTTAACACCACAACAATATATATGCCATTAACCCCTCACCATCATACATCACTGTGGCTGTGCACATTAACCCTTTCTCTGTTACAGACCATCATTTTTATTAATCGCTTTTCTTTGAATAGCAGGAATGTGGTCATTACAGTGCAACGGTTCCACTGAGAAATGTCAGATTAATTAAATTTATACGATGGCAAAAATAGTTCATACAGCTGGTAAAGGGGAAGAAATATTTTTAGGGGTCCAAGAGCGTTCCACGTGTGGCGTGAAGGGGGTTGTGTTCACAATGAGTGATGAAATGAAAAGTGTTGTAGGAGAGAAGGCAACCAATTTCATTTTACAGTATATGTGCTCAATTGTTACAGATGGATTGTCCTTAAATACAGGTGAAAAGGCAGGACTGTGGTTCCTACTGGAAAAATCAGAACGGTCAAGCAGTCTGACAAATGCCAATGCAATATGCCTCCACCTTTATTGAAGATATGGTGCTGTATACACATGTCAAATCTAGCATGGAGAAGTTTCTGCAATACAGTTCTAGAACTGAATATCATGCGTCAGAAGTCTTCAATTTGTAGTTTTCTCCACGGGTCTGGTCTCAGAACCAGGAAACTGGCAATAATAGCTAATGAGAATAATGTTGATTTATTTAGTGTTCCTGAAATGTTCGAGGTTTGTGGGACTGAATTTATGTATGCGCTGGTGGAGCCTGTGCTACTGAATAGGTAGTCTTTAGTTTTGTACTTCATGAAAAAAGTGTCAATAGCTATTGCTTTTGCTATGGTCTCCTCAAATTTCTTTGCGAGCAGTTTAAGATTCTTGGCATTTCTGGCCAATGTACTGTCAGTCATAAAGCACTTTAGTCAAATTATACCAATATTGTTGACATGGCCAGATTGACAACATTTGTAAGTCAAAAATATCATCATTGCTAGAAGATCCCATCTTGGGAAGTTGGACATCAGCCCTTGTAGAAAGTATTACTGTTCTCCTATGTGCTTTGAGACAGCTGAAGTTCTTTGACCTGACTTCTTGATGCAACCCTGGATCATCAGGACTGAAAATAAGTAAGCAACACAATCTCTGTGTTACTGATAAAGAGAGGAGAGTGTGGAGTGCACTGCCAAAGCGCGCTCCTGGAGATCCTGTGCAGTGGATGCAGGCTTCATGGGAGGGTGAGAAGGCGGCAAGAGGCCACGGGCTGGGTGACTACCCAGTGTGGGAGACACAGTACAATGGTGAAATAAATAAAAAATATGATTCAAGATATGAGTGCTGCAATATGGAAAGTACACCAGTAGGAGAGGAATTATTCCAAATTAAATATTTAATAGATGAAACAAATAATACACCACGTGTGTTTCAAGGTCAATCTGCCCTCTTCTTCAGGTGCTATACTGTATTACCTGAGGAAGATACTATACTATACTACAGTATACAGTATCTGGATAAGGGACGAAGTACCGCTCGACCTGCGCTGCTGTTAAGGACCACCAGAATATGGGATATCCGGATTAAGTTGTAGGTTTTATTCCAATGCGTTTCGGAGCTGCTAAAGGGCTCCTTCCTCAGGGATAAGCACTTTGTCCCTTACTTCACCGTGGTTTACCCGTGGAGGTGCGGACTGTGCACCAGCTGTTTCTGAGCGATCATACTTGGTTGTGGGTTACACAACCATACCAGGTGAGCAGCTTTCAATCAGATTTTATTGCCGTTCCTGTCTAAAGGATAAGACCCTATTGCGCATTATCTCATATTTCAGACAGTATAGAGTATTGCATCTGAGGAAGAGGACAGATTGCCCCTTAAACACATGTAGTGCATTATTTGTTTTATCCATTAAATACTTTTTTGTGAATAATTCCTTTCTTCCTGGTATTCTGTCCATATTGCAGAGCTCATATTTTGAACCATTTTTTTAAATTTCTTTTACCATTACCCTTACTCCCTTCTGTGAGCATGATCTCTTGAGCAGCAGCAATACCGGGGCGTTCCCAGGTGGGGTGTTCTTGGAGCTTACTGCCTGACCGGCTAGAAGGATTTTTGCCATTCACAAATTCCAACTGATGCTGGGTGTGGATCTTAATGCACCATGCCACTGAATATTGGTTTCCCGGGTAAAGCCTGCTCCATGCACGGTAATTCGCAGAGTTGTCACAGCCTGACTGCACAACTCAAACAGATGAGTAAATATTCTTATTCCTTTTATCATTTAGACCCAGAAGCCTACACAGAAGCACTCTCTTTATTTTTTGGTTTGGTGACACAGGATGGGCAGACCAAGAAGATATACGTGCTGGGCTCCAGTCTCCCTGCTCATTGGAGACTGACCAAACTGCAGTAAAGGTGAGTTCTCTTGCCCTGTGTACTCCTGAGAAATATTGTACTTTTACATTTAGATCTGTGCCTGTTTCTCGCTCCCCACCCTTCTCTGACCTACAGCCTCGAGGTCTATTGTGTGCAACTTTCTATGCTGAGAACAGTGGTTGGCCTCATGCGGCCATATACACATTCACATGATTGATAGTCAATGAAGAGCACTGCACATTCCATTCTGCATCAGACCAACACAAAAGGTGATATTTAGAAGACATGAAGACTGCCTCGGATTTGGTGGAGGTGGTGTATAGATTGATGAACACCTAAAACTTAGCATAATATATTTTATTATTATATATTACATCTTACTACTTTTAACCCCTTACCTTCATTTATACTACTTTGAGGTCTGGAGAAACTTCAAAGCATAATTAATGTCTTTATATGGTAACCAGTGCATTTTCAATTGGGACTAATTATATTCAAACCAAATCAAACTTGCAAAATGAATCAAGAAATTGTGAACAAAAAATATTTGAGGAGATTGCTCATTACCTCATGGGATATTTGTGTGTCACAGAGATTGTATCTCAGCAATCAACAAGTTACTCCTTATCGAGTGGAGAGCGTATAATGTGCTATTTCGGTAATATCCCTTTAAAAAATATGATTTTTACAATTTGTACTATTATCATAAAAATTCTAAAACTATTCTATCAATATCCATTAAAAGCCATGTCCGTTTTGATCACTGATGTTTGATATGTACAAGTTTAGGGCATCACTTCTTTCATGGATGTTTGGTGTTTGCAGTTTGTTTGATGTTCAGTGAACAATGGATGAAACACAATGTCTAATGAAAATTCAATTTTTAGATGTAACATAGAAATATTTGTTGCCATTATTCTAGCATTTGATAATTTTAACAACTTTTTATTATACAATCACTTTATTTCTATTGGACTTTAATACCCATTTTAAACTCTACAGTATACTCCTTCATTGACTTTCATCCAGCGACACAATTTCTGATATCTGATTTTTTTTCACAGTTTTAGAAATTTCTCCTTCACTACGCTACTATTATATTGAATAGCACATATCAAACAAAAGGAAAATGCTAATAAGCCTCAGTGTATATACAGATATCAAAAGACTTTATTAATAAAAACACATCACAAAAACAAATCAACAGACAATAAAAATGGTGAGAGATCATAGGAGAGGGTAAAAAGTAATTGACATAAGGTATCAATGGGAGTATTGCATGCATGATAGATATGTGTGCATTAAATAAAATATCAGACAGAAGGCAAGTAAATTATTCCAATAAAATAAATAATTTTATTAGTGGTATCAATTAGAAAGTATAAAAGCATTATGGGTGCTGAATGCAGATGTTCTTGCGAATTTTTCATCCAAAAAAATCACAGTAAAGGGCAATAGTAGAACAATTACCTCCAATGCTACCACTCACATAAATAAATAAAATTATTTTACCAAATAAATTATGAGCTGCTAGAAAAAGAGGTAATTGTATATCCTAATGTGCAGGCTTACCTGCCTTAGCCATACAAAGAATGTCTCTATGGCGGCCGTCACACGCTTCAAAATCAAGAGCGATATTGTTAGCGATCACGTTCACGCGCGATCGCTAACAATATCGTTCACAGCGCTGGTGAGCTGTCACACAGACAGACTCACCAGCGATGTGGAGCAGCGAGATCGCTGGTAACTATGGTACACATTGGGTTACTAGGTGCCGCGCGGCGCTTAGTAACCCGACGTTTACCATAGATACCATCTCCCAGCATAGGCTCTGCCACTGGGAGATCGTTCATCGTGGTGTCACACACCACGATGATGCAGATTGATCAAGCGTTTATCGCTTGATATGAGCTCCGGCTCACAAATCTGCGATCTAACGATCAAGCGATTTTACATTGTAAAATCGCTTGATTACTCGCAGCGATGCACAAACGATATCGCTTAAGCGATCAAAAAGCAGATCGCTTAAGCAATATCGTGCATTAAATTGATGCGTGTGACGGCCGCCTATGCAGTATAGTATATATGGTCAATGCAAAAAAAGCACAACACATCAAATAGCAATCTGCAATAGACCAGACTATGGATATATTTAATAGTCCCATGCACAGTGATAAAAGCTCATATCATGAGGTTATAATCTAATATATAAGCCAGAAAGCAGAGATTGACCCAGTGATCCATAAAAAATTATGTATATAAAATAATGCACAATGTGCAGCAGTAAGATCAGTCCATAGGACGGTTAAGGGTGACGTGTTTCGTCTAAAATGGAAGCCTTAATCATTAAAGCTTCCGTTTTAGCCGAAATGCGTAGCTCTTAACCGTCCTATGGACTGATCTGACTGATTAAAGGCTTCCGTTTTAGCCTAAATGCGTCGCTCTTAACCGTCCTATGGACTTATCTGACTGATTAAGGCTTCTGTTTTAGCCGAAACACGTCGCTCTTAACCATCCTATGGACTGATCTGACTGATTAAGGCTTCCGGTTTAGCCGAAATGCATCACTCTTAACCGTCCTATGGACTAATCTGACTGCCGCATATATTGCATTATTTTTATATACATTTTTTTGTGGATCTGCAATAAAGTGAAGTTTTATACAATTTTCCTCTACGTGCTGCCGTTTTTCCCCATCGCTGGGTCAATCTCTGCTTTCTGGTTTCCATAATAGGCGGTTGCCAAGCCACGACTCATGCTATGAAGGGGATTCTCGGAGAAGGATATCAATGGTGAGCTGATATTTTTTCTTTCTTGTACTAATCTAATATATAAAGCTGAATGTATGTACAGTATGTATGTGTGTATGAATGTATCATAGCCCTAACCCCTTTATAGCTAGCCCCTTCATAGCCTCGCCCCTACACATAGTCCCAACCCCTTCATAGCACCAGCCTACTAAAAAAATCCCCACCAGTTCATAGCTCTGTCTCCTTTATAGCTTGGCCCTCTCCATATAGCCCTGCTCCTTCATATCTATGACCATCCACATAGCTCTACCCCTTCATAGGTCCGCTCTTCCGTATAGACCCACAACCTTTGTAGCACCGCCCCTCCCATAGTCCCTACCCCTTAATAGCTCTGCCTTTCAGTATAGCCCCAAACCCTTCATAGCACCTCCTCCACATGGCCTGCCACTTCATAGCTCTGCCTCCTTTATAGTCCCGCCCCTTTATGGATATATGTATGTATGTATAGTTCCACTCCCTCCACATGGCCTGTTCAAGAGTTGGAACTGCCAAAAATCTGTTAATCTCTGCACAATAAGGTAAAAAACAAGAATGTGGTTTATCAAACGCTCTGGAATGATTTGCAACTAAAGTACTATACATTACTTGGGTTTTAGTTAATCCAAGTTAATTAATTTAGTTACAGTCATAAGAAAAAGTTTGGGCACCCCTCTTAATCTTACTTATTTTTTCATGTTTAAAATTGTTTTTTTGCAACAGCTGTTTCAGTGTGATATTGGTAATAACTGATGGACACAGTAATGTTTCAGGTTTGAAATGAGGTTTATTGTACTAACCAAAAATGTGAAATATGCATTATTTCAAAAATTGCAAAAGTATGGGCACCCTTCTGATTTTCATGATTTGAATACTCCTAACTACTTTTTACTGACTTACTGAAGCACTAAATTGGTTTGGTAACCTCATTGAGCTTTGTACTTCATAGTCCGGTGTATCCAATCATGAGAAAAGCTATTTCAGGTGTCCACTTGCAAGTTGTTCTCCTAGTTGCATCTTCTCTGAGGAGTGGCATCATGGGCTCCTCAAAACAGCTCTCAAATGATCTGAAAAAAAGATTGTTCAACATAGTTGTTCAGGGGAAGGATACAAAAAGTTGTCTCAGAGATTTAACCTGTCAGTTTCCACTGTGAGGAACATAGTAAGGAAATGGAAGACCACAGGGATAGTTCTTGTGAAGGCCAGAAGTGACAGGCCAACAAAAATATCAGAAAGGCAGAGAAGAAGAATGGTGAGAACAGTCAAGAACAATTCACAGACCACCTCCAAAGACCTGAAACATCATCTTGCTGCAGATGGTATCATTGTGCATCGGTCAACAATACAGCGCACACTGCACAAGAAGAAGCTGTATGGGAGAGTGATGCCAAAGAAGCCGTTTCTGCATGCACGCCACAGAGTCGCTTGAGGTATGCAAAAGCACATTTGTTCAAGCCAGTTTCATTTTGGAAGAAGGTCCTGTGGACTGATGAAACAAAGATTGAGCTGTTTGGTCATACAAGGCGTTATGCATGGCGCCACAAAAACACAGCATTCCAAGAAGAACACCTGCTACCCACTGTCAAATTTGGGGGAGGGTCCATCATGCTTTGGGGCTGTGTGGCCAATGACGGCACCTGGAATCTTGTTAAAGTTGAGGGTCGCATTGATTCCACTCAGTATCAGCAGATTCTTGAGAATAATGTTCAAGAATCAGTGTCAAAGTTGAAGTTATGCCGGGGATGGATCTTTCAGCAAGACAATGATCCAAAACACCGCTCCAGATCTACTCAGACATTCATGCAGAGGAACAATTACAATGTTCTGGAATGTCCATCCCAGTCCCCAGACCTGAATATCATTGAACATCTGTGGGATGTTTGAAGCGGGCTGACCATGCTCGGCGACCATCAAACTTAACTGAACTGGAATTGTTTTGTAAAGAGGAATGGTCAAAAATCCCTTCATCCAGGATCCAGGAACTCATTAACAGCTACAGGAAGCCACTAGAGGCTGGTATTTTTGCTAAATATTAATGTCACTTTTCTGTTGAGGTGCCCATACTTTTGCACCTGTCAAATTTTGAAATAATGCATATTTCACATTTTCGGTTAGTACAATAAACCTCATTTCAATCCTGAAATATTACTGTGTCCATCAGTTATTACATATATCACACTCAAATAGCTGTTGCAAAAAAACAATTTTAAACAAAAAAAAATAAGTAAGATTAAGAGGGGTGCCCAAACTTTTTCATATGACTGTAATTTGTGTTGCAAATCTGTAGTGTTGAATAGAGATGAGAGTTGTTCGATCGAACATGTTTGCCAATTTCAAATTCAACCTGTTTTGTATTATGTTCAAGTCATTTGACGAATGTGAACGATTTGCTAGAAATTCGGTAATTCGAAATTATGTTTGATAATGGTTCATTAACCAAAAGAGTTACAGAGTTTTCACAGTAATGCTTTTGTTCAACATTATTATGAGTTTCAGTGTCTAGGAATAGTGAGCGGGAGGGGGGGGACTGGGGAGAGGTCTGTGGTCAAATAATGCACGTGGAGATACGGGGGTTAGTGGATGCTCTTGTCTGCTTGCCCAGCCGCCTTTAGAAAGACAGCTTGGACCAGGGCTCATCCCCAAACTGAACGCCCAAGCTCCTTAACCATGGGAGGAACACTACTCAGAAAACACAGTTAGAGGGAACCACAAAATTAAGGCTTTATTGGTTCCCCAAACAGTTAACAGCATATAACACATAACCAGCAAAACTCAAAGTGTAACAGGCAACAGAGTCTCACCCTTCCGCTGGCTCACCAGAGTTTAGAATATAGCACAGCAAAGTCTGTAGCCAGGTGACTGGATCGTCCCAACCTGGTTTGCATCCTTATGCAGTCTATGTTATCCCAGCCAAATCCAAACATTTGATGCTGAAGTCCTTGTAGAATTATAATCCAGGTTCTGATCCCCTCAGTCGGCACCGTAATGCCTATGCCTGGGGTTATGGCCGGATAATCGGGTCCGTAGATCCTAGATTAGCTGCCTGTATCAAGTCCAATGCACCTCTAGCCAAGATCGAAATCCCGAGACTGAGGTCACTAGACAGAATCAAAAATCACCCTGCTTAATCAACAGGTCTACTTATATACCCTCAGCCCTCATTGCAGGATATTGGAGACTTCATGATTGGTGGAATAAAACTGTCTTATCATTGGCTGGATCTCAAACATTTCTAGTAGTATTGCAGTCCTGTCAAGAGTGAGCACACATACTGATTGACATAGCACCTAGCAGGATACATTTAGTCTGCAATCCTTGACATTAAACAAAGGTGGCTGAGGCCATTTACATAGAGTCAACAATCCACATAGTAATACAATGGCATCCTAACAGGATTAAGTTCCTCTGACCTTCTAGAGGAAAGATAATTGCATTACATACGTCAACATCATCAAACATCTACAAGACTGGTAGGAACAATGGGTAAACAAAATACAAAATACTGTCTGGCTAGATTTTAAGAACTTAACCCATGAGTGGCATATTACAAGTTTGCAAACCAAAATACAATATTGTTTGGATAAATAAGAAATCCTCATAGGTTATACATTAAAGGGGTCCATTATGTCACATACCTCCCTCTTCTTATTTAGCCAGACAGTGCAGTCAGATGTGATAAGTCTCTGATCATCCTTCTCTTCTTGGCGGCATTGTCTTTTTTAATGGTAAAAGTCAGCAATCGAGGCTTCCATCTATACACCTCCCACAGGATGGGCTGACATATTGTGGACCAGCACAAAAAATTGGATTCAGGAGTGGAGCCCCATAAACTTCTTGCTATCAATTCCCCCCCAGTCAATGTCCACAGTCTGGTTAGGTTCACTCGCTTTTGATGGCTTTGATGAGAATGATGGGGGCTGGGAGCTTGGATTATCCTCTGAAGGTGTGGTAGCAAGATCCACATCAGGGTGTTGCTTGGCTTCTTGGATGTGGGGGATGGCGGAGACAAACTGGCTGGATAGTCCTTGTCCTTGGTCAGCACGCAAAACAACAGATGTAGGGAGGCCATCCATGAGCCCCACTTCAACCTCCTCCCAGTTAGTCCCTGAAACAACAGATGTGGGAAGGCTGCTCACAAATCCCACATCAACCTCTTCCTGGGCAGTCTCCACAAAAGCATGTGTGGGGACACGGTCTGTAAGCTCCACATTGACCTTTTCCTGGTCAGTTCCCAAAGCAACAGGGATAGGGACGTTGTCCATAAACTCCAACTTGTCCTCTCCCTGCTCAGGCAGGGTGTTGACAGGATCAGTTTCTTGAAGGCCCGGGGCTTGGAACTGGTGTCCTTCCAGATTGTGACTGGATCCATGATGTGGCACACAGTTTAATTTCTTTGGGACAATCTCGGTGGGGTCCCCAATATTCTCCGCATCCTTCTGACCATGCCACTGAACCAATTTCTGGATCAAATCCGACCGTGTATCAGTGTCCCTGAATTTGATTTCTTGGAACTGACATGCCAACTGTAGTTGCAGTTTCTTATAGCAGCTGTACTTCCACTCCAGTCCTCGTCCCATGGCTGAGCTGGTGGGGTTGGACATGGCAGTGTCCGAAACCTGAATACCTCACCTATGGCCTGCTAGGTATGCTTACATGCCTCCCTGTTTGTTGAGCTATTGGACGGTGTCCATGAACACCAGTCCCCTGCAGCTTCCCTGAATAAACCAGGCTGAGTAGTATCCCACTGTTGCTACCAATTGTTGAGACATGGAAGTCAGTGGGTGCTCTCGTCTGCTGGCCCTGCCACCTTTAGAAAGACAGCCTGGACCAGCGCTCAACCGCAAACTGAACACCCGAGCTCCTTAACCATGGGCGGAACACTACTTTGACAACACAGGGTGAGGGAACAACAATATTAAGGCTTTATTGGTTCCCCAAACAGTTAACAGCATATAACACATAACCAGCAAAACACAAAATGTAACAGGCAACAGAGTCTCACCCTTCCACTGGCTCACCAGGGTTTAGAATATAGCACAGCAAAGTCTGTAGCCAGGTGACTCTCAGGTACCCTCAGCCCTCATTGCAGGATATTGGGGATTTCACAATTGGTGGAATAAAACTGTCTTCTCATTGGCTTGATCTTAAGCGTATTTCTAGTAGTATTGAAGTCCTGTCAAGGGAGAGCCACATACTGATTGGCATGGCACCTAGCAGGATACATTTAGTCTGCAATCCATGGCATTAAACAATGGTGGCTGAGGCCATTTACATAGAGTCAACAATCCACATAGTAAAACAATGGCATCCTAAGAGGATTAAGTTCCTCTGACCTTCTAGAGGAGAGGTAATTGCATTACATACGTCAACATCATCAAACATCTACAAGACTGGTAGGAACAATGGGTAAACAAAGTACAAAATACTGTCTGGCTAGATTTTAAGAACTTAACCCATGAGTGGCATATTACAAGTTTGCAAACCAAAATACAATATTGTCTGGGTAAATAAGAAATCCTCATAGGTTATACATTAAAGGGGTCCATTTTGTCACAATGCAGATCTCCATTTTTTTTCTTTCCCGTGGTCTGGTCTGTCAGACTATCAGCACGCATAGAGCAAAGTGCACTTTTTGCACACAAGGGCTTGTGTCATTGGCTAGGTATGTCACATGTCATTGCCATATAAGAACCGGCCATTTTCCCACCTCGCCATTTCATGTTGGCGCAATTCGAAACATGGTGGATACATATAAAAGGATGTCTGCGGCCACACGGACTCAACAAGATTCTCAGCTTTGCCTCATTCTTATAATATAGGTATCACATTTTTTATTTTCATTGGATGTCTTTTAACATTTTTATTGCTTTACTTTTCAGAGATGGTGAAGAAGATATTCTTTGGATGGACGATCCTTTTTATCCAGCCTTTCATCCACATTTCTCAATGAGAATGTTTTTATACCATGAATGATTTTATGATTCACATAATGGAAAAAAAAAAAGGTAAATTTTGCTATTTATTGAGATACAATTAATGTATGGTAATGGATTTTTTATTACTAATAATATTATTTATTTGATATATTTTTATTTTATTTTATTTTTTATAATTTTTATAATTTTTCTACTATTAATTTGAATCATTTTTATTTTTATTTTGTAATAAAACTTATTATACATTTTTATTATTTTTTTATTATTATTTTTTCTTTTATTTTTTTATTATAATTTCTTTATTATTTTTGTATTTGTTTTTCAGTAGTTTATACTTTTTCTATTTTTTCTATTTATTTTTATTATTTTTCAATTTCATTTCAGTAATTTATTAATTTTTCATTCATTTTTCATCCATTTTTATTTTTTTATAATTATTTATGCATTTTCATACATTTTGTTATCACATATATTCTCACCTTTTAGCATAAACATGATTGCCCATACACTTAATAATTTATTATACACATGGTTCTAATAAAATCTACACACTTATAAAAACACTTAATCTATTACATAATAGCCTTTGAAATTTTTTCTTATTTTCTACTTTGTATCTACTTTTTCATTTTTGCATGCAATCAACCTTTTTGGTATTAACACGCTTTTATATACTGCAGATGTTGAGAACCAGGTCCGGCAGACGGCGGACCCAGGCTGGCTCGCGCGCGCTGGGTCCGCCGTCTGCTGGACCATACTGTGGTCCAGTATGCTGTTGAAATCTACCACCACAAAGCACAGAAAACACTTTTGTATTGCATCTGCCCAAACCTACTTTCCAAAACCTATTTAGGGTAGTACCACTGTTTGACTAGGTAGCTGTGGTCCAGTGTTCTGTTTAAATCTACCATCACACAGCCCAGAAAACACTTTTCTTTGCATCTGCCCAAACATGCTCCATTATGGGTAGTACCACAGTTTCACTAGGTAGCTGTGGTCCAGTGTTCTGTTTAAATCTACCACCACACAGAATACACTTTTGTATTGCATCTGCCCAAACCTACTTACCAAAACCTATTTAGGGTAGTACCACAGTTTGACTAGGTAGCTGTTGTTGCGCCCCTGTGACCAGGTGGCCACAAGAGGGAAGTTGCAGCCAGGTAAGCAAGGTGGTTGAAAACACACCCACACTGCAGAAAAACCAACCCTACGTCTAAGACTCTAGGTTGGGCAAGGGGTGGCGGATGTAGCAAAGTGGGTGGAATGTAGGTGGACACTGACAAAGTGGGTGGAGAGACCAACACAATAAAAACCCGGGAACACACAGGGGTAGAAAGCAGAAAGAGATAGACGGAGTTAGAAAAAGAACAGAACAGAGTGAGAGAGTCTTCCCAGACAGTTTCCGGTTCCTTGGAGGCGCAGAATCCTGAAAGGCACAGACCCTTGGAGAGAAAGTCCACTCCATAGCCTGGAGGTGACGGGAAGGAGAAAGAGACTTAAATAAGACCCCACAGCTGAAGGAAGTTGAGAGGA
This sequence comes from Allobates femoralis, assembly GCA_033576535.1. Lineage (NCBI taxonomy): Eukaryota > Metazoa > Chordata > Amphibia > Anura > Aromobatidae > Allobates > Allobates femoralis. Next base: position 186,965,407 of record JARQOC010000005.1, read on the forward strand.
CAAGGGCCCGGCAGCCGCACACATCTTAGCTGGCCAGAGGCACCCTTAGAAACAGTGACAGACAGAAGGAGCCTGGTGTGCCCAAATATCTGCACCTGGGACACTGGAGGGCTAGGCCAACACCAGAGAATCGGCTATGAAGAGGTGACCGGGGATTCCAGACCCAAAAACAATACACACCGGTGGGGGGCAGAAACTTTATGTACTGCAGCCTAACTTTCTACCACGGTCTAAGAACACAGTTTTCATACTAGGACTGGTGACCCTGACTACAAGGGAATTATATTCACCTGTGAGTCCGCGACGACCAGACTGAACTCGTGGGTGAGGTACTACGTTAACACTGAGAGAGGGGCCTGAAAAGATTTTGAGGGAGCAACACAGAAACGGTACTTGAACTGCATGGTTTGAGTTACCCGGAGCAGAGCTAAAGTGTGAGAACTGTAACTGGAAAGAGCTGAACGAACTGTAAACTGTGTGAACTGTTGTGCTGTGAAAGACTTAGTAAAGTACCCAGTAAGCTCACCCTTGCCTGAGACTGTTTACTTCGAGCGTCCCAGTAAAATTACCACCTGAGGAACCACAGACTGTCATCACTGCACATTGGCTGAAAAGCTGCAGCTTTGAAGTAAGTGAACTGCACACGATCCCTCATCAGGCCCATCCAACACTACTACTCCTACCCTGGGGACCCTCAGCCCTACCCGAGGAGGGCTTACCATCCTCGCTGCCCTAAGTCACCGTCCCCAGCATGAATATGGCAGTGGTGGTTCTACTAACCACATACCCGGGGTGGCGTCATGACAAATCCCCTGTAAATATCCCCCTTTTTGGACTGATCCCAGGCCACGGGACCGGGTCATGGCTACTGTGATGCCTCAGAGAGACAGAACCGGCTAGGCTCCCGAGTACCCCATAGCCTGGGGGCGCATCACTGTCTTCCAGTGTTCTGTTGAAATTTACCACCACACAGTGCAGAAAACACTTTTGTATTTCATCTGCCCAAACCTACTTATGAAAACCTATTTAGGGTAGTACCACAGTTTGACTAGGTAGCTGTGGTCCAGTTTTCTGTTGAAATCTACCACCACACAGCGCAGAAAATACTTTTGTATTGCATCTGCTCAAACCTACTTACCAAAACCTATTTAGGGTAGTACCACTGTTTGGCCACTCAGCTTAGCTAGTTTTATATCCATTGTTTTATGTGCCAATAACAACAGAGTTGCCAATTAGTTACCTTCAAATATGAGTGGTAAAAGGTCTGCTGATGGTGTAAAGGGGAATAGGCGTGTTGGAAAGGATAAAAATCTTTGTGTCTGTGGGGTAGGTGCTAAAGTAACAGAAACATCTACTGAACAAAAACCGTCTTCAAGCCAAACTAAAATGTCTACTTCTTTTAGTGGACGATCTGCTATTATCCTTTCCTTATGCAGCAGAGCATCGCTAAAACTTGTAGATGAGGCCAAAAAAGAGCAGGTGGTGCAATGGATATCAAGCGCTCCATCAAGTGAGCTCTCCTCCATCTCAATTTCAACATCACAAACACTCCAATCCTCAGAAGTGTCACCCCAATTGCACTTGCTTCCTCACAACTCACAAGTCTCCAGCCGCCCTACTGACTATAGGTTAACACAGGTGGGTGAATATGCAGAGCTGTTCTTGTGGCGCCCCGCCAATGCAGGTGTCACAGAAGAATCTTACACCCGTAAAAGAGGTGTAAATGCTTCAGCTGCAGGTGGACCCTAGTATGGTGGGAGGGACCCATTCCCAGCGCTCCCACATTAATATAGGGTGGGAGGTTACCCGGGATGGGATATAATCACCTCTAGGGGGTACAAGGAGGTCTTTGCCCTTTGGTCTCTCACTGAGAATGGAGGCGAAGCCCATGTAATTTTTTTTCTGAAAAATCAATAAAACAATCCTAAAAAAGGGACTGTATCTTTATTAACCCCTCGCCCATGGTCCAGGGGTTAATAAAGATGCAGTCCCTTTAATTTACATTGTTTTATGGATTTGTCAGAAAAAAATTTCGCGTGGGCTTCGCCGTATTTCTGGAACCAGCCAGATCCAGCAGGAAGCGACGGGCTGCCCCCAACCCCCAGGTGCCTATTTGTACCTGGCCGCACACAAGAATATAGGGGAGCCCTTTTTTTTAATTATTTCATGAATTTCATGAAATAATAAAAAAAAAATGCGTGGGGCTCCGCGCAATTTCTATGTCTAGCCAGGTACAGCTAAGCAACTGGGGGCTGGAATTCGCAGTGCAGGGAGGCCCAAGCTTTCTGCGCACCCCCCGCTGCAAATTGCAGCCCGCAGCCGCCCCAGAAGATGGCGCGTTCATTGAAGCGCCATCCTCTGGCGCTGAACCCCGCTCTTCCAGCGGCCCTGGTGGCGGTGGCATGCTGGGTAATAAAGGGGTTAATACCAGCTTTGTTATACAAGCTGGTATTAAGCCCGAGATTCTTAATGTCAGGCCACGTTTGACCCAGCCACTAAGAATCTCCAGTAAAGGGTTAAAAAAACACAACACAGAGAACATTTTTTATTAGAAATAAAAAAAAAAGCCATTAGGGACTCCATCTTTAATTAAAAAAATCCTCTTCCGTCCGACGTAGTCCAAAACGCGATGTCCTCTCTGCTACATACCCTGTGCATAGATATAGATGTCTATGCACAGGGATGAGCAGACTGAGAACAATCGCAGCTCTGCTACATCATCTCTGTGAGCAGGCGGGCTCTAGGACCCTGGAGCTGCGGCAGCCTGTACAGAGCAGACAGCTGGACTCGGCTCGCAAAGTAACAGCAGTTACTTTGCGAGTTTCCCTGTGATTACTTGCACAGTAATCAGACCAATTCAAGTCAAAGGCAATCCTAGTTTTGTCAGCGTCTCTGACAAAACTAGGCTTGATATTGATTTGCATTGGACTCGTTGCTGTGCGAATAATCGCTGGGAAACTCGCAGAGTACCGAGTCCTGCGAGTCCCTTACTACTCGCCGAGTAACGAGTCCTAGCGAGTAGATTCGCCCATCCCTAAGATACAGTACATGATTGGAACGACAGCTTGACTTTGCGCTCAGGACAGTTAGAGGTTGGCTCTGAGGATGACAAATGTGAGAACACCCAGGATGATGATGAGGTTGGAGATCCCACTTACTGTCAAGCTACAGGCAGGCAGTTGATGAGCTCAGCAGAGGAGGTGGAGGAGGATGCTAGTGTTGCGGCTTCCTGGACAAAGACGGAGTCCTGGAAGCATGTCAACAACTGCATCTTCAGCAGAAGCCATGGTGGCTCTGCAGGTCGCATGGGCGCTAAGCCTCGCCTAGCCTGGGCCTTTTTTCAGATCGCAAAGGATGACCCAACTCATTTTACCTGCAAATTTTGTAAACAAAATCTGAGTAGAGGCCAAAAAATCAATAGTTTGAGTACTTCATGCATGAATAGTTACATGGACATGATGCATGAGTCACAATGGGAAACTCACTGTGCTCTAATGTGACCTAGCAGGCCTGGCCAACCACCGTCTTCCCCATCAAGTGCATCTGCAGCTTCTTCATCCTCTGTGACTGTGGGGACAGCTGTCACACAGGCTTTTGGCCCCAGAACTTCCACCTCTTTACCAGCAAGAGCCAGTGTGATTGACAGGTCATCAGCTGTTTTGGAAGTGGAAACACCTGAGGGTGTTGAGCTCTGTCTGACATCAAGAGCACCACCTTTTTATGAATGCGACATAATATGTCCACCTGCACCTACTTCATAGTCCAGCAGTTTGTCTAAGACATCATACTCAACACTGTCTTAGCACAGTAGCCAGCCCTCCGTCCCTCAGATGTGGACAAGTAAAAGACTATTTCCTACCTACCCATGCCAAAGCTAAGAAGTTGAATTTCACCATCTGCAAGTGTCGGCTACAGAAATGCTGCCTTTCGGGCTGGTGGACACAGAGGATTTTTGAGATCTTATGGCCATTGCAGTGCCCCAGTACCAGATGCCCAGTCGCCACTACTTCTCGAAGAAAGCTGTGCCTACGCTACACCAGCATGTTGCACACAACATCACCACTTTCTTGAGAAACACTGTGTGTGACAGGGTGCATTTCACCACAGACACCTGGACGAGTAAGCATGGACTACTGCATTACATGTTGCTGACTGGTCACTGGGTGACTATGGTGACAGCAGGAGAAGGGGCTGCTGTACAAGTCTTGCCATCCCAACGGGGTGTGTGTAGAAGTTCCTGCACTGCTTCTGCCTCCTCCACCTCTTCTAACTGCGGAGAAGGAATCCAGAACACCTCCTTATTATGCGGGCAGCAGGGCTCAACACCATCAGGCGGTGTTTACGTTAAAATGTCTGGGAAATGTGAGTCACACAGCTAAGGAGTTGTGGTCAGCTCTGGAGATAGAGTTTAATCCCTTCCCAACCCTTGGCCCACCGTTTGGGCCATCAAAGTCAGTGCTTTCACGACCCATGGCCCAGGGGATGGGCCATGCAATGATCGCGCTCCTGCGACGCGTGTGAGCGGGTTAACTCAGGTGTCACCATTGCTACTGCAAGGTGACAACCAGTAGTTAACCCCACGGGGGGAGGATTAACCCCCCGTGCCCAGGGCCCCTCCGATCTGCAGTTTAAAACTGAAACTGCAGATCGGAGAAGTCAAAGTGATTCCTGCCGACCAGATCTGATTGGAGCTCTCCAGTCAGATCTGGAGGGGCAAATCAGTGGGTGCCCTCCCCCTACTCAGCCCCCCCCCCCCGTTTCAGGACACTATAGGGGCCCCCCCTCTCTCCCATCCGCTCCCTGATCACATTTATCTGCCGGCGACTGCACCGCCGGTGCACCCACCGGTCATCCCTTTCTGCGCCCCCGCCCCCTTCCTCCTCCAGCACCCCCTGTGTCTCCTGTCCCCCCTCCCTCCTGCCCCCCCTGTGTCGGGCTTCCAGAAACCCCCACTTCCCCGCCATCGACCCGCCCTCCTCCTATTACCATGAATCAGCCTACACAGCCCCCTTCTGCTAATCCCTCCCTCCCTGCCTAGCCCCCCACCCCAGGGCCACGTGTGCCCTACTTGCTGCACGCTCAGGTATACCCGCCTGTCGGCCTCCTCTGCAGCTGCGGTGGGGCCCCTCCTTTTCTCCCGGGCTCCTCCTCCTCATTGGTGGGTAAGTATGAATGAATGGATGAATGAATGGATGAATAGGTGGATGGATGGTGCATGCATGGGTGGATTTGATGTGTCCGTGCGTGGATATCAGCGTGCGTGGATGTGTGCGTGCGTACATGGATGTCAGCGTGCGTGGATGTCAGCGTGCGTGGATGTCAGCGTGGGTGGATGTCTGCGTGCGTACGTGGGTGTGTGCATGCATCCATGGATGTGTGCGTGTATACGTGGATGTGTGCGTACATGGATGTGTGCGTACGTGGATGTGTGTGAATTCCAGCATGCGCGGATGTGTGCGTGAATCCGTGGATGTGTGCATACATGGATGTCAGCGTGCGTGAATGTCAGTGTGCGTGGATGTGTGCGTGCATGTGTGCGTGGATGTGCGTGCATGAATGTCAGCATGCGTGGATGTATGCTTGCGTCCCTGGATGTGCGCGTGCGTGAATGTCAGTGTGCGTGGATGTCAGCGTACGTGGATGTCAGCGTGTGTGGATGTGTGCGTGCGTCTGTGCATGTGTGCGTGCGTCCGTGCATGTGTGCGTGCGTCCGTGGATGTGTGCGTACATGGATGTCAGCGTGCGTGGATGTGCGTATGTGGATGTGTGTGAATTCCAGTGTGCGTGGATGCGTGCGTGCGTCCGTGGATGTGTGCATGCGTGGATGTCAGCGTGCATGAATGTCAGCGTGTGTGGATGTGCGTATGTGGATGTGTGTGAATTCCAGCGTGCGTGGATTTCAGCGTGCGTGGATGTGTACGTGCGTCCGTGGATGTGTGCGTGCATCCGTGGATGTGTGTATGCGTCCGTGGATGTGTGCGCACGTGGATGTGCGTATGTGGATGTGCGTGAATTTCAGCGTGCGTGGATGTGTGCGTGGATGTGCGTGCGTGGATCTGCGTGCATGAATGTCAGCGTGCGTGGATGTGTGTATGCGTCCGTGGATGTGTGCGCACGTGGATGTGCGTATGTGGATGTGCGTGAATTTCAGCGTGCGTGGATGTGTGCGTGGATGTGCGTGCGTGGATGTGCGTGCATGAATGTCAGCGTGCGTGGATGTGTGCATGTGTCCGTGGATGTTTGTGTACGTGGATGTCAGCGTGCGTGGATGTCAGCGTGCGTGGATGTGCGTGCATGGATGTCAACGCGTGTGGATGTGCGGGCGTAGATGTGTGGATGCATGGATGTGTGCATACGTGGATGATGGGTGGATGGATGGGTGCAACAAGGGATCAAGTGTCCTCTTGTTGTAGTCTGTGGGATCAAAATCATGGTGCAATGTATGACAGATCATTGTCATACAGTGCACCATAACTCTGACCCCAGAGACTGTAGGAAGAGGACACTTGATCCCTTGCTACAGTCTATAGATTGAGCAGAGGCGATCGAGCATCGTGGGACATTCGTTGTGGACTACATCGGATCTTTATAATAAAGATGGAGTCCGAATTTTGTTTGCGTTTTTTTTCAAATAAAAAGATTTTTCTCTGGTGTATTTTTTTGACTATTTACTAGAGATTCCTAATGGCCGGGTCTAACATTGGCCCGACATTATGAATCTCGGGCTTAGTGCCAGCTGCCAATAAAAAAGCTGGCATTAACCCCTTTATTACCCAGTTTGCCACCGGCACCAGGGCAACTGGAAGAGTCTGGGTACAGCGCCAGAAAATGGCACTTCAATGAATGCACCATTTTCTGGGGCGGCTGCGGGCTGCAATTTGCAGCATGGGTGGCCAGAATGCTTGGGCCTCTCCATGCTGCGGATTCCAGCCCCCAGCTGCCTAGTTGTACCTGGCTGGACCAAAAATTCGGCGGAGCCCCACGCCATTTTTTTTTTCTTGAATTAGTCCTAGAAAAAAAAAAAAGAGCTTTGCTGTATTTTTGGTTGCCAGCCAGTTACAACGAGGCAGCTGGCGGTTGCTGGCAGTCCGTAGCTGCCAAGTTGTACCTGGCTGGACCAAAAATATGGCGAAGCCCCACATAATTTTTTTTTTATTACTTCTACCAATAAAATGACTAGGAGCTTTGCCTTATTTTTGGTTGCCAGCCAGGTACAACTTGGCAGTTGGGGGGCTGCAATCCTCATCGTAGGGAGACCCAAATGTTGTGGCCCCCCATGCTGTAAATTGCAACCCACAGCCACCCCAGTAAATAGCACATTAAAGGTGCCACTTCCTGGTGCTGTACCCCAACTCTTCCAGTTACCCTTGTGCTGGTGGCAATGCTGGAGGCACACAGGAGCACTCCATACGCAACATGGTGTCCGCTAACAAGTTGAGTGGAAAATTAGCTCCAATTATTAGCGGACACCATGTCGCGTATGGAAAGCCCCTGTGTGCCTAAACATTGAAGTTCCCTCACAAGTGACCACATTTTGGAAACTAGACCCCCCAAGGAACGTATCAAGATGCATAGTAAGCACTTTGAACCCCCAAGTGCTTCACAAATTGATCCATAAAAATAAAAAAGTACTTTTTTTTCCACAAAAAATTATTTTTTCATTTTTACGGATCAATTTGTGAAGTACCTGGGGTTCAATGTGCTCACTATGCATCTAGATACATTTCTCGGGGGGAACTAGTTTCCAAAATGGGGTCCCTTGTGGGGGAGCTCCAATGTTTAGTCAAACAACAATTCCAATTGTTAGCGGTCACCATGTCGCGTATGGAGAGCCCCTGTGTGCCTAAACATTGGAGCTCCCCCACAAGTGACCCCATTTTGGAAACTAGACCCCCCAAGGAATGTATCTAGATGCATAGTGAGTACTTTGAACCCGCAGATGCTTCCCAAATTGATCCGCAAAAAGTAAAAAAAAAAATTTTGTGGAAAAAAAAGTACTTTTTCATTTTTACGGATCAATTTTGAAGCACTTGGGGGTACAAATGCTCACTATGCATCTAGATAAGTTCCTTGGGGGGTCTAGTTTCCAAAATGGGGTCACTTGTGGGGGAACTCCAATGTTTAGGCACACAGGGGCTCTTCGAATTGGAAAATCAGCTCAAATTGTTAGCGGACACCATGTCGCATTTGGAGAGCCCCTGTGTGCCTAAACATTGAAGCTCCCCTTTTTGGAAACTAGACCCCCCAGGGACCTTTTCTAGATGGGTATTGAGCATATTGCACCCCCAGGTGCTTCACAAATTAATGAAAAAAAATTTTTTGTGGACAAAAACTACTTTTTCATATTTACGGATCAATTTGTGAAGCACCTGGGGGTTCAAAGTGCTCACTATGCATCTAGATACATCCTTTGTAATGCCAAAAGAGAGAACTTAGTCTGACACATAGTGAATGCCTAGAGAGGATGGTACAGGAGTATCTACAGCTGAATATCGATGCCATGACTGTGGAACTGGACCCTTATGCATTTTGGGCTTCAAAACTGGAAAAATGGCCTGAGCTCTCCACTCACGCCTTAAAGATTTTTTCGTGCCAGCCAGCGTTCTCTGTGAGCTTGTCTTCAACGCTGCTGGTAGTGTGCTGACGGATAAGCGCACGCGACTGTCCAATGACAGTGTAGACAGACTAGCGTTTATCAAGATGAACAAGTCATGGATCCGCAAGGATGTTTCTACCCCTGTGTCAGCCTGGGGAGACTAAATACTTGTGTACTTTTCAATGTGCTGCATTAAACTCCTCATTTCAATATTTTAACTCTGGTGCAATTGATGCCACTTAAGTCGTGGCTGTGCCTAATTTTTTTGAAAAATTGAGACTGTTGTTGGGGTCTCCTTGGTGTTTGTTGCTTGACTTGAGTAGGGCTCTCTGAGCTCAATACCTATCCCTGACATTTCTGCCCCTGTTTCTGAATATTCAACCTTTTTGTCAATCGAACCTGTGATTAACAAAATAGCTGTATTCACATCCACAATTTTTGGGTGCTTAAAAGGAGTGATTAATACATCTTCCTTATATGTTTGCGTAAACTGGTTTTGGGCATCAAACCAGGTTTTGGCAAATGTTCTGTATAGACATGAACATTTTTTTGGCCCTTAAAGGCATTGTCTGTTCAATCTCCACTGTCCACTAGGCCTATACAGGTCACTGACCTACCTGACTAGTTTTTCCTGTAATACTCTACAAAACTTATAGTTTTCCCACCTGTGTATGGCAGGGCATAACGTTGATGGGAGCTCTTGCATGATCTCTGAGATTATCCAGCGTACTAGGCCTAAACAGGTCACTGCCCTACCTGACTTTTTTTTTTATAATATTCCACAAAACTTATAGTTGTCCCACCTGTGTGTGACAAGACATAACATTGATAGGAGCGATTGCATGAGCTTTGAGTTTATCCGACCTATTGGGCCTAAACAGGTCCCTGACCTACCTGACTAGTTTTTTTAGTAATATTCCACAAAATGTATAGTTGTACCACCTGTGTGTGGCAGGGCATAACATTGATGGGAGCGCTTGCATGAGGTTTGAATTTATCTGGCCCACTAGGACTAAACAGGTCACTGACCTTGCTGACTATTTTTTTCGATAATATTCCACAAAACGTATAGTTGTTCTACTTGTGTGTGGCAGGGCATAACATTGATGGGAGCGCTTGCATGAGCTTTGAGTTTATCTGGATTACTAGGCCTAAAGAGTTCACTGACCTAGCTGACTAGTTTTTTTTAGTAATATTCCACAAAATGTGTAGTTGTCCCACCTGTGTGTGGCAGGGCATAACATTGATGGGAGTGCTTGCATGAGCTTTGAGTTTATCCGGCCTACTAGGCCAGTTAACAGAGCACACCTTCCCATTACTGTAACTCCTGCAAGGGAGAAGGTTGTATTGATGACACTTACAGCAGGGAGCGAAGACCATATAAACTTATCAGCTAATGCACCAAAATTGCAGGAAAATTATAGTAACATAATCACTACGTCTGGGCATATTGAGTTGTGTAGCACAGTGGTCTTGGTCAGCCTCGAACACACTTTAGATGTTTCTTATGTTACTGAAAAATAATTTTATGCAAGTTTTTCGTAAAGAATTCCTTCAACAAGCTTGGTGTTTGGCCATTTTCCTTTTTCTCGGTTTTTCTGCATCCTGGGGAACACACCGCTGTACACGGTCTACAGGCAGAAGCAGCTAAGCTCAGTGATCGTGCTGTTGACCTGATGACAGTGCCGCAGCTAAACAACACAGACGAAGGCAGATAAAGAGACAGGAGTGAGAGTTAAGGTAACTGAGCCTATCTAGAAAAGTTTTTTAAGGGGCAACCCCACTAATGTTTTACATTATTTGCAAATTTTAATTAAAACTAAATTGAAAAGTGCTTGTCTTTATAAGCACAATATGACAATATGCACCTAGCAAGATAGGAATAACGCTTTAAAGTTATTACAAACTGTTCATAATTAAATGTACATACAGTTAGGGCCAGAAATATTTGGACAGCGACACAATTTTCGCGAGTTGGGCTCTGCATGCCACCACATTGGATTTGAAATGAAACCTCTACAACAGAATTCAAGTGCAGATTGTAACGTTTAATTTGAAGGGTTGAACAAAAATATCTGATAGAAAATGTAGGAATTGTACACATTTCTTTACAAACACTCCACATTTTAGGAGGTCAAAAGTAATTGGACAAATAAGCATAACCCAAACAAAATATTTTTATTTTCAATATTTTGTTGCGAATCCTTTGGAGGCAATCACTGCCTTAAGTCTGGAACCCATGGACATCACCAAACGCTGGGTTTCCTCCTTCTTAATGCTTTGCCAGGCCTTTACAGCCGCAGCCTTCAGGTCTTGCTTGTTTGTGGGTCTTTCTGTCTTAAGTCTGGATTTGAGCAAGTGAAATGCATGCTCAATTGGGTTAAGATCTGGTGATTGACTTGGCCATTGCAGAATGTTCCACTTTTTTGCACTCATGAACTCCTGGGTAGCTTTGGCTGTATGCTTGGGGTCATTGTCCATCTGTACTATGAAGCGCCATCCAATCAACTTTGCAGCATTTGGCTGAATCTGGGCTGAAAGTATATCCCGGTACACTTCAGAATTCATCCGGCTACTCTTGTCTGCTGTTATGTCATCAATAAACACAAGTGACCCAGTGCCATTGAAAGCCATGCATGCCCATGCCATCACGTTGCCTCCACCATGTTTTACAGAGGATGTGGTGTGCCTTGGATCATGTGCCGTTCCCTTTCTTCTCCAAACTTTTTTCTTCCCATCATTCTGGTACAGGTTGATCTTTGTCTCATCTGTCCATAGAATACTTTTCCAGAACTGAGCTGGATTCTTGAGGAGTTTTTTAGCAAATTTAACTCTGGCCTGTCTATTTTTGGAATTGATGAATGGTTTGCATCTAGATGTGAACCCTTTGTATTTACTGTCATGGAGTCTTCTCTTTACTTTTGACTTAGAGACAGATACACCTACTTCACTGAGAGTGTTCTGGACTTCAGTTGATGTTGTGAACGGGTTCTTCTTCACCAAATAAAGTATGCGGTGATCATCCACCACTGTTGTCATCCGTGGACGCCCAGGCCTTTTAGAGTTGCCAAGCTCACCAGTCAATTCCTTTTTTCTCAGAATGTACCCAACTGTTGATTTTGCTACTCCAAGCATGTCTGCTATCTCTCTGATGGATTTTTTCTTTTTTTTCAGCCTCAGAATGTTCTGCTTCACCTCAATTGAGAGTTCCTTTGACCGCATGTTGTCTGGTCACATCAACAGCTTCCACATGCAAAACCACACACCTGGAATCCACCCCTGACCTTTTAACTACTTAATTGATTACAGGTTAACGAGGGAGACGCTTTCAGAGTTAATTGCAGCCCTTAGAGTCCATTGTCCAATTACTTTTGGTCCCTTGAAAAAGAGGAGGCTATGCATTACAGAGCTATGATTCCTAAACCCTTTCTCCGATTTGGATGTGGAAACTCTCATATTGCAGCTGGGAGTGTGCACTTTCAGCCCATATTATATATATAATTGTATTTCTGAACATGTTTTTGTAAACAGCTAAAATAACAAAACTTGTGTCACTGTCCAAATATTTCTGGCCCTAACTGTATATTGAAGGTCTGTGAACATATACTTCCTTAGGAGTAAAGCTTAGACTTTGCTGCATTAACTCTCTCAGTTTTTACCTGCATTTATGCTGAGACCCAAACACCAGGTACGTACAAATTCATAAAATGTAAAGTAGGTGATATAAAATAACCCATAGATTACTACTAGTGTTGGAATAGTGAAGTATTTGAGTTTAGATTATTTGTGCCAAATATTTTTTAATATTCGTTTATTTATACCGATTATCGAATCTAATGTAAGTTAATGGGAAACTCGAATATTGTTCCGCTGGAGGTCTGGAGGCTATGAAAATATGGCAATGGATGGAAAAGTGCTGCTAATAACAGAATGGCAATAGCATGTAGAACATGCCTTGATGCATTTCTGACTGACTTATAGTTTGTGGGAATACTGTTGTCAGAGTAGTACGCCACTTTTACGCAATCACAAGAAGACCTACCAAGTAGGGATGGGCGAATCTACTCGCTAGGACTCGTTACTCGGCGAGTAGTAAGGGACTCGCAGGACTCGGTACTCTGCGAGTTTCCCAGTGATTACTCGCACGAGTCCAATGCAAATCAATATCAATCCTAGTTTTGTCAGAAACGCTGACAAAACTAGGATTGCCATTGTTTGCATTAGACTCAGCTACTGTGCCAGTGATAGCAGGGAAACTCGCAAAGTAACTGCTGTTTCTTTGCGAGCTGAGTCCAGCTGTCTTCTCTGTGCAGCTCCAGGGTCCTAGAGCCCGCCTGCTCACAGACATGATGTAGCAGTGCTGAGATTGTTCTCAGTCTGCTCATTCCCTGTGCATAGACATCTATATCTATACACAGGGGATGTAGCAGAGAGGACATCGCGTTTTGGACTACGTCGGACGGAAGAGGATTTTTTTAATTAAAGATGGAGTCCCTAATGGCTTTTTTTTAATTTCAAATAAAAATTTTTCTCTGTGTTGTGTTTTTTTAACCCTTTATTGGAGATTCTTAGTGGCTGGGTCAAACGTGGCCTGACATTAAGAATCTCGGGCTTAATACCAGCTTGTATAACAAAGCTGGTATTAACCCCTTTATTACCCAGCGTGCTACCGCCACCAGGGCCGCTGGAAGAGCGGGGTTCAGCGCCAGAGGATGGCGCTTCAATGAACGCGCCATCTTCTGGGGCGGCTGCGGGCTGCAATTTGCAGCGGGGGGTGCCCAGAAAGCTTGGGCATCCCTGCGCTGCGAATTCCAGCCCCCAGCTGCTTAGCTGTACCTGGCTAGACATAGAAATTGTGCGGAGCCCCACGCATTTTTTTTTTTATTATTTCATGAATTTCAGAGTCTCAGAGTCAGAGTCTCAGAGTCAGAGTCAGATTGGAATTATGGGCTTTAGACTCCTCCTCCCCCTCCTACTTCTCCATCGTATCCACAAACTCATTATGCGGCCCTCAATTGGAACTATCAGAGGCCTAAATTTTAGTTTTGGGAGTGCTGTCAGGTAGCCCTCTACCATACTGTATGTTTAGAAGGGATTTCTTTATCCATCCATTTGGGAGGTTCCTTTCCTTTTGGAATGGCAAAAACATATTCCCCACATATGTTTCTCCTCTTTGACCCAATATTTGACCTATGACATGCAGTTTAAAGGCAATGGTATCAAATATGAAATATATTTAAACTTGTGACTGTTACGCTGGGAGTGGGGAAGACACCCAGCGTAGGATAACGACGGGGGGGGGGGAATCAGGAGTCCCTAATGCTAAGGGCACAAGAAGGAGACGGTGACCCCTAGACTTCCTAGAGCTGACCCTGTCTGCCCTAACGTCCCTATACAGTCTCCTCAACTGTCGCCGACCACGAACCTCGTCCCTCTCTGATCCTAGATCTATCCTATCTAAGGATCAGATGGAGAGGTTCACTAGACCCCTCCACTATCAACTAAAGACAAACACCAGGGAAGACAGACATTTGGGAAAAGGAAACACTTATCTGACAGCAGAACACAGCAACCTCCACAATCTCAGCTTCTGCTGGAGCAAGGATAAAGTGTGCACAAGGAACTATCACCTGCACCGAGGAAGGGTAATGAACCTCCTTATAAAGGTGGAAGGAGTCTGCTGGGTCCTAGTGACCTACAACATTGGTGGATAAAACCAGACCGAGCGCAAGACCTCCACAGCCGTCTCCCCATAATAGAGAGATCTCATCACACCTTCTCTCCATCAACACAGAAGGTAAATGCCCCTGAAAGAGACGGACCATCCTCCACCATTATGGCTGATGGGCCAAACGCTGGGATCGTCTGCGCGTGGCCTCCACCCTGTCATCCGTGCCACCCGTGACAGTGACTTTGCAGAAAGTAATAAAAATGCCTTAAAACATTTTCCTTCTGTCATTATTCTGGCATTTGGCAAATATTATGAATTATGGTATTCCTAATTGACCTAAAACGGGAAAGTTTTATTCTGATTTAATGTCAGATAGTGAGAAAAAAATGCATATTTGTATTTTTATATAGTGTTTGAAAACGTCTGGTTTCCACTGTTGAGGAGAGGAAAGCATTGATGGAAATTGGGCTTGCTATTCTTGGCATTGATAGGATATGTGATGTCTCAAGCTCTGACTCTGTTGCAGCTCCACCAGTTCACCAGTGAGCCATCAGGAAATTTAGGTTCCCTACCACAAGAATTTGTCCACAGTCTGTGTTAGATGGACCTTCCCAGTTACTGCATGGTCAGGGCACGGTGATATTGTTGGACACGTGATTGTGTAATGCAGACAGCACACTGGAGAAGTATTGGCGACTGTTAACAGAGTACCGTGGCAGCCTCAACCAAGAGGTTGGAAAGACTCAGTTCCACAAGCGATACAGCAGCATTTCCAGGCGATCTGTCTGCCATGTGTCATTTAGTGTTTGGCCTGTGGATGGGTGCTGAGAATTTCAGCTTCCCTTCCAATGTCTGGGCAGGGACAATTGAATGCTGCACTGGACAAAAAAGTGGATGTGGTTGCTGATGTTTGTGTATGTGCAAGTGCAGGTTGTGGGCAGGAAGACTCAACGCCTAGTTCATGGACAGCAGATTGGGAAGGACATAGTACAGTGGAAGTGGCAGTGGGTACACTCATGGTCACAGGTTTTGTACCCAGGTGTCCCACCCACCCACTGGAATGCTTGGCTGACAAGTACTTGAGCATACTGTTGGTGCTCAGGTTAGCATGGTTTGCCTCTGCTTAACTTGGTATGGCAGATGCTGCAAATTACTATCCTTTTGTCAGAAGTACTTTTAGAAAAAAACTGCCATACTTGGGAACAAAGCTCTCATGCCTAGGATTTAGCTAAGTAGGAGTGCTCCTGGTACAGTTGAACGAGGTCTCCATCTAGTCAAACACAGCCTATTCCTGCTTGTGCAGTTGCAGTGGTTGCCTCTGCTTAACTTGGTATGGCAGATGCTGCAATTACTATCCTTTTGTCAGAAGTACTTTTAGAAAAAAACTACCATACTTGGGAACAAAGCTCTCATGGCCTAGGATTTAGCTAAGTAGGAGTGCTCTCTGGTACAGTTGAACGAGGTCTCCATCTTAAACCACAGCCTATTCCTGCTTGTTGTGGTGCTTTGGATCCTTCACCTTCTGTGCTGTTGTGCTCGCTATGCATTCCACCCTGCCAGGTTGGATCAGTGGCTTTATCAGCCACCACCTTGTCTTCCAATTCATCAATTTTTTTCTTCTACCTGAGTTAGACTGATCTGATGGCAACTGTGTCCCATCATCATCACACTCCACCTCTTTAGACATGAATTTTCATTCCCCATCATGGCTTTCTTCTGAATATGGGTGCTCAAATATTTGTTCATCACCACACACAACCTCTTCATGTTCCTCTTGCATGGTTTCCAGTAAGAGACCAGAAGCATAAAAAAGTATGTAAAGAACATCTCGGAGTGTCCAAGTGTGGGATCACATGTCTCCTGGGACTCATAATGGAGGGAATAAGGAGGACCAGATTGAGGATTGTGCGGTCCAGCCTCTTGGCTAGTGGATGGGTGGCTGAGAATTTCGGCTTCCCTTCCAATGTCTGGGGCAGGGACAATTGAATGCTGCACTGGGACAAAAAAGTGGATGTGGTTGCTGATGTTTTTGTGTATGTGCAAGTGCAAGTTGTGGGCAGGAAGACTCAACGCCTAGTTCATAGACAGCAGATTGGGAAGGACATAGTACAGTGGAAGTGGCAGTGGGTTCACTCATGGTCACAGGTTTTGTACCCAGGTGTCCCACCCACCCACTGGCATGCTTGGCTGACAAGTACTTGAGCATACTGTTGGTGCTCAGGTTAGCAGTGGTTTGCCTCTGCTTAACTTGGTATGGCAGATGCTGCAAATTACTATCCTTTTGTCAGAAGTACTTTTAGAAAAAAAACTACCATACTTGGGAACAAAGCTCTCATGGCCTAGGATTTAGCTAAGTAGGAGTGCTCTCTGGTACAGTTGAACGAGGTCTCCATCTAGTTAAACCACAGCCTATTCCTGCTTGTTGTGGTGCTTTGGATCCTTCACCTTCTGTGCTGTTGTGCTCGCTATGCATTCCACCCTGCCAGGTTGGATCAGTGGCTTTATCAGCCACCACCTTGTCTTCCAATTCATCAATTTTTTTCTTCTACCTGAGTTAGACTGATCTGATGGCAACTGTGTCCCATCATCATCACACTCTACCTCTTTAGACATGAATTGTCATTCCCCATCATGGCTTTCTTCTGAATATGGGTGCTCAAATATTTGTTCATCACCACACACAACCTCCTCATGTCCCTCTTGCATGGTTTCCAGTAAGAGACCAGAAGCATAAAAAAGTATGTAAAGAACATCTCGGAGTGTCCAAGTGTGGGATCACATGTCTCCTGGGACTCATAATGGAGGGAATAAGGAGGACCAGATTGAGGATTGTGCGGTCCAGCCTCTTGGCTAGTAAGACTGGACTGTGGAGAGGATTTGGGGTTGCTGCTTCTAAACAGAATAATAGCATTGTCTGCCATCCCATCCACAACTTATTTGGACCATGTCCACTTCTCCATCCCTGTACCAGTTTTTTGCATAATGAATGGGGTACGCAGCTTACAAATTGTGTCTGCATAGATCAGTAGTATTAGGCATATGCTGACAGTGCTGATATTTAGAATTTCCCTTTTTCAAGAGGTGTGTGTAGGTAAAATTCTCTACCTAGCTGCAACTTTTCGGCTGTCACTAGGAAGCCTCCTAAAATCCTGCTATCAATTTGTGCTTGAGTATGTCAGCAGCATTTGGAGCACACTGACAGAGCTGGTATTTAGAACTTCTTTTTTTTCAAGGGCTGTGTGAATAAAATTTTCTATCTAGCTGCAATTTCTCAAATGTCACTAGGAAGCCACTAAGCCCTGCTACCAATTTGTGGCTGAGTATTTCAGTAGTATTTGGCATTTACCTACAGATCTGGTTTTTAGAATTTCCCTTTTTCAAGGGGTGTGTGTCAACCTAAGTAATGCCACAACAAAGATGGCTATGACATTATTGTGATTGGCAAGTAATCCCAGCATGTTTAGTAACTGGAAAATCAGTCACCAAACATACTGGATGGATCACTTGAATTTTGTGAAGTGAGGACCCAAAAACTCGATGAGTACCGAGTATTTTAAATACCACACTATTCATATGAATGACCAATAGGGTATATTCACTCATCACTAGTTAATCGCAAACTTGATGATTGTAAGATCACGTCTCTGTAGAGGCCAGACTTCCAGGACTCCTTGTTCTTCTTAGCACTAAAGATAGTTCTAAATGATATTGGCTTCATTTTTGGGGTGATTGTCCTACTACTGAAATAATTTGGAGCCAATCAGACAAGTATCTGATGTTATTGTATGTTGGTTAAGTATCTGCCAATAATTTTCAGCATTGAGGAGACCATGTATTCAGACTAAATCCCCAACTTCATTTGCTGAAATGCAACCCCTAATTTGCAAGGAACCTCTGCTATGCTGTACTGTTGCCTGCAGACATCACTATTGTTGTGCTATCAACCCATTCAGTGAAAAAACTGCCTTTTGTTACAAATATTAAACATTTTTATTAATTAATCAAGAGTAGAGGTGAGCAGATAAGGCAAAATTCAAATTCATTTCGCAAAGACATCATTCTCCCCAAATTGAATGTTTTTTGTGTTCCTCTGGATTCTATCTAGACTTCAGAGTGTTATGAAGGTAACATGGAAAAAATAAAAAAATATTTATACTCACAATGTCACTCACCTCTCTGGCCTTTCCATTCCTCACCATTACCTGTCCAGCTATCATCATATATTCTTAACAATGTTATGAATGATAAATTCTCCCAGGTCTCTACACATCAGGTCAGGACTTCCTGCTCTGATGAAGCCCAGAATGGTTCTGCGTAACCCTAAAGACATTATAATATGATGTCACTAAGTACGCAGTGACCTTGCGTGTGCATGTGTGGACATATGCTGGACTTCATCGAGTAAGTACAAGTATTTTCTTATCCTTTTATGGCTTCAGAACCACCAATTGCCATTTTGCTGAATCTGCAAGGAAGCCAGTTACAAAGAATCCACATTTTGCCAATTGTTTTCATATTTGAGAAAACTTTATTTTTAATCTCATTAATTCCTTCAGTACTAGTCCAGAGCACATGTTCCCATTTTTCAGCACCCCAGTAGATATGTTTTCATTGCATAGTAGTTTGTATTGGCTTTGTTTCAATTTTGAAAATATGGATGTTTAGCAGCAATTTGTCTATGAAGACCACTTCTGGCTAGACTTCTCTAAATAGCAGATAGTGGCTGCCTGTTCTGAGCTGATAGTGTAATGAGGTGAGCAATTCAGATTGTATTATTGAAATGGACACTGAAGTGAGCATTACACAGTCCGATACTGCCCCCTTGTGGACAATTGCTGAAATGACTAGAGAGGAAAAAAACAACATTGATTGCTGATCCCCTCCCCCAACAGCCTTGTGCTGAGGAAGAGAGAGGGAGGGAGATCAGTCCAGACACAGAGTTGAGCAAGGGAAGATCTGCCTGTGGATGTCTGTTGAAAGTGGACTATTTTGCTACACCTTGCCGGAAAAATCACCCCGCAGAAGCCCCTGCGACTGATCCTGGGCCACTGGACTTTGGTGCTGTGTATCTGGCCGCTCTGCAAAACCTTGCCCGCCGAGCACCCAGGGTGCATGTGCAGGGGCCGTGACCGACATAAGGGAGCCAGTTGTACTGCCGTGATCTTCCTTCTGCTGCTGCTCGGTGTGCCCTGAGACTGGGAAAGACTAACAAAGAAAATTCTGTTACCTGCGGAAGGAGACCAAAGAAGAAGACTGATGAGATCCCCAGGCCTGCGACGTGAGAGCGACATCTTCTTCTGTGATAGACTGGTACGTGATTTTAGGGAAAGTTAGGGAAAGATACCTTCATTGTTGTGTTTTTTTCTTGCTGCGTACCCGGCAGAAGTGAAGATCCAGAGACTCTAATATATACAAGTGCACATATAGTTTGGTTGCCAGTAAAGAAACGTTATTATCGGTTAAACCTGAGTATGGGGATTCTGTTGAGAAAAATCATACACACACACCCGCGGCCTTACCACCGGTCGCTACATCTGGCGTAGTCGGCAGGATGTGTGATCAACAGAATCTCCTCCCGGTAGTAGCTTATAACCAGACTTATACTACGGCCTGCAGGTCCATATCCGGTGCCAGCACTCCGAACAGTGACACGGAAGAATTGAAGCAGATAGTAGCAGAGTTGCAGAAACAGATACTACAGCTACAGCTCATGCTAGACCAACAGGCGGACAGGCAAGCGAGACAGCAACCCAGCCGGCCTGTGGGAAGGTGCTGGACATGCGGCGACCCCCGCCATAGGGC
The DNA here is from genome assembly GCA_033576535.1 of Allobates femoralis. NCBI lineage: Eukaryota > Metazoa > Chordata > Amphibia > Anura > Aromobatidae > Allobates > Allobates femoralis. The sequence goes on from JARQOC010000005.1 coordinate 186,985,476, forward strand.
AAAACCGTTGTCCGCATCCTCCACCCGTGGTCCGATATACCAGAACCAGCAAGTCATGCCCCACAACAGCAGCCACCTTTAAACTAGACGCCCCCGCCAAAGCGGCTCGCTCGGCAGGGGAGATCAGGGAAAAGGGTGTGAAGAGACAGAGCCAGACCGATAAGCAAGTGCTGGCCACTCGGGTCCAGGGGACGGTGAAGTGGTTTAATGTCCGCGATGGGTATGGCTTCATCAACAGGAATGACACAAAGGATGACGTGTTTGTACATCAGACTGCCATAAAGCGTAACAATCCTCGTAAGTGCCTCCGCAATGTTGGTGATGGGGAGGTGGTAGAGTTTGATGTTGTGAAGGGAGAGAGGGGTACAGAGGCCGCCGACGTCACCGGTCCTGGGGGTGTTCCCGTTAAAGGAAGCAGATTTGCCCCCAACCGGTGCCGCTACCGCCGGCGATCCTACTCTCCCCGGGTAGAAAACGTGACTGAGATTATTGGAGATATTGTGAGCCCTGAACAAGGGAGCGAAGGTGAACGGGGGGATGACGGTTTCCCCCAACAGAGGTCCCTCCCCCGCCGGAGATCAATCCCTGTGATATCAACGGCCATCACTGCCTTGGAGCCGATGGTTGTTGGCAGGGACTGTCAACCTTTAAGTGGGGGGGTATGTAATGAGGTGAGCAATTCAGATTGCATTATTGAAATGGACACTGAAGTAAGCATTACACAGTCCGATACTGCCCCCTTGTGGACAATTGCTGAAATGACTAGAGAGGAAAAAAACAACATTGATTGCTGATCCCCTATCCGAACAGCCTTGTGCTGAGGAAGAGAAAGGGAGGGAGATCAGTCCAGACACAGAGTTGAGCAAGGGAAGATCTGCCTGTGGATGTCTGTTGAAAGTGGACTATTTTGCTACACCTTGCCGGAAAAATCACCCCGCAGAAGCCCCTGCGACTGATCCTGGGCCACTGGACTTTGGTGCTGTGTATCTGGCCGCTCTGCAAAACCTTGCCTGCCGAGCACCCAGGGTGCATGTGCAGGGGCCGTGACCGACTTAAGGGAGCCAGTTGTACTGCCGTGATCTTCCTTCTGCTGCTGCTCCGTGTGCCCTGAGACTGGGAAAGACTAACAAAGAAAATTCTGTTACCTGCGGAAGGAGACCAAAGAAGAAGACTGAGGAGATCCCCAGGCCTGCGACGTGGGAGCGACATCTTCTTCTGTGATAGAGTGGTACGAGATTTTAGGGAAAGTTAGGGAAAGATACCTTCATTGTTGTGTTTTTTTCTTGCTGCGTACCCGGCAGAAGTGAAGATCCAGAGACTCTAATATATACAAGTGCGCATATAGTTTGGTTGACTGTGATATAAACATGTTTGCCAGTAAAGAAACGTTATTATCGGTTAAACCTGAGTATGGGGATTCTGTTGAGAAAAATCATACACACACACCCGCGGCCTTACCACCGGTCGCTACAATAGCACTGCTGGACATCTGATACATTTGAAAGGAAATACACATGATGCGTCTTTTATCTGTAGCACTAACTTTGTTTTTACATCTCTGGTCACCAACATTGCTAATTTCTTTGTGCTTATACAAATGAGAATCTTGGAATCTTTGCTTGGCAGAGACCTTGCTGATGCAGTATAACTACCTTGTATTTTGTGGCTGTGCTCAATCTTGCCATGGTGTATAACCAGACATGAACTTGTCTTCTGCAACCAAACCTTTGTAGGATAGTTAATCATGGCTGTTTAGAGTTAAGTGAAGTTTCAACCTACATATGAAAATAATGCTCATTATCACAATTATTATAATTGGTTTCTCGCACACTTGGCTTTAATAGTACAATATCTCTGATTTTGTACAATGTACTTAAAATAATTTATGCTGTTTTGAAGTCAAAATTATTGATTTGATTTTGCATTTTTTGCACACTTAAAACCATTGCACAGTATGATAGAGGATGTTCAGCTTTGCTGTAGAAATATCAGCCTTTTAATGGTTTACACCATGCAGATTTCTTAGCCTTCCAAGTCAAGACTGATGATGATCTACATATTGCATCTTGTATGTGGATTATGAAAATACATAGTCATTTGCCTGCAATAGCTCCTGCTGCTGTGGAGCAGATTTTAAAGGCGACCAGTCAGCTGATTTATGCTGCTGCCTATAAGAGTAGAATAAAGTAGAGTCATTTATGTGTGAAGATGTTTTAGTTTTACAGAAAATAATATTTGTTTCTGTAATACAGAAGCTTGATGCTTTTATGAATAACACGTCCTCCACCTACTGACTTGCAGCGGATGGGAAATTTTCTCCTTATGCTCCTTAGGTATCGGCCACTTGTAAACAAAGACTGGGGAGGGACAGCTGTAATGTCTGCACTAAATCGACGGGGGATGGGAGAGGCAAGTAGTACTTTTTTCTCTCACAATGAGCCACTGTTTGTACCAGCCAAGGAGACACATACAACCAAATTTTAAGTTTCACTGCAACCAACAAAAGTAGAATTGTATTCATGGATGCTCCAGGTGGAACAGCAAAGCCATTTTTAATCAACTTCCTTCTGGTGAAATTTGCGCAACAACAAAAGATTGCACTTCAAATGGCATCTTCTGGAATTGCACATTTAACTGGTGGTAGGACAACACATTTGACATTCAAGCTACCACTTAACCTGTCTCACAGTGACAGCTCAGTGTGCAACATTAGCAAGGGATCAAGACAGGCCAAACTGCTTCAAAAGTGCAGTTCCATCATTTGGGATGAATGCACTATGTCACACAAGAGGGCTCTGGAAGCAGTGGACAGACTGTTGCAAGACATGCATGGGAGCATTTCTAGAATGGGAGGTGTAGTTTTTGTTTCAATCCCTATAGATGAACTCAGTGCTTGCCTCAAAACATCATACCTTTGGAGACAAGTGAAGAAAATGTCACTGAACACAAACATGAGGGTCCACATGACAGCCGATGCTTCTGCTGGACTGTTCTTGAGCCAGTTGCTGACTATTGGAGATGGTAAGGCCCCAGTAAACTCAACAACTGGACTGATCATGTTTCCAAGCAACTTTTGCTACATTGTGACATCCAATGAGGAGCAAAAAGAAAAGAATTTCCAAACATTCAACACAGCTTCAGAAAATCTGGCTGACTATGTGAAAGGGCTATTCTAGCACTGAAAAATTATAGCATCAACAAGATCAATCTTTAAATTCTAAGTCTCCTTCTAGGTTTGTGTAGGATATACAAATCAGTGGATATAATGACAGAACCTGCTCAAATATTCTTCTGTCCAACTGATTTCCTCAACCTCTTGGAACCACAAAGGCTTCTTCCCCATAACCACTTCACTAAAACCTGGAGCACCTATTCTGCTGTTGAAAAATTTAGATCCATCAAAGCGGTGTAACGGAAAAAGACTCTTGATTAAGAATCTGTTTCCTCATGTAACTGAAGCAACTATTTTGCCAATATGTGCCAAATGAGAGGATGCTTCATTCCAACAATTCCACTCATTCCATCTGATTTGCCTTTCACTTTTAAATACTTCCAGTTTGACAGGCATTTGCAATATCAATTAAGAATGTTTAGAAACAGTCCTTGAAAGTAGCAGGAATTGATTTGCAATCTCCATGCTTTTCTCATGGTCAACTTTACATAGCCTGATCAAGAGTTGAAACAGCTAAAAATCTGTTAATCTTTACATCAGGAGGAAACACAAATAATGTAACTTATCAAAGGATTCACAAATAAGGAGGTGCAGAAAAAGTAGTTCACATTACTTGGGTAATCATTTAGTTCATTTGTATTGCATATCTGTGGTGTTTAACAGTACCTTCTCACGCCACAACCGCGGGAGACATTTTTGGCGGCGATATTTCGTCCTGCAAATATTGCTGCCAAATTGCCTCCTTATTGCGGCGTGTATTTCGGGAATTTGGCGGCAATAAGACAAATGTCGCCTGGTTTAAATTTTACAGCACTGCTCTAAAATCAAAACCAGGTGACATTTGTCTTATTGCCGCCAAATTCCCAAAATACACGCCGCAATAAGGAGGCAATTTGGCAGCGATATTTCACCACCAAAAATGTCTCCCGCGGTTGTGGCGTGAGAAGGTACCCTAATGGGAACTAACCAGCAGGATTTAGGGCTATAAAGTGAAGCCAGTGCCTTATAGGCACTGGGATGCTGCATGCAATCATACCTTTACTTCAATGATTACATGTATGATTGCTGAGAAAACTGTTATCAAAGACAGGGAAAACAGTCCAGCAAATTAGCATATGTGCAGCACAGCATCACTGAGGGGTTGTGTTTATTTTTATTAGAGCCCTGTGGGCTCTAAGCTAAGCCCTCTCTCTCAAAATTCCTCCCTCCCTGTCACTATATACCTGGCACATTATGTATGACATACTGCATGGTGATAGCACAATGTCAGGCTCCTTTGTGCCCAAGCTCATCACTCCCTCCTGCACTCCATCTGTCTCCAGCTTCTCACTGCTTCTTCTGTCTGTGATTGCCCGCTCAGCACTGGTAATATTGTAGTTATTACCTTTTGTAGTCAAATCTCTGGTACTTACCATAGTAATTGTTGGTGTGATCTATACTGGAGCCAGCAATATATAACACTGTGTCTGCATTAGATTGGCAGCAAGATACACATTTATAATACTATATGAGCCTGACATTGGTGTTGATTCCCTCCAATTGCTTGCGGACCAATATTGCACTTTATACACTGACATATTAGTTGTGGAGGGGGTTACTATAACATATATTAGTAAGGTGACCATATTGATCTCACTGTGATACAAGGGCACATTATCAAGCAATTATGTATTTCAATGTCTCCCCACTATTTTGCACTTGTGTATATATACCCTAATTTTTTATTTACATTATTGCCGGTAATTCTGCCTTGGAAAATTCAACCTTTATTCTTCTAACCTGATCATGAGTATTATATGTGTGAATTGTATTTTTCAGTCTTGCACCCTGTTTTTACTGTAGTATGTAATGTTAATAAAAGCTGATTTTTACTATATACTGGGTGTTGATAACTTTCTTTAATACCTCCAAAATGGGCGTTGAATCTCCTTATCTATTATATTTTTTTCTGGTCTGTATTTTCTGGCAGATGTCCAATAACTGGTAAAAAAAAATCTTTATATGGTAATCTGCTATCCCAGTACTTTTCTTTTATAACTAATAAAAATGCTTTAGCTCTTGGAAGTAGGGGGAGAAAAAGAACAATATTATAAAAATAAAAAATGGCCTTTGAAAAGTGAGTTAAAATCTTAGAAGAGTTAGGGATTTATTTTTCTTCTGAACCTCTCTGTTATGCTCAAACGTCAATGACTAATACACACTTTACTGTCATCTCGTTATTCCTTTTGAGGTATTGATAGCAAGTGGCTACCTCAGTTGTCATACATAATATAATATTAAATCTACATTTAGGCACCCCTTCATTTTTTTTTCATAGACTGTACAATATCTTCAGAAATAAATGGAAATGTACAAAAATTATGACTTATGGATTTTTTTTATTAGTAGTTCAAAGTAATACAGCAGTAAAACATTGTTGCAATTATAATGAAGAAACAGAATAAACAGCATGTGCAGCAATAAAGTCACCCCTTATTAATACTTGATTGCACAGCCTTTGGCAGCCTCTAAATTGTTCTTGTAGATATCTATAAGCATCTTACATTTCTCAGCTGGTATTTTCTCCCTCTCTTCCTTTGCAGTTTGTTCAAGCTCTTGAATGTTTTCAGGGTTCTTTTTCTCAATGACAGATTTCAGCTCACCCCACAGATTTTCAATGGAATTGAGGTCAGGACTCATTGCTGCCATTTTAAAACAGTCTAATTTATTTTTCCACCATTTCTTTGTACTTTTGAATGTGAGCTTAGGGTCATTATCTTGTTGGAGGACCCATGATCTTTGACTCAAACCAACTTTTCTTATATTGGGTAGGACATTACTCTCTAAAATCTCTTGATACATCTCATGATTTCTGTGATACAGTCAAGGCCTCTCGTACCAGATGCAGCAAAGCAGCCATGCAGCATTATGGACCCTCCACCATTCTTAACTGTTGGTAGGGTGTTCTTTTCCTTAAAAGCTTCATTGCACTGTATGTAAACAAACTGTTGCTTTGCATTGCCAAAAATATTTATTTTTGTTTCATCTGTTCACAAAACATTTTCTCAAAAGGATTGTGGTTTGTCAAGGTACTTTTTGGCAAGGATAAGTTGGTCTTTTTATGTCTTTACTACAGCAATGGTTTCTTCCTTGGCCTTTGCCCATAAATCTCTGTTTGGTTTAGTGTGCAGCATATGGTACTAATTGATACCATGATCCCAGACTGTTCCAGATTGGTCTTCAGGCCTTTGAATGTTTGATCTGTTTTTTTTCCACCATTCAAACCAACCTTCAAGACATTTCTTGTCAAGTTTCCTCTTTCCCCCACGTTCAGGGACGTTCTTCACGGCTCCATACTTGGAAAACTACAGTCATGGCCAAAAGTTTTGAGAATGACACCAAAATTATATTTTCACATGATCTGCCCTCTGGTTTTTATTTGTGTTTGTCTGATGTTTATATCACATACAGAAATATAATTGCAATCATATTATGAGCACCAAAAGGTTATGTTGACAGTTAGAATGAGTAAATGCAGCAAGTCAATATTTGCAGTTTTGACCCTTCTTCTTCAGGACCTCTGCAATTCTCCCTGGCATGCTCTCAATCAACTTCTGGACCAAATCCTGACTGATAGCAGTCCATTCTTGCATAATCAATGCTTGCATTTTGGCAGAACTTGTTGGATTTTGTTTGTCCACCCGTCTCTTGATGATTGACCACAAGTTCTCAATGGGATTAAGATCTGGGGAGTTTCCAGGACATGGACCCAAAATCTCTATGTTTTGTTCCCTGAGCCATTTAGTTATCACCTTTGCTTTATGGCAAGGTGCTCCATCATGCTGGAAAAGGCATTGTTGGGCGCCAAACTGCTCTTGGACGGTTGGGAGAAGTTGCTCTTGGAGGACATTCTGGTACCATTCTTTATTCATGGCTGTGTTTTTAGGCAAGACTGTGAGTGAGCCGATTCCCTTGGCTGAGAAGCAACCCCACACATGAATGGTTTCAGGATGCTTTACTGTTGGCATGAGACAAGACTGGTGGTAGCGCTCACCTCTTCTTCTCCAAATAAGCTGGTTTCCAGATGTCCCAAACAATCGAAAAGGGGATTCATCAGAGAAAATGACTTTACCGCAGTCCTCAGCAGTCCACTCCCTGTACCTTTTGCAGGATATCAGTCCGTCCCTGATGTTTTTTCTGGAGAGAAGTGGCTTCTTTGCTGCCCTGCTTGAAACCAGGCCTTGCTCAAAGAGTCTCCGCCTCACAGTGCGTGCAGAAGCACTCACACCAGCCTGCTGCCATTCCTGAGCAAGCTCGGCACTGCTGATAGTCCGATCCCGCAGCTGAAACAGTTTTAAGATGCGGTCCTGGCGTTTGCTGGTCTTTCTTGGGCGCCCTGGAGCCTTTTTGACAACAATGGAAGCTCTCTCCTTGAAGTTCTTGATGATGCGATAGATTGTTGATTGAGGTGCAATCTTTCTAGCTGCGATACTCTTCCCTGTTAAGGGCCTGTCACACGCGTCAATGTTGTCAGTGAGATGATCGCTGACGACATTGACGGCTGATCGCTGGTGAGCTGTCACACAGGCAGACTCACCAGCGATCAATTGACCAGAAACATCGTGGAAACGATTTAAATATCGTTTCCACGATGTCTTGCTCCCGCTGCCAGGCTGCTGGAAGCGGGAGCAGGCTGGTCTCCAAGGTAAACTGCGGGCATCTAGGCAGCGCGCGCTGCCTAGATACCCGACGTGTACCTTAGTTACCAGCCTCCTCCGCTCACCGGCTGGTATCTAAGGTACACAGCGGGTAACTAGGGACCCTAGTTACCCGCTGTGTACCTTAGATACCAGCCGGTGAGCGGAGGAGGCTGGTAACTAAGGTACACGTCGGGTATCTAGGCAGCGCGCGCTGCCTAGATGCCCGCAGTTTACCTTAGTTACCAGCTCCCAGCGCTTGTGAGAGGCGCTGGGAGCTGGAATATCGCTACTCCCGGTGTCACACGCAGCGATGCTGCGTGTCCACCGGGCGACAATCGCCAGGTTTTAGAGCAGGTTCTAAAACCTGGCGATCATCAACCAGCGATTTATCGCTGGTTGATTCAGTATGTCACACGCGTCAATATCGCTGCAACGTCACGTGCAGCCGATATCGTGCAGGCGATATTGACGCGTGTGACACCCCCTTTAGGCCATTTTTGTGCAGTGCAATGATGGCTGCACGTGTTTCTTTAGCGATAACCATGGTTAACTGAAGAGAAACAATGATACCAAGCACCAGCCTCCTTTTAAAGTGTCCAGTGGTGTCATTCTTACTTAATCATGACTGATTGATCGCCAGCCCTGTCCTCATCAACACCCACACCTGTGTTAATGGAACAATCACTAAAACAATGTTAGCTGCTCCTTTTAAGGCAGGACTGCAATGATGTTGAAATGTGTTTTGGGGGGTTAAAGTTCATTTTCTGGGCAAATATTGACTTTGCAAGTAATTGCTGTTAAGCTGATCACTCTTTATGACATTCTGGAGTATATGCAAATTGTCATTAGAAAAACTGAAGCAGTAGACTTTGTTAAAATTAATATTTGTATCATTCTCAAACCTTTTGGCCATGACTGTACTTAATAACATTGCACAGTATTAAATCTGGAATACCAAGATGTTTGGAGATGGCCTTGTATCCTTTGGAAGTCTTTTGTTTGCTAATAATAGCAGTTCTGATGTCCTCAGACAGGTCCTTTGTCTTCACCATTGTGACAAAGAACAGAGCCTAACGTGGCTTTTAAAACACTGAAGTCGTCATTCATTGACTAATTCATGTCACATGGGCACCAATCACAGGTGATTCTCATTTGTGATTTAACAGAGGTGATCAAAATGCGTTTCCAAACTAATTGAATGTAAAGTGTGCCAATACAAATGTCACAGCAAGCTTTAGGTTTTTCTTTTTTTTGCAACCCATTGTTTTTTTTTTTTTAATTGTTGTTTATCATTTGCTCTTTTACATTTAACACGAGTGCTGTATACAAAAAAGGTATTTCACTTGATTTTTTTTTAGGAGATCTTCCGCATTATGCACTTAAACTTCATGGGTGCCAATAACAATGGTCTGGACTGTAAATACTCGCGTATAAGCCGAGTTTTGGGCTGAAAAGTCCCTTCCTCGGCTTATACGCGAGTCACAGTGTATTTGCTGTGGGGGGGGCTGTGACCGGGTGCTGGAGGAGGCAAGAGGGGGCCGCGGTGACCGCGGGCGGTCACGAGGGGCCGCCTCATTAGTGTAATGAATATGCACCCTCATTGCCTACTGGTGATCTAGGGTCTAGATCAGGGGTCTCAAACTCCAGGCCTCGAGGGCCGCACACAGTGCAGGTTTTCAGGATTTCCATAGTATTTGACAGTTGGTAATCAAATAACCAACTGTCAAACTCTAAGGAAATCCTGAAAACCTGGACTGTGTGCGGCCCTCAAGGCCTGGAGTTTGAGACCCCTGGTCTAGATGGTGTCCGCCCACTTAGTAGTGGGGTAGGGTGGACAAGGAGGACTTGGGTGTCAGCGATAGGACTCATCGGACCTGAAGTCACTTTGTCGCAGTCGATGAGCAAGCAGACATTGACCAATGTGTGTACTAAGAACTTTAGATTTAAAAAAAATAAGAATTTTGAGTTTTTTGAAAAAAAATGTAAGCTTTTAAATTTTTTCTCATATATTATACAGCTTGTCAGCATATGTACATCATTGGTAGTAGCTGAGTGCTGCAAGGTTTTTTCCTAGTATATTAACCCAGCATCCCTGCTGGCCCCAGTTCACATTGTCTGTGAGTGCTGTGCAGTTTTTTCTCTTTTATATTTATATATATACTAGCTGGGTGCCCGATGCACATGCATCGGGATTCTAGCAGAGCGAGTCTCTGACTCGCAATGGCCGCTTCGCGGCCAATGCTTTGCGCTGCTAAGGCGACTCGCCATGGCCGCTGCGCGGGCATAGCGAGTCGCCTTAGAACTGCTCGCAATGGCCGCTGCGCGGCCAATGCTTCGGTCGTATCCACATGACGACATTGACTCGCAGCGCGAGCGGACTCAAAAGGGGCAAAAATCCCATTCGTGATTATATAATAGATATATATACATATATATACATATATATATTCATATATGTAAATATGCACATGTGTGCCTACTTGTTTATGTATGGATTATATATGTATAACTATATACATAGAATTGGTAACAGCTAGAAGATTTGAGATGACACCCGTTTCAGCATGTCCTTACAGGCTTGTTAGGGGTTGTAATAGTATTATATGTATAATGTTCCTGACCATTATCAAAATAAATCTACTGTTATTGAAACCCCTGTATAATGACCTATAGGCTTTATAATTGGGACAAAAAAGCTTTTCTTAAAGTAAGAAAGAGGAAAAAGAAAGGATAGGAAAGTTAAAGAGAAATAAGATACGGTAAATAAGAAATAAGAATAAAAGGTAAAGAGAAATAAGAATAAAATAACAGAGAGACTGAGAGAGGAAATAGAGGAGATGAAGAAAATACCGGTAAATGGATAGAGGAATGTAGGAAGATGAGAAATGGGGGCATTGAAGAAAGAAGGAATGATAATGATAAATCATTTTTATTTTTCTAAATTGAATTCAATAAAAATTAACCTGAATACAATAAAAGAAAGTTACTACATCGTTACATGTTTTGATTTCTTTATGATGACATTATCATTTCACAAACTGTATGAGTCTATACACCATTAGTACTGTAAAGTATAATAATGAATGCAATTCAGGACATGGTTGACATGTATGTTGACATTTTGTAAGGTTGTTTTAATGGGATGAATTTACCCTGAGAACTATATTAACGAGGACAATTTCTTTTGGTGGCTATGCTTGCCTTAAGGAATGTACTGGTGCTGTGACTCAGCTAATCATTCAAACATAGATAGCTAAATTTTTTATAAATAGAACTGCAATATAGATATTATTTATTTATAGGTGGACACGGACAGTTTGGGGTTCCTATGCACGAAATGATTTTTGGCCCCTCTCCATTTATGGTGAAAAAACCAGAGATTACATGTACTATACATGCTAAATATGTTTGTAGGTGCATATCTTTATAATGCACTGGGGGCATTATAAAGCAACATGGCAGGGATACAGACGGAAACAGACCATATAAAGGGAACACGAGACTTTTATTTTGAGCCTGAGGATAACAAACAATAAATCAGTAGAAAAAACAATGAAGTTTTTGACTGACTAGGTGCTTAGTAATACATCATACCTCTGAATCATATGACCACACGTGTATGTGGCGCTTGACTCTCCAGTCACCTAAATTTAGGTTTAACCATTATGGTACCTTTACACGCCGCTACGGAAGGTTAGAAACAACCGGGTGTCTCACGTGCACGAGCACGTTCCAACGGTTCCTAACGGTACCTGATACCGCCATCTGTAGAGCACCTTCCCTCATTTACACGCCACTACCACAAGGTAATATGGGAGGACCTGGGGCAGCAGGGCCAACACATAGGCGTGCCAGAGTTGTGGATTACGAGACGCTCGTACAATGATTGGACAATGCAATAGCATCATGATTGGCCAGCCAGCGCAGGAAGGCTGGCTAACACATGCTGCTATTGCAATTGTGTAGTGTGACTGATCAGCTCCTTAAATATGATGCCCTATGCAGCGACAACCAATCGTAACGCAGGAGCTTCCACCAATGATCGCTGAAGGGGGGCGGTTTCCCGGAGGCTGTGTTACGCCCCAGGGAGTTAACTAGGTGACGAAAAAACCTTCCTGTACCTCATTTAGACGCCGCTACCATCGGGTTGAAACCAACTTGTTTTAGAGCACTGCTCTGAAACAGGTGTCGACAGTGACAGGTGGCAACAACCTAGTTTACACGCCGATACCGGCTGTTTTGACGGTGCAAGATACATTTGTCTCCAACACCCGGTTGTTTCCAACCTTCCGTAGCGGCGTGTAAAGGTACCATTATGTATATCCTTCTCAGAAACACACCATGTTACTCCAGTATCTGTCCACCCCTGAAGGTTTTCTTCAGCCTTTTATGTGACTGTAATGAGACCACCTACCTCAGGTTAGCTGGCTAAGCCTCCACTACCACCCATACTGGAGCGCTCCACCACCCTGTGCACTTTACTCCTGCCCGCTCTCTCTCCCCCTGAGTGATGTCTTCTCCTCTTTGTGCTTTTTCCTTTGACCTTTTCCCCTGTAAGCTCTCTCTCTCTTCAAATGCACTCTTCCACCTGTGTGCTGTCTTCTCCACCTGTGCTGACTTCTCCCCTCATGTGATCCCTCCTTTGAGCTGTATACCCTTTGTGTGCTCTCTCTCTCCCCCTTGTGAACTTGCCCCTGTGTGCATGTCCATTCCCCTGTGCGCTCTGTCTTCCCCTCTGGGCTCTCTCTGCCCCCTTTGCGCTTTGTCTGCTCTCTGGCCCCCTGTGTGCTCGCCTCACCCCCCCTCTTGCTCTCTCTGTCCCTCATGCGCTTGCCTCCCTGTGCTTCATCCCTCCCCCTTGTCGTGTCCAAAGATGGTGGCAGTGTAAGTGCACATGTGTGCACCGGATCATGCCATCGTCATCTGTGTATACCCAGGTGTCCAAAGATGGCAGCTGCCTGAGTAAGTGTGCATGTCTGCCGGGTATACACATGTACACTTACTCAGTCGGTGATGTGTCAGCAGTAGCAGTTGCTGTGAGCGGCGGTTTTGGGTGGCCGCAGTTGCGGGCAGGTGCGGCACCATTGGCAGTTTTGGACAATGTGCCAGTACTGCCAGTGGGTGCCATATTTGCACACCCATCAATCTCTGCCCCCTGTGTGCGCTCTCTGCCCTCCTGTGTACTCTCTGCCCCCTGTCCATTCTTTCTGCGCCTTGTGCACTTGCCCTCACTGTGTGCTCTCTCTGCCCCCTGTGTTCTCTTTCTGCACCCTGTGCAATCTTACTGCACACTCTGCACTCTCTCTGCCCCCATTGGGTACTCACTGAACCCTGTGCGTTCTCTTGGCCCCCTGTGCTCTCTCTTCTCCCCTATGCACTTTCCGTGCCCCCTGTGCTTTTTGTGTCCTTCTGTGCACTCTTTTTGCCCCCTATGAGCCCCCGTGTGCTCTGTGCCCCACTTTTGTGCTCTTTTCACTCTCTGCTGTCTCTCTCTCCCTTTGTGGTGTACAAAGATAGTGGAGTGAGTGGGTACAAATGCACATTCTGGATCACACCGCCACCATCTTTGCATACCTAGGTGTCAAAAGATAGCAGCCACACAAGTAAGTGCGCATGTGAGTGCATGCCCAGTTACTCCAGCAGAGAGGTGCGGTGGCAAGAAGCAGCTGAGGAGATGCGGCGGTGATGTATAGTAGCGGTTTTGGGTTTCTCTTTATTTGTGTTGTTCCAATACACATAAAGAAATAAACATGTGTATGCCAAAAAGATGTGTAGTTGCAATAATTTCCTGGGAGCAATACTTCATTTTCAACAATGTCAAGGGTGCCAAACAGAAGTGAGTTACCTAATTTAAATACGTATTTGGTTCAGTTCGCTGAATGGGCATATGTTTGCCGAATAGAATGGCAAACAGTTTGCCAAACTTCCGAACCTCATTGAAATCAATGGGAGACAAAATCAAGGACCTAGAAAACACCTTCAAAGGGGCCCAAAAGCTGCCAAACACAGCTCAAACTATTTTATAGTGCTGCCCCACTCTGTTGTGCTTCCTAGAGTATTACTTACCAAGCTTCAGCACCACTGTCACCCAGCTTCTCAGTCTGCTAATGAACCTACCTGCTCTCCCTATGATTGGTTAAAGTCAGACTTAGCCCGCCCATCCACTCTGCCAGCATCTGTGATTGAAAACAGTATGAGAACCAAAGTGATGTCAATTACTGTAAAAATAAATAAATAATTGAACAAATGGGCTTTGCCTTTGTCATATTTGTCATTTCCAGCTAAGTTAACCCAGGCAGCTGGAGGCTGAAATTCTCAGTGTGGTGAAGTCCAAATCTGGCAGTTACCCAGCTCTTCCAGTTGCCCTGGTGCTGGTGGCAGACTGGGTAATAAGGGATTAATGCCATCTGAAGATTATCTAGCTGACACCAAGTCCTAGATTGATATTGTCAGGCCTATGTTAGACCCAGCCATTATCAAAAAATACACAACACAGAGAAAAATAATTTAAAATAAAACACACAGACATCCATGTTTCCAGTCTTTATTACCACCAAACATATCGTCCGATGGTAATCCACATCCAGCATGAGCTGTCCTGTGACGAACCATTTTAGTTCTGCTACATCTTTGTTAGCAGAGACATGTCTGCCCACTGGGAGTAGCACTCAGACATTGCCAGCCAGATTCCTGAGCTGAATGGTGACGTCAAACAGTTAATCTCAGGACAGAGCATATGTGGCTCAGCAGAGTCCTCAGATGAACTCTCTCACAGCACCATGCTCACAGCATACTGTCAGTGTGAAGTTGCTACTCCCGGTGAATGGACATCTGTCTTCTCAAAGGGATGTAACAGTGCTGCAGATCTTCAAGGGACCTCGCTGTGGATTATTGTCAGAGGTTATGTTTGAGGGTAATAAAGAGGTGAAACAGGGATGTCTCTGTGTTGTGTGTTTTTATTTTTTACATATAGATTGATAATGGCTCAGTCTAACATAGACCTGAGCTTGATGTCAGCTCCCTAATTCTCAGCTGACATTAGCCCCTTTTTACCCAGTCTGTCACTGGCACCAGGTCAAATGGAAGAACCAGGTACGCTCTTTCAAATTTTTTTTTTAATTCTTTATTTAAATAGTTAAAAAAGGGGCTCCCCTGTATTTTCATTACCAGCCAAGGTAGGCAGGCAGTGGCAGTGGGGGTTGGCAACCTGCAGCTGTCTAATTTATCTGGCAATTTAAAATACAGCAAAGCCTATAGAGCATGTTCACACATGTTTGCTCTGACTCAGGTTTATCTGTATTTTCATTTAACTACTTGTCTTCTGACAAGTTAGGGAGAGGCCCACCCTTCCCTTTCCTGAGCAGAGCTGTTATATTGCATCTCATTTCTGTGAGCCCATTTGGGACCCGGTCAAACTCGGCATCCTGCTTCCAATGAGGTCAGTGTGCACAATGGCAGGTCATAATACTTTTAGAGTAGGGACTGTCCTGAAATGGGTCACCTTGTCATGGTGGAATGGCTTAAATACATTTTTTGCAAAAAGGGCAAGTGTTGGCCTAATGCATATTATTCTGTATGTATTGCAACAACTATTGTTTGTTTAATATGATGTGATTTTATGTCTGCATGAATATTGTTCAGATGTCAACAAAGTTAAAAAAAAAAAGTCCTCATTCAGAGACAGGATGTTCCTCCCCAGCTCCCAGCATGTACATTCTAGTATGGAACTGGAAGCTGAAAGTCACAGCAAATTTCTCTCTCCCTCTCCAGAAACCAGATTGATCCTATTCTCATGTTGTCAGCTGGATGTTGTTAATTCTCAATAAATGAACATTCTCTGTTGCTCGCTGTGGACATCACACTGATTAACGCGCTGCTAACAGGTTATGGGCCCAGGAATCGCAGAAGTCCCAGACCTCCAGAGCACAGAGATAGAAAGACAACAGTGAGCTGAGAAGAAGTAAAGATGGCCACTACCAGCAGCTCAGCAAAGTTTACAGTGCCAAGCCTGAATAACCAGAACTACCAATCCTGGAAATTCAAGGTGAAGATGCTGCTGATAAGAGAAGGTACGTGGAAATACACTCAGGAGCCCAAGCCTGACCCAGTACCACAGGACTGGCTAGAGATGGATCAGAAAGCACAGAGCACCATATCACTCAGCATAGAGGATGATCAGATCGTGCATGTGTGTAAGTGTGAATCTGCAAAGGAAATGTGGGAGCAGCTGCAGAAAGTACATGAGAGGATAAATTTAGGTAACAAACTCTATTTAATGAGAAAGCTATATCAGTCTAAGCTACACAGTGACCAGGACATACAGGACTACATTAGAAGCACTCTAAGTACTGTAGAGCGCCTGCGGGGCATTGGGGAAGATATGAAGGACTTCCATGTAGCAGCACTGCTACATAGTGGTCTCCCAGAAAGCTATGACACGCTTGTAACTGCACTAGATGCACGTCCAGATGATGAGCTTACATTGGAGTACGTCAGAGGAAAGCTTGTAGATGAATATAAGAGAAAGGCAGAAAGTGTGAGCAGCAAAGTATGCAACAAGGAAACTGCTTTACAAACACAGGACGTGCCCACCAGCAGAAGCCACCCTAAAGAAACACGTGAATGTTTTGTATGCAAGAAGCCAGGTAATTTAAAAGCTGAATGCAGAGTCTGGAAAGCTAAAATGAATCAGCTGAAGAAGCAAAACAGTAAACAAAGAGTTAAGAGTGCTATATTTGAAAATAATGATCCTGTAAATACTGAGGCTGCATTCACATTAGTCAATGCATTTAAATCAAAGCATGCGTGGTGTATAGATTCTGGTGCAACCAGTCACATGACCAATGACAGAGACTTCTTTACTAAGCTTAACCAAAGCAAGTCAGAGAAAGTGATAATGGCGAATGGTCAGTGTATGAACTCAGATGGCATAGGAGATGGCTATATTGATTGTAACATCTCTGCAACGCAAAGCAAAAGGATACATGTAAATGATGTGCTATATGTGCATAGTCTTGAAAGTAATCTATTATCGTGAAAAAGCTTACAAAACGAGGGAATGAAGTTACGTTTAAGCACGATAGCTGCATCATCTCAAAGGAGGGTCACACACTAGCAAAAGGAAAAATCAAAGATGAACTGTATCAGTTGAAATGTAAAGAGTGTGTATGCACAGCTAAGCAAGAAATGCACAAGAACTGTATTCATGTATGGCACAGACGGCTTGCATATAGAGACCCAGAAGCAATAAGAAAGTTATTTCAAGAGCACTTAGCTGATGATATTACAATTGATCCATGTAACCAGACAATGAGGTGTACCAGGTGTATCAAAGGTAAAATGTCCAGAAAGGCCTTTCCTAAGAAAAGTACTACAAGAACAGAACAGCCACTAGATTTAATACACACAGATATCTGTGGCCCAATGCGTATTCAGACCCCTGGAAAGAAGAGATATTTTCTTACATTTATCGATGACAATTCAAGATATACAGTTGTCTATCTACTTCACAACAAAAATGAAGTTCCAGAGAAACTTGAAATATATCTAGCTGAAGTATATAACAAGTTTGGGAGAATGCCAAAAATTCTACGTGCAGATAATGGGGCTGAATATAACAAGTAATGAGACACAGAGCATTTTAAAGAAAAATGGAATCATATTTCAGACTACTGTACCATACAACCCTGAGCAAAATGGTGTAGCAGAAAGAAGGAACCGAACACTCTGTGAAAGCGGAAGGAGTATATTATTTGATGCAAATCTGCCTACAGAATATGGGGGGGAAGCTATTATGACGGCTTGCTATCTTCAGAACAGACTACCAGGTAAAGCGACAGAGAAAACTCTATTTGAGCAATGGAATAGTGCAAAGCCAAAACTACAGAACATAAGGATTTTCGGAAGCAAAGCATTTTCACACATTCCAAAAGAAAAACTAACTAAGTATGGAATCTCACGCTAAGGAAGACATTCTGGTAGGTTACAGTGAAACCCAGAAAGGTTATAGAATTCTACACCCAGAGACTAACAAGGTCACAATAAGCAAAGATGTAGTGATTGATGAAAATTTTGTGTCACCCAAGTTTTGTGATATTATGCCAGTAGTCCAGATGAAGCAACAACAACAATCTCAGTCACAATCACAAGACAACGAAAGGGAGAATGTACAAGTCTGGCTAGATTCTTCAACCACTGAAGGAACAACAAGAAGCCTTAGGGTAAGTGCACATCTGTCGGTTCTGCATCTTTGCAGACCGACCGGGAAACGGTGGAGACTGGCAGAAACTGAGTTTTCAGCACTCGCCAGTGTCCCTGGTTTTGTTAGCGATTTGCTAACGTTTTGCGATCGCTTTACTAGCGTTTGTACAGTGTGTTATTGGCGATTTTCCCGGCGTGTTCCTTAGCGATTTCCAGACTGGTCTTTGCTGCACTTGTTCAGCAGGACCCGCTGGAAAAACGCTAAAATGAAGTCGCTTGCTCTATCTTTGAGAACCGGTCGGAAACCGGTGAATAAACTAAAATCGTCAAGAAGAAAAACGTTGTAATGTACACAGCATTTCCTAAACTCCATTGACTAGCATGTTAATCCTACGGTGGGTAGGATTAACATAAATTAACATAAAACTCAGCGGGAACCGCCGACGGAAAACGTGCAAAACCAGCCCACAAACCGACTGATGTGCACATACCCTAAGGCTGGGGTCACAGTTGCATGAGTTTTTTTAGTGATTTAACAAAACTCATGAGTTTTTTAAGGTGTGTGATGGCTCCCTGCGTTTTTGGCTGCGTTTTTAAATCCGCACCCAAAAATAGTGCATGTACTATTTTTTGGTGCGTTTGAAAGTGCGTTTTTGTAGAAAACGCATGCGTTTTTATAACATGGGCCCCTATGGAAAATGCATGCAAAAACGCAGTACAATTAGTAACATTTAGTGCCATTCAAAAACCCATGCGTTTTCCATAGGGAGCCCATGTTTTTTTTAACATGGGCTCCTATGGAAAACGCATGCGTTTTTGAATGGTACTAATTGTACATGCGTTTTTGCATGCGTTTCCCATAAGGCCCCATGTTAAAAAACGCATGCCCTAATAGCAAAAACGCATGTCTGAATGTACCATGCGTTTTTGGTGTATTTCCAAAAACGCATGGTACATTCAGACATGCGTTTTTGCTATTAGGGCATGCGTTTTTTAACATGGGCCTATGGGTGCGTTTTACATGCGTTTTGAAACGCAGGTCTCAAACGCTTGTAAAAAATGCTACTGTGACCTAGCTAAGTGAACTGAAATCAGACGTCGTCAGATCAACAAAGGAATACAGCTAAACGTCTATCCTACATTGTCAAACACTACCTGAGTCAGAGCCACAGTCATGGATGAAATGCAAAAACTACCTGCTCATGAAAGAACAAAGTGGATCAATGCCGCTAATGAGAAATGACTCGCTTCATCAACTTCAAACTTGGAAATCACTGAGTTGCCACAGGTAAAAAGGCAATCAAGTGCAAGTGGGTATTTCAAACCAAATATGACTCTGAAGGTAAAGTCCACAGATTTAAAGCGAGGTTGGTCGCAAAGATATTCTCAATAAGGCTGTGTCACAGTACCATTTACATGCATTTTTGAGTCGCGTTTTCAAAACCATGTAAAAACGCACATAGGCCCATGTTAAAACGCATGCCTATAGCAAAAAGCATGTGTCAGTCCATGCTTTGGAGCATATCTAAAAACGCATGCATTTTTGTAGAAAACGCATGCGTTTTTGTAGAACCAATGCGTTTTAACATGGGTTCTATGGAAACGCATGCAAAAACGCATGTCAGTTACCTTTAGTGCAATTCAAAAACGCATGCGTTTCCCATAGGAGCCTGTTAAAAAACGCAATGCGTTTCTACAAAAACACATGTTTTTTAAATGGGTCTATGGAAGCTCTTTTGATGCACAAAAGTATAACTGTACTGCTTTTTGCATGCTTCCATAGGAACCATGTTATAAACGCACGTTTAAAACGCTGCGTTTTTCAAACGTCAAAATTACTGCAGCATATTTTAGGTGCAATTCAAAGCACAAACGCAGACATAACACCTCAAATCATGCTGACATAAAAGATGATGTTGTTAACACTTAAAAAAGCATGGCAACTGACAAGCTAATATGCAGACTATGATGCTACTTTTTCCCCAGTCGCCAAGCAGACAACATTTAGAGCCTTGATGGTCGTAGCTGCTGCACAAAAGATGTTTGTCAGACATTTGGATATCAAGACTGCATTTTTAAATGGTGACATTGAGGAGGACTTATACATGACTCAACCTGAAGGTTATATAAAGGAAGGTGAACAGAACCTTGTTTGCAAACTACAAAAATCTCTTTATGGTCTTAAGCAATTGGCAAGAGCATGGAACACCAAAATGAACAAAGTCTTGTTGGAAGAAGAATTTAAAAGAGGTCAAGCGGATCTATGCCTATATACGAGATATACAGATGGAAAGTGGATGTATATTCTCTTATATGTGGACGATGTAATTGTAGTTCATCAAGAAGAAGCCGAAATTGGGAAAATTACTGAAATTTTGAACTAGCATTTTGAAACAAAAGACCTTGGAAATGTAACATATTATCTAGGAATCCATATCCAGAGAGAGGAAGATGGAAGTTTTCTTCTAAATCAAAGTGCAAAAATTAATTCAATTTTGAATCAGTTTGGAATGACAGAAGCCAAAGGTGTATCAACGCCAATGGAATCATCCTACCTGAAACTGGAAGAAGATGACCTGTTGCCTAACAATGAGAAATATCGACAGGCAGTGGGGGCACTTCTATACATATCGACTATGACTCGACCAGACATTACAACAGCAGTTGGAATATTGTGCAGATATGTGGAGAAACCGGCCAAAAGGACTGGAACGCCGTTAAAAGAGTTCTCCGATATTTAAAAGAGACACAAGGGGTAAATTTAAAATTATCTGCAGCAGGAAATCTAAAACTCACCGGCTATGCTGAAGCAGATTGGGCTGGTGATTTGCATGATCGTAAATCCACAAGCGGATACGTATTTACACTTGGAGAAAGTTCAATCTCCTGGTCTTGTAGAAAACAAGTATCTGTTGCTTTGTCATCCACAGAAGCTGAGTATGTGTCCGCAGCCTTTGCAAGTCAGGAGATCATTTGGCTAAGACAACTGATGGATGATCTTGGTAAACCGTTAACTCAGCCAACGGTGATATATGAGGGCAACCAAGGATGCATCAAACTTGCATGCAGTGAGAAGATCAGTGCTAGAACTAAGCACATCGACGTCAGATATCATCATCTACGTGATTTGATAGATCGTGGCATAATTCAGTTTGTTTATTGTGAGACTGATAAGATGTTAGCTGACATTTTGACCAACCCATTGCCACGACCTAGGTTCCAAGGATTGAGAACCGCTATGGGACTAACAGAATAAGTAGTTGTTGAGTGGGGGTGTTGGCCTAATGCATATTAATCTGTATGTATTGCAACAACTATTCTTTGTTTAATATGATGTGATTTTATGTCTGCATGCATATTAGTTCAGATGTCAACAAAGTAAAAAAAAAAAAAAAAGTCCTCATTCAGAGACAGGATGTTCCTCCTCCAGCTCCCAGCATGTACATTCTAGTGTGGAACTGGAAGCTGAAAGTCACAGCAGATTTCTCTCTCCCTCTCCAGAAACCAGATTGATCCTATTCTCATGTTGTAAGCTGGATGTTCTTAATTCTCAATAAATGAACATTCTCTGTTGCTCGCTGTGGACATCACGCTGATTAACGCGCTGCTAACAGTATGAACCACGTACACTGTGTTTTTAATAGCATTAGCTTTTATTTATTTATTGCAAGATATTTGGTCATAATCTGCACATACTTCTTCTTGTTGTATGGCCAGGGTCACACATACCATCCGTTTTTGGCTATCCGTTTTTGGGATAATTTTGGCCATTTTTTTTTCAAAGTCCAAAAACACATGTGTGAATGCGTTTGTCAAAAACGCATGTGTTTTCGTGCAGCATCCCATAAAACGCTGCTAGCAGCATTTTGGGGTGCATTAAAAATAGCGTGCGTTTTTAACATGGGGCCCTAAGGGAAACGCGTTTTGCATGCCTTTTTGGTGGAAAAATTTACTAAGTCCAAAAAATTCGAAAAGACGTCCAGGACCTCAGGGGACACTATTTGCACCCTTAAAAAAATGGATGCATTTTTCTAAGGGCTTAAAAAAACAGATGGACATGTGTGACCCTGGCCTATCAGTCTTTTTAGTGGTCAATGTGGAATGCTCTACAGACATGTTCACACAAGTTTGCTCTGACTCAGGATATTCTGTATAAGCATTGAATGGAGTGGTGTGAAGACCTGCCATTGGACTAAGGACAGTGGAAATGTGTTCTATGGAGTGATGAACCACTCTTCTCTACCTGGCAGTATGATGGATGAGTTTGAGTTTGGCAAATACCAGTAGTACCTTGCCATTCTGACTGCATAAATGTAAAGTTTGCTGCAGGAAAGATTATAATATTGGGGTGTTTTCAGGTACTTGCCTATGCCCCTTATTTCAATGAAGGAAAATATTAATTCAGCATGCCAAAATAGTTTGGGAAATTGTACAAGGGACTTTCGTTAAAGATTTCCCCTGACCCACTTTTATTTATTGCAGGACACTGAAACTGCACATGTGTAATGATATGTCTCTATAGGTTATAGGCAGCTCTGAACTGATAATGGTCCTCCTTTAACAAGTGCTGAAATGGGATGATGAGTGATAATGGACCCAGTAGATTAAACAGCAGTCATCAAGTTTCTTTACTTGAAAGGCCGGACAACAAGGAAGACGTTCGATGAGATTAAACAATTTTATGGGGAAGATTCCTTATCATATGATGTAGTCAAGGACTGGCAATATAATTTCAAATATGGTCTAACTTCAGTGGAAACGGTTCCAATTCCAGGGCGAGCCAATTTCGCTATTGATGAACACACCTTTCAAGTAAATGAACTTGATAACATTTCTGTATTCCACTGGGTCCATTATCACACCTTACACCAATTTAGCACCTGAATACTATTATAAATTCAGAGTCCCAAATTGGCACGTAACCTGTAGAGACTTATATCATTACATATCTGCAGTTTCAGAATCCTGTGATAAATAGAATTGGGTCAGGGGAAATCTTTAACGCCCCTCATATACATGTAACTTTGTGGGGACAGTTTTGGGAAATTACTTTTTCTGTGTTAGTGTGACTGTGCAACAGTGCACAAAGCAATGTCCATAAATGTAGGGCTTGGGAAGTTTGGTACAGAAGAACTTGACTGACCTACATACAGTCCCCAACCCAATCCCAATGAATACCCTTAACACCTTTACCCCCAGCCTACTTTTACCTTCCTGACCTGGTCATTTTTTGCAATTTTGACAAGTGTCTAATTATGAGGTAATAACTCTGAAACGCTTTAACGGATCCCAAAGATTCTGAGATTTTTTTGTGACATATTGTGCTTCATGTTAGTGGTAGATTTAGGTCAATAATTTTTCCATTTATTTGTGAAAAAATTTGAAATTTGGGAAAATATTTAAAATTTAGCAATTTTCACATTTTTAATTTTTATTCTGTTAAACCAGAGTTATATGACACAAAATAGTTAATATAAAAAAAATTACCGCATGTCTACTTTACATTAGCACAATTTTGGAAACAAAATTTTTTTTCGTTATGAAATTAGAAGAGTTCAAAGTTCATCAGCAATTTCTCATTTTTACAGCAAACTTTACAAAACCATTTTTGTAGTGACCACATCACATTTGAAGTCACTTTGAGGGGTCTATATGACAGAAAACACCCAAAAATGCCACCATTCTATTAACAGCACCACGCAATCTACTCAAAACCACATCTAAGAAGTTCATTAACCCTTCAGGTGCTTCACAGGAGCTAAAGCAATGTGGAGTGAAAAAATTTACATTTTAAATTTTGCAGCAAAAATTTTATTTAAACCGCAAATATTACATTTTCACAAAGGTAACACGACCCTAAAATTTGTTGTACAATTTCTGCTGAATATGCCCCATATGTGGTCAAAAACCACTGTTTGGGTGCATGGCAGGTCTTGGAAGGGAATGGAAAATTAGCTGAAATCGTTAGCGGATACTATGTCTTGTTTGGAAAGCCACTGATGTGCCTAAACATCGGAAGCCCCTCCCAAGAAACCCAATTTTGGAAACTTGACCCCCCAAGGAATTTCTCTACCTGTTTCCCAGAAAATAAGACTATCTTATTTTAATTTTTGCTCCCACAGATGTGCTGTGTCTTATTTTCAGAGGATGTCTTATTTTTCCATGATCCCCATCATCCCATTGGAGCCCCCATTATCCCACTGCAGACCTCAATATCCCTCTGCAGCCACCATCATCCCCCTTGAGCCCACATTATCTCCCTGCGTCCCCCATCATCTCCCTGCAGTCCCCATCATTTCCTTGTAGCCCCATCATCCTCCATTGTTCTCCTGCAGCGCCAACACCTTACTACAGTCACCATCATCTCCCTGCAGCTACTGTCATCCCCCTGCAGCCTCCATCATCCCCTGTAGCCCCCATCATTTCCCTGCAGCCCCCATGATCCACCTACAGCCCCCATTGTCCCCCTGAAGCTCTATCATCTCCCAGCAGCCTCCATCATCCCCATGTAGCCACTTTTCTCCTACAGCCACCATCATCTCCCTGCAGCCCCATCATCCCCCTGCAGCCACCATCATCTCCCTGCAGCCCCATCATCCCCCTGCATCCCCCAATAAAATCCCTGCAGCCACCATCATATCCCTGCAGCCCCCATCATCCCCTAGCAGTCCCCATCATCCTCCCTGCAGCCACCATCATCTCCCTGTAGCCACCAATATCTTCCCGCAGCCACCATCATCCCCCTGCATCCCCCATCATCGCCTTACAGCTCTCCTTCATTCCCCTACAGAAACGTGCACCTTCACACATTCACACACTCTCATCAATCCACTGCTGCATGCCGGGCTGCCAGGCACCGCAATGAGCTCTCTCAGTCACAGTACATGTATGAGAAGCAGCAACCAATCAGATGCTGGTGCCTGCTGGCTTCTGATTGAACGGCGGCATCTCCTACATGTACTGCAGCTGACAAACCTCAGTATGGCACCAGACTAAATTCTCACCACTGCAATCCCATCTGCCTGGGGTTGAGCAGAGGGCAGAGTGGGTGATCACAGGGCAGGGGTGATCTCCAGAGATCAGCGGCAGCAGCATTCGGGCAGGTGGTGGCGACAGCCGATCGCAGGGCAGCCGAGGACCTCTATTTTCAGCCTCCACATATGGGATGAAGCTGAGGAGGGAGAGCAGCAGCAGGTCACACACACCTCCACATCTGATTGGAGAGATAGCATAATATGGAAGCTAGCTCTAATCAAATCTGGAGGGGGTGACATCGAGGTTACCTAGCTCCAGCCAATGGTCAGTGAAAATTACAGTACCGACCATGGCTGCATAGCAATATTTTACCAAATTTCATTGGTGAAACATTACAATCACTGTGGTTGGCTGTTGGAAGTTGAACAGCCAATTACAACGATTGCAGGCACGGTGTCCCAAAGCCTCTCCCTGAGGTCATGTAGATGTCCCCTCCTTCCTGTAGCTCTGGTGTCTTTTTGGTGGCCCCAGTCCCCGGGGCTACAGGACCACGATCCTGCCATGAGGTTCTACAACATCAGAGGCCGAAAAGTACCTGAAATCCATGATGTTCCACAATGTCACAGGTCGGGAAGGGGTACATAAGGATTTGAACATACAGAATGAGCCAATTTTTTGTCAACATCAATGACTGACCTTACAAATGCTCTTGATGAATTTAAGAACCAACAGTAGTAGAAAGGGTTAATGACCCCGCTGCCAGACTTCAAAGGACATCAAAATTCGGAAGACATCAAATGTTAAATTAGGGTTGTGTATATTTGTCAATGTGTTTCAAGGCTCTCAGACCCCTTCCCTAGGACAAAACAGCATTACCTTGATGAATATACATATGTTCCTTTAAAATCTTGTGAAAAGCTTTCTCAGAGGAGTAGAACCTCCTTTACCTGCAAAGCGACAAACAGCTCCATTTTAATGGCTATGGATCTAGACAGAATGTTGTAAAAACTTTTGTAGGTGTAACGTGTATGTGACCCAGTACTTTTGTTTGTGTACTTTATCTTAATGCATTCATTTTTTGTAAGATGCTGGTGGGGTTTAGGTTTTTTAATTTGAAACTTAAATTAAGAAAATATTGTCAAACAGAATAACATACTGTAGTTTGGACTCAGGTTGGAAACTTCTATCTTCAAAATTAGCATTCTTCACCTTTACATGTTTTGCCCTATGTTAATGATGTAGAGTAGTTTGCCAATATGTCTACAAAGTTTGTAAAATGTAGCCTTTACTGTCACTTCGGATCAAAAATGAGCTAGCAACATCAGTAGAAAACCCTAAAACATTTCAATAACTACTCACACTTAAATACAAAATGCAGTTTAGGTAGTCAAATACAATTGCAATCATACCTAATAAAGGCCATGTTCACACACATGCGTTTTTTTGACCATCTCTGCGTTTTTGGGGCTGTTAAAAAAAACGCAGGTGCGTTAACGCAGGGTACATTTGAGTGTAGCTGCGTTTTTCAGCTCCATTTGCGTTTTTTACCCCTAGTCCAAAAAACGCTGCATGCAGCGTTTTTGGGTGCTGTAAAAAACGCATGTGCGTTTTTCCAAAAACGCATGCGTTTTTTTAACATGGGGCCCTATGGGAAACGCATGCAAAAACGCATGGTACATTAGTACCTTTTAGTGCCATTCAAAAACGCATGCGTTTCCCATAGGGGCCCATGTTAAAAAAACGCATACGTTTTTGAAAAATCACACATGCGTTTTTTTAACATGGGGGCCCTATGGGAAACACATGCGTTTTTGCCTGCGTTTTTGGTGAAAAAATTACTAAGTCCAAAAACGTGGCAAATCCTTTCAGACACACAAGGGACATTTTTTAGCACTCTTAAAAAAACGCAAGTGCTTTTAAGAGTGCTAAAAAAAACGCAAATTGTGTGTGAACATAGCCAAAGAATCAACAATTTCCTTAACAGCTATGTTTCAAACTTGTTGAATCTATTGCATAATTTTATCTAGAGTCATTTATGTTGTGTAAAACCACTTAACACAGTTTGTGTTTTGAAAGTGCATATAATCCTCCTAAGTCCAAAAGACAACAATAATTGAAATATGCCTAAAGGAAAAATTAATGAGAGGCTGGGTCTCATACATTTATTGCACTGGGACTTTGGAATACTCATAAAATTATTTTATTTCAACTGGAGGAAAATAAAGGATATGAATAAAAGAAATGATAATACTTAAATTCATTGTAAAACATTACTTATGTTAGTAAGCCTAATTGTAAGTTATGACTTAGTAAAGAAATAGCATATGGTATTCCGGACATATCCTTAACTTAGAATTATCTAAACTGAAATCAATATTCTGAATATTCTACAAATGAAAGCACTGCTGCATTGGAGCATACAGATCAATATCGTGTGTAGGTAGATCATTACGATTGCGCGGGCACAGGACCTGTGCCTGCATGATTGCAACTGGGAGCTCAGCTTACGTGACAACTGAAATCTGGCTTTCGCATGCCTTCACTATCCCAGGCTGTTAAACTCCCTATATGCTGCAATCAATATCAATCGCAACATTTAGGAGACTGGGAGAGGGAATACACTCCCACCCGTTTGGCATCCCCACAACATCATCGTGAGGACCTGATCATTGCCATGGTTGTTTTGATGACCTTTTAGTCACCCAGCTATCACAAGCCTGTTAGACCATGCCAAGATCATAGTCTGAGAGGCTTCTGTCAGTATCTCACTGACCGTTATAATGTATTGCAATGAAGGTGCATTGCAATAGAGTATACCAGCGAACAGACTATTAAAAGTGAATGTTCCTTATAGGGACTAAGTAAAAAAAAGTTTAAAAAAAATTATTAAAATATGTTTTAAACAATCAGAAAATAAAGCAACTTGAAGGTACCTTCACACGGGGAAACATCGCCGGCAACATAGTAACATAGTAACATAGTAACATAGTTTTTAAGGTTGAAGGAAGACTTTAAGTCCATCTAGTTCAACCCATAGCCTAACATGTTGATCCAGAGGAAGGCAAAAAAAAACCCCATGTGGCAACACTAAGCTCCACATTGGGGGAAAAAATTCCTTCCTGACTCCAGATACGGCAATCAGACTAATTCCCTGGATCAACGTCCTATCAAAGAATCTAGTATGTATAACTGGTAATATTATAGTTTTCAAGAAAGGCATCCAGGCCCTTCTTAAATGTTAGTAGTGACTCACTCATTACATCATGTGGCAGAGAGTTCCATAGTCTCACTACTCTTACAGTAAAGAATCCACGTCTGTGATTATGATTAAACCTTCTTTCCTCCAGACGTAGAGGATGCCCACTTGTCCCAGTCTCAGGCCTAAGAGTAAAGAGATCATTAGAAAGGTCTCTGTACTGTCCCCTCATATATTTATACATTATTATAAGATCACCCCTAAGCCTTTGTTTTTCCAAGCTAAATAACCCCAAGTTTAATAACCTGTCTTGGTATTGCAGACCCCTTAGTCCTCTAATGACTTTTGTCGCTCTTCTCTGGACCCGCTCTAGTTCAGCTATGTCTTTCTTATACACCGGAGACCAGAATTGTACACAGTATTCTAAGTGTGGTCGCACTAGTGACTTGTATAGAGGTAAAATTATGTTCTCCTCATGAGCATTCTATGCCTCTTTTAATGCATCCCATTATTTTATTTGCCTTTGCAGCAGCTGCCTGACACTGGCCACTAAATGTGAGTTTGTCATCTACCCATACACCAAGGTCTTTTTCAGTGACAGTTTTGCCCAGTGTTTTACAATTAAGCACATAATTATACCTTTTGTTTCCTCTGCCCAAGTGCATAACTTTACATTTATCCCCATTAAAGCGCATTTGCCATTTAGCAGCCCAAGCTTCTAGTTTACATAAATCCTCCTGTAATATAAAATTGTCCTCCTCTGTATTGATTACCCTGCAGAGTTTAGTGTCATCTGCAAATATTGAGATTCTACTCTGTATGCCCCCTACAAGGTCATTAATAAATATATTAAATAGAAGCGGGCCCAACACTGACCCCTGTGGTACCCCACTGTTAACTGTGACCCATTCTGAGTGTGTTCCATTAATAACCACCCTTTGTTTCCTATCACTAAGCCAGGTCTTAACCCACTTACTCATATTTTCCCCTATCCCCATTGCCCTCATTTTATGTATCAACCTTTTGTGTGGCACCGTATCAAAAGCTTTTGAAAAGTCCATATACACCACATCCACTGCATTTCCTTTGTCCAGTCCATAACTTACTTCTTCATAGAAGCTTATCAGATTAGTTTGACAGGAACGGTCCCTCGTAAAACCATGTTGATAATGGGTCATGAGGTTATTTTTATTCAGATACTCCAGTATAGCATCTCTTAGAAAACCCTCAAGGATTTTACCCACAGTAGAGGTTAAGCTTACTGGCCTATAATTTCCAAGTTCAGTTTTTGTCCCCTTTTTGATTATTGGCACCACATTTGCTATACGCCAGTCCTGTGGTACAGACCCTGTTATTATGGAATCTTTAAATATTAAAAATAATGGTCTATCTATGACAGTACTTAATTCCTGCAGCACTCTGGGGTGTATCCCATCCGGGCCCGGGGATTTGTCAATTTTAGTGATTTTTAGACGATGCCGTACTTCCTCTTGGGTTAAGCAGGTGACATTTAATTGAGACTTTTTGTTATCACTGATCATATTGTCTGTCATGGGATTTTCTTGTGTAAATACTGTTGAAAAAAAGTAATTTAGCATATTGGCTTTTTCCTCATCCTCATCCACCATTTCACCCAGACTATTTTTAAAGGGGCCAACACCATCATTTTTTAGTTTCTTACTATTTATGTAGTTAAAAAATATTTAGGGATTCTTTTTACTTTCTCTGGCAATGAGTCTCTCTGTCTCAATCTTTGCTGCCTTGATTTGCTTTTTACAAATGTTATTTAATTTTCTGTATTTATTTAATGCTTCATCACTACCTACTTGCTTTAATTCCCTAAATGCTTTCTTTTTGTCACATATTGCACTTCTTACCGCTTTATTTAGCCATAGTGGTTTCCTCCTATTTCTAGCATGCTTATTCCCATAGGGTATATATTGTGCACAGGTCCTATTCAGGATGCTAATAAACATCTCCCATTTGTGTTGTGTACTTTTATGTCTCAGGACATCGTCCCAGTTTATTGCACTAAGATCATCTCTCAACCGTTGGAAATTTGCCTTCCTGAAGTTTAGTGTCCTTGTAGCCCCTCTACTACACGTCTTAGTAAAGGATACTTGAAAGCTTATTAAGTTATGATCACTATTACCCAAGTGACCTCCAACCCGTATATTTGATATGCGGTCCGGCCTGTTGGTTAATATTAGGTCCAGCAGTGCCCCCCTTCTTGTTGGGTCCTGAACCAGTTGTGAAAGGTAATTGTCTCTCATAGTTTTCAAAAACTTATTACCTTTGCTGGAACTGCAGGTTTCTGAACCCCAATGTATTTCAGGGTAGTTGAAGTCCCCCATAATAATGACTTCTCCCTGAGTCGCTGCTTCATCTATTTGCTTTATGAGGATATTCTCCTCCACTTCCATTATTGTTGGGGACTTATAACAAACCCCTATCAGTAATTTATTATTTTTTCCCCCTCCCCTTATCTCCACCCACAGGGACTCTACATTTCCATTAGATTCACCTATATTATCACGCAGGATGGGTTTTAAGGATGATTTTACGTATAAACATACACCTCCTCCTCGCCTATTTGTACGGTCATTTCTGAACAGACAATAGCCCTGTAAATTAACAGCCCAGTCATGGCTCTCGTCCAGCCAAGTCTCCGAAATCCCCACCATGTCATAATTATTTTCCAACAAAATCAATTCTAATTCCTCCATTTTGTTGGTGAGGCTTCAGGCATTAGTGAACATGCACTTTATGCATCTCTCTTTACCTCTATTCCTTCCTACTAGATTGACTGTTCTAACCCCACCCCCCATGCCACCCCCAATTTTATTACTTGTGCCCAGGTTACTGTTTACACTATCTTCCCCTCCTATACAATGAATACCCTCCCCCCCAATCCCTAGTTTAAACACTCCTCCAACCTTCTAGCCATTTTCTCCCCCAGCACAGCTGCACCCTCCCCATTGAGGTGCAGCCCGTCCCTAGCATAGAACCTGTAGCCAACAGAGAAGTCGGCCCAGTTCTCCAGGAACCAAAACCCCTCCTTCCTCCACCAATTCCTGAGCCACTTATTTATCTCCCTAATCTCCCTTTGCCTCTCTGGTGTGGCACGTGGTACAG
The DNA here is from genome assembly GCA_033576535.1 of Allobates femoralis. Lineage (NCBI taxonomy): Eukaryota > Metazoa > Chordata > Amphibia > Anura > Aromobatidae > Allobates > Allobates femoralis. The sequence goes on from JARQOC010000005.1 coordinate 187,016,833, forward strand.
GCAGTATTTCAGAGAATACTACGTTGGAGGTCCTTGCCTTAAGCTTGCAGCCTAATTCCCTGAAATCATCTTTAAGGACCTTCCACTTACCTCTAACTTTGTCATTTGTGCCAATGTGCACCATGACCGCTGGGTCCTCACCAGCCCCTCCCAGTAATCTGTCAACCCGATCAGCGTTGTGCCGGACTCGAGCGCCCGGTAGGCAGCACACTGTTCAACGATCCCTGTCTTTGTGACAGATTGCCCTATCTATTCCCCTAATAATTGAGTCCCCCACTACCAGCACCTGTCTGGCCTGCCCTACTCTCCTGTTTTCCCCCTTACTGGAGCAGCCACTCCTCTGGCTTTCAGAGGTCATGCCCTGCTGCAGCAGTGCTGTACCTGAACTCACACCCCCCTCATCTGCCAACATAGCAAATTTATTGGGGTGTGCCAGATCAGGGCTAGCCTCCCTGGCACCCTTCCCTCTACCCCGCCTTCTAACTGTCACCCAGCTAGCTACCTCACGGTCCTGCAGCTCCGTACTACCATCCTCCCCCACATCTATCCCATTGAGCAGCTGTTCAGTGAGCAGCAGACTCCTTTCCATATTGTCTATGGATCTCAGCGTTGTCAGTCGTTCATTTAGATCCAGTATCTGGGCTTCCAAATGCACAACGTACTCACATCTCACACAGCAGTATGCACCCTCGACCGGCTGGTCAAGGAATGCATACATGTGGCAAGATGTACACTGGATGGCATTGCCAATCATGGAGCTCATTTCCTAATGGGGATTGCACTAGACAGAAATGATAAGTAAAAAAATGCAAAGTATTAATAAAATACAACCAACAATTCAGTAATTCCTCCCTTCCAAACTCCCTGAATCCAAAGTCACTGAATCACAAGTCACACACTTACTTCTGTCGCACTTGCGCTCTGTCACACTAAGCTCGCGGTCACACTCGCTAGAAAATCAGATATAAAGAGGGTTTTTTTTTGTTTTTTTTTCCCTTAGCAGAAAATCAGCCTACAGCTCAGTGTACTTCCAAAGGACTCAACAACATCGCCGGCAACTCAGGGGCGTGGTGAAGTTGGAGCAACATCGCTAGTGCATTACCCCGTGTAACAAGGTGATTTCAACGGCGATAAGTTGCTTGAGCTTAGTTGCCTGGTTTATCAACATGTTCATAAACCTGGTGATGTTGCTCAGGCGATCTGCTAGCAACGCTCTGTGTGACACCGCAACAGCGATGTTGAAAGCAACTTCCCCTATTCACTGCAATGTTAATGAGCGCTGGCTGGGTTGAGTTTAACTCCGGCAGCGAAAGTTGCTTTCAACATCGCTGCTGCATTGCCGGCGATGTCTCTGCATGTAACATCTCCACAGCAATCTTAGCAAAGTTGCCAAAATGTGCATGCTCCCATGAGTTGCTGGCGATGTTTCCCCGTGTAATGGTACCTTAATTCTTAGAGCAACTCGCTTCAACTACATGATCTCAGAGATCAAGACTAAGGCTACCATGTAGTTGAAATGTGTTGCTCTATGGCTGGCTTCACACTGCAGTTTTTTCACTGATCAGGTTCCATCCAGTTTGTGTGCCAAAACCAGGAGTGTCTCCAAAGCTAAGAACAGGTGTCAATCTTTCAATTATAGTTTTTTTCTGCAAGATCCTCTCCTGCTTCCTCTCCTGGTTTTGGCACACAAACTGGATGGACACTGATCAGTGAAAAAACTGCAGTGTGAAGCCAGCCTTAATAATTGTGCAGATATTGTTCACAGATCTCTGGTTGCAGTGAAATCATGGACATGTTGTTACATTTCTACACGGCCACAGAATGGAACAATGTCTCCATGATTTTACTGCAACCAGAGATCTGCGAACAATCTCTGCACAATTATCTGTGTGTGTAAACCGGCCTTTAGTCTAGATATTCATCTGACAACTTTCACTGAAAGCACTTTGTATCTATTTTTAACCAATTGCTTGGATTAAAATTAAATTTTACTGAGTCACCTCCTCTCGAGTTCTTTCTATCACTGGATCATTTGTTTTCTGGTTGTATTTGTGTCTTCAGGCCATACTCACTATAGCTGTATTTTCTTTGTCTTTTCCACTTCATCAGACAGGGTTGAGAATAACTTATAACTCTGCCACTGGATCCAGTTATAGAATCTTGCTACCTGTTTACTCCTTCTTCCTTTCACATACTAATTACATTGTGGCTTAATCTGTAAGGGCCATTTTACACACACACAGATATCTGTGATCAACTTCTGAACAGATCTCTGGTTGCAGTGAAATCATGGACACATTGTTCCATTTGTGCACATCCACAAAATCTAACAATGTGTAATTTAATCGATATATGTCTCTCGTGTCTTTCCACAGGTAGATTCACAGATAATTTATTGCTTTATCGGTGAGTGGTATGCCATGTAGACTACCTTGTGTCCCTCGCATTCCTCTGCAACCTGTGTTTTCTTAGGTGAAGAGCATAGCTTCTCATTTGGATTTATTTACTTTAAATCCTGATATCTCCCCAAAAGTGTCTAGTTCTCCTAAACAGCCTCGGCAAGTCTCTATTTGGATCTGCCAGATATAAGAATATAGTATGTGAAAAAATTGGATTGTATTTCTCTACTGCCTACCCTTATTCCCTGGAAACTACGGCCCTCGTTGATGAATTAAGATAGTGGTTCTATGGCGAGGTTGAACAAGAGTGGCGACAGGGGGCATCCTTGCCAGGTTCTTTTTCCCAATTGGATCAGATCAGACAGAAAGCCTGGTGTATGTACTCTTGCTTTAGGGTTGCTACATTTTGACGATAGGAATCTTCTAAATTCTCCTTGTATGCCGAATTTGTCTAGCACCTGTTCCAACCATGGCCAGCTGATGCTTTTAAAAGCTTTTTTTTGTGTCAAGGAGGACCATGGCTGGAACCCCTCCCTGTCTTTCCCCTTCCATCTTTACTTCCTTCCACCTTTACTGCCTCTAATATCATCATCGCTCTCCGTATGTTACTTACTGCCGACTTCCCTCTGACAAATAACGTTTGTTCTGGACTCAACAGTTATGGGAGGATTCTCGCTAGTCTATCTGCCATGACCTTTGCCAGGATCTTTAGATCTGGTTGATGAGGGAGATAGGTAGGAAGTTGGCAGGATCGTCCGTCAGCTTGTCACCCTTGGGTAGACGCTTTATATATGCCACGTTCATATGGTCAGGTATGATCCGTACTTTTTAGAAAGTCATTGTGGGGGACAATCTGGTTTTTCAGGATTTTATAGAGGCTAGCACCGAAACCGTCCGGGGCTTTATGACTGTTCAGGTCTCCAATAATCATACTGATTTCCTCCTCTGCTATTTCTTTATTCAAGTCTGTTAAGTCATCTTCATAAACTGCCGCTAGATTTATCTCGCACAGCCATCTCCGTCCTAATGTTTAGTTGGATTGTCTAGGCCTACACAGGAAAGCATAAAATGTACCCATGATGTGGTTTATCTCTTGGTTGTTACAGTATTAGCCCCTCTTTTAAGGGCTTTCATCTGGGTAACTGTGAGTTGTTTCTTTGCCAAGTTGGCTAGCATACATCCAGCTTTGTCGTCGTATTTACCAGTTCATCCGTCTCTTAGTGTTTTCCCGAATAGCTCCCTCTTCCTAGCCCATGTGTTGTACTCTAATTTTGCCTCTATCCATGCATTTCTATTTGCGGCTATGTGTTGCTGTTGGAACTTATTATATGCCTGTCTGACCACATGACTCACCTTCGTATATTGTGAATTAGTTTTTTTCTTTAGTGTGGAAGTATATGCTATGATTTTGCCCCTGAGTACAGCCTTTGCAGCCTCCCAGAACAGGTTATGGTCCGGTGTCGGCTGCTTATTGAGTATTCCGTCCACCACTCTCTCAGTAATTTGGCGAAGTCCTTGTCATTCGGTAAAAAGTGAGGAAACCTCCATATAACATCCGTGCCTCTTGGGTATGTGTCGCTCAGCGTCAAAGTGATTGGGCTGTGGTCAGAAATCACTACATTTTCTATGTCAGACTCTTCCACTTTCAGGGTCAGTCCTTCACTGACCAAGAATAGCTCAATGGGAGACCATGTATTGTGTGGGTGTGAGTAGTGAGTGTATTGAAATTCTATTGGGTGCAGCATCCTTCAGACATCACGGACTGTTAGGTCAGCAGTAAAGTCTTGTAGTAGTGATGTCTGTCCCCCTAATTCTGGTCTTCATTCTCCTCCCCCCATCTCTTTACCTATCTTCTGAAGCTGTCATAACCTCATTCATATCTCATCCAATTATCAGACCCTGTGTTCCATTTCACAGGATTGAGGTACTTAACTTTTGAAAGAACAGCTCCTGTGTGTAGTGGGGGGCATATATATTGTAGATGTTTAGAGTCCCACTGGGTGTTTCCAGGACTACATGTACATGTCGCCCTTGGTCATCGTGCTGATTAGAAATCAGCTTGTGTGAAAGTGATTTTTTGATTAGGGTAATTTCTCTCGCTTGTCGTCCCAGTGCCCCGAACCATATACACTCCCACCCAAAGTCTGTGCATACGGAACATGTCCTGTTGAGATAGATGTGTCTCCTGAAGCAGTACTATGTCGCCCGATAGTCTTTTAAGATGTCTAAGCACTAGAGTCGTTTTTTCTGGGGTTTTGAGCCCTTTGCATTCCAAGATATTACCTTAACCATGGGTGGTGGTGAAAGCTCTCAATGTGGAGTTGTCTGTTTGGGTGCACGGCAAGGAGTGAGGTGTCAATTGGTTACTAGGGTGACATGATGGAGCATACATTGTGGATTAAATATATCAACTAGGTCGCATTTTTGAGTAATGAGCGAGTAGAAAGTTACCAATAAACCAGATATCCCAACTTGAGTAACAACTAAAACATTCCCATTCTCAATCTTCCCTCCATCCCCCTTTCCCCCAGATTCACACAGTTAGCATTCACTTCCATTTTTTCCAGTGTGACTGTCCTCTGCCTTTTCATCGGCCTGCCTTGGATATCATGTCTATTTAGCCGGCTATTGTTGAATTTAAGAAACAATTAAGCTAAAATTAAGAAACAATTGTATGGCTACCTGTTTGTAGGGGTTTATATGACCAAACGATAATGATCGTCTTTGTTGTCCTTATTCTCGAGCTCAATGTTGCTGGAGATTGACCAAGATCTGACCTGTACAGGATAGAGGGAAAAAAAAGAAAGGGGGGGAAGTAAGGGGGAGGGAGAAGGAAAAGGAGTGGGTATGGTGGGGGATAGAGGGAGGGAGAGGAGGGGGGCAAGATAAAGTCAGACACGTCTCTTCTAAAGTGCTGTACCATCTCTAGCAAGTATGCAAAAATTTCTTGAGTTCAGTGAACAGTGTTGTCCCTACTACCGGATTGAAGACTCTGGTACAGGGCAATCTTTAAGTCTTCCGTTTGATGTCTGGAATCCTTCCTGCTTGTCTCTCATGTCATCGGTTGGTTTGGGTGAATGGGGTTGTCATCGGGTTCTCGTGTGTTGTTGCGCTGTCTCTGAGGAGATCTTGCAGAGGGGGTCGTGAAAGCCTTCAGTGCTTCTCCAGAATCCCTCCAGAATTTGAAAGATCCATCTGCATTTCTTGTTTTGAGGGTGGCTGGGTATAAGAGTTGGAATTGAATGTTCCTTTTGAAAAGGAGGTTACAGACCTCGCTGAAGGCCTTACGCTTTTTAGTGACCTCAGTGGAAAAGTCTTCAAAGAGAACCCCTTTATGGCCTTGAGGAAGGAATGGCTGCCTCCTAGCTCTGAAAAGGCATAATAGCTTCTATTTGTACTTGAAATCTAGGTATTTGGCTATAGCCTGCCGGGGTTTTTGGGAGTATTGGTCTTCCCATCTATTAGTGTTCGGGCCCCTTGGGGTACCCCCTCCAGGCGGACCCACCCTGTGTGCCCTTTCCACTCTGAATTGCTCCTGTACTCCCAGGGCTTTTGGCAGTTCAAGTTCAAAGATATCATTTAATTGTTGGTATGTGATGGTTTCAGGTAGCCCTACTATCCGGAAATTATTTCTCCATGACCTGTTCTTTAGGTCTTCTATTTTGTCCCTTATCCAGGCAGACTGTTTCTGGGATGTTTCCAACTCCTGTTCTAGTTTAATCATTCTATATTCTATATCTGATAGCCTTTGCTCCAAGTATTCTAGCCTGCTTGCATGCTGGGCTGATGTTTCATGCACTTCCTCTAGTCTAGTGCATCTCTAATAGCCTCCCTCAAAGCATCCTTAATGGCCCCTGCGAGGTATGCATCTACTTCCCTTGCCAGCTGCCTGCGGTCACCAGAGAGCACAGTATCTTCAGCAGTTTTTCTCACTGTGGCTGGATCTGAGTGGTGGTCTTCCCTCAGGCTTGTGCGCGTGCCCCCCTCTTCCCCTCATTCTGACCTGCTCTGCTTTGGAGTCTCCATCAGTCCCAGAGGGCTGTATTAGTCGGTCTAGTGCAGGACGCTGTGCAGGCCTCCCTTACCGCGCTGCAGCCATGCTGGTGCCAGAACCGGAAGCGTTTTACAATTTTTAAATGATCGATGATTTTTGGGCCACAATAAATATTTATCTGTCTTTTAATAATGACTCAGTTTTTGACCAGCTTTCTTCCATGACTTTTTTGAAGACCCATCTGAGTTGCAAGATTGAATCACTGTGCATGATATTAAACAAATTCTTGCACTCTCATGGGTAATAACTTACATAATCCATAGGGTATATAGGTTTCCCGGTGTCATCATCTAATTGGACTGTGAAGTATACTGAACCCAGAATCCTCACTGCTGTGTCAAGTTATTGCCTCCACCACAGTGCTGTTCCAATTTGGTCTTCTCCAGTCTCAGCACTTAAGCTTTTGGAAGCTATAATGCAACACAACCACATAATGTACAATGGTTCTTTATTGTGTTACTCACAAAAGTTGAAAAACCAATGCAAAAACCGTATAAGTATGCACACAGAGCTGCCAGCCACACAGCCTTACAAGGTGAGATTGTCCTGTGCTCTCCCGCACCCTGTCCAGAGGTATGTACACACTGGCAGGTTTTTAACGTAGCATCTAGGGACAGAGTTAGGACTGTCTCTACCAGGGCCCACCGTGAAGTTGGTGAGGCAGCTTACTGTACGTTTTTTGCAAAAACGTATAAACCAAAAGGCCCTGTTTTTGTTACGGCACTTGCTATTTATTTTTACAGCAGAGCGCCTTTTGTGTGATACTTATACGGTTTTTGCATTGGTTTTTCATGTTTTTGGTGGGGATTGGTCGCAGTTCACACTGCTGCTTCCAATGTGTGCGGACTCATATTCTTTGCCTTCATGTTCACCCCTGCTGGTAACAGCAGAATTTGGAGGCACCTGCCCCTCCCTTATGAAGTCTGCACACAGAGCTGCCAGCCACACAGCCTTACAAGGTGAGATTGTCCTGTGCTCTCCCGCACCCTGTCCAGAGGTATGTACACACTGGCAGGTTTTTAACGTAGCATCTAGGGACAGAGTTAGGACTGTCTCTACCAGGGCCCACTGTCAAGTTGGTGAGGCAGCTTACTGTACGTTTTTTGCAAAAACGTATAAACCAAAAGGCCCTGTTTTTGTTACGGCACTTGCTATTTATTTTTACAGCAGAGCGCCTTTTGTGTGATACTTATACGGTTTTTGCATTGGTTTTTCATGTTTTTGGTGGGGATTGGTCGCAGTTCACACTGCTGCTTCCAATGTGTGCGGACTCATATTTTTTGCCTTCATGTTCACCCCTGCTGGTAACAGCAGAATTTGGAGGCACCTGCCCCTCCCTTATGAAGTCTGCACACAGAGCTGCCAGCCACACAGCCTTACAAGGTGAGATTGTCCTGTGCTCTCCCGCACCCTGTCCAGAGGTATGTACACACTGGCAGGTTTTTAACGTAGCATCTAGGGACAGAGTTAGGACTGTCTCTACCAGGGCCAACCGTGAAGTTGGTGAGGCAGCTTACTGTACGTTTTTTGCAAAAACGTATAAACCAAAAGGCCCTGTTTTTGTTACGGCACTTGCTATTTATTTTTACAGCAGAGCGCCTTTTGTGTGATACTTATACGGATTTTGCATTGGTTTTTCATGTTTTTGGTGGGGATTGGTCGCAGTTCACACTTCTGCTTCCAATGTGTGCGGACTCATATTCTTTGCCTTCATGTTCACCCCTGCTGGTAACAGCAGAATTTGGAGGCACCTGCCCCTCCCTTATGAAGTCTGCACACAGAGCTGCCAGCCACACAGCCTTACAAGGTGAGATTGTCCTGTGCTCTCCCGCACCCTGCCCAGAGGTATGTACACACTGGCAGGTTTTTAACGTAGCATCTAGGGACAGAGTTAGGACTGTCTCTACCAGGGCCCACCGTGAAGTTGGTGAGGCAGCTTACTGTACGTTTTTTGCAAAAACGTATAAAACCAAAAGGCCCTGTTTTTGTTACGGCACTTGCTATTTATTTTTACAGCAGAGCGCCTTTTGTGTGATACTTATACGGTTTTTGCATTGGTTTTTCATGTTTTTGGTGGGGATTGGTCGCAGTTCACACTGCTGCTTCCAATGTGTGCGGACTCATATTCTTTGCCTTCATGTTCACCCCTGCTGGTAACAGCAGAATTTGGAGGCACCTGCCCCTCCCTTATGAAGTCTGCACACAGAGCTGCCAGCCACACAGCCTTACAAGGTGAGATTGTCCTGTGCTCTCCCGCACCCTGTCCAGAGGTATGTACACACTGGCAGGTTTTTAACGTAGCATCTAGGGACAGAGTTAGGACTGTCTCTACCAGGGCCCACCGTGAAGTTGGTGAGGCAGCTTACTGTATGTTTTTTGCAAAAACGTATAAACCAAAAGGCCCTGTTTTTGTTACAGCACTTGCTATTTATTTTTACAGCAGAGCGCCTTTTGTGTATTACTTATACGGTTTTTGCTTTGGTTTTTCATGTTTTTGGTGGGGATTGGTCGCAGTTCACACTGCTGCTTCCAATGTGTGCACACTCATATTCTTTGCCTTCATACTCACAAAAGTTGTAGTTTTCAAAGCTTTGGAAAGTTAAATTCTCACAGGTGCATCAAGCCCTCATCTTAACCTAGGTATTGCCATTCATATTGGCTTCTTACATTGTATCTTTCAAATTTTTATCTGTCTGTCCATCTACCTACCTAGCTATCCCCTGAATCTTAATGTTACCATATGGTAATTCTCTGAAGAGAAATGATGTTCTTTTTTCTATGTGATTAATACAATATCTTCTAATACTGGTGTTGTGTAGTTTTTCCCAGAGCTTCATGATGGGTGAAATTTAGCATATATAATTTTGTAAGATAGATGAACAAAGAATAGATTGTGTCCAGGATTTTCATGTCTCATTAATCATTTCATTTGCATTTCATCTTAATTATCTTCATTGAAACTCATTAACTTCAACTTACTCATTTATGGTGATCATCCATTTATCATCTATCTATCTATCACACATGTCTGTCCCCAGTCAAAACCTCTTGAGATTTTTTCCTATAATAATTGAATTTAACGTTTTACTCATTATTTCAGTAATCCATATATTGTGCTATCTTACTTGAATTTAAACTCGCTTTAATATTTGGAGAATACCGCATATATTTTTAAATTAATAAAGATAACAGAAATAAGTCTGGGAATTCGGAATACAGAATAAATTATGAATAAACTTTATCTAAATACACGTAATGTATGGCACCAGTATGGTACTATGTAGCGCTAGGTTTAAATAAAGGACTTACATATATTGTATTAGGAATATATTACACCTATGCAACAAAAAAATATTAGACATGAGTTACAATTGGAAGCTAAAGTGCAAAGTAAATGACTCGCTGCAGGCATACCATTTTCTTTTATTACAACCACGAATGGATTTTAAGAGTTAAATATATATTTCCTTTAAAACTGTATTAAGATGGAAACCCCAGCATTAGAGATAGGGCACTCTGCTGTCTATGTGCTGTGCCATTAGAATATCGGAATGCCAAAACACTCACTACTGCATGGTACGCTAAATAAATATGCTATCTCCCCATCTACGCTGTTCACACTTGCTACATCTGCACCAGATTTTCTTTAACAGCTTTGGCCTCTTTTTTCTTTAATTACCTTATATTAGCAGAAGAAACAATGTGGCAGCAGTATACAAATAAGATATTAGGAAAGATCTAACATTTTATTGGTAAAGGAGATCTTACTGTTTCTGATTGAGATTAAGAGAGAAGAGGGCAAATATGCACTGCAGCAGAATGAAAGACCAGAAATAGTGATGGGCGAATCCTAAATTACTCGGAATCGCTTGACTCTAGCGAGTCCGAGCACAGGACTCGCTACTCGTTGCGAGTCTAGCGAGTCCAATGTTAATGAATGGGGAAGCGAGTAATAGCGAGTAGTGTGAGATTTACAAATCGCAGATGTGTCTCGGAAGCTTCAGCCTGAAGCAATCCTAGTTTTGTCATTTATTTGCATTGGACTAGTTTACTTTGCAACTGTAATCGCTGACTGGGAAACTCGCACAGATAAGAGTCCTGTCTTCTTTGTGTGCTGGCTCCAGGGTCCTAGAGCCTGCCTGCTGCCTGATGTAGCAGAGCTGAGATTGTTCTCAGTCTGCTCATTCCCTGTGTACAGACATGAATGTCTGTGCACAGAGATGATGTAGCAGAGCTGAGATTGTTCTCAGTCTGCTCATTCCCTGTGCATATACATCTATATCTATGCACAGGGATGAGCAGAGAGGACATCGCGTTTTGGACTGCGTCGGACGGAAGAGGATTTTTTTAATTAAAGATGGAGTCTCTAATGGCTTTTTTTTAAATTTCTAATAAAAAAATTTCTCTGTGTTGTGTTTTTTTTTAAACAATTTAATAGAAATTCATGGCGGTCATTACTAATATTGGCGTGACCGCCATAAATTTCGGGCTTAGGGCCAGCTGATAATACAAAGCTGGCCCTAACCTCTATTACCCAGCGTGCCACCGCCACCAGGGCCGCTGGAAGAGCGGGGTTCAGCGCCAGAGGATGGCGCTTCAATGAACGCGCCATCTTCTGGGGCGGCTGCGGGCTGCAATTTGCAGCGGGGGGTGCCCAGAAAGCTTGGGCATCCCTGCGCTGCGGATTCCAGCCCCCAGCTGCTTAGCTGTACCTGGCTAGACATAGAAATTGCGCGGAGCCCCACGCATTTTTTTGACTCCGACTCCGAGACGACTCCGACTCCGAGACGACTCCGACTCGACTCCGAGACGACTCCGACTCCGAGACGACTCCGACTCGACTCCAACTCCGACTCCGAGACGACTCCGACTCCGAGACGACTCTGACTCCGAGACGTCTCCGACTCCGACTCCGACTCGACTCCGAGACGACTCCGACTCCGAGACGACTCCGACTCGACTCCGACTCCGACTCCGAGACGACTCCGACTCCGAGACGACTCTGACTCCGAGACGACTCCGACTCCGAGACGACTCCGACTCCGAGACGACTCCGACTCCGACTCCGACTCGACTCCGACTCCGACTCCGAGACGACTCCGAGACGACTCCGAGACGACTCCGACTCCGAGACGACTCCGACTCCGACTCCGAGACGACTCCGACTCCGAGACGACTCCGACTCCGACTCGACTCCGAGACGACTCCGACTCCGAGACGACTCCGACTCCGAGACGACTCCGACTCCGAGACGACTCCGACTCCGAGACGACTCCGAGACGACTCCGACTCCGAGACGACTCCAACTCCGAGACAACTCCGACTCCGAGACAACTCCGACTCCGACTCGACTCCGAGACGACTCCGACTCCGAGACGACTCCGACTCCGAGACGACTCCGACTCCGAGACGACTCCGACTCCGACTCCGAGACGACTCCGACTCCGAGACGACTCCGACTCTGACTCGACTCCGAGACGACTCCGACTCCGAGACGACTCCGACTCCGAGACGACTCCGACTCCGAGACGACTCCGACTCGACTCCGAGACGACTCCAACTCCGAGACAACTCCGACTCCGAGACGACTCCGACTCGACTCCGAGACGACTCCAACTCCGAGACAACTCCGACTCCGAGACGACTCCGACTCCGACTCGACTCCGAGACGACTCCGACTCCGAGACGACTCCGACTCCGAGGCGACTCCGACTCTGAGGCGACTCCGAGACGACTCCAACTCCGAGACGACTCCGACTCCGAGACGACTCCGACTCCGACTCCGAGACGACTCCGACTCCGAGACGACTCCGACTCCGACTCGACTCCGAGACGACTCCGACTCCGAGACGACTCCGACTCCGAGACGACTCCGACTCGACTCCGAGACGACTCCGACTCCGAGACGACTCCGACTCCGAGACGACTCCGACTCCGACTCGACTCCGAGACGACTCCGACTCCGAGGCGACTCCGACTCTGAGGCGACTCCGACTCTGAGGCGACTCCGACTCTGAGGCGACTCCGACTCTGAGGAGACTCCGACTCCGAGGCGACTCCGACTCCGAGGCGACTCCGACTCCGAGGCGACTCTGACTCTGAGACTCTGACTCTGAGACTCTGACTCTGAGACTCTGACTCTGAGACTCTGACTCTGAAATTCATTAAATAATAAAAAAAATGCGTGGGGCTCCGTGCAATTTCTATGTCTAGCCAGGTAAAGCTAAGCAGCTGGGGGCTGGAATCCACAGCGCAGGGATGCCCAAGCTTTCTGGGCACCCCCCGCTGCAAATTGCAGCCCGCAGCCGCCCCAGAAGATGGCGCGTTCATTGAAGCGCCATCCTCTGGCGCTGAACCCCGCTCTTCCAGCGGCCCTGGTGGCAGTGGCACGCTGGGTAATAAAGGGGTTAATACCAGCTTTGTTATACAAGCTGGTATTAAGCCCGAGATTCTTAATGTCAGGCCACGTTTGACCCAGCCACTAAGAATCTCCAATAAAGGGTTAAAAAAACACAACACAGAGAAAATTTTTTATTTGAAATAAAAAAAAAAGCCATTAGGGTCTTCATCTTTAATTAAAAAAATCCTCTTCTGTCCGACGTAGTCCAAAACGCGATGTCCTCTCTGCTACATCCCCTGTCCATAAATATAGATGTCTAGAACAATCTCAGCACTGCTACATCATCTCTGTGAGCAGGCGGGCTCTAGGACCCTGGAGCTGCACAGAGAAGACAGCTGGACTCGGCTTGCAATGTAACAGCAGTTATCTGCCAGTTTCCCTGCTATCACTGGCACAGTAGCCGAGTCTAATGCAAACAATGGCAATACTAGTGTTGTCAGCGTTTCTGACAAAACTAGGATTGATATTGATTTGCATTGGACTCGTGCGAGTAATCACTGGGAAACTCGCAGAGTACCGAGTCCTGCGAGTCCCTTACTACTCGCCGAGTAACGAGTCCTAGCGAGTAGATTCGCCCATCCCTAACCAGAAACATAATGCTTGAATAGTGATTTATATTATCAATGCATTTCAGAGAGCTAAGTCTCCTTCTTCAGGACATCAATTATGTCCTTAAGAAGGATACTTAGCCCTCTGAAACAGGTCGACAAAATAAATCACTATCTAGGAATCATGTTTTTAGTCTTTTATTCCATGGTAGCATGGATTTACCCTCATATCTCCTAATATCCATCTGCAATTCTTGTGGGGCCACTGCAGCCGTGCATCTATAAGCTGTCATGGTGGTTTTGACTATTCATAACCACATAAGGTGAGCATTTCAGGATACTGTATATTATTTTATATTCTGGGATAATACGGTACCTTATTTTGCACTTCTTTCCTTTCCAGTTTTTTACTACTTTCTTACTGTTTCTAGCACACATACAAAAAATATATATTTATTTCACCAACCCCTCAAAAAAGATCTATATAGTTCAGAAAATCAATACCAAATACCTTATTAGAGAATTAATATGAAAACAGATTCTTAATTTAGAAACCTCATTCATGAGGTGGAAAGAGGACAGCTACAAGAATGAGGATCACCCAGAAGGACCCAGCTTAGGCTAGTTTCACACTAGTATATTTTAGAATATTAAGGTATGCAGGAAAAGCCTGCATGACCCTTGGTTCCCCTGCAACCATTTGCAGATTTTGCAGAGATCTGGTGGTTGCTAAATGACATTCCTCCTAGGGGGTGTGTCATTAAGAAATGCTTTCTGCGCATGTGCAGAACATTGAGCATACACCGGAAATCCAGATCCGCTGGATCTGAAGTCCGTGACTCATAGGCCCCCATTGAGATTTTAGCCACGGTGCCCTGGATCCGGTATTGACGTTTTTTCCACATAGACCAAATTGCAACAAGATTCAGACTTGGTCTCCGTGAAAATACTGTGAACACTTGGATCCACACAGATCCAGGGCAAAATGTACACAACTGGGTGTACCCGCAAGTATCTCCGGTCATATTGAAAGTCAATGGGGCCGATAACTGATGTGGGTACATCCAGTTTGTAATGAATCCACATGGATGGTGAAAAATGCCTTAGGCTGGCTTCACACTGCAGTTTTTCACTTATCAGTGTCCATCAGTGTTTGTGTGCCAAAACCAGGAGAGGAACCAGGAAAGGAACTTGCAGAGAAAAAGTATAATTGAAAGATTGACACCTGTTCTGAGTTTTGGAGGCACTCCTGGTTTTGGCACCCAAACACTGATGGACACTGATCAGTGAAAAACTGCAGTGTGAAGCCAGCCTTAGTGAAACAAGCCTTAGACATGTATTAGCTGGAATCAGCCTATTCATTGTAGTGATAATTGTGTAATGCTTTATTTAGCTTCTGGTGGAGCTACAGAAAAATTGAATCCTTTAGATTATGTGTTTATTTTAATAAGATGTATAAATTGAACTTTGGAAGTGAAATGTACCCCAGAAGCAAAGTAAGTGACCTACTCAGCTCACTAGTCCAAATTAAACAAGTCTTTCCTTGAGATAAAATTCAAATATATCTTTCAAAAATACAAAATTATCTATTATTAAAAGTTGTACATTTAAATTATACGTGTAGTACCTATGAAATGAAGCTTGGAAAAAATCTTAAAATCTGTCCACAGGAACAGGTGACTGAAGTTAGTTTCTATGGACACAAGTCAGTTATATATCTTTTAGTGTGTAAACCGTGACCTTTAAAAGTATTTTCAGAAATAATTACCACATTCTGAATCATCACAAAAACTGCCGTCTTTACCTGATGATTCATGCTGATATACATAGAATAAGTTTACCTGTAAATATAGTCTGTAGGTTTAGTTCAGACTAGCAGTGTGGAAAAAATGTCAAGTTTGAGACTTTAATTGGCAAACATGACAGTTTAATGCATGCAAATTGGATGCAAAGGGGTCATATACAAGTAAAGTATTATTTTTTTATTTAATTCAAAGAAAATATTAAAAGCATAGTTAAAATACAGGGGGAAATAAGACAGAAAAATCCCTCAAATATGGTACATGGCGATTAGTACATGTGTTGAAAACTTAATTTACTATATAATCATCTAATGTTCTCTGTCTGTCACGGACCAGGCGAGCCAGCGATAGGGCGCTCATTGGTGGGCGCCAACAGCACCCACCAATGAGCGCGCAGTATGCAAAACAGCCGGGCAGTGAAAATTCCAAGCGAAAATGTGAAGCAGAAACCTGGCTGAAAAAATCTCTCTCTCCCAAGTGATAGGTATGCTACACATGCCCACCACGCTGCCTGTAGACCCCCTCTAGCCTCTCACCGCACCTCTCCCCATGCCGCAGACCCCGCACACCGCCCGCATTACACCCCCGCACACACCCCTCCGACGTTCGCCCGCACAGCCTCTGCCGCCCGCATAGCCCCACACAAAACCACGTCCTCCCCACCGCTCTCTCCTCTCTGTGCTCTCCTCACCCCTCCGGTGCATGTGTGCGGTGACCGGGGTCGGCGGCTCCATTCATGCTGCAATCTATCCTGCTGGAACCGCCCTCTGCACATCATGCCTGACCACAGCTGTGTCATGGAGGAGCTGCTCCTGGACTTCTACAAGCTCAGGGAGCTGCACAAGATGAGGAGAGCCCAGGGAGGACAGGAGGCCATGGAGGAGAGGAGCCTAGGGAGGACAGGAGGCCATGGAGGAGAGGAGTCTAGGGAGGAGAGGAGGCCCAGGCAGGACAGGAGGACATGGAGGACAGGAGGCCATAGAGGACAGGAGGCCTTGGAGGTCAGGAAAGGCAGGCCAGGGAGGACAGGAGGCCATAGAGGACAGGAGGCCATGGAGGTCAGGAAAGAGAGGCCAGGGAGGACAGGAAATGGAGGCCAGCGAGGAGAGGAGGCCAAGGAAAAGAAGCCTGGGAGGACAGGAAAGGGAGGCCAAAGAGGAGAGGAGCCCACAGGGGAGGAAAGAGAGGCTGAGGGAATGGAGGCCAGAGAGGACAGAAGGAGGAGAGGAAAGGAAGGCCAGAGAGGAAGAGACCAGGGAAGACAGGATGGAAGGCTGATGCAGCTGCCAAAGGGGAGGAGAGGCCTGAAGAGGAGGCGAGGAAACGGAGCCCAGGGAGGAGAAGAGGCCAGAGAGGAGGCCACAGGAGAGGAAGGAGAGTCTGAGGGAATTGAGGCCAGAGAAGACAGGAGGAGAGGCCAGAGAGGAAAGGAAAGTGAGCCCAGAGAGGAGGAGGCCAGGGAAGAGAGGATGGGAGGCTGAGGGAGCTGCCGCAGGTGAGGAGAGGCCAGAGAAGGAGAGTAAAGGGATGCCAGGGAGGAGAGGAGGCCAGAGAGGAGGCAACAGGTGAGGAAAGAGAGGCTGAGTGAATGGAGGACATAGAGGATAGCATGACGAGAGGCCAGGGAGGAGAGGAAACGGAGGCCAGAGAGCAGGAGGCCAGGAAAGATAAGATGGAAGGCTGAGAGAGCTGCCGAAGGTGAGGAGACGCCAAAGAAGGAGGAGGAGATGAAAGGGAGGCCACTAAAGAGAGGAGGCCACAGGAGAGGAAAGAGAGGCTGAGGGAATGGAGGCCACAGAAGACAGGAGGAGGAGATGCCAGGGAGGAGAGGAAAGGGAGGCCAGAGAGGAGGAGGCCAGGGAAGAGAGGATGGGAAGCTGAGGGAGCTGCCGAAGGTGAGGAGAGGCCAGAGAAGGAAGAGAGGAAAGGAAGGCCACGGAAGAGAGGAGGCCACAGGAAAGGAATGGGAGGCTGAGGGAATGGAGGCCAGAGAGGACAGAACGATGAGAGGCCATGGAGGAGAGGAAAAGGAGGCCAGAGAGGAGCCGACCAGGGAAGAGAGGATGGGATGCTGAGGGAGCTGCCGAAGGTGAGGAGATGCCAGAGAAGGAGGAGGAGAGGAAAGGGAGGCCAGGGAGAAGAGGAGGCCAGAGGGGAGGCCACAGGAGGGGAAAGAGAGGCTGAGAGAATGGAGGCCAGAGAAGACAGAAGGTGGAGAGGCCAGGGAGGAGAGGAAAGGGAAGCCAGAGAGTAGGAGGCCAGGGAAGAGAGGATGGGAGGCCAAAGAGTAGGAGGCCAGGGAAGAGAGGATGGGAGGCTAAGGAAGCTGCTAAAGGGAGGAGAGGCCAGAGGAATAGGATAATCAGGAAACAGAGGCCAGAGAGGAGGCTGAGGAAAGAGAGACCAGAGGAGGAGGCTGATGAAAGAGAGGCCAGAGGAGGAGGCTAAGGAAAGAGAGGCCAGAGGAGGAGGCTGAGGAAAAAGAGGCCAGAGGAGGAGAATGAGAAAAGAGGCCAGAGGAGGAGAATGAGGAAAGAGAGGCCAGAGAAGGAGGCTGAGGAAAGTGAGGCAAGAGGAGGACGCTGAGGAAAGAATGGCCAGAGGAGGAGGCTGAAGAAAGAGATGCCAGAGGACGATAATGAGGAAAAATAGGCAACCCCTGAGCCACCGTACAGTGCTAACGACTGAGCCACTGTATACAGTGCTAACAACTGAACCACCGTACAGTGCTAACCACTGAGCCACCATACAGTACTCACCACTGAGCCACTGTATACAGTGCTAACAACTGACTCACCGTACTGTACTAACCACTGAGCCACCATACAGTGCTAACCACTGAGCCACTGTATACAGTGCTAACAACTGACCCACTGTACTGTACAGTGCTAACCACAGAGCCACCATACAGTCCTTACCACTGAACCACCATACAGTATGCACCACTGAGCCACCATACAGTACTCACCACTGAGCCACTGTATACAGTGCTAACCACTGAGCCACCACACTGTGCTAACAACTGAGCCACCACACAGTGCTAATCACTGAGCCACCGTACACCATACAGTGCTAACCACTGAGCCACCGTATACAGTGCTATCCACTGAGCCACCGTATACAGTGCTAACCATTGAGCCACCGTATACAGTCCTATCCACTGAGCCACCATATACAGTGCTATCCACTGAGCCACCGTATACAGTGCTAACCATTGAACCACCGTATACAGTCCTATCCACTGAGCCACCATATACAGTGATATCCACTGAGCCACCATATACAGTGCTAACCACTGAGCTACCATATACAGTGCTTACCACTGAGCCATCATACAGTGCTAACCACTGAGCCACCATATACAACATATAAATCCCGCAACAACAGTGTACTTTCTGGAGAGAGGACTGTAGTATTCAGTGGCTATTTGTACAGCATCTGTTCATTTCACTGCACTCCCTATGAAATAGCATTGGGCATATTTCTGCTATGCCTGGCACACACTGCTACTAGCCAAAAAGGATTTGCTTGTCTAGATTTGGTCAGTTTCTGATAAAAACGCTTGAACAGTACTGGAACAGACCTGCCCGGCAAACAGTGCTTTTAAGCCCTATAATAGGCTGTTCTTGGAAGTAATCCCTAAACCTACGATCTATCTAACTTGGAATGGAATTGCTATCTAACTAGCTTTGTAGTGCACACAGCAGCAGCGGCGGCATCTGACATGCTGATAGGCTGACAAACCGGACCACCCACAGTAAGTGCAGGAAGGAAAAAAATGGAGATCTGCATTATTTGACCACAGACCTCTCCCCAGCCCTCCTCCCGCCCACTATTCCTAGATACTAAAACTCATAATGAGATTGAACAAAAGCATTACTGTGAAAAGTCTGTAATGCTTTTGGTCAATTAACTGTTATCGAACATAACCTCGAATTACCAGATTTTAAGCAAATTGTTCGTATTTGTTGAATGACTCAAACATAGCCCAAGACAGGTCAAATTTGAAATTGGCTAACATGTTCGATCGAACATTGCTCATCTCTAGTCTTTAATATCCTAGCCGAATCCTAGCATTCGATGCTTAAGTCCATGTTGTAATATAATCCAGGTTCTGATACTCTTGGTCAGCACTGAAGTGCCTAGGCCTTGGGTTATGGCCTGCCAATCGGTTCCGCAGCTCCTAGATTAGAGCCATGTAGCTTGACTCCCTGGTCAAATGAACAGTCCTTCTTATATGCCCCTGAGCACTAAATTCAGAACATTTGGGAACTTCACAATTGGTCTACTAAGATTTTGTTCTCATTGGCTAGATTTCAAGCCGCATACATAATATCTTTAGTAGTGTTGCATTTCTGGCAGAGGAGAGGAAGAGACTAATAATTTAGATAGAATCTAGCAATCTACATAGTAATACAATTGAAGGCTTGCATACTTAATTTCTCTTTGTGTCATGACCTTCTCTGACAAAGGAGTGAGATAATTATATGAGTAAACATAAATTTTGAACACTATCAGACTCCTTGTGGAAACAATGACTGGCTTATCACAATTTAACAAACAAAATGCCATCATGTCTGTCTAATATTAAGAAACTTAACCCATGCTATACATTGAAAGAGTCCATTTCATCACAGCCTTCACCACATGTTTTTTTTTTTTTCTTCATAATTCTTGTAGAGGTTGATCTTGATTTCATCTGTCCAAAAATGTTCTTCCAAAACTGTGCTGGTTTTGTAAGTTTTTTTTTAGCGAAGTCCAATTTGTCCTTCTTATTCTTGAGGTTTATGAGTGGATTGCACCATGCAGTGAACTCTCTGTATTTACTTTCATGCAGTCTTCTCTTTATAGTAGATTTGGTTATTAATTCGCCTACATCCTGGAAAGTATTGTTCACTTGATTTGCTGTTGTGAAGGGTATTCTCCTTACAATGGTAATTATTCAGTGATCATCCACCACTGTTGTCTTCAGTGGATATCCAGGTCTTTTTGCCACGTTGACCAGTCAGCACTGCTTTCTTCCTTTCTTTCTTTCTTACGATGTACAAAATTGTAGATTTCTCCACTCCTAATATTGTAGCAATTTGTCAGATGGGTTTTTTCTATTTTCACAGATGAAGGATGGCTTGTTGCACCTGCATAGAGAGCTCCTTTAACCGTATGTTTACTTCTCAGCAAAATCTTCAAAATGCAAGCATCACACCTCAAGTCTGCTCTAGGCCTTTCATGTGCTTAATTGAGAATTAAATAATGAAGCAAAAATTGACAACCTCAGCATATCCTGATCGTGGGCACATACCCTTAGGGAATTACTGCCTGCTGCTGCAGTTGCCAGTTTTGTATGTTAGCGCTATACTGTATATTCTTTTGTGCACACAACAATAGTAAATGGAAGGAATTGTTATGATTATCATGCTCAAAAAAAAAAGGTATACATCATATAACAAACATGTACCAAAATAGACCATATGAAATAATGAAATATTTTATGAAGAACACTAAAACATTAAAAATACACAAATAATGGACAGGTGTAACAGCAAAAAACAGCTCTGGACAACTACATGGACACATCCAAGTGCAGATGAAATATTTGCAGTGACGGCAGTGCTACAAAACTTGAGGTTGGCTATGAAATAAATATAAATAGACTAGATGGCAGCCCGATTCTAAAGAATCGGGTAGTCTAGAATCCATATATAGTTTATTTACTAATAGTTAGGGTAGTGCGGTGAAATTAATTGTGTGTATACAGGCGGCTCTGTGGGTAGCAGAGTATATGGTGGCTCAGTGGTTAGCAGTGAGTACGGTGGCTCAGTGGTTAGTACTGCGTGCGGTGGCTCAGTGGTTAGCAGTGAGTGCGGTGGCTCAGTGGTTAGCAGTGAGTGCGGTGAGATTGGTCAGCGCAGCGGCGTGGCCAGAGTGGTCAGCGCAGCGGCGTGGCCAGAGTGGTCAGCGCAGCGGCGTGGCCAGAGTGGTCAGCGCAGCGGCGTGGCCAGAGTGGTCAGCGCAGCGGCGTGGCCAGAGTGGTCAGCGCAGCGGCGTGGCCAGAGTGGTCAGCGCAGCGCCGTGGCCAGAGTGGTCAGCGCAGCGCCATGGCCAGCGTGGTCAGCACATACACACACACGTACACACACACACACACACACTCCGCTATACTTACCACCGACCCTGTGTCTTCTCCGGCGCCTGGATCCTGAGTCAACATGTGGCCACCCCCAGACGACTGGAGAGGGCAGAGGACGGCGGGAGGCTGGAGGCGGCAGAGGACGGCTGGAGAGGGCAGAGGACGGCTGGAGGCTGGAGAGGGCAGAGGACGGCTGGAGGCTGGAGAGGGCAGAGGACGGCTGGAGGCTGGAGAGGGCAGAGGACGGCTGGAGGCTGGAGAGGGCAGAGGACGGCTGGAGGCTGGAGAGGGCAGAGGACGGCTGGAGAGGGCAGAGGACGGCTGGAGAGGGCAGAGGACGGCTGGAGAGGGCAGAGGACGGCTGGAGGAGGGAGAGGACGGCTGGAGAGGGCAGAGGACGGCTGGAGGAGGGAGAGGACGGCTGGAGGAGGGAGAGGACGGCTGGAGAGGGCAGAGGACGGCTGGAGGAGGGAGAGGACGGCTGGAGAGGGCAGAGGACGGCTGGAGGAAGGAGAGGACGGCTGGAGAGGGCAGAGGACAGCTGGAGAGGGCAGTGTGAGCACACAGGCTGGAGGGCAGAGGATGGCTGGAGAGGGCAGAGGAGGGCTGGAGAGGGTAGAGGACGGCTGGAGAGGGAGAGGACGGCTGGAGAGGGCAGAGGATGGCTGGAGAGGGCAGAGGACGGCTGGAGAGGGCAGAGGATGGCTGGAGAGGGCAGAGGACGGCTGGAGAGGGCAGAGGACGGCTGGAGAGGGCAGAGGACGGCTGGAGGAGGGAGAGGACGGCTGGAGAGGGCAGAGGACGGCTGGAGGAGGGAGAGGATGGCTGGAGAGGGCAGAGGACAGCTGGAGAGGGCAGTGTGGGCACACAGGCTGGAGGGCAGAGGACGGCTGGAGAGGGCAGAGGAGGGCTGGAGAGGGTAGAGGACGGCTGGAGGAGGGAGAGGACGGCTGGAGGAGGGAGAGGACGGCTGAATAGGGCAGAGGACAACAGGAGAGGGCAGAGGACGGCTGGAGAGGGCAGAGGACGGCTGGAGAGGGCAGAGGACGGCTGGAGGAGGGAGAGGACGGCTGAAGAGGGCAGAGGACGGCTGGAGGAGGGAGAGGACGGCTGGAGAGGGCAGAGGACGGCTGGAGGAGGGAGAGGACGGCTGCAGGAGGGAGAGGACGGCTGGAGGAGGGAGAGGACGGCTGGAGGAGGGAGAGGACGGCTGGAGGAGGGAGAGGAGGCTGGAGAGGGCAGAGGACGGCTGGAGAGGGCAGAGGACGGCTGGAGAGGGCAGAGGACGGCTGGAGAGGGCAGAGGACGGCTGGAGAGGGCAGAGGATGGCTGGAGAGGGCAGAGGACGGCTGGAGAGGGCAGAGGACGGCTGGAGGAGGGAGAGGACGGCTGGAGAGGGCAGAGGACGGCTGGAAGAGGGAGAGGACGGCTGGAGAGGGCAGAGGACGGCTGGAGGAGGGAGAGGACGGCTGGAGAGGGCAGAGGACAGCTGGAGAGGGCAGTGTGGGCACACAGGCTGGAAGGCAGAGGAGGGCTGGAGAGGGCAGAGGAGGGCTGGAGAGGGCAGAGGAGGGCTGGAGAGGGTAGAGGACGGCTGGAGGAGGGAGAGGACGGCTGGAGAGGGCAGAGGACAACAGGAGAGGGCAGAGGACGGCTGGAGAGGGCAGAGGACGGCTGGAGAGGGCAGAGGATGGCTGGAGAGGGCAGAGGACGGCTGGAGAGGGCAGAGGACGGCTGGAGGAGGGAGAGGACGGCTGGAGAGGGCAGAGGACGGCTGGAGGAGGGAGAGGACGGCTGGAGAGGGCAGAGGACAGCTGGAGAGGGCAGTGTGGGCACACAGGCTGGAGGGCAGAGGACGGCTGGAGAGGGCAGAGGAGGGCTGGAGAGGGTAGAGGACAGCTGGAGGAGGGAGAGGACGGCTGGAGAGGGCAGAGGACAACAGGAGAGGGCAGAGGACGGCTGGAGAGGGCAGAGGACGGCTGGAGAGGGCAGAGGACGGCTGGAGAGGGCAGTGTGGGCACACAGGCTGGAGGGCAGAGCAGCGTGTATGGCTGCAGACTTACCGGTGGCCGGGTGTCGGGTGTAGGAGGAGAGGAGGGGCGGGCAGAGCTGCAGGAGAGGAAGTCCCGCCCTCCCTCCTCTCCAGGTGCACGGCAGGGAGCACGGGTACCCCCAGGGTGTGTGTGGCCCCCCGAGGTGGCGGGCAATGGGCCCCCCCTGCATGTAGCTGCTGGCTGGAGGGCAGAGGGTGGAGGGGAGTGGCTGGAGGGCACACGGAACTTCCGAGATCGGAACGTTCCGTGTGCCGGTGCCTGTAGCCGGGGGCAGCCTGGCTACAGTGCACTGGATGAGCCTGGGCGAAGGCCATCACGGAAGTGGGCGTGGCCTTTTCCGGAAGTGGCCTTCGGGTTTTATATATATGATATATATGTACATATATATAGCAAAAATAGAAAAAAGAAATCAGCACAAACTTCCACTCAAAGATGGGTGCAATATATCCTGTAAACTTGCAATGTCCAATGCAGTGTATTATACTTCCCAGAAAAAACAGGCAGCACTCCAACGTCTTATCAACAACCGACAGGTTTAATATAGCCCCAAGTGGTGCGACGTTTCGACCTATAACAGGTCTTTCTCAAGCATAGTGTTCTGTGCAAACTGGTGTTACATATATAGGGTGCTTACATAATTGCTGATTAACATAGAAATGTGAATAAAATCTATAAAAAGTAATATACATTCACATATACCATAGTGACATAAGTGTAAATACATAGTGCATGTGCTCCAATATAGATATCCGTGATATCAGTGTATTAACCACTATATTCATCCCTGATTACTCATTATTATATTATAGTGTACATCTGTAAACATAGATACCTTTGGTAATTACTGAGAGGTGATTGGTCGCTATGTACCCTGAATACACGCCATCTCCATTATCGTTGCCACCACGCTGTAAACACAGCGTCTTCCGCGTTATACTGCGCATGCCCGTACTTCCGGGTCTTACAGCCCATGTGCGGCAGCCGCGTCATCGCTGACGTGGTGGTCACATGAATAGCTTGTAATTGCGATCGCCATCTTTGTTTCTGGCGATCTATACTAGAAGCCATTATACTTGCCCACTTAATACATATACCAATATATATGTCTGCTTTATAATAAACCATATTAGGTAACCAAATAACTAGGGGACTCTAATAGGATCTCACATATATACCGGGGAGTGTAATAACACTTATCCCCCATTCGACCAGTGGTTTTTAAACCAGTTCAGAACCGATTCCACTCTGGTTACAGAGGAAAATCGATCTGTGCAGCATCGACAAGCAAGTCCACTGATGTGTCCAACACCAGTCTACTCCATGTGACACTGCTCTGGAAGAACCCACTATCAGTCAAATAACATCCACAACTGATCCATAAAGACCCTAGAATCTATAATAAAAAATCACAGAACTAATTTATGTATATGCATAAATGTGGGCAAAGTTTATTAATAAAAAAAACAAGGAGTTGTGGCAGTTTTTTTCAAAAGAGATTTTGCGTGTTCCAATACAACATTTCAGACCAATCAATCCTCCTGCAATACAAAAGGAAAATAATTAAAAAAATTAAATAAAAATATAACCTATAGTTATATCAATTTTCGTCTCATAGGTCTTCTCATTATTGAACAATGGCAGTATATAAAAACATATTTCCTGCACTATACCGTAATAGTGCAGGAAATATGTTTTTATATACTGCCATTGTTCAATAATGAGAAGACCTATGAGACGAAAATTGATATAACTATAGGTTATATTTTTATTTAATTTTTTTAATTATTTTCCTTTTGTATTGCAGGAGGATTGATTGGTCTGAAATGTTGTATTGGAACACGCAAAATCTCTTTTGAAAAAAACTGCCACAACTCCTTGTTTTTTTTATTAATAAACTTTGCCCACATTTATGCATATACATAAATTAGTTCTGTGATTTTTTATTATAGATTCTAGGGTCTTTATGGATCAGTTGTGGATGTTATTTGACTGATAGTGGGTTCTTCCAGAGCAGTGTCACATGGAGTAGACTGGTGTTGGACACATCAGTGGACTTGCTTGTCGATGCTGCACAGATCGATTTTCCTCTGTAACCAGAGTGGAATCGGTTCTGAACTGGTTTAAAAACCACTGGTCGAATGGGGGATAAGTGTTATTACACTCCCCGGTATATATGTGAGATCCTATTAGAGTCCCCTAGTTATTTGGTTACCTAATATGGTTTATTATAAAGCAGACATATATATTGGTATATGTATTAAGTGGGCAAGTATAATGGCTTCTAGTATAGATCGCCAGAAACAAAGATGGCGATCGCAATTACAAGCTATTCATGTGACCACCACGTCAGCGATGACGCGGCTGCCGCACATGGGCTGTAAGACCCGGAAGTACGGGCATGCGCAGTATAACGCGGAAGACGCTGTGTTTACAGCGTGGTGGCAACGATAATGGAGATGGCGTGTATTCAGGGTACATAGCGACCAATCACCTCTCAGTAATTACCAAAGGTATCTATGTTTACAGATGTACACTATAATATAATAATGAGTAATCAGGGATGAATATAGTGGTTAATACACTGATATCACGGATATCTATATTGGAGCACATGCACTATGTATTTACACTTATGTCACTATGGTATATGTGAATGTATATTACTTTTTATAGATTTTATTCACATTTCTATGTTAATCAGCAATTATGTAAGCACCCTATATATGTAACACCAGTTTGCACAGAACACTATGCTTGAGAAAGACCTGTTATAGGTCGAAACGTCGCACCACTTGGGGCTATATTAAACCTGTCGGTTGTTGATAAGACGTTGGAGTGCTGCCTGTTTTTTCTGGGATGTACATATATATATATATATATATATATATATAGACAGCAGAAAAAAATGGACGGCAGCACTTCCTTTACAGTGATAAAATGTGGATTTTAATCCTGGACTGCGACGTTTCGGCTACATAACAGCCTTTTTCAAGCAGTACAGTCCAAATGACAATGCGCTCATATATATAGGGCCCACACGGGGGCGGTTAAAATAGTGATAATTAAACCACTGAAAATAAAATCCATAAGACAATGTGTAAACAGTGAAAGTACAAAAACACCTTATAGTGCTATCATAGAATACAGTGAATAAATATGAATAAAAAACAATAATAAATTGTCATAATAACAGGCTAATCCCTTATAATTAGATAATAAGCATATATTAAGTGCACCTGTGTACACTGATGATGAAAAGCGATCATCCATCACGCATACCGTCATGCTGTATGCCATGTAGTCTTATGGCTAATTTCCATGCATGCCCAATGGCGCCAACCTCAGGTCTCGCACATGCGCAGTATAGCAAACGAGAATATCGCACTGAGATTTTCGCGAGATCCCGCACATGACCAATCTCAGATCTCACGCATGCGCAGTATAACAAACGGGAATCTCGCAATCAGACTTCTGCAAGATCCTGCACCTGCACAATTTAATAACGAGATTCTCGGCAGCCATCTTTGTCATGGCAACATTACTAACAAGCAGTGCAACGACTGCTATATAAATAAAAGTGTATAATTATTCAAAACAATTAAACACAGCACAAAATATTTAATTCAATCAAATGCTATGGTCTCTGCTCATAAATATTAGAAGGGGGTTCAACGGAGTACAGCAATTCAATTCATATTTAGACTAGGAATCATCCTGTCAATATAATCCAACCATAAAACAGTATGGATAATCGACATACCCAATTGTTTCTTAAATCTACTAACCAGGAGTCCCAATTCATATGACTCCTCCATTACTCCTCACCCCCCATAAAACAATAGACCACAACAAAATCTCATTAATCTGCACTTTTATTAATCAAAAAAATTAATGTATACCAATGAAAGACTACACATATCATACACATAGACCAGCATGATGGAGCCGCAACTGCATGGCATCAAAGATCGCATCCAAACACCAGTTCTGTAAAAAATAAAACATCCTGTATTAATATAGAATATTCAACAAATTTTATACAATATGAATATATTAAAAAATATCATATATATAAAATATGCTTTACACTCAGACTCTTATACCTCAATTAATCAATGGATATGCATAAATCTAAAAAGAATTATATCATATCATGTCCTAAATACCATTCATTTACATTACATGAGTGAGTTTATACTCTACATTTAACCCATGCGGTTTCAATGTACCTAAACGGTAAATCCACTCTAATTCTTGTGGATGATTGGCATCTAACCTCTAAGTTTAGGTGTAAGCAGAAAAAAACATACTAATGAGATATAGGTGATAATACACTGTATTAGCTGTGCAGCTCGGCCGCTCATTCCACTCATGAATTGTGCACATTTAGTGTCAGTGTTGCAGCAGATATCTCCTACGGTATTTCTCATTAGTATGCTTTTTCTGCTTGCACCTGCACTTAGAGGGTAGATGCCAGTCATCCATACTATTAATTATGTATTCTTTTTGACTGAGCTCCCTCTTCCCCCTCCCCTTTCCCCGCCCGGAGGCCAGTTTGGGTCTCCATCTTGTTGGAGTCCAGCACACACTTTTCCTTTTCCAATTAAAAATAATGGCATACAAACCTATTCACATTGCACAACTCTGTTAGTCATAGCATTAGGACCCGGTGAGATGGAAGCACCTTGGCGTCGGTCACCGGGCACTCCGCAGTGGCCACTGCTGAAGCTAAGTCTTCCTATTTGCATTATATTCTAGGGCAGTGATTGCTATAATACATTTTATCATTTTACTTGTATTAGCTGTGTAGCTCGGCCGCTCATTGCACTCATGAATTGTGCACATTTAGTGTCAGTGTTGCAGCAGATATCTCCTATTTTCTTTAGTATGTATTTTTTCTGCTTGCACCTGCACTTAGAGGTTAGATGCCAGTCATCCATACTATTAATTATGTATTATTTTTCACTGAGCTCCCTCTTCCCCCTCCCCTTTCCCCGTCCTCAGGCCAGTTTGGGTCTCCATCTTGTTGGAGTCCAGCACACACTTTTCCTTTTTCAATTAAAAATAAGGGCATAGCAGTGTTGCAGCAGATATATCCTATTTCTTATTGTAATTAATAGTCCACCATTAATTACTAAATTATTATTCACTATTATATGGAAGCTATATTTCTTATGTCAATAAATAAGGTGGTCTCTTTACCAATATCTGTTTTGACACTGCATATTATATATTTATTCTGCATCAGTATAATTTATTGGGATTTTTTCACTATTATATTAGGTTCCCATGCAGATATTCATAATACATCAGCACATGTACCAATCACTATGTATTTGAGGGATTTTTCTGCTTCATTTACCCCTGTATTTTAAATATGTTTTTAATCATGTTTACTGTGAATTAAATAAAAAATAATATTTTACTTATGTATAGTCCCCTTTTTCTATAAGATAATACAGATATTAATCCAATAGAGCACCTGTGAAACTTGTTTGTACTGTTCATGTTCGGCAGCACATTGTTGTATGTATAAAGCAAAGTGTGTTCCCAACTCTGTTTTTGGGCTTGTTCAGATGAGCATATTATGTGGACATGTACTGTCTGAGTAAATGCTGGGCGGCACACTGACCAACGTAAATCCATAAGGCTGTGCAAATTAAAGTTTTATGGGTCTCACTCAAGTCTATAGATACAAGTCTGTCATCTGTCTTGAAACTGTTTTTCACCGATACCTTATTTAAGGGGTTGTCAACTACTGGGACAACCCCTTCTCATTCCCAATGTTTGGCCCCATTAAAATAAAAGCATTTATATTTCACCTTTCCGGTGCTGGATATCCTAATAGTGGACAACCCATTTAATAGAGATGAGAGGATTTACTAGATCGCACAGATTTTCCCAATAAATTTGATGTGCAGTGAAGTTATTCTCTGTAAGGCTGGGGTCACAGTTTTTTTAGTGCCTTTTAAAAACGCATGCTTTTTTACATGCGTTTTTCATGTCAGCATGAGTTTTTTAAGGTCTCTGATGGCTCCCTGCGTTTTTGGCTGCGTTTTTGAATCTGCACATAAAAAATGTGCTTGTAGTATTTTTTTGAGCGTTTTGAAAAACGCATGCGTTTTTGTAGAAAACGCATGCGTTTTTATAACATGGGTTCCTATGGGAAACGCATGCAAAAACGCATGTACAGTTAGTACCTTTTAGTGCCATTCAAAAACGCATGCGTTTCCCATAGGAGCCCATGTTAACAAAAACACATGCGTTTCCCGAAACGCATGCGTTTTTGTTAACATGGGCTCCTATGGGAAACGCATGCGTTTTTGAATGGCACTAAAAGGTACTAACTGTACATGCGTTTTTGCATGCGTTTTCCATAGGAACCCATGTTATAAAAACGCATGCGTTTTCTACAAAAACGCATGCGTTTTCTACAGAAACGCATGCGTTTTTGGATATGCTCCAAAAACGCATGGGACAGTCACACATGCTTTTTGGCTATTAGGGCATGCGTTTTTTAACATGGGGGCCTATGGGTGCGTTTTTTACATGCGTTTTTGAAAACGCAGGTCTCCAAAAATGCATGTGAAAAATGGTACTGTGACCCCAGCCTAAATTGAATACCCCTGATTATGCTCTGGAGGTCTCTCCAGAGCCCAGAGCATAGTAAATGTAATACAATATATGTAAAAACAAAGAAAATACTTATATTCACCTTATCACTTACCCCTACAGACCCTCTGCTCCTCACCATCACATCTTCTTAACACCACCACAGACACTGAAATTCCAGGCTTCCTCATGCTGTGTCAAGACTTCTGGTTGTAGTGAGGCCTGTGATGTAAAGCCAAATTGTAATGCCATGGGATCTCAAGCCTCCACAAAAAATTTACACCAATTCTAAAGAGGAAAGAATAAAAACTCTGAAAATTACGTTTGGCAAAAAAAGGCCATGAGGCTTTAATCAGGTTACCAAAATAAACATAAGGATAATTTAAACTCCCATTTTAACTTCTTTGCGACTATGGACATACTGGATACGTCAAGGAAACCTTTTCACTCCCTACAATGCACATATCCAGTACGTCATGGCGATTTTGCGGGCACCACGGTTGTGCCCACATGATCTTACAGCTGAGACCTGGCTGTCACTGCTAGGAGCAGTGGCGCGCTGCTCCTGGAAGTTTTAACCCTAAATGCTGCGATCAATGCAGCATCTAGGAGGCTGGGAGGTAATCGTGCTCTTCTCCAAAGTGATGTGATCATGGGGACCTTATCTCTACCATGATGACTTGGGGTCATTGCCATGACTACCCTTGGGTCACCTGACTACGGAAAGCCCCACGCATCTTGCTGAATACATGGTGTGTGAGGCGAACTGTCACTGCTACTAGGAAGTGCCAGAACTGCAGCAGCTGCACACAGCTCTGACACACATACAATCCACTACAGTGCTAATGCACTGTAGTGGATTGTATGTGATCAGCTCATCAGAGGATTGTGGAGGCTTACTGGGGGGGGGGAATAAAGAGGACAGAAGAGGGTTTTGTCTGTGTTCTTTTTCTAAATAAATTATTTTTCTCTGTGTGTATATTATTTATTATTACTTAGAGGTTCATACAGGCTGGGTGTAATATTGGCCTGACATCATGAACTTTGGGCTTAGTGCCAGCTAGCAATACATGCTTTCATTAACCTCGTATTACCAAGTCTGCCACTGCTACATGATGGCTGGAAGAGTTGGGTACAGCGCCAGTAAATGGCGCTTCTGTGAATGTGTCATTTTCTGGGGTGCCTGCAGATTGCAATTCACAGCATGGGGGGCCCAGAATGTTTGGGATTCTGCATGCTAAGGATTCCAGCCCCCAGTTGCCAAGTTGATTACCAGCCAGGTAAAATTAGGCAGCTAGGGATTGGTGGCAGCCCATACCTGCTTGCTGTACTTGGCTGGCAACCAAAAATACATGAAGACTCAAATAATTTTTTTTCATGAAATAATTGATAAAAAGGGCTACACTGTATTTTGATTACCAACCAGGTAAAACGATGCAGATGGGTATGGGTGGCAGACCATATCTGCCTACTGTATCTGTGCTGGTGACCAAAACTACAGCAAAGCCCCACATCACATTATGACATCTTAAAACCCCCCTTTTTTGCTTCAACTGATGTGGATTTGTATATTCAGGTCATGTTTATCCTGCGCTCTACACGGAGTGCTTGAACCGGCGATTGCATGTAAATTTCTGAAAGTACGTGATTCAGACAAAATTCCCAAAGCAAAATTCACTGGGATGGGGCAGATAGAGTCACTTTGATCTCCCATCTGACCAGGGATCCGGCAGTGTCCATCATTATATGTGTCTTTTTTAGGCATGCGCAAAAGTGTGGTCAACCACCATCTTGTGTACCTCTGAAAAGAAGGGCAGCACTGAACAGAGGCCAAATGGAGTCCAGAGTAACTCTGCTGCCTCATTAGTGAATGGATACATTGGGGGGTTCAGCTGAATCACATATTTCGGAGATGTAGCTGGAAACTCAAATGTTTAAGTACTCAGCATAGAGCACATGATAAATGTGAACTGATCCAAAATGTTCTGTGCACAAATCACCACCAATAGCATTCAACTCAACACACAAATACAAGTCTCCACCAAGGTTCGGATTCTGTTAGCGGACATGACCCCCTATACTATTTCAGCAAAATCTGAAATCTAATATGGAGCTTCTTCCCTTCAAAGCTTTGCACTGTACCTCAAAAGTCATTTTCTATTACATATGAGGTATCAATGTACTCAGGAGATGTTGCACAACAAATTGTATGGCACATTTTTTCCTGTTGCCTTTGTGAAAATACAAAATTTGGGGATAAAACATTTCTGTGGGGAAAAATGTTATTTTTTTTTCTTTTCACATCTCAACGTTCTAAAATTCTGTAAAGCACATGTGGTTCAAAGTGCTCACAACATTTTTACATAAGTTCCTTGAGGGGTCTAGTTCCAACATGTGGTCAATTGTGGGGTGTTTCCACTGTTTAGGCACATCAAGGGTTCTCCAAACATGACATGGTGTCTGCTAATGATTCCAGCCAATTTTGAGTTTGAATATTGCTCCTTTCCTTCCGAGCCCTGCCATGCACCCAAACAAGGGTTATCTGCCACATATGATGTATAATCATACTCAGGAGAAACTGCACTACAAATTTTGTGATCCATTTCCTCCCGTTGCCCTAGTGAAAATAAAAAAAAGTAAGCTCAAAAACATTTTTTGTGGAAGAAATGTGATTTTTGTTATTTTCACGGCTCAGCGTTCTAAAATTCTGTGAACCACCTGGGGGTTCGAGGTGCTCACCACACATCTAGAAAAATTTCTTGAGGGGTCTAGCTTCCAAAATGGGGTCACTTGTGAGGAGTTTCCACTGTTTAGGCACATCAGGGGTTCACCAAACACGACGTGACAGACACTAACGATTTCAGCCAATTTTCCATTTGAAAAGTCAAATGTTGCTCCCTCCCTTCTGACGCCTGCCGTGTGCCCAGACAGTGGTTTTCCACTACTTGTGAAGTATCAGTGTAGAGATTTCTTTATAAGGAAAAGCCAGCACCAGAACAAATTCCAGCGAATTTTACTTTATTTTCATATGAGGAATACACAAAATCAAAAGGCATCCTAGCGGGCACGGAGACCCACTAGGATTCCTTTTAATTTTGTGTGATCCTCATATGAAAATAAAGTAAAACTCGCTGAAATTGGTTCGGGTGCCAGCTTTTTTTTATAAACAAATCTCTTGATATTGGCAGTTGACGGCCGCAGCTGAGCACCTGACCCGGATCATCACAGAAGGAGGGGTGAGCTTTCTATTTCCCTTTTCCCTCTTTGAGGTATCAGTGTACTCAGGAGAAATTGTAAAATATTCATTTTTTCCTTCCACATTACTTAACTTCCTGTGAAGCACCTGAAGGGTTAGTAATCTTCTTGAATGTTTTGAGCAGTTGAAGTGTGCAGTCTTTGGAATGGTGTCACTTTTGGGTGTTTTCTGTCATATAGTCCCCTCAAATTGACTTCAAATGCGATGTGGTCCCTTAAAAATGGTTTTGTAAATTTTGATGTAAAAATGAGAAATTACTTTTGAACTTTGAAGCCTTATAACTTCATAACAAAAAAACATTTGTTTCCAAAATGGTGCTGATGTAAATTAGACACAAGGGAATGTGATTTATTAACTATTTTATGTGACATAACTCTCTGGTTTAACAATTTAAAAGTTGAAAGTTTGTAAATTGTAAAATTTTCAAAATTTTCGCCAAATTTCCATTTTTTTCACAAATAAAACAAAAAATATCATCCTAAATTTACCACTAACATGAAGCCCAATATGTCATGAAAAAACAATCTTGGAATCACTGGGATCCGTTGAAGCGTTCCAGAGTTTTTACCTTATAAAGAGACACTGGTCAGATCAGAATTGCATCAAATGACCTGGTCATTAGGGCCAAAGCAGTGGATCCAAGATGGCCGCCGCATAGAGAGGACGCAATCTACATAACTCTCTCTCCTGACACACAATCCGGCGCCATCCCGCTCCTGAGAGCTTCCGCAACAACCCTGCCCGTGTCTGTGCGCTCCCCACGGCCCCGTGGACTCTTTTGAGGACATCCTTGGGCCACATATCCTCCTACGGAGCGCCGCGTGGTGTTGATGGCGGGCACCCCCCCCCTCCTCCTCTCCCGGACCGTGGAGGAGAGAGCTATCTGGCGACCTCCGAGCATCGCGGGAGCGAGCCGGTAGTGGAGCCGCTGCGGCTGCTGGGAGCCGTGCTGTGAGTGTGGAGAGCCTCCGATGATCGGTGTGAGAGGATCGGACGACCGCAGGCACTCGCGCCCGAACCGGCTCCCATTGAAAGAGGAAACCGCCTGCGCCTGCTGCTGACTGCGCATCCGAGCGCCCAGATCTAACGGTGCGGTGGAGAGCCCCTAGGCACTGGTCTAAGGTGAGGTGAGGGGAGCGAGAGGGGAGAAAAAAGACTGCCTGCACTGCCGACCCCACTGCTCAGCATCCCATAGCCCCCTGAGACTTGGAGCACTGGGCATATACTGAAAGGGGGGAGGTGAGCCGAGACTTTGACCCACAGCTCCGGCCAAAGAGAAAGGGAGAAATACAGAATCAAGCACCCACGGGGTTACTGCTGGCACTGCCGACTCCACTGTCATCCCCTGTTGCATATCAAGCCTCTTCCATTATCCCCAGGGATCCGAAGCACCGGGAATTCACAGAGTCCCCTACATAAGCGGTCCTGAAAGGGAAGAGGAGCAGATACAACCTGGTACAGGGCTACACTGGAGAGAGCACATAGCTCATTAGGTGACTGCCCTAGATACAGAAAACTGACATCCTCACCCCTGGAGATTGGACTACCTTGATCTGTTACTCCACACAACACTTGACACTGATATCCACCCTATACGCTGCAAGTCCCACCATCCCTCTATGTGCTGCAGTTGGTACGGAGACTCAGAACAGACAGTGCCCTAAACAAAGCCAGGGAGAGGATATGACAATCTCCTCCCAGGATACTAGCACTCCCTGCTCCCGTACAAAAAGACACCAAGGACTGACACGTCCCCTGACCTGCACACCAGCACAGCGGATAGACCTGCTCTCCCTTAACATCTTAAAACTGGTGATCACGCACCAGGAGGATCTCACCACCATCTTTATTATCTCCTAAACTGCCACAGTGCTTGATTTATTCCACCACATTACCAGCAGGGGAACTATCGTCCCCAGGTGCGGATGCAACTTATCTTCACTGTGCGTCCACCTTCTTTTTTCTCTCAATTTACAACAATGTTCACTTGAAGCTATCATATGTAGACTAGAGGAGCTCTGAAAGAACTTTTCTCAGTAGATTGTTCCAACGTACAGCTACCTGATTAACAATGGGGAAATCTACCATAAAGACTCCCCGAACAGGACCTAAAACCTCCAATCCAGTCACGCAAGCTGATGTCGATAAATTTCTAAAACAACAGGCAGATATCGCAGGTTGTCCCAAACCACCTAAACGAATAACTCAGCTTATAGAGGAGGAATCGGACTCTGAAGTGGAGAGCGACTCAGATATGGGAGATGGATCAAGAGATAACAAACTCACTCGATCCTTTCTAAAGCGGATTCTGGCCAAAGCACTGGAACCAATCCATAAAGAATTAGCGGAAATAAAACATGACATGGCACAACAAGGCCAAAGGTTAGACACAGTGGAAAATGCTCAAATGTCTACATCCCACCAAACTAACAACATACTTGAATGCTTGAACACGCACGAAAGTCAACTACATGCTATACACTCTACTCTGGAGGACCACGAAAATCGGGAGCGAAGAAACAATATTCGCATAAAAGGTCTTCCAGAGTCGGTGGCCTTTGAAGCACTTCCATCTGCAGCTCGCGAAATTTTTTCTAAATTATTGCGAGAAGAGGATCCCAAAGACATTGAGCTGGTCAGAGTTCACAGAACCCTTCGTCCAAAACCAAACGACACAGGTCCCCCGCGAGACGTACTGTGTCGTTTTCTAGACTTCAGATCTAAGGACCTCATCTTGAGGAGGGCACGAGAATCGGAAAGAATTGAATATGAACACTCCAACATCCAACTATACCAAGACATCTCAGCCATCACCCTAAGAAAGAGACGACTTCTTAAACCACTAACTGACGTTTTAAATCAGAGAGGATTCCGTTATCGATGGCTATTCCCCTTCGGAATCTTTATTACTGCTAAGGAAAAGAGAATTACCGCAAGAACATCTGCAGATATAAAGAGCGCTTGTAAAACATTGGACATCACTTTGGAGACATATCCGGATCTGGAAGCTTTCCATTCAGCTTCCATTCTTCGCCCTCTTCAGCTACCGCAACCTTGGCAACTAGTGGAGACACCAAAAGCCCAGCGAGTAAAGAAGAGACTAGCCAAGACACCACCACCGAAAGAAGCAGGAGAACCTCCATGAACTTTCTCCAGGAGATGGATTATCCTCCTCTGCAGGTTGAGCTCCACCGACGAGTGGAAGCAATGTTGAGAGTGAAACTCTCAATTGAAAATAATTCTCTCCCCTCTTTAACGTTGGAGACCAAATTAAGTTAAATGGTTTTTATGGTTAATTATATCTGTTTAAAACCCCTATCGGGGCACATTGCTTAACAAGTTTGATGTTCCTTAAGTTTTGGAGATATATAGATTTCCTTGGAACATCTTATGAATATATATCTATATGACTACCCCACATCCTTTAAAGTCCACCCATCCCAAGACCCCCTCCTACCTCTTCCCCTACCAATTCCCCTCCTTCCCCCCCTGAACACCTCCATCCCCTACCCCCCCCCCACCCCACCCGATTACCTTTCCCCATCCCTCCTATTAACAGACATTAGGAGCCTACTGAGAATTTTGAGAAGCATCAACAACATCCTCTATAAGTCTACATAACTGATGACTGGTAAATTTAAAGTTTTGCAATTTACATTGTTAAATATAATTATGTGTTTATTTTATTCTCTTTTCTATATTTTCTCCCTCCTCTCTTCTACCTTTCACTGTCACCCTCCGAACCCATCTTACCCCCAAGACACGAATGTAATACTATGGACTCATCTGGAACTAGAGGCAAGATTTCGACCGACGCACCACAAAGATGGACCCACAACCTAAGGTATATACTTTTGCCACGCTTAATGCCAACGGCCTAAATTCACCCATACCCAGGCGACACACCCTAGATCTACTGAAAAAATACAAAGCAGACATTCTCTTAGTCCAAGAAACCCATTTCATAGACACAAAAATACCCAATTTTGAACGAACACACTACGAAACTTGGTTTCACGCTACCTCCCCACAACCCAGATCGAGAGAAGTATCGATAGCAATTGCTAAAGGCATCCCCTTCCAAGTTAGAGAAAAACTTGTAGACAAAAACGGACGCTTTATCTTCCTCAAAGCATTATTAGCAGGCAACTTAGTTACTATATGCTGCCTATACGCCCCAAATAAAAAACTCTTAAAATGGCTCCTGGCAACCTTGAGGAAGTTAGGGGACTTTGGGGAAGGCACCCTTTTAATCGGAGGAGATCTGAATGTCCCATTGGAACCATTGTTAGACACCTCTAAGAAAAAAAGCGTATTCTTGCAGACTGACCTCAATAAAATAAAAACCCAACTCAGAAAACTTCAACTAATAGATGTCTGGAGATCTTTACACCCTGCAGACTATGATTATACCATTTACTCCCACCCGCATTCATCCTATCACAGATTGGACTACCTATTTATTCCAAAAAATGCACTCCCCAAAGTTAAAAACTCAAGAATAATGCCTAATGTTTTCTCAGATCACTCTCTGGTTCTGCTAGAAATGACACTACAAAAAACCTTCCCTCTATACAGATCTTGGCAACTCGACGGGTCAGTGCTGAACGACCCTTCCACTAAAACACGCATATCTAAGGTGCTTCACCAGTACTTTGCTAACAATGATACAAGTGAGGTTTCTACACCGATTCTCTGGGAAGCCCACAAAACAGTAATTAGGGGAGAGTTTATTTCAATTATGGCATACAAGCACAAACAAGCTCAGCTACAGCTCAACACACTATACGACGAAATTTATGACTTAGAGACGAAACATAAACGCCTGATTACACCACAAATACTGACACAACTTACCCGTAAACGACAACAACTAAAAGAGACCCTACACCTAAAGACTGCAAGGGAGTTCGCATCTTGGCGTACAAGAATGTACGTGCATGGAGATAAGGCATCAAAATTAATGATTTCCAGAATCAAACAACGCCAGGCACGTACATCCATACATTCTATCAAAAACTCGAAAGGCCATTCCACAACTAACTATGAACTAATTGAAAGAGAATTTCTAGTATTCTACAAACAACTATATAACCTACGACCAGACGAACCAGTTCAGGAGAGAGAAGCTAGAAGACAAAACATTAAATCGTTCTTATCTAAAATAGACATACCAGGCTTCACACCCCTTCAACAACATCAACTTAACAGACCTTTTGATTTGGGAGAACTCCGATCCACCATGTCGAAGTGCCCCCTGAATAAAGCCCCGGGCCCAGATGGACTTCCAGGGGTTTATTATAAATCCTTTCCCTCGGAACTTCTCCCGCGAATGCTGAACACATACAACTCGGTGTTACAGGGCGAGCAATTCCCGACCCAGACACTAGAAGCAAAAATATCCCTAATATATAAAGAGGGAAAAGACCAGGAGCTCTGTAGTAGTTACCGACCAATCTCCCTGCTAAACGTGGATCTTAAAATATATGCTAGTATGATTGCTCGGAGGCTGGCTGCACTCCTCCCGGA
The DNA here is from genome assembly GCA_033576535.1 of Allobates femoralis. Lineage (NCBI taxonomy): Eukaryota > Metazoa > Chordata > Amphibia > Anura > Aromobatidae > Allobates > Allobates femoralis. The sequence continues at coordinate 187,055,614 of JARQOC010000005.1, forward strand.
ACATATCTCATTGAGTCAAACAGGCTTCGTTGGGGGAAGAGAGGGGAAGGATAATGCACAAAAGATCCTGCATCTCATTCACTATGCAAATGAACGGAGAATGCCCCTGGTACTCCTGGGAACAGATGCGGAAAAAGCTTTCGACAGGGTTGTTTGGATCTATTTAGAAGAAGTCCTGCTTAGATTTGGTACTCCTTTGACTCTGACTAGAGCCATCCTAAAAATGTATAATAACCCAACAGCACGCATTAACATAAATGGTTCGTTAACGGATACCTTTAATATCCATAACGGTACCAGACAAGGATGCCCCCTTTCCCCATTATTATTCATCTTAGCCATGGAACCCCTATTACTCAATATACAGCAAAACAATGAAATATCCGGAATAACACTGGGGACGACACACCATAAAACAGCAGCGTTCGTGGACGACATACTTATACTTATGACCAACCCCCTAAAAAGTTTTCCGGCGTTATTACAAGTTTTTAAAGAATATAGCTCACTCACCAATTTCAAAATAAACACCTCAAAATCAGAAGCTCTTGACATAAACCTACCTTATCCGACTCTCTCTAAACTAAAAACACTTTATGAATTCTCATGGCCCAAGTCCTATATTACCTACTTAGGTATTAAAATAAGCAGATCACATAAAGACCTGCTGCTCTTAAATTACTATCCTCTACTAAATAAAGTCAAATCAATTATGAAAACTTGGCGAGACCCCTTCCTATCATGGACGGGGCGTAAAAATGTATTTAAAAGCCTGATTCTTCCCAAGTTTAACTATTTATTTGCTATGCTTCCTATACACGTCCCCACAACTTATCTGAGACAAGTAAATTCTCTAACTTTCAACTACATCTGGAAAAATACAAGACACCGCATAAACGCTCACACATTAACCTTACCAAAAAAACAGGGAGGAATGGACGCACCAGACATTACGTCATACTATCATGCGGTGATTCTATCCAGAATGGTTGAAATTATTAGGAACTCACAAGACAAACTATGGGTTGATATCGAAAACAGGCTCGCTACACACCCCATTAGATCTTTACTGCTAACCCACACTGATAAAGACACATATCCGACACAAAATAACCCTATTACCCGCAAAATGCTACACATATGGTCCAAAATGAGCAAATATCTAACACCTCCTTCATCCCCCCTTTTAAAAGTTTCAGATGTATTGGCAAGATCGGAACCTCTACTTCACCCTAGAGATACGCGAAATCAACAACTTAAAAATATTTCCTTAGACCAGATATATAAGGAGGGGGTGCTCCTCCCATTGAGTGAAATGAAAAAAGTGCCACGATTGGCAACATTAAATTTCTTACAATATCAAACATTACAATTTGCGCTTCGCAAGATGAAATTTCACCTAGATATCACGCGAGATCCCACCATATTTGAGACATTATGCGCTAAAATAATCAAACCCAACAAAATAATATCCATGATATATAAAGAAATAAAGTGTAAAGACATCTGTCTAAAAAGAGCCTACATTTCCCTTTGGGAGAAAGACTTAAAATATCAATTTACCAAACCACAAGTACAATATATTTATTCCCACTCCTGTGGACCAACAAAATGTGTAAAGACCCAGGAAAACTCTTTTAAAATCATTACCCGATGGTATGCTACTCCTCAGCAGACAAGTTTATGGTCCTCAACCCCAAGCTCAAATGACCCACACTGTTGGAGATGTGGAAATGCCATAGGGGACTACTTCCACCTTTGGTGGACTTGCCCAACACTAAGAAATTTCTGGAAAATAACGGAAGATCTGATACATAAAGTAACTAACCACAAAATTAAATTATCGCCGGAAACGGTGCTCCTGAATCTCCCCCTGGAACAACACGTTAACAAGTCTGGTTACATAATTTACAATATCATAGCTGCAGCTAAACTCCTTATCCCAACCTTCTGGAGAACAACTAAAATCCCGACTCTCCAACAATTAATTGATAAAACAAATCAGCTGTACATTATGGCCAAACTAATAGCTAATATAAACAACACCTATATGGCGTTTGAAGGTCAATGGCGATCTTGGTCACAGTTCCGAGAAAAAATCCGCCTCTCTTGATTCCCAACCTATCGCACAAGTATTACTGGAGTAATCAACAATCCACCCCTAACCCCATCCTCCCCCCCCCAATTCCCTCTCTTTCTTCTTCTTATCTGTTTCTATACTCTTTCATTCCTATTAGCTCTAAAATATGTTTGGTTTACTAAGTTTACTTATTGGTACACTCCTGCGGGCCGAACTGGAGTTCACAGTGACTCACATAGTAATCTAGCTAATCTTATTGGCCCGAATCATATCATATCAATATACAGTTTGTATCGGTATATTCTAAGATGACTTTACTTTTCTTTTTATTGACACTACAAACGATTCTTCTGTTCATGTACCAATTTTCTGTTTAACTCTTAATAAAAAGAATTTTTGAAATGAAATTAGGGCCAAAGCAGGCTCTGGGGTAAATGGGTTAATAAATATCATATAAAATTAAATAACCTCCAAAAATGTATATTATATTACTTTAAGCCACCCAATAAAATTGGGCGGCTTTTTCCCTCAGTTAAAGCCAAACAATTAAATAAAAAAGGAATAACAACTCGTAACAATAAAATGTGTGGGCGGGAAAATCTTCTTGGTGTCCTGACAGGAGATGATCTGTAATACTTTTTATGAGGGGTATAAATACCCCTAACTTCCCGCATTTTTCACTAACCAATAAATCTTCAGACCAGTGGAGTAGCCAATCAGGATCTTCCCCACTTCTTTTACCATACAAACACTTGATATTAACCATTAACCTTCTTCATCACAAGGATAACTTATGATATACTAAACACCTACAGTAATACAAAAACTGGGAAACAAGTGAACATATCAAAAAGAGGAGAGGGGACCCGCAATCCTATAAAGCCCCTGCACTATTTGCTTACATGGGGCCGACATGATGATGTGACAAGGGATGGGAAAACTGTAAAGAGTTGATGCACTTGATATACTTACCGGGTTCGGGTTCTCTCTTCCTGGTGTGACGTGGGCTGCGTCACTTCCAGGCCGCCCCTTATCCTCTGGGCATATGTGATTGGCTGTTGGAGCCAGTCACATGACTATTCCCTAGAAGCCCAGAAGTGACGCACCACCGTCGCACAGCTGGATCAATAACACAGACCCGGTAAGTATAATGACCACTCTTTACTTGTTGTATCAGAGCCTCCCCGGTCATGAACCCGAACAGTTCACCATTCCTAGTTGTGACATTTTGTGTTTCTGGGCACATTCCTCACCAGTGGTTGGAGTCCCGGCCTTGCTCGAAGACTCTATGGATTTCAGCGTTTGCGGGGATGATAATAAGCAAATACGAGGAGAACAAGACATTGAACAGTGAGCTGTTGAGAGGCTGAGGTGCCACCATTTTGCAAAAGGCAAAAAAAATCTGCATTTTGACGAATGTAGATTTTTATATCTCAGAATTCAGTTTCATTGGATAGGTTTTCTCATAAACCATGAAGTTGTATTTGATTATATACATTTTAAAATTATGTATAAATATGAATGCCTCACAGATATCACATGGATGTTAGAATAGTGTTAGATAAGTGCTATAGCAAATACATCACAAGTAAAAAGAAAGCCGTCTTTATATTGTTTGAGTTTCGTCTTAACATGGTGCAATTGCTTTTTATGTAACATTTCAATTGCTAATACTTGCATTTCATTTTGTTGCTCCGAGGCAATAAACCACATGGTACTTCATCACATGGAACATGCTGTCATCTGTAAAGAAGTGTTGCATGATACAATCTAATGTACTGTCTCAGTATGTACAGAAAAAATATATGCATGTAACCACCTGATTTACATTTAAATTATATAGAAAATCCTAATGATGCAAGTGGCAACAGTAAAAATATAATAGTGAAAAAATCTTATTATCATTATTGATTACTTAAAGCTAATGAGTGTTATGCAGACTGTACAAGTAATACTACAGGTGCAGCTCAATGAATTAGAATATCATCAAAAATTAATTAATTTCAGTAATTCAATACATAAAGTGAAATGCATATATTACCATGTTTCCCCGAAAATAAGACACTGTCTTATATATTTTTTGGTCCTAAAGATGGACCATGTCTTATTTTCGGGGGGTGTCTTATATACGGTACATCCCACTGCAGCCTCCCATACACACACAACATAAACACACACCCATACACCACACACCCATACACACCACACACCCATACACACACACACATACCCATACACACACACACACACACACATAACCATACACACACACATATACCCATATACACAAGCCAATTTTTACCAGTGTCTCCCCGCTCTTTGGTGGCCCCTGCTCTCCGGTGTCCGCGCTCTCCCCGCTCCACGGTGGCCTCCACACTACGGATTCCCACTGTAGCTGCAGATCTCCGCCCAGGTCAGGAGCCCTGCACCAATTACAGCACAGGAACCGTGAGCCAATCACAGCCCAGGAACCGCGAGCGACTCAGAGGCCATGCACGACGTCAGCTGGCCGCAGATTGGCTTGTGGTTCCTGGGCTGTGATTGGCTCACGGTTCCTGCGCTGTAATTGGCATAGGGCTCCTCACCTGGGCGGAGATCAGCAGCTACAGCGGGAATCTAAAGAGCGAGGGCTCGCCGGAGAGGGGGGCCACCGGAGAGCTGGGGGCCACCAGAGATCTGGGAGAGCGCGGACACCGGAGAGCGATGGCCACCGCAGTGCACCCAAGGTACGCCTTATAATCGGGGAGTGCTTTATATTAGGAGGTAGGGCGCCCCCCCCAAGCATGCCTTAATTTCAGGGGCGCCCTGTTTTCGGGGAAACACAGTATATAGAATCATTACAAACAGAGTGATCTATTTCAAGTGTTTATTTATGTTAATGTTGATGATTATGGCTTACAGCCAATAAAAACCCAGACGGAATTATCTCAGAAATTAAAGTAGGAAGGATGAAGTCTCTAAGAGATAAAATATGACCTAAATAGGTATCAGAGGCTTCACCTTGTGTGGATGTGAGAGTCACAACCACTATAAAAGCAGATCACAGCTGCTGCAGTCCCCAGCATGAGGAGGATGAAGAGTAGGGGGGATGAAGGGTTAAAAACTACACTGCCACCATATTCCATACGACATCAAAGGATGAATATAATATTCATTTATTAGTCAACGTATTTCAGGGCTCCCTGGCCCCTTCTGTAGGACAAATCAATATCATATTGCCATATTTCAGGGCGTTTCAGGGAGGCCTGAAACACGTTGACTAATGAATAAATATTATATTCACCCTTTGATGTCTCATGGAATATGGAAATGTAGTTTTTAACCCTTCATCCTTCCTACTCTATCACGCTGGGGACTGCAGCAGCTGTGATATGCTTTTATAGTGGTTGTGACTCTCACAACCACACAAGGTGAAGCCTCTAATACCTAATTCATTGAGATGCACTTATGTATACAGATTAGCCTTTTCTATTTATAGTTCTTAGAGTTTTTCCTAATAATAAATGTATTGTTCAAAAGACAACGGCGAAAAATTAAATAGGAAACTGGTAACCATGCTGCTTACATCTGATATGTATCGATTTATAGACGTCTCTTCACTCTTTCTGCTTTTCTCTTGGTATTCTTTTAAATAATCAATGCATTGTTAAACATACAAAGGCGAAAAACAAACTGAAATCTGGCCACCATGCTGCTTCCATCTGATTAATTAATATTCTTTATTAAATCTGTTCCAAACACAAGATACATGCTCCAAAGTACCATCATTCTTGTTTCCTGTTGCTTTTACAATGTGTTTTAATTATTATGAAATTAATGGGACAGCACATTAAGTTAATGTCTGGATGACTAATGTTGGCATAGACAGCTCGTTTTTTTTCAATTGGGCCTCCATATGCAACCTGCACCCATCTGTTAAAATTACAAATAAGTCTGAAACTAATTCACATTAGGAGAATTATCCATATAAAGCATGTACTATGGCGATATTATGACCCGTCACCTTTCCTGACATACAGTATCTGTTTGAGTAAATACTTTCATCCACCATAAAATAAAAATGCTAAAGCTTCTTCATACATTTCTCTTTTGTATTGGTTCTCTATTATTTCTTCTAAAAATGTATGAATAAATTGTAGAGATCAGATCTTTTTAAATCGAATTAGTTGAATTTCCCTCAAAATTTGATTCACAATGAATACATTAGGATGAATCTCGATACTGGAAAGCTTGTAATTGCTAGAAAAACAGATGTTGGAGAGAGAAGAGTGATAGAAGACCCTGCTGACCAAAAGAGCTTATGCTCTGCAGGACAGAGAGATAATTCTGCTGATTATAAAAAGCATACACTCTACAAAAGAGAGAGGACCCTGCTGACCTTAAGAGCTTACACACTACAGATGGGAGAGAGAACCCTGCTGACCATAAGGGCGTACACTTTACAGATGGGAGAGAGAACCCTGCTGACCATAAGAGCTTAAATTCTACAGGAGAGAAAGTGATAATCCTATTGACCATAATAGCTTAGGCCTGTTTCACATCTATGCGCTCACTGCCTTAGGCTGCCCTGCCTGCCCTGCGCCAGCGCAAAAGAAAGGGCAGGGCCATTTAGGCCTGGGGCAGCCTAGCGCAATGAGCGCATACATGCCGTGCAGTAACGCTCAGCTGCGTTCGGTGCCCCCATGATAGCCTATGGCCGAGCAAAGCTGAGCGCGCGCTCTGCCTAGTGAGAAGCGCAAGTGAAATTGGCAGAGCGCACGGCGCATGCACCTGCTCTGACGCACCTGGAAAGCCCTATTGGGGCGTTTCCGGGAGCGTCAGAGCAGGCGCATGCACCGAGCACTCTGCCTCTTTTATTTGCGCTTCTCACTAGGCAGAGCGCGCGCTCAGCTGTGCTCGGCCATAGGAGATAATGGGGGCTGAGCGCTAATGAGGGCATGTATGCGCTCCATGCGCTAGGCTGCCCCAGGCCCTAAATGCCCCTGTGCTTTGCATTTGCGCTGGCACAGGGTAGGCAGGGCAGCCTAGCACATGGAGCGCATAGATGTGAAACAGGCATTAGACTTACAGAAGAGAGAGAACCCTGCAGACCATAGGAGCTTAAATTCTACAGGAGAGAGAAAGAGAGGATCCTGATGTCAATAAGAGCTTACACTCTACAAAAAAAAGAGAGAAAGTATCGTGGTGAACATAATAGCTTACACTCTACAAGAAGCAGAGAGAGGGGACCCTGCTGACCATAAGAGCTTACACTCTACAAGAGAGAGAGAGAGGATCCAGCTGACCATAACGTTTACACTCTGCGAGGAAAGAAAGAAAGAAAGAAAGAAAGAAAGAAAGAAAGAAAGAAAGAAAGAAGAAAGAAAGAAAGAAAGAAAGAAAGAAAGAAAGAAGAAAAAGAAAGAAAAGACACTGTTAACTATAAGAGGTTACATTCTAACGGAGAGACTTACCCAGTGACTTTCTAGAGGGAAAATCAAGCTGTTGTACAAACTGCACCCCACTGGGAACCGTTGATCTGTAATGGCTCAGATACCCCTGTACTGATCACCACTGTACAAGATATGATCATTTATCAGGAGTTGTAGTTGCAGGACTTTATGAGAGGCAACTCAAAATAATGTTAGCCGATCTGTGATGCTTCATCAGTATGGGAAATGTTTCCAGGAAAGTTTTTTTGTTTGTTTTTTTGCGAACCGTGAATTGAATCTCAAAATGTTGAATTCGTGAATTTCAGGAACTTTGATTTAAACTCAATCCTCCACTGATCAATCTGCTAATTTGTAATGAATTAGACAATTGGATGTCACTTTTGCTTTTGTTAGGCTGGCTTCACATTGCGGGTCAGATCCGATCCGAGGCTGTCAGGGTGAACCTGACAGCCCCAGATCGGATCAGCACACAGAACCCGAGGGCCGCCACTGATGAATCAGGACTGCGACTGGCAGGGAGCTAGCCACGGTCCTGAAACATCTGCGGTGTGCAGCCGCAGGTGTACGGTTCCCGGATCCTCCCGGACCGGTGCAATCCAGCCCCATAGGCTCCCATGTTAGGGAGTACCGGATTGTCCCAGATCCGGGAGGATCCGTGCAAATCCGGGGCAATCCGTTTTTGTGTCCGTGAGAGAATACTGAATACTGAATACTGAATTCTGCCATCCGGCTTCTCCATAGGCTACTATGGGGCCGAAAACCGGTTCGGGGCTGTCCGGTTTACGCGGACAGCCTCAGATCGCATCCAATCAGCAGTGTGAAGCCAGCCTTAAAGGAATGTGCCCCCTAATAATCTGTTGAATCACTGATTGGACAGGATCAGAGTGAGTAGGACACACACCCTATTTGTCAAGTTATTCATTAATTACTAGGAATAACACAGGAATTGCACAATGCACAGTTAGGCTAGGGTCAGAATAGCGTTTTTTTTTTTCATCCGGATCCGGTTTTGAGCATTAAAAATACTCAAAACCGAATCCGGATCCGCAGTCCATAGGCTGCAATACAAAAAATGGATTGCACTATTTGCAATCCGGTTATTACATTCCGGTTTCGCTGCCTGCATGAAAAATCATGCAGGCAGCATGTTTCGGAGAGGTTTGAAAAATGTAGCGGGGCTGCTATAATGGGCTCCTATGGGAGCCCATCCGGTAACTGGATTGCTCATAATATGCAATCTGGTTGCCGGATTCTTTGTTCATCCCTGCGACTGCGGGGATGAACAAAGGGTTAAAGTTAATATAATATGTGGGCACCATGTCTCCAGGGAGTGTCCGCCCTCCCTAGAGGACATGGTGACCATATGGGGCAACATATGAAGGGTTACTATGGTGTATTACAGTATTGCCGGCTATTACAGTATTGCCGGATGAACAAAGAATCCGGCAACCGGATTGCACATTATGAGCAATCGTCCCGGATCGGGTTTAAAGACACATTTTGAAGCCAAGATGTGTCTGAAGCACATGCAATTACACATCCGGATCTGGATGCGGTAATCACAATGAGCCTTCTAAATGTGTCCTAGCCTTAGACTATGCTAGGTCACACTTAGAAGGCACAATCAGTAACTTGCTGTGCTACCTTAGAATGCCTAGGTTCACATTAGAGGACAATCCATGTAAACTTGCTAACCAGATCCTGTTCATAGCGTCATGTTAAAAAAAGATCCTGCTCCGAAAAATGTAGCCTGCATGATTTTTACCAAGGGCTGCAAAACCGGATCCGGTAACTGGATTGCCAGTTGGGCAATCCGTCTTCTTTATTACAGCCTATAGGCTGCGGATCCGGATCCAGTTTTGAGCATTTTTAATGCTCAAAACTGGATCCGGATGTATAAAAATACCGCAAATGTGACCCTAGCCTAAGATACACATGTCAGGAAAGTGATAGCTGTTCTTTAGAATTAATCATCATTTAGGGACGAAAATTATATAACTTATGTCATATATCACAAAGTATTTAACTGATACACACATCAATGTTGAAACATAGGCTAGGGTCACACCTCAGGCTTTTTATACAAAACTTGATTTGGTTTTGAGCTTTCAAAAAGCTCAAAATCGGATCAGGAAATGCTCCTCATAGGAGCCTATGATAAAAACCGGATTGCTTCACAAGCTATCCGGTTTCCGTCTCCGGCTCTGCAGCCTGCGTGAAAAATCATGCAAGCTGCAGTTTTCGGAGCGGTTCTGTTATCTGCATTGCGGGAACCGGATTGCTCAGGATGTGTAATCCTGAGCAATGCGGTTCCCGCATATACTTTGCTTATCCCGGCTGGGATAAGCACAGAGCTCTGTGTTTAGTTAAACTATTAATTTTCCACCCACTCAGGTGGGCATACAATGGTCTAATTACCTCTGTACAGCAGCTGCTATACAGTTTTATGAATGAAAGCACCGGGCTCCTCAGAGCAGCGCGCATACTATTGCTATTGGTATAGTGTGTGCGCCGCTGTCTGAGGTCCTGAAGCCACTTACAGTAAGATCTATGGGCAGGCGACTCCTATATAAAGGATTGTGTACAGGACCTTTTCTCAAGTGCAAATACTTCAAAATCCATCTGAAAAAGTGCTGACTAAACATACATAAGCATAAACATGCTTTTCTATGTAATAACTAGTTGCTGGTCATATATTCAATATTTGAATGTCCGTGAACCATTTGAGGCTTCAAAAGATAAAAAGTGGTTAAAAAAAGTGAGAAGACTATAGATCAGTTGGTTTCCACTCTATTCTGTATAATACCAGTTAATAGGATGTCTTAAAAGATGCCTGGAAGAAGCTCAGGCATCTTTGTAAACAAATTATAAGTATTTATTCTTGAAAAACAGCTAGTGTTTAATTGAATTTTAAAAAAAATCCAGAAAATCCTCAAAAATACTGGAAAAAATGCTTAAAAAAAACCCTTGTGTTTGGCCAAAAGTGTTAAAAAAGTGGGAAGAAATTGACAATAAAAAATACTTATAAAGGCGCGTCAAGAAGAAATACAACAGCGTTTCCTAAACGGTTGTAATTTTCATACCACAGTACACAGTTATTTTATTTTGACAGTCTGGCAATATGTTTGCATGGAAATATGCTCCTAATTAACCCAGGTTGTTTATAAAAGAAGTAAATTGAAGATTCTGTCAGAATTTCCCATGTGCCAAAACCTACATTGAATAAAGAAGCGCTCATGTTTTGATTTCTTAAGTATTTAACATGGTTTGCATAATGAGCTGGCACACTTGTTTGTCTCCAAGAATGTATCTTGCTAAGCAGCTAAGCTCCTTAAAATTACATTCATTGGGGATACAGTTTGGACTCTGTAGGCTTCATATCAGTTTAACTAGAAATATATGGTGCATTCTATGTTAATTGAATCTCCAAAGCTCTGGATGATAATAATAGAGTAATTCCAACTCTCCTGAATTACTGGCAACCACATTGTTCTTAGAAGAAAGCAGAAAATACCTTATATTTCAGATTATATTATTTACCAACATTTGGGCAAAAATAAATAGCAATAAACCATTATCTTAATTAAAGCTTGATGGTGGTCTAAGTAAATGTGGGATTAATAGTCTGGAATTTTAATGGATTGGGTATGTTGGAGGTTTACCATCTATCAGAATAGTTATGTTCAGTTGACAGCTGTGTCCTCAGACTACCCCATGCACAGTTACACTTGTCTTGAGAGCAATGACACTGCCAGACTCCTCAATCATTGGTTTGTTTGGGTAGGGTCACATTGAAAACCTAGATTGCATTCACCGCATCCGGATCCGGATGCGGTGAATGCAATGCCGGTCGCACACAGTTTTTTTGAAAACTGTGTGCAGAATACCGCACTGCGGTCACCGGATGGCTCAGGATGTGTAATCCTGAGCCATCCGGTAACTGCAGAGTGTGCGGATCCCGGCTATTGACGGGACCCGCAACCGTAATAAAGAGTGAAATTGCTGACCTAAATGACTGATAGAGGTCTGTAGGGGGGCTTAGACCCCCTACAGACCGGGCTCCCACTTCCATAGTATTCTTCACCAATTTCGCACCGGGCACGGGCTCCTCGGAGCTGCGTGCATGTCAACCAAGGTGCCCCCCCCCCCCATCACTATACAGGGGTGCATAGACCCCTCTAATACAATTATGCTTACATTGATGTGTTTTACACAAAGAATAATCACAATTGCATTGTTAATTATATATTTACATGTGTCCGGAGCCAGAGTCCAGTGATTTCCAGGGGCGGGGCTGTGTGCAGCAGCCTCCGCCCGCTCCTTCTTGATGGCCGCCCCCTCTGGCCGTAATCCAGTCTTGTGAGGGCGGGCACGTCGTTAAAGGGGCGTGGCTAACTATGTGCCGCGGTTAGCCACGCCCCTTTAACGACGAGGCCGCCCTCACAAGACTGGATTACGGCCAGAGGGGGCGGCCATCAAGAAGGAGCGGGCGGAGGCTGCTGCACACAGCCCCGCCCCTGGAAATCACTGGACTCTGGCTCCGGACACATGTAAATATATAATTAACAATGCAATTGTGATTATTCTTTGTGTAAAACACATCAATGTAAGCATAATTGTATTAGAGGGGTCTATGCACCCCTGTATAGTGATGGGGGGGGGGGGCACCTTGGTTGACATGCACGCAGCTCCGAGGAGCCCGTGCCCGGTGCGAAATTGGTGAAGAATACTATGGAAGTGGGAGCCCGGTCTGTAGGGGGGTCTAAGCCCCCCTACAGACCTCTATCAGTCATTTAGGTCAGCAATTTCACTCTTTATTACGGTTGCGGGTCCCGTCAATAGCCGGGATCCGCACACTCTGCAGTTACCGGATGGCTCAGGATTACACATCCTGAGCCATCCGGTGACCGCAGTGCGGTCCCAGAAACGCTGCGAAAACTGCTGCCTGCATGATTTTAAACGCAGGCAGCAGTGCCGGATCCGGCCACCGGATGGCTTGTGAAGCCATCCGGTGTTTTGCATCGGCTTCCATCAGGAGCGTTTCCTGGTCCGGTTTTGAGCTTTTTTAAAGCTCAAAACCGGATCAGGATTTAAAACAAAAAACGCCAATGTGACCCTAGCCTTTCACAAACAACAAAAAGATTGATTTTTGGAAATCCAACAGGTCAGATCAAGGTCTGTCTGACATCTTCTTTTGAGGATCCCATGAACCTTACTGGCCGATTCAGTTGATGTTAGTCTTAAGGTACCTTTACACGCGTCAACTTTTCTAGGAATTTTGTTGCCAACTTACTGGTTGCAGTGAAATCATGGACACATTGTTCTATCTTGTTGCTGTGTACAAATGGAACAATGTCTCCATGATTTCACTGCAACCAGCAAATTGCCAGTGAAATTCCTTGAAAAGTTGCCGCGTGTAAAGGTATCTTTATGCGTATAGGGCTCTTAAGAAAGTTAATGGAATTTAGCATCTTTGCAATTCATTACATACACCATGGTGATTCAATCACATTTCAAGATTTATTTACTCACAACTCAATGTAGTTCTTGAATGAGCTATATCCTTTCCTGTCCATTGTACCTTGCCAGAATCATGTTTTCTTCACATTCATCAAGATCATTGCAGAGAATGAGGGGTGAAGAATTGCACAGCTATAAATCACTAAACAGTTTTCTGCATGACAAGATGATAATATGCATGTCACATTAAACCACACGTCCTGTCCTGCACTGACCAGACAGTGCCTTGCTGGAAGAACCATGCAGCACACATGTACTATTTCTCAATCACCACAGCATCATTCTATTAGAATTATGTTGGGTCCTAAAGGAAGGAGACAGAAGTGTGTGGTGCTGGTGTGGTAATGATGATGATACTCAGATTCCTAAGGCGGATGCCTACAAGAGTTTGCATTCAGGGCAGGAAGAGGTTGGCTATGAGGGCGAGGAGTGTGTCAACAGAGAGTAATGATGAGGTTCTAGATCCCACCTACTGTCAACTCACTGGCAGGCAGTTGAGCCCAGTAGAGGAGGTAGAAGTAGAAGATGATGGAGCTGACGAGGTTAGGTTGCGGCTTCCTGGACAGAGACAGAGTGCTGCAAGAACATCAAGCACTGCATCCTCAGCCAAAACTCTACCTCTGTGCAGAAGCTGTGGCGGCTCTGCAGTTCACATGGGCGCTAAGTTTTGCCTAGCCTGGGCCTTTTTCATGATCGCGAATGATGACCCAAGTCATGTCATCTGCCAAATCTGTTTGCAAAATCTGGGTAGAGGCAAAAATATAAATAACTTGAGTACTTCATATATGAATCATCACATGAAGATGCAGCATACATTACAGTGGGAAGCTCACTGTGCTAAAATGCAGCTTAGTGGCCTTTTTCAACTACCGATCACCCCATCAAGGGCATCTGTGGTTTCTTATACTTCATGCCTGTGGGGACTGTTGTCACACAGACCTTCGGGAGCACAAATCCACCTCTTTGCCCATAACAGCCAGTGTGATTGACAGGCCATCAACTGTTTTGGAAGTGGATGTGCCTGCTGTTGTTGAGCACTGTGAGACATCAAGAGAACCACCTCTGTGAAGGCAACATATCCTCTCTGACTCCACCTCCCTCAGAGTCCAACAATTTATCTGGTATACCCTACTCCACCCTGTCTCAACACAGCAGCCAGCCCTCGGTCTGGCAGATGCGATCAAGTAAAAGGCCATTTCCTCCTAGCCATGTGAAAGCTAAGAAGTTAAATTTCAACATCTTTCATTATTGGCCACGGAAATGCTGCCATTCCACCTCGTTGATGTTGAGGGTTTCCGAAAGCTCATGGCCGTTGCAGTTCCCAATACCAATGGCCCATTCGCCACTACTTTTTGAAGAAAGCTGTGCCTGAACTCCACTAGCATGTCATAGATAACATTACTGCTTCCTTGAGAATCTCTGTGTGTGACAGGATGCATTTCACCATGGACACCTGGATGAGTAAGCATGGCCAGGGGCATTTCATGTCACTGACTGAGCATTGGGTGACTCTGGTGGCCTCAGGGAAAGGAGCTGTTGGACAAGTCTTGCCATCCTCACGGTCTGTGAGTAAAACCTCTGAATGTAACTAAAAATAAGGAAACAAAAGCGAAATAGGGTGTTATCTTTTAAAATAATTTAAAATGAACACTATTATAGCTGCTCACCTGGCCTGGTTGTGGGACCCACAACCAGTATATGCATATAGGACAGCTGCAGCTAGATCCACACTTCACTTTAGCAAATCCAGTGGATGGTGCTGTACGAAAATAGAGCTGCCTTTATTCTCGATGTGTTTCAAAGCGTGTCCCCACTCCTTTACTAGGAAATGCAACCATGTTCATGCAAACGGCAGAAGTGAACACACAGTGACCATGCCCTCTGCAGCAGCATATCTTGGCCGGGATAGTGGCCTAGAAATTTCTGGAACACCAGGTTCAAAACATGAGTCATGCAAGGCACGTGTGTCACCTTACCCCAGTGCAGGGCAGTACCCAGCGTTTTTGGACTTGGCCTTCCTGGCTGCAGGTTCAGTGGAACTCGGTCTCCAAAGCTGACCACAACTCTTCAGTTGTGTGATTTCCCAGACATTTTAACATAAACACAGCCTAATTTCATTGAGCCCTGCTGACCACAAAATAAGGAGGTGTACTGGATTACTTCTGCACATTTGAATGCATGTCACATTACCATAGAGGTTTTGGACGCAGATGGAGATCCTAGAGGAGGTGGCACAAGCTGTGGAGGAAGTACTACATACAGAGGTTTCACTCATAGACCATGAAGATTTGGACAGCAGCCCCTTCCCTCGCAGTAACCAGAATCACCCAGTGCCCAGTCAGCAACATGTAATGCCCCTGGCCATGCTTATTTATCCAGGTGAAGTGCACTCTATCACACACAGAGTTTCTCAAGGAAGCAGTGATATTGTCTATGACATGCTGGTGGAACACAGGCACAACTTTCTTCAAGAAGTTGTGGTGACTGGGCATCTGGTATCACAGCTTAACCTTGTCATCTTCATCGTCCTCCTTTTCCCCTCCTCTGCTGAACTCAACTGCCTGCCTGTGGGTTGATAGTACGAGGGATCTAAAACTTCATCATCACCCTCTATGTTGTCACACTCTTTGCCCTCAGAACCAACCTCCTCCTGTCCTGGCCACAAAGTCATGTAGGCATCCGCCTCAAGTATGGTTGTGGTCACAGTTCCATTTTTCACATGCGTTTTTGGAGACCTGCGTTTTCAAAAACGCATGTAAAAAACGCACCCATAGGCCCCCATGTTAAAAAACGCATGCCCTAATAGCCAAAAAGCATGTGTGACTGTCCCATGCGTTTTTGGAGCATATCCAAAAACGCATGCGTTTTTTAATAAGGGGCCTTATGGAAAACGCATGCAAAAACGCATGTACAATTAGTGCCATTCAAAACGCATGCATTTTCCATAGGAGCCCATGTTAAAAAAACGCATGCGTTTCCGGAAACGCATGCGTTTTTTTAACATGGGCTCCTATGGGAAAAGCATGCGTTTTTGAATGGCACTAAAAGGTACTAATTGTACATGCGTTTTTGCATGCGTTTACCATAGGAACCCATGTTATAAAAACGCATGCGTTTTCTACAAAAACGCATGCGTTTTTCAAAACGCTCAAAAAAATACTACAAGCATTATTTTTAGGTGCAGATTCAAAAACGCAGCCAAAAACGCAGGGAGCCATCACACACCTTACAAAACTCATGCTGGCATGAAAAAACGCATGAGTTTTGTAAAATCATTAAAAAAAACGCATGGCAACTGTGACCACAGCCTTTCTGATTGTCATCATCATCAGCCTTATTGTCTCCTCCAACAGGGGTTAAAGTTAGATAATGAGGGTTTACATTATACGCAGACCTTTTTTGTCTGGCCCTGTATCCAACTCACAAAGATTTTGTGCATCGGTACAGATCAATTCCTCCTCTTGATTCAGCAAAGTTTGGAGCAGACCTCTGTTTCCCAGGTTATAGTATGCATGAACAGTTCTGCAGACTCAGCCATCTATGTTGACCCACAGTCAGTAGAGCAGTTTGAGACTTGTAACACATGAGGAAACACGCATGATCTACAAGTCGTAGTGATGTGCTGCTGCCTAAAAAAAAGTTGATACCAGAATGTACACTAAAAGAAGTTGACTTTTGTGTTTGCCCAGAAACCGATGTTAGTTAAGTAGAATTCTTAGTTACTTTATTACCTACCCCATGGACACCAAGCATTTTCCCCTTACCCCTACACCTATTTTTCTTTCTACCATGACCACGGCTTTTACCAGTCATGTTTGATGGAAACAGATTTGTCAGGCTCAAAAAATCTGTGGATTTGAATCCAGCAGACCAGATTTGCCAAAAATTGGTACTAGACAAAAAGTCTGGTTGACGCCTGTTGTGGCAATAAAAGGTTTATAGCACAGATTTCATAAGCACCACTGTACCACAGAGGGTTTACCAAGAAATAGTACTAGGTAAATACTGTGGTTTCTGCCTGGATGTTGTTCTAAATGTTTTTTGCACAGATTTCTCAAACAACAATGTACCACAGGGGATACGCCAAGAAATGGTACTAGGCAAAAACTGTGGTTGCTGCCTGAATGTGGCAATAAATGTTCTTTTTGCACAGATTTTACAAGCACCACTGTACCACAGGGGATTTGCCAAAAATAGTACTAGGCAAAAATACTTGTTGCTGCTTGGATGCTGAAGCAAGGGGCCCGTTACACACAACGATATTGTGAACGATATCGTTACAACGTCACTTG
Organism: Allobates femoralis; assembly: GCA_033576535.1. Taxonomy (NCBI): domain Eukaryota; kingdom Metazoa; phylum Chordata; class Amphibia; order Anura; family Aromobatidae; genus Allobates; species Allobates femoralis. The sequence continues at coordinate 187,072,938 of JARQOC010000005.1, forward strand.
TTTGGTGACGTTGCAGTGATGTCGAAATTACATTGTTGTGTGTGACACATATCAGCGATCAACAATACGTCATTGATCGTAGATTAATGGACAGGACTATAAATCTATCGTTGGCCTCCCACTGGGCGCCCAGCATCGGCGCGTGTGACAGTAGGAGACCAACGATGGACGAGCTCCCAGCACTGCACAGCAATTGCTGGGAGCTGGAAACCATGGTAAACAGTGGGTATCTAGGCAGTGTGCAGCACCTAGTTACCCGATGTATACCTTGGTTACCAGCTTTCTCCGCTTACAGGCTAGTGTCCAAGGTACACAGCAGGTAACTAGGGACAGCACTGTCCCTAGTTACCCGCTGTGTACCTTGGATACCAGCCTGTAAGCGAAGAAGGCTGGTAACCAGGGTATACATCAGGTAACTAGGTGCTGCACACTGCCTAGACACCTACTGTTTACCATGGTTACCAGCCTGCTCCCCATGCTGGACCTGCACATCGTGGAAAGAATTTTTCACAATGTTGCTGGTCCACTGGTTGCTGGTGAGTCTGCCTGTATGACAGCTCACCAGCGATCAGTTCATGATGTGGCAGCGATCCACATCGTTGGTCAGATCGCTGCCACATCGCAGCATCTAATGAGCCCTTAAATGTTTTCTTATGTACAGATTTCACAACCACCAATGTACCACAGGAGGTTTGCCAAGAAATGGTTGTAGACAAAAAGTGTGGTTGATATCTAGTTGTGGCACTGAATGATTTTTACCATATATTTCATATGTACCACTGTACTACAGGGGATTTGACAAAAAATTGTACTAGGCCAAACTGTGGTTGCTGCCTGGATGTGGCACTAAAAGGTTTTCAGCAGACATTTCACAAGCACCACTGTACCACAGGGGATTTGCCAAGAAATGATATTAGGCAAAAACTGTGGTTGTTGCCTGGATGTGGCACTAATGGTACCTTTACACGCCGCTACTGGATGGTGGCAACAACCGGGTACATTAGAGAAATGTATCTTGCACCGCCAATTCAACCCGTGGTAGCGGCGTGTGAAGACGGTTGTAGCCACCCGCCAGTAGCGGCGTGTAAAGGTACCATAAATGTTTTTTGTACGGATTTCACAAGTAGTGATGAGCCTCTACCTAAGTGTTTGAATTTGATTTGCCGAATTGGGGTGTGTTCGACGAATTGTTCGTTGAATGCTCGTCAAACACCATCGAACCTTATTGGAATCAATGGCAGGCTACAGCAAACACATAGAAAACTCCTTCAAAAGTGTCCAAAAGCTGCCAAACTACTCAGAATAGACAACAAACTCCAGGAAAAGTGACAACAATCTACCCACAGTACAAATAGTCTCATGGCGTAGCATGAGTGCATGAGACACAGTCTGTGCCAGCCTGCACACTCTTCCAAAGCACTTCAAAATAGAATGTGGTTGACATTCACCTAAAATTTCAGAGGTGAGTGAAACTGACTTGAATTGACAAATGGATGAGCTACAGGGAAAAGTGGCAGTAGTTTTCTACATTAAGTAAAAAGAGGTGGAGGAGTAAAAAGAGGATGAGACACAGATATAGGCATGTCATGCCCTTCTCAAATCATGTACCACAGAGCAAGGGGACCCCAACAAGAGTCCTCACTCTTCCTAAAGTCATACCACAGCAAAATGGCATCAAGTGTCCCAGACCAAAAATTGCTGAATGGCCCAGCGTGCCTGCATGGCACAAGGTCTGAAACAGGACCTAGCCTAGCATTTCAAGGTTAAAAGTTGCTCAGCAACTATATGTTTTGTGGAGCATTACGGGAAAAACTAGAGAGGTAAGTCAGTGATATGTTTAGGCCTACTGGGCTGGATAAACTCAGAGTTCATGCAAGCGCTCCCATCAATGTTATGCCCTGCCACACACAGGTGTGACAACTATATGTTTCATGGAATATTACAAAAAACTAGTCAGGTAGGTCAGTGAGCTGTTTAGGCCTAGTGGCCCGGATGAAATGAAAGCTCATGCAAGCACCCATCAATGTTATACTCCGCCACACACAGGTGGGACAAGTATACGTTTCGTGGAGTATTACTGGAAATAATAGAGATGTATGTCAGTGACATGTTTAGGCCTACTGGGCCGGATGAGCTCAAAGCTCATGCAAGCGCTCCTATCAATGATATGCCCCACCACACACAGTGGGACCACTATCAGTTTCGTGGTTTATCACCAAAAAAACTAGTCAGATAGGTCAGTGACTGTTTAGGTCTACTGGTCGGATAAACTCAAAGCTCATGCATGGGCTCCCATCAATGTTATGCTCCGATACACACACAGGTGGGACCACTACCAGTTTCGTGTTTATCACCAAAAAAAACAAGTCAGGATAGGTCAGTGAACTGTTTAGGTCTACTGGATCGATAAACTCAAAGTTCATGCAAGCTGTCCCATCAATGTTATGCCACGCCATACACAGGTGGGACAAGTTAAACTTTCATGGAGTAGTTCAAGAAATAATAGAAGGTAGGTAAGTGACCTTTTTAGGCCTACTGGGCTGGATAAACTCAAAACCATGCAAGCGCTCCATCAATGCTATGTTCCTCTACCCACAGGTGGGACAACTATCAGTTTTGTGGAATATTAACAAAAAAAGATAGGTATGTCAGTGACTTTCTTATATCTAGTAGGCTGGATAAACTCAAAGCTCATGCAAGCGCTTCTATCAATATTATGTCCTGCCACACACAGGTGGGACAAATATACGTTTTGTGGAGTATTACAAATTATTGAGAAACAGGGGCAGGAGTGTCAGGGATAGATATTGAGCTCATAGGGCGCTACTCAAGTCAAGCAACAAACAGCAAGGAGACCACAACAACAGTCTCCATTTTTCAAAAAAATTAGGCAGACCCACCACTTAAGTGGCGTCAATTGCCCCAGAGTTCAGATATTGCAATGGGGAGTTTAATGCTGCACATTGAAAAGTACACAAGCGTTTAGTCTCCCCAGGATGACACAGGGGTGGAAAAGTCCTTGCGGATCCATGACTTGTTCATCTTGATAAACATTAGTCTGTCTACACTGTCACTGGACGGCCGCGTGCGCTTATCCATCAGCACACTACCAGCAGCGCTGTAGTACATGTTCAGAGAGAACGCTGACTGGTGAGCACGGCAAAATCTCCATGGCATGAGTGTCGAGCTCAAGCCATTTTTCCAGTTTTGAAGCCCAAAATGCATAAGGGCCCAGTTCCACAGTCAAGGCATCGATATTCAGCTGTAGATACTCCTGTGCCATCCTCTCTAGGCGTTCACTTTGCGTCAGACTTGTTCTCTCTTCTGGCATTGCAAAGGATGGTATAAAAAAATGGTGAAATGATTCTACAAAATTGCTGTTACCAGATAGACTGTTACTATTAATGTTTGAGTGATGATGACTCAATGTTCCCCGGGATAGAAAGTTAGAACTGTGATATTCATTATGTGCACCACTGGTGTTTTGGGGAAAAGCAGTACTAAGATTGTCTAAAAGCTTCTGTTGATACTCCTGTATGCATGCCTCCCTTTCCAGGGCAGGAAGCATTTGGCCAAATTTACTCTTGTACCAGGGATCTAACAGTTTGGCAACCCAGTAGTCGGCATTACTTAGAATCTAACAATCCGAGGATGATGTTGCAGAATGCAGCAGAAGGACATGTCTTGCATCATGGGGCCAGTCTTTGTTGTGTTGGTAGTGGCGAGGTAACATTCACGCTTCCTTCCTTTGCCTTCTCCCCCCCAACCTTGCACAACAGAGATGTGATCAAGATCTTCCTCATCTGCTTAGTCTTCCATGCCCATCACCTCTTCATCCTCTATTTCTTCCTCGGCTCCTGCACCTTCATCAACAGTTTGGCTGCTACCATGCACCCTCGTTGTTCCCTCAACCCCCACCCTCCCATGCCTGCCGCCTTGGTGCTTGACCGTCTGAACCTTTGAGATCTTGTTATCCTTTCCGCATACATCTCCTTCTGTACTTCCTCCCCTTCGTCTTGGCCCACTACCTGACTCCGAATACTGGTTAAACTGTGCTCCAGAATGTAGATGACCAGAATATTCATGCTGATAATGGCATTATCAGTGCTAAATATCTTACTAGCCATTTCAAATCTCTGTAGAAGGGTGCAGAGGTCCTTGATCTGAGACCACTTCAGCAGCGTGATTTGCCCCACCTCTGGATCGCGTTGGCCCAGGCTATATGTCATAACCATTGCACCAGTGCTCATCACTGCTTCCACAGTTGCTGCAACATGTGCAGAGTGAAATTCCATTGTGTTGGCACATCGCATTTCAGGAGGTGAACTGGCAGGAAGAATGACTTCTGTAGTGATGCAAGTCGTTGAGCTGGGGATGATAACGGCGGAAGTGAGCACAAAGTGACTGTGCCCTCTGCAGAAGCACATCTAGGCCAGGTTAATGGGCTAGAAATTGCTGTACAACCATGTTCAATATGTGACCCATACAAGGCACGTGTGTAACTTGCTCTGGCGAAGGGCTGCACCCAGGTTTGCAGCATTGTTGCACATGACCTTTCCTGGCTGCAGGTACAGTGGACACAACCATTGATTAAACTCGGTCTCTAGAGCTGACCACAACTCCTCAGCTGTGTGACTCACATTTCCCAGACATTTTAACGTAAACACCGCCTGATGGCCTTGAACCCTGCTCCCACCATAGTAAAGAGGTGTGCAGGATTCCTTCTGCGCAGTTTGAACACATTACCAGACAGGCTTTGGGTGTAGGTGGAGGACCTAAAATAGGTGGAGGATTCAGATGCAGTAGAGAAACTTCTAGATACAGAGGTTTGACTCACAACTTGTGGGGATGGCAAGACTTGTACAGCAGCCTCTTCTCCTGCTGTCACCACAGTAACCCAGTGCTCAGTCAGCGACATGTAACGCCCCTGTACATGCTTACTTGTCCGGGTGTCTGTGGTGAAATGCACCCTGTCACATGCAGAGTTCTCAAAGAAGTGGTGATGTTCTGTGCAACATGCTGGTGTAGCGCAGGCACAGCTTTCTTCGAGAAGTAGTGGCTACTGGGCATCTGGTACTGGAGCACTACAATGGCCATAAGATCTCGAAAATCCTCGGTATCCACCAGCCGGAAAGGCAGCATTTCCATAGCCAACAGATTGCAGATGGTAAAATTCAACCTCTTAGCTTTGGCATGGGTAGGAGGAAATTGTCTTTTACCTGTCCACATCTAAAGGACTGAGGGCTGGCTGCTGTGCTGAGACAGGGTTGAGTAGGGTGTCCCAGACAAACTGCTGGTCTGTGAGGGAGGTGCAGGCAGACATACTGTCGAATTCATAAAAAGATGGTGCACTTGATGTCTGACAGTGCTCAAAACCAGCAGGTGTTTCCACTTCCAAAACAGCTGACAACCTGTCAATCACACTGGCTTTTGCGGATAAAGAGGTGTAAGTTCTGTGGCTGAAAGCCTGTGTGAAAGCTGTCACCACAGTCACAGAGGATGAAGAAGCCGCAGATGCACTTGATGAGACAGACGGTGGTTGGCCAGGCCGCTAGGCTGTATCGTAGGACAGTGAGCCTCCCAATGTGACTTATGCTTCATGTCTATGTGACAGTTCATGTATGAAGTACTCAAACTATTGATTTTTTGGCCTCACTCAGAATTTGTTTACAAATTCTGCAGATAACGTGACTTGAGTCATGCTTTGCGATCTGAAAAAAGGCCCAGGCTAGGCAAGGCTTAGCGCCCATGTGACCTACAGAGCCACCACAGCTTCTGCTCAGAGGAATAGTTGTGGCTGAGGACGCAGTTGTTGACGTGTTTCGGGACTGTCTTGCCAGAGGCCACAACCTAGCTCGTCACTAGCACCCTCCTCCACCTCCTCTGCTGAGCTCATCAACTGCCTGCCTGTGGGTGGACAGTAAGTGGGATCTCCAACCTCATCACCACCCTTTGTGTTCTCACACTCGTCCTTAGAGCCAACCTCTTCTCGCCCTGAGCGCAAAGTAAAGTTGTCGCTTCAATCAGGTATCTGAGTCTCATCATCATCTGCCTCATTGTCTCCACTAAAAGGTATTACAGTTTGGGAATAAGGGTCTACATTATGTTCTGACCATTCTTCATCTAGGCCTGTGAGTCAGTCGACAGGGTATGGGGTACTCGGGTACCAGGGCTGATGGCGGCTTTGATGGGGGAATCACGGCTGGTCGATTCCCGGTCCCGTGCCCTTAATGGTGGAGAACGGTGGGGAGATAAGGGGATGGTTAACGTGACGCCACCTATGGTACCTGGTAACGGCTATACCAGCGCTGCAGCCGGCGCTGAGGTGATGGTGGGTGCAGCATAGTGTGGTACAGCTTCCCGCAGGTGGAGCTTTACTCAGGGCAGCGGGGATGGATGAGGGGAGTAGTAGTTGCGACTTTGCAAACAAGACAGTGAATTGCGGCGGTTAGAAGGAACACAGATGCATAGAGATTGTTGTTTTGGTACCTTTTATTGGTGACATGGCAACAGGTACAGTCCAGAGCAATAGCCCAGTCCCCGGTGCAACTTGGGACTTCCACCTTAGAAAGTTATGAGGCCTCCTCTGTCTCTGTGCTCTGTGGTGTTGGGTAAGTTCTGCCTGAGCCTGAACCCACCACTTCTCCCTTTCTGGGCTGTTTTCTAAACTGACAATGAGGTCCTTCTGCGGGGTCCCTGTTTCTCCTATGGCCCCTGGTCCTATCCTTGGTCAGTTTAGCGTCTCTTACTTTGTTCTTCTCAGGGCTGAACTCCTCCTGAGTCTTCAGGGGTTTTGCTGTAGCACTAAATGCTGGCAGAGTTGAACTCCGGTGTCCGGGTGTACTAAAGGGCTGTAGTAACCGGTTCCTTCTTTCTCCACTTGCCTCCGACCCTTTCCCTAGTGACACAGCAGTCAGTGGTCCCTGGTCCTGGATCTCTCCCAGCGACAAGCTCCTCCATCTCCTCTCTCTTCCCTCTCACACTGCAGACTCTAGACTGACTTCTGGGGGACTGACTAACTCCTCCCCTCAGGCCTGGATGTTCTTAAAGGGGAACTGACTTAAGGCAGCCAGTAGAGCTCCCCCTTCAGGTCTGGGGTGGAAGGTGTGGTGTGCTGTGCTAACCAAGGTGTAATTCCCTCCTTGCACCTGTTTGTGCAATCCCTCGCAGGGGTGCCACATTCCCCCCTAGTTAAATATAGTCCTCCAGGACTGAAAATTTTTCCATAACATGGACATAACTATTTACATTAGACAATTGAACAGAGTCTTCAAATGAAAAATGTACAAAAATCAGGTATAAATAAGAAAACAGGTAACCAGTCCATACAGCGCAAGTCCATCTGCTGTAGGCTGTTAAAAGGGTGTTCAAATGGGTATTTGCCACTACCAGTCCTGGGCTATGGTCATTTTGAAAATAAGAAAAAGGGAAAGTTGAAAAGTTCAACGGGCCAAGTCTCTGTAGGCTTAAAGTTTAACATTACACAACAACAAACAATACGGTGACTCATGAAATCACGGCTGCGGCAGTGCAAGCTCCAGGGAGTCACTATAGGAGTGTAACTCACTGCGCTCTTCTGTTAATGGGTGACTCGCTGGTCAGGTACTGGGCTGGGTCATAAGCGCTGTAGGCCTCTTGGCCCTGGGGTCACCTATTGGCCAAGATCTCGCTCTCCCTATACAGCTCCTTACACCAACTCCTCTCACCACTCTTACTGGTGTTGTGTACCTGGTCTGGGTTGTTTAGCCTACTCTTCACCATTTTTCTGTACATTAGCATTAATAGCATATTTACATTTTAAGCATATTTACATTTTACACATATTTGCAACTTACTCTCTGTACCTGAGTGGGGGTGTCCTAAATTGACACGTGTTGACCTACGTACTTCTGGTGCAGGATTGGTGAGAGTGGGTCTATGTGTAACTGGTAAACTGGATAGCAGTCTGCGACTACTTGGTCTCACAGTAGGAATGGCTGGTACACCGATTGTAGGGTTCTCTGGTTCCGGTACAACGGGTGGTTCTTGTACTCTTGGCACTTCTACTGCTGGTGGAAACATTAAAGTTGGGATTAGATATGTACCTTCTATTTGAGGCCAATCCGCTGGTAACTCTCTAATGAGTGTCTGGACTGTCTTTGGGTTCTCTTGCTCTTCTGGCTTTGGACAAGGTATATTCTCTTCTGGTTGAAGTTGTTGAAGGCACTTCTTCAAATGATCTCTGGACACTGGTATAGCTGTTTCACCATGGTCTTTGCTGATTAAACAGGTTTTCCGGTTATCAAAACTGGATGGTAACACAGTGTATGGTTCTTTTTCCCATTGATCATCTAGTTTCTGTAGTCTTCTTTTTCTTTTCAAAACCAATTCACCTGGTGTTAAGGGCGTTCCTTGCGCTCTTTTGTTGAAGTTGGTTTCTTGTCTTCCTCTAGATTTTCAAGACTTCTCTCAACATATTCTTGGATTTTCTGGTATTGTTCTTTCCTACAAGTATCCCAATCTGCATCTGTAGTATCTGCTTCAGGAACTACTATGTCTATCTCGAAGTCTACTGGCAATTTTCTTGGTCTTGCTCTCATGAGGTATGCAGGGGTACAATTGGTTGAGCTTACTGGGATGTTGTTGTAGTGTCAACTAGATCTGGTAATTTCTTTGGCCACTGGTTTCGTTCTGCTAAGGGCAGAGTTTTCAGCAATTCAATTATCACGTGATTCATCTTTTCACACATTCCATTGGTTTGAGCATGGTAAGACGTGGTGCGTATTTTCCTGCATCCGTAAAAGTGACAGAATTCTTGAAATATTTCAGCTTCAATGGCAGGTCCTTGGTCTGTACCTGGTCTGGATAACCTTGGGGTCTGCAGAAATAAGCTTGAAATGTTCTTGCTGCTGTCTCAGCTCTTAAGTCCTTTACTGGAGCTAGTACAAGGAATCTGGAATAGTGGTCTACCATGGTAAGAGCATAGGTGTAGCCTGATTTGCTGGCGGCAAGTTTGACATGATCTAAGGCTACCAGTTTCTAATGGTTGTTTGGTGATGATAGGTTTGAGTGGTGCTTTCTGGCTGTTATGGTCTCTTTTTCTTAATAAACATGGTCCACAGTTTTTACACCAACTCTCTATCGAGGCTCTCATGCTGATCCAATAGAATCTCTCACGTAACAGTTTTTTTCTCCATCCAAAGTGTCCTGATCCATCGTGGTACGCTTCCATACCATTTGGACATCTCTCTTTGGAACCACAACTTGCCATACCATTTCATGTGTTCTTGGGTTGAATACCGTCTGCACAGTTGACCTTGATAGATGAGTAACCTGCTTCTTTCTTTCCACAGGTGTTGGGTGTCTAGTAGAGCATTCTTTTCAAGTTTGGAATCCGGTTGGGTTATCAACCTCTTTACAAGGCTCACTGCGGATCACTGTCTTGAGTTTCCTTACATCCATAGTGAGGCAACGGGTTTAGTTCAACAGTTTGACTGGTTCTGGTAGATGCGATCTTCAGCGAGTTTTCCATTTTCTGCTTTTATGGAAAGCTGGGAGTTCTATTTCCTCTAAGTCATCCCTTCTTCTTCAATTCCTTGTAGATGTACTTGAGGTTTCTGGAGAGGGCATCAGCATTTGCGTTGTTGCGGCCTGCTCGATATTTGATTGTAAAGTCATAGTTCGATAGTGGAGCCATCCAGCGTTGCCCAGTGCACCAAGCTTCGCAGTATCCAGATGTGTTAATGGGTTATTATCCGTGAAGATGGTAAACTTGAAGCTGCGAGGTAATGCTTGAACCTTTCTGTTATAGCCCAGACCAATGCCAGGAACTCCAACTTAAAGGAACTGTAGTTTTCCTGGTTTCTCTCAGTGGGTCGAAGTTTTCTGCTGGCATAGGCAATTAGTCACTCTCTATCATCTTGAATCTGGGAAAGGACTGCTCCTAGGCCTACATTGCTTGCATAGGTGTAAAGGACGAATGGTAGGTTATAATCAGGGTAAGCCAGGATTTCCTCACCGGTCATAGCCTGCTTCATCTTTTGGAAGGAATTTTCTTGTTCTTCTCCCCATTCCAATGGTGGCTCTGAAGATCTTCTCTTCTTAGATTGGCCTACCAGAAGATCTTGTAGGGGTGCTGCTATCTTTGTGTAGCCCTTAATGAATCTTCTATAGTACCCAACCAAACCTAAGAACTGACGTACCTCGGTAACGGTGGTTGGTCTCTGCCAATCCTGGATTGCTGTTACCTTCTCCGGATCTGGTGCTACTCCGTCTGTGCTGACCACGTGTCCGAGTTATTGGACTTTAGGTTTCAGCAGGTGACATTTAGATTGTTTGAGCTTCATCCTGTACTTTGCTAAAGCCTCAAATACCTCTGCCAGGTGTTCCAAGTGTTCTTGGTAGGTTTAGGAATACACGATGACGTCGTCCAGGTAAAGGAGTACTGTCTCAAAGTTCCGGTGTCCCAGGCAACTTTCCATGATTCTATGAAACGTTCCTGGTGCATTGCATAATCCGAATGGCATGCTGTTGAATTCGCATAGTCCCATTGGCGTTGTGAATGCAGTCTCCTCTCGGTTTTCTTCTGCAATGGAGACTTGCCAATACCCACTAGTGAGATCTAATGTGGAGAAATAATTAGCAGTCTTTAATGCAGCAAGAGACTCCTCTATTCGGGGTAACAGGTAAGCATCTTTGGGACTGATCTTGTTGACCTCCCTGTAATCCACACACATCCTCATCATGCCATCCTTCTTTCTGACTAGGACTAATGGGGCTGCCCAGGGACTACTGCTATCTCTTATAACCCTGGCCTCCTTCATGTCCCTCAGCATCTCTTTGGCATGTTGGTAATGACCTGGTGGAATGGGTCTGTGTCTCAACTTAATTGGGGGATGATCTCCTGTGCGTATGCAATGGTGTACCCCTTTAATCCTCCCAAAATCTAATGGATGCTTGCTAAATATTTGCTTGAACTCCTGCGCTACCCGGTAAACTCCGTGCATCTGGTGAGAAGGGGTGACATCAATTCCTATGTGCTACTGCTGACACCACTCCTCTAGCTGTCCTTTGTAGTTGTTATCCTCTGCCTGGTTAGACAAGGAAACAGGTCCCACTGCCTGTATGTTACACACCCTCCCTGAGGACGTCACCAGTTTGGTTGACGATACGCGTGGGTCAGTGGTGTGTCCCTGCCTTCCATGTCCAGCCTCACCACAGGTATGATGTACTGGTGACTGACTCCATTTGTAACTTGATCTTTCTATTGAAACACCTTTTGTGTATTGGTTTCTGCAGATCTCTTATTTGCCCAATTCTGAGAGCATTTGGAATCTGCTCTACTCAGCTCCTTTGAGTCCACTATTCATCCTTCAATTTAACCAAACTTCTGACTGAGGGTTTGACATGACCTGACTTTGATGTGATATTTGATCTATAAGTGAGAGCAAGAAGGTTTAGAAGGAGAAAGGGGTGATGTATATTGTGGCAGTAGAGGTTTATGATTTATATTTGTTATGATTTACTTTTGTATCTGCTATACAAACATTTTTTGGGTTTTTTGCTATTGAGTTTTTTATAATAATTACCTGTTGGTGTGATAATAGGTGGACATTGTAACATCTGCAGGACCCCTTGTATACTCTGGCTACAACGCCTTTTTTATTGTTTTTATATACACTGTGTGTGATTCATGTGGTTTGTCCAATAAAAAGGAATTTTTAATACTGAAAATATTTTGGTGATCGCTCCCATCTGTACATGTTTTCTTTCTCTCTGTGAATGCCTGTATGTTGTTGTCAGAAACAGTGTACACCTTTGCTACATTAGCATAACGGGGTAGCTTGGCTTCCTCTTCCCCACAATTTAATACATGGATTGGTACTCGTCCCTTGCGTACATCCACCACCCCTCTGGCTGTCAGTAGTGTAGGTCTGTGTTCTGAAAATACCAGCTCTACAACTGCCTGGTATTCCTGTCCTCTGTGACCTATCGCTGCTCGACACCATATCATCATCTCACTTTTTGGTGGTAACACAATGGGAACCGGGTCTGTTACCCGCACACTGCCTATTTCTCCCCAAGACAGATTTACCTGTTACTTGTGGATGAGGGTTGGATCTCTCATTGGATGACTCTTGTCCGCCCATAACCAGCAGTCTGAGAAATCTGTCGGAGTAAAAACAACGCTTCTCCAAAGCAGTTTTCAATGACATTTGCACCAGTTACCATGTAGGGATATTTTTCATTAGGATTATCCTCTACCACAAATAACCCTTGGCCTTTTAATTCCTCCCTCCCCAACTTTATTGTAGCTTCTCTGCACCCCACCTGTTTTTGTGGTTGTCCATTAGCTGCAATAATATAAAAATTGGGATTTGGGGGCTCAAGATCGTCATCAGACCAAAATTAGTTTTTAAGGCTATGTGGAATCGTAGTGACCTGTGACCCGGCGTCCAGTAGGGCCGACATGGGAATTCCTTCTAGCGTAATGTTGAGGTACGGACGGCCTCCCATGTACCGGTTACGCCAGTCATTTGGGCCCAGCTGCTCTACTCCTGGGGGCTGGCCCTCGGCCCAGGAATCTCGTGTTTAATAGACATCCTCTTGCAAAGTGTCCTGGTTTGTTGCATCGCAGACAGATGGGTTGTCCTGATGAATCTGTGTAGTCCCTGGCTCTGCGTTGGAATGGTGCATCGGTCCCCTGAACGGGCGACTTGTTGGTCCCCTCCACGGGCGATATGGGTCTACGTTGGAATGATGCGTTGGTCCCCTGCACGGGTGACTTGGTCTTCCTCCGCATCCATGGGACATCCTCAGGGTTATCAGCTAGTTGGATTTTGCTTGATGGTGGTGCTCCAGGCATAGTTTGCAAGAGCTTTAATACATAGTCCATGTGTTTTGGTTAACTGCAGCACAGGGTTACGCATGTCATCATCTGCCACAGCTTGACTTTCTGCTTTTGCAGGTTCTGTAGAAACAGGTTTAAAGTCTATGGGAGAGGTATTTGCCTGCCATGATTGGATTGCAGGTTCTGCAGGCACTGGATCTCTTAACACGGTTATAGCACAATCTTTTAAGTCATTAAAGTTCACAGTTGAATGATCCAATACTCACATATGTACGTGTTGGCGATGGTAGTCTGACCTCAATCCCTCTGTAAACTGCTCTGCAAGCATTTTATCCTCTGCCAATACACTTGCCTGTCTACCTGTTTTAAGGACCGGAGTGCCCCTTGTAAATGGAGGGCATAGTCTCTGATGGTATCTTGTGATCTCTGTTTACACTTGTAGATCAGCATTCTCAACTCAGACTGTGTGCGTTTTTCAAAAAGAAGTTTTAACTTATCAAACACTTTAGCAACAGAGTCCCTTTCAGCATCACTCCAGAACCTCCAGCTCCGCTGCACCTGTTAATTGTCCCAGCACAACGGTGGCCCGCTGCTTCTGTTTCATCATATACATGTCCAGCATTGCACACATCTTTTGCTTAAATGCTGCTAATGTACCGGGTTTGCCTTCATATTTTGGTAACCATTTGGCACCCGGTATATACAGCAAGCCTATCGGCATTATTTGGGCCGCTGCTCTGGATGCTGCGTTCCGGGCATCTCCCCTGTCAGGGACCTGTACATCATCCGAGTCACTCATGATGGGGCCCCCCTAGTTAATCGCTGCCAACCGGTGAGATGAAACTTTTTCGGTCGTCGGCGGCTCTGCAGAGGGAGCGGAACACCTCAGGTATTTCCGGAGCAGGGAGCTGCGCTTCCCGAATCTCTGGCAGAGTGAAGGGGGGGTTATCTTCCCGCTTTTTTCTACCCGCGCTGTGGCGCAGCTCAATTTCTGTAATGTCAGACCGGTTATACAGTTCAGAAACAGTTAATACACTGTGTTCCAAATTATTATGCAAATGTTCTTTTTCACTGATTTTTCTAAATGGTTGGTGCAAATGACAGTCAGTGTAATAAAAGTCACCACCCGTTAGAGTATACATCAAATTTTATTGAAGAAATCTCCCTATGATAACAGTCTAATTGTCAAAATTAAAAAACTCTAAGAGCACTGTTTCAAATATTTGCACAGTAGAGTTTGTAAACATTTGATTTGTTTGAAAGACCTGAAAATGCTCATTTGTTGAATTTGCAGCATTAGGAGGTCACATTCACTGAAATAAAAAGCTATTTAACTCCAAAACATCCTAACAGGCCAAGTTACATGTTAACATAGGAACCCTACATTGATATCACCTTCACAATTCTAGCATCCATTGATATTGTGAGTTTCTGGAGAGTTTCTGCTTGTATTTCTTTGCATGATGTCAGAATCGCCTCCCAGAGCTGCTGTTTTGATGTGAACTGCCTCCCAACCTCATAGATCTTTTGCTTGATTATACTCCTAAGGTTCTCTATAGGGTTGAAGTCAGGGGAAGATGGTGGCCACACCATGAGTTTATCTCCTTTATTGCCCATAGCAGCCAATGGCACAGAGGTATTCTTTGTAGCATGAGATGGTGCATTGACATGCATGAGGATGATTTTGCTCCTAAAGGCACGTTTTTGCTTTTTGTACCATGGAAGAAAGTTCTCAGTTGGAAACTCTATATACGTTGCAGAGGTCATTTTCCCCCTTCAGGAACCTTAAAGGGGCCTACCAGCTGTTTCCAATGATTCCAGCCCAAAACATTGCTCCTCCACCTCGTTGCTGACGTCACAGCCTTGTTGAGAGATGGTGGCATCCACCAACCATCCACTACTCTATTCATCTTTACCATCCAGGGTTGCTCGGCACTCATCAGTAAAAAGACTGTTTGAAAATTAGTCTTCATGTATATCTGGACCCACTGCAACTGTTTCTCCTTGTGAGCACTGTTTAGGGGTGGCCGAATAGTAGGTTCATGCACCACCGCAAGCCTTTGAAGGATCCTACACCTTGAGGTTCGAGGGACTCCAGAGGCACCAGCAGCTTTCAAATATCTGTTTGTTGGTTTGTATGTCCTTTTTAGCAGCTGCTCTCTTAATCTGATGAACTTGCCTGGCAGAAACCTTCCTCATTCTGCCTTTACCTGCACGAACACGTCTGTGCTCAGAATCAGAAACAAATCTCTTCCCAATACTACAATGATCACGCTTAAGTTTTTGTGCAATATCAAATGTTTTCATCCCTTGTCCAAGGCATTGCACTATTTGTTGCTTTTCAGCAGCAGAGACATCCTTTTTCTTTCTCATGTTACTTGAAAACTGTGGCCTGCGTAATATTGTGGAACACCCAGTTTTCCTTTTATTGGGCTCACCTACCAAACTAATTATCACAGATATCTGAGATTGATTTCAATGATCCAAAGAACCCTAAGACACAATACTATCAATGGGTTTTATTGAAA
Organism: Allobates femoralis; assembly: GCA_033576535.1. Classification (NCBI taxonomy): domain Eukaryota; kingdom Metazoa; phylum Chordata; class Amphibia; order Anura; family Aromobatidae; genus Allobates; species Allobates femoralis. The sequence continues at coordinate 187,088,295 of JARQOC010000005.1, forward strand.
AAAATAAAAATAAAACCCTATGACAAAACCAATTTGCATAATAATTTGGAACACAGTGTAAAGTTCAGTTCTTGGCACACAGTACCTGTTTTTACCGGGCACGGGATCCTGTTCGTGATGCCAGGATTGAGGCGGTCGACAGGGTATGGGGTACTTGGGTACCGGGGCTGATGGCGGCTTTGATGGGGGGATCACGGCTGGTCGTTCCCTGGTCCCGTGCCCTGGACCCTTAATGGCGGGGAATGGTGGGAGGATAAGGGGATTGTTAACGTGACGCCACCTATGGTACCAGGTAACTGGTATACCAGCGCTGCAGTCGGCCGCTGAGGTGATGGTGGGTGCAGCAGAGTGTGGTACAGCTTCCCACAGGTGGAGCTTTACCTCAGGGCAGCAGGGATGGATGAGGGGAGTAGCAGTTGCATCTTTGCAAACAAGGCAGTGTTGTTTCGGTACCTTTTACTGGTGACAGGGTAACAGGTACAGTCCAGAGTAATAAACAGGTCCCCGGTGCAACTTGGGACTTTCATCTTAGAAAGTTATGAGGCCTCCTCTGTCTCTGTGCTCTGTGGTGTGGGGTAAGTCCTGCCTGAGCCTGAACCCACCGCTTCTTCTCCCTCTCTGGGCTTTGCTCTAAACTGACAATAAGGTTCTTCTGCGAGGTCCCTGTTTCTCCTATGGCCACTGATCCTATACTTAGTCAGTTTAGCGTCTCTTACATTGTTCTCCTCAGGGCTGAACTCCTCCTGAGGCTTTTGTTGTAGCACTAAATACTGGCAGCGTCGGACTCCGGTGTCCGGGTGTACTAAAGGGCTGTAGTAACCGGTTCCCTTTTCTTAGTTCCCTTCTTTCTCCACTTGCCTCTAACCCTTTCCCTAGGGTGCGACACAGCGGTCAGTGGTCCCTAGTCCTGGGCCTGGATCTCTCCCAGTGACAAGCTCCTCCGTCTCCTCCCTCTTCCCTTTCACACTCCAGACTCTAGACTGACTTCTGGGACTGATTAACTCCTCCCCTCAGGCCTGGATGTTCTTAAAGGATAACTGACTTAAGGCAGCCAGTGGAGCTCCCCCTTCAGGTCTGGGGTGGAAGGTGTGGTGTGCCATGCTAACCAAGTTGTAATTCCCTCTTTGCACTGGTGGATCCTGTGGCAATTCCCCGCAGGGGTGCCACACCTGGATCTGACTCCAAAAGATTTTGGGTATCGGAGCAGATCATTTCCTCGTCTTGACTCAATGAAGCTTTGGAGCAGACCTCTGATTCCCAGGCTATAGTGTGAGTGAACAGCTCTGCATACTCACCCATCTGAGTTAACCTATAGTCAGTAGGGAGGCTGGAGACTTGTGAGGAAGCAAGTGCGATTGGGGTGACACCTCTGGGGACTGGAGTGTTTAGGATGTTGAAGTGGAGGTGGAGGAGAGCCCACTTGATGGAGCGCTTGATATCCATTGAAGCACCAGCTGCTTTTGTGCATCATCTACAAGTTTTAATGATGGTCTGCTGTGTAAGAAAGGGATGATAGCAGATCGTCCATGAAAAGAAGTAAACATTTTCGTTTGGCTTGAGGACGGTATTTGTTCAGCAGATGTTTCTGTTACTTTAGCACCTACCCCATGGACACAAAGATTTTTACCCTTTCCAACATGCCTATTCCCCTTTACACCATAACCAGACCTTTTAACACTCATATTTGAGGGTAACTAATTGGCAACTCTGTAGTTGTTGGCACAAAAAAACTATTGATGTAAAGCTAGCAGAGCTGGGTGGCCAAACTGTGGTACCACCCTAAATAGATTTTGGTAAGTAGGTTTGGGCAGATGCAATACAAAAGTGTTTTCTGCTCTTTGTGGCTGTAGATTTCAACAGAACACTGGACCACAGCTACTTAGTCAAACAATGGTCCACCTTAAATAGGTTTTGGTAAGTAGGTTTGGGCAGATGCAATACAAAAGTGTTTTCTGCTCTGTGTGGCTGTAGATTTCAACAGAATACTGGACCACAGCTACTTAGTCAAACAGTGGTCCACCCTAAATAGGATTTGGTAAGTAGGTTTGGGCAGATGCAATACAAAAGTGTTTTCTGCACTGTGTGGCGGCATATACCACAGGGGTCAGTGTTGGTTTAATATATTTATTAATGACCTTATAGGGGGCATACAGAGTAGAATCTCAATATTTGCAGATGACACTAAACTCTGCAGGGTAATCAATACAGAGGAGGACAATTTTATATTATAGGAGGATTTATGTAAACTAGAAGCTTGGGCTGATAAATGACAAATGAGCTTTAATGGGGATAAATGTAAAGTCATGCACTTGGGCAGAGCAAACAAAGGTATAATTAGGTGCTTAATTGTAAAACACTGGGCAAAAGTATCACTGAAAAAGACCTGGGTGTATGGGTAGATGACAAACTCACATTTAGAGACCAGTGTTAGGCACCTGCTGCAAAGGCAAATAAAATAATGGGATGCATTAAAAGAGGCATAGATGCTCATGAGGAGAACATAATTTTACCTCTATACAAGTCACTAGTGCGACCACACTTAGAATACTTTGTACAATTCTGGTCTCCGATGTATAAGAAAGACATAACTGAACTAGAGCGGGTCCAGAGAAGAGCGACAAAAGTCATTAGAGGACTGAGGGGTCTGCAATACCAAGACAGGTTATTAAACTTGGGGTTATTTAGCTTGGAAAAAACTAAGGCTTAGGGGTGATCTTATAATAATGTATAAATATATGAGGGGACAGTACAGAGACCTTTTTAATGATCTCTTTATTCTTAGGCCTGAGATGGGGACAAGGGGGCATCCTCTACGTCCGGAGGAAAGAAGGTTTAATCATAATCACAGATGTGGATTCTTTACTGTAAGAGCAGTGAGACTATGGAACTCTCTGCCACATGATGTTGTAATGAGTGAGTCACTACTAACATTTAAGAAGGGCCTGGATGTCTTTCTTGTAAACTATAATATTACCAGTTATATATACTAGATTCTTTGATAGGGCATTGATCCAGGGAATTAGTCTGATTGCCGTATCTGGAGTCAAGAAGGAATTGTTTTCCCCAATGTGGAGCTTATTGTTGCCACATGGTTTTTTTTGCCTTCCTCTGGATCAACATGTTAGGCTATGGGTTGAACGAGATGGACTTAAAGTCTTCCTTCAACCTTAAAAATCATGTTACTATGTTACTATATTTCAACAGAACGCTGGACCACAGTTACCTAGTCAAACAGTCATAGTACCCTAAATAGGTATTGGTAAATAGGGTTGGCCAGATGCAATACAAAAGTGTTTTATGCACTGTGTGGTGATAGATTTCAACAGAACACTGGACCACAGCTACCTAGTCAAACAGTGGTACTACCCTAAGTAGATTTTGGTAAGTAGGTTTGGGCAGATGCAATACAAAAGTGTTTTCGGCGCTGCGTGGTGGTAGATCTCCACAGAACACTGAACCACAGCTACCTAGTCAAACAGAACACTTCAATAAGGGGTTATGTACAGGGGATAAGAGTTTGTTGTTGTCACGTGACGCCACCTGTAGTACCCGGTGATGGGTCACCAGGGCCACCACACTCCTCCGGAGGGCAATGGTATTGCGGCAAGGGTAGTGAAGCTCCCTACACGTGGAGCTAGTCCTCCGGGGCAGCGAAGAGTAAAGGGGCAGCTTGGAATGGGACTTGTGGCCAGGGTAAGAAGCAGTAAGGCAGTCTATAGGGATGCTGGGGATGGAGAGGAATAATGCGCACACTCTGAAGAAGTCTCTTTTACTGATGGTATGCACAGGTAAAGATGTCCAGAGCACTGTCGGGTGACCAGGTGCACAGTGAGTCTCCACAGCAAGTGGGTATAAGGCCTCCTCAGGTTCCCTGCTGTCTCTGAAGCCCTGTCTGTATGCAACACGACATGCCTCCTCACTTTCTCTGGTCTTTACTCTCTCCTCCTGCGCGGTCCATGGGTTACCCTCTCTGATCACTGCGGTGCTACTCTACATTACAGTGTCTAGCTGCCTCTTTCTTGGTTTCTGCAGTCTTGGAGTAATCTTGCAGGTGCAGATCCCCGAAGTCCGGTACGTCTTGGGTGAACCTCCACCGGTTCCTCGCTCCCTTGACTCTGCTCCTTGCCTTCTGTCCCCACTACTAGGCTTAGCTCAACGTAGAAGGGCCACTCCGGGTCACTGGTTCGGGCCTAACTGCGGCACTGATCACCAGGACATCTTCGCAGCTCTCCTAGCGTCGGCACACTCTAACTAACTCCTCCCAGAGCAGCAGTATTTATAGGGGACCTCACATAAAGTCAGTGAGTCTAGCTCCCCCTACTGTTTCGGGGTGGAAGGTGTTGCATGTAGTAGGTACCTGCTGTGGAAACCCAGCTGTACAGTAAGGAAGACTGTGGCTACCTGCGTGAGCAGAGCGCCACACTACTAGCTAAAAAAGATTTGCTTGGCTAGATGCAGTAAGAAAAGGACAGTAAACACAGAAGGTGTAGCTTTCTTCACAACAGTGCTACACCAGTGTCTGGCACATACTGCTGCTGGCCAAAAAGGTTTTGCTTGGCTAGATGCAGTAAAAATAGGCTAGTAAATACAGTAGGTGTAGCTTTCTTCATAACAGTGCCACACCAGTGCCTGGCACACACTACTACTAGCCAAAAAGAATTTGCTTGGCTTGGTGCAGTAAAAAAGGCTAGTAAACACAGGAGGTGTAACTTTCTTCACAACTGTGCTACACCACTGCCTGGCACATACTGCTACTAGCCACAAAGGATTTGCTTGGCTAGATGCAGTAAAAAAAAAGCTACCAAACGTAGGAAGTTTTTTTTTTTTTTTTGTTGTTTTTTTTTTTTTTTTTAAATCTATGGAGTGTTACTAATATTTATATATCCAATTTGCGCACCACTATGGTAGACTACTAGTGACCATGCAAAAACTAATTGATGGTTGGTGTGGATTGTTTCTGAAAATACTTACCAAACGTAGGAAGTGTAGCTTTCTTCACCACAGTACTACACCAGTGCCTGGCACACATTGTTTCTAGCCAAAAAGGTTTTGCTTGGCTAGATGTGGTAAAAAAGGCTAGTAAGCACAGGAGGTGTAGCTTTCTTCACAACAGTGCTACACCAGTGTCTGGCACACACTGCTACTAGCCAAAAAGGTTTTGCTTGGCTAGATGCAGTAAAAATAGGCTAGTAAACACAAGAGGTGTAGCTTTCTTCACAGCAGTGCTGCACAAGTGCCTTGAACACACTGCTAATAGCCAAAAAGGATTTGCTTGGCTAAATGCAGTAAAAAAAAGGCTTGCAAACACAGGGGGTATAGCTTTCTTCACAACAGTGCTACACCCCTACCTACCACACACTGCTACTAGACGAAAAGGATTTGCTTGGCTAGATTTGGCCAGATGCTGTAAAAAAGGCTTGCAAAGCAAAGGATCTATGTAGATTTCAACACAGCACTGGAACAGACCTACCTGGCAAGCAGTGTATTTAAGCCTTCAAAAGGGCTGCTCTTGGAAGGAGTCCCTAAACCTACTAAATATCTTTCTAACTTAGAATGGAATCGCTATCTAACTATCTTTCTTTGTAGCGCACACAGCAGTAGTTGCAGTGTCTGATACTCAGCTTCAACACTGAGAAAATGGTGAGGAGGGGAAATGGCTGGTTCTTATATGACATGTGATATACTGAGCCAATGACACAAGCCATTGTGTGCAAAAAGTGGACTTTGCTCTATGCGTGCTTATAGGCTGACAGACCGGATCACCCACACTAATGTGGGAAGGAAAAAATAAATGGAGATCTGCATTATTTGACCACAGACCTCCTCCTAACCCCCCTCCCACCCACTATTCGTAGACACTGAAACTCATAATAATGTTGAACAAAAGCATTACTGTGAAAAGTCAGTAACACTTTTGGTCTATCCAGTCTACAGAAGACATCACAATCTGGCGCCAGCCACCACGACATCTGCCGCAGCCAGGAAATTTCTGTACACTTTACCTATCCTAAAGCCAGGTCTCTGTCCATAGTAGCCTGCAACTCCAAAAATCTTTACCATGTACCACCCCTGAACCTTTCTTCCAGTTTTTGGAATTTAAGAGAGCCCATGAGTAAGCCAAGTCTTGATTTCAAGCTGAGTTTGCTTGACACCCCGAAAACAATACAGCAAGCTAAGACTCGATCATCACTGTTGCCAAACAGTCCCATAATTAATCCCACCAGCTCACCATCCGTTGGTCCTAATAATTGTCCTTCCACCACCACCAACACAACAACAACAACATGCCATTTTCCCTTTTTGTGATGTTACATATGTTTATGTTTACTAAAATAGAAATTCTTTAAAAAAATAAATAAGTCAGCAATTTTAATAAAGGTATTTAACATTTTAAACAGGTATAGAAACTTGTGTAATGTGCAGCGCCGTACCTGAAGTATGTGCACTCTGTTGCTATGCACCTGAAGCCATATTCAAGTACACAGCAGAAAATTAAATATACTTCTGGTAGAGCACATAACAGTTCACATAGTTCAGGTACTGAGTAGCCACAGTACACATTGTACTGATTTGCTCAGAACTGGAAATATGTTTATTATTGTGCTGTGCCCCTGAACTATAAATGGGTAGTGTACTGCTATGCACTGCTATGCACCTGAAGACATACTTCAGGTACAGAGCAGCCACAGTGCACATTAGAGATGAGCGATGTTTGACTCGAATAGTTCGCCAATCTCAAATTCGAGTCGATTTTGGCGCTATTCGAGTCATTCGCCGAATTCGAACAATTTGGTTCCAATTCGGTGAATTTCGAACATGTTCGATTTTGGTTCGAAAATGCGGCAGATGCGGTCAGAAAACCGCATCTGCCGCATTTTGAGCCAAAATAAACATCCCCTAAAAGAAAGAAAGTGTTAAAAATAAAAAAATAATCTATGCTCACCTGTCCGCGGTCCACCGAAGCCTCCGGCAAGGTCCTGCGGCTTCTAGGATCTGTGGTGACGTCATGTTCTCGCGCGAACTCCGGTCACATGACCGGAGTTCCGCGAGAACGTGACGTCACCACAGGTCCTGGAAGCACAGGACCTTGCCGGAAAGCTTACAATCGATATTTTTATGATTCGGACCCTTTCTTTAAGTAAAAGTTACTTAAAGAGAGGGTCCGAAACATAAAAATATCTATTTTAAGCTTTCCGGCAAGGTCCTGTGCTTCCAGGACCTGTGGTGACGTCACGTTCTCGCGGGAACTCCGGTCACGTGACCGGAGTTCCCGCGAGAACGTGACGTCACCACAGGTCCTATTAGCAATAGGACCTTGCCGGAAAGTGTAAAATAGATATTTTTATGATTCAGACCCTTTCTTTAAGTAAAAGAAAGGGTCCGAATCATAAAAATATCTATTTTACGCTTTACGGCAAGGTCCTATTGCTAATAGGACCTGTGGTGACGTCACGTTCTCGCGGGAACTCCGGACCACAGGTCCTAGAAGCCGCAGGACCTTGCCGGAGGCTTCGGTGGACCGCGGACAGGTGAGCATTGATTATATTTTTATTTTTAACACTTTCTTTCACTTTTTTTCACTTCCACAATGTATGTACATACATTGTGGAAGTGAAAAAGCCCCACAGGCCCGATTTGTTCGTTTTCCGGGGTGTTCGACGGTGTTCGTCGAGCATTCGACGAACATTCATCGAACACCCCGTCGATTCGGCGAATCAAATTCGAACACCAGGGTGGTGGCTCATCTCTAGTGCACATACTTCAGGTATGGTGGTGCATAGACCACATACTCAAGGTACTGACCAGCCACAGTACACATTGTACCAATTTACTCACTATCTGAAATATGTTTATTGTTGTGCTGTGCACCTTAAGTCAGTGTACTGTACTGCTTTGTACCCGAAGTATGGCGTCAGGTGTATAGCAGAGCAGTACCTATAGTTCAGGAGCTCAGTACAATAATAAACATATGTCCAGTTCTGAGCAAAACAGTAAAATGTGGCTGCTCAGTACCTGAAGTGTGTAGACTATGCAGTTCTGTACACGAAGTATGTGCACTGTGTTGCTATGCACCTGAAACCATATTCAGGTACATAGCAGCACAGTAAATATACTTCTGGTACAGCACATAACAGTTCACATACTTGAGGTACTGAGTAGCCACAGAACACTTTGTACCAATTTGCCCACCATCTGAAATATGTTTATTCTTCTTCTGTGCACCTGAAGTCAGTGTACTGTGCTGCTTTCTACCCAAAGTATGGCTTCAGGTGCATAGCAGAACAATACCCATAGTTCAGGTGTGCAGCACAACAATAAACATATTTCAGGGGCTGAGTACAACAATACAATGTGGACTGTGGCTGCTCATTACATAAAATATGTGGACTGTGCTGCTCTGTACCTTCACTATGTGTAGTGACACCATGTAGTTGAGGTACAGAGCATATGTCGAAAGGAAAAAGACCCAAAGATTTTATTGATTTTGTACAGGTAAAAAACAATTCAACAATTTTCACAATCAAATTTGAAAAGTACAGACAGTGCACAACTCAGCTACACATCTCCTGGCTGCCTACAGTATTTAATAGTGGTAGATATCAATGATGCTGGGCAATGTACTCTATTGAGAGTACACTAACAAGAAACAGCTCACAAAATAGGTTTCATTTTGTGAATGGGTGACAACCCATTGCTTTTTCACTTTTAAAAATTCAGTTCCTGCTCCTTAAAATTGAATATTCATTAATGGCTTCATGTAAAGCCCTTGTAATTTCTTAATCATTTTGTGATTATCAAATTTGTTGTGGATCCCAAAAAAGGGATACGTTATTCACTCACAGTTGAGAAAGCTTTACCTCTTCTCTTTCAAAACAGTACAAATGTTCTGTCTTTAGAAATAAAGGGATAATTTCATAATAGATTGTGAAAAAGTTAATGTTTCTTCATTTAGCAAAGAAGAAAAATATTGAAACTCACCAAACTAGAATATTTTTTTTCACTACATGTGTGAAAACTTCAAGGCTTCGTCCGTTTCCACCCCCTGTATATAAACATCATCAAGGAATTAATTTGCCCACACATAAAGGATAATTTTTGGACAGTTTACACAATTTAAATAACCTAATGATTTTTATAATGCAGTTTTCCACTAAATAGCCTATTATTTAGCACTGCTTACCATTCATTTTTGTAGTCAGATAGGTTGAGTTCACTTTGATTTTAACAATTCTCTACATTACAGAGCTCGAAAGAAGTTCAATGCAGTCATAGGAGACATATGAGTGTCTTATGGCCGCTTTACACAACACGATATCGTTGTCAAACATCGATAAAAAGTCACGTGGTTCGGCCGTTGCCGCCGATATCGTTCGTGCGTTGTATGGTGTAAATGAGCAATGCGATGCAAGAACGATGCCAAAACGATATCATTGGCGAATTGTGCAGGCTCTCCAACTGGCCGATATTGGATGGACGATCTGGCAGGATCGTGCTGTGTGACGGCCCAACAACGATTTGGAGCACCACTTCCCCTATTCACTCCAATGTTAAATGGTCGTTCCCTGGGTCGCTTGTACACAGCGCAAAGGAGGGGGCGTAGACATCGCAGTTGAGTAGCCTGCCGATATCTCCCTGTGTAACATCTCCTATGCGATCTTGGACTAGTGCCAAAAATGTGCGCGCTCCCGTGCGGTTGTATCCAATATTGTAACGATATTGGGACGTGTAAAGCGGCCATTACAGGCATCTTAAACAAAATTAAAGGCTTTTCAGTATTCCAACTTGCAGTAAATTTATTTGCTGTGGATTTATTTTGGTGGGAAATTTGTCAGTTTTTGGTCTCAAATGGTCTGCACATCAATATTTTCACAGGTCATGCTTCTTGTTATCAATAAGGTTATCCTAAAAAATCTCTATGAGGCCATTATTGAAGAGCATAATGTGAGAAACAGAAATCAAGTTGTGCAATTATACTTTGAAGTTACCTCCAGGCCCTGTTTTTTGAACGGCATCAGAGGTCATAATGCCACATAATATGGTAATTAATACTATACATGGAACATGGCTGGCAGACATTCCACTCACAGATGCATTTGAGCACAATTACTTCAATTTTTGCATTTTCACATTTGTTGAGATGAGTGTGTTAAGTAAGATCTAGATAGCATAACGGTGTATATTTCCATAAGACTGTAAAATGGTTCCTTTACATATCTCCATAGATTCTTTGATTTCATGTTTTGAACTCTGTTTCTGACATATGGTATTCCCTATGGTAGACACAAGTGACAATGACATTTCAGGCTTGTATGTTTGGATAAAAATCCCTGACAGTGTTAAAAAAAATATATCTGTGAGAAGATTAGATTTTAATTACTTTTCAGACACTATTCCCATCTGTTTACTTAAAATGTCAACTGTACAGCAGTACATGTAAGTGATGATCTTTTGCCAAATTAGTAATTAATATTGGCAACTCCCAACTTATTGGCAGCAAAAACCATCACAGTCATTGGTGCACACTTTAGCACATTTTGTTTTGCTTATGAATATAATTTTTTTGATATTTTGTACAGTATTTTCTATGAGAACAGAGAGGATTTGGTTCAGATTGTTTTGTTGAGTTAAACAAATACCTTTTTTGGTCCTTACTGTTCTCATTATTTCTAGACAAATGGTATGTGTTTTTTAATTATTCTATTGAACTTAACTATCAGAATGCTTAGTACATTGATGGTCCATTTAGACTACGGTAAGGTTATGCCTCATTTTAAAAACAAGGTGTTTGTTAAACATACCATTAAAATAGTATTATTTATTATTCAGACTTATTTCTTAGGGTACCTTTACACGCCGCGACGGCAGGCTGGAAACATCGCGCTACTTCGCGTGCACGAGCACGCCCGAACGGCTACAAACGGTCAACGCACCATCTTTACACGCCGCGATAAGGTGCGCTACGCTACGCTACATCTATAGCTGGCTACATCGCCAGGTGGCGGAAGTAGCCATCTGTAGCGTAGCGTACCATGTTTACACACCGCTCCAACAAGCTACTATGGGCGGACCCGGTGCAGCAGGGATAGCACATAGGCGTGCAACAATCTTGGATTACGAGCCGTCCGTATGATGATAGGACAGCGCAATATCATCAGGATTGGCCAGGCATCGCAGGAGGCTGGTTAATACAGCACGCTCGAGTAATTGTGTAGTGTGACTGGTCAGCTCCTTAAATATCCCGCCCTATGCTGCGACTACCAATCATAAAGCAGGAGCGACCTCCAATGATCGCAGATGGGGCGCGGTAACATGGCGACTGTGTCACGCCTTAGATACATGGCAGCCACATCGCCGGGTGTCCAGAGTTGCCTTCCGTTGGTTCTTTACACGCCGATACAGCTCGCTACAATCGGCGATGTTGCCTTAAGTTTATGAGCAGAGACCATAAACAGATGTATCTGTCGCCGGCTGTAGCGTCGCCTCTTCAGACGCCGCTACTACAGGCGATATGGACGCTACAAGCTACAATTGTAGCTTGTAGCGCGATGTTTCCAGCCTGCCGTCGCGGCGTGTAAAGGTACCATTACTGATCTTTTTGAAAATAATAACCAAACAGATTCATTTTTAGGTACAAGTGTAAGTCAAGTGTAATAGGACGGGTGCCCTGAAAAAAACAGAATGCCGACATTGTGAATTAGATAAAATAACTTACTGAAAGAAGAAAAAGTGTAATTGTCTTGAATTGATAAATTAATTCACAGTAGGAAAGTTGGAAAAATGAAATAAACAATCCTCATCTATTGAAATCCAGCTATCTAATCATTCTTTACTAACATCTGACATGGGAAAGTTGGGAGACCTCTAGATACACTAAGATAGTTAAAGGGACACTGTTAGGTAATCTTTCAGTATGATACTAATATTACCCTTGAATAGTACTCGGGCAGAACTTTTAAAAACATCTAAAATCTTTATTGTACATTTTGTAGTTTCCAGGCTATAAGCACCTTCACACACTGCAAGCAGCTGCTGTATTAGTCCTCTCCATTATTTTCACAAAGGATTCGTCCAGCTGTAAAAGTGTTATATAAATATCCACACCTATTCAAGCTGGGATACTGTCCCTCCCCCTGTGCTCTGTGCTGGGAGATGGGATGTGTTTTGTCATGCACTGTGTGCTATCTGTAAAAGATTTCTATTATAGGAAGGTTGGTTTTCCTGCAGACATGTAATGTGTGTATCTGCTGAGCAAATGATCAAATGTTCTTATAATCACATAGAAATATCTTAGAGCACTCACTCCACATATGCATCAGATACATAAAATGACATAAAGAGCTGCCGCTAAGATCACACACCACCCCCTAACTTCTGCTGTGCAATGAGTCACACAGCATAACAGATCACAGAAAGGCATGGCTGTGTAATGTTGCATGAATATTCATTCCTTGGGAAGTGTGCAGCAGAGAACTCACTGTGATTGACAAATGAAATGAATCTTTCATTTTGAAGTTTACAGAGGATAGAAGGGAAGTATAAATAATAGAAATCCATGAACAGAGAGAGCTTAGAGAAAATAATTAGAAAATTATACCAGTTACATTATGGACTTTTGACCTGACAGATTCCCTTTAATCAAATCTGCTGAAACCAGCAGATTTTAAAGACATTAATCTAAAGACCCCATTACACGGTACGAGATCATTAACGATATCGCTTAAACGTCACGGGTTTGGAGTCATTCAAGCGATATCATTACTACTTTGTTGCGTGTGACACCGAGATTCAATTACGATAAATCATTGAAACGTTGATTGCAGATTTGAGAACATGTTCTCAAATCAAATGATCCTCGATCAGTCAACCTGCTGCATCGTTATGTGTGACACCGCGATCACAATGTCATTCATGACTGCGCCCATTCACATCAGTGAACAAGCATCGTTCGCTGGGTTACACGTGTGACAGCTCATCAATGATGTCAAAACGATGTCCTAATGACCGCACGCCCATGAGATCGCTAGTGATATCATTTCAACATTGCAGCATGTAACGGTACCTTAAGGTCTATGGCCAGCTTTATACAGAAGACAACATCACTAACAGTAAGTGATAAAAAATAGCAGTAAAAAAGAAGCAATTACACTTATAGTACCTAAGAAAGTCCATTGTTATACTGTCAGATCATAGGAAACAGTTCATACAACATCTGATTAATTATCTCCTTTTAGTGTTAATCTAATACAGTTTGACTGAGAGGCTGATTAATATCTCCCCAAGGACAATGATATCCAGTGATGAATGATACATATGCAGCTATGGTAGAAATGGAATCTCAGTGTAGTGGAGAGTAAAGGTCTTTTTACATGGATGAACCAATAGCACAATAAATGTTTACAGATTAGTGGTCCTTTGATGCACTTTTACAGGCAATCCAAACCAACGATGGACACTGAGCGATCTGAAATAGAACCCCAAGTACACGTAGGCTGCTATCAGCAGTTTGACTCATGTTTGCATCTGAGCAATCCACTGCAGAGAATAATGATGTTTATATGCTGCCCAAAAGATCATTGAACCATATGAACATGTGTTTTACTCATTCACTGGGTTATTGTCAGCCTGATTTTATGGAAAGCTAATTATGAAGCGAGCATTTTTAACAAAGTTTGTTCATGATTAACTTGCAGTGTGACACTTAAGTCAAGATAAGCAGATCTTTGGAAATTTAAATTCACCAACTTCACTGAATTATCACAGAAAATTCAATTTGAAGCAAATAAATTCCAATACTAAAGATCTGTAATGGTCCCTTTACACGCGGCCACAAAAGGTAGAAACAGGCAGGCATCGGACACAATTGTGCCTGTTGCCTTGAAAAGACCACGATGTGGCGGCGTGTAAATCAGGACTTTCATTCCTGTGTCTTCCCTGAAGGAAGGAAAGTCCTGATTTACATGCCGCCACATCGTGGTCTTTTCAAGGCAACAGGCACAATTGTGTCTGATGCCTGCCTGTTTCTACCTTCCTGTGGCCGCGTATAAAGGGACCATAATTGGTGTGAAAATACAAATGGGGGAGAGATGAAAAAGAACCCTACTGATCCTAAGAGCTTACACTCTGCAAGAGAGAGTGGACTTATCTCATCATAGCTTACACTATTACACGCTATATTCTTACTCTTATCCACTATAGAAGAGAGGACATTGCTGATCATAATAGCTTACACTCTACAGGGGAGATAGATAGATAGATAGATAGATAGATAGATAGATAGATAGAATATGTGGCGCTCCGCTATGTGATCCGTGATGGATCCATGATGGTCCGTAGGGCTACACAATGTGAGCCTATGGACATTGGATCCGAGTCTAAATCGGATCCAATGTCTGCTCTGTGGTTATGTACTGAGCATGCCCAGAGGCAGTGCTCAGTACATAACCCTGTGTGGCGTCTCGCAATGCAGGCGACACAGAGGGGTACTGCACCTGTAAAAGAGTCGCAGATACTCCAGCTGCAAGCAGATTCTAGGATGGTGGGTGGGAACCATAAACCAGCACCGCACACTAGATCACGCAGTGGGAGGTACCTGGGAGGGAATAAAACCACTTCCAGGGGGAGAAAGGAGGGCTTTGCCTCCAAGTGAGTAGAGAATGTAGGAGCAGAGGCTTGAGGGTTCGGCAGTCGGCCAGCAGAAGGTTATCCGACGGGAGCAAGGGTGAAAGAGAAGAGCAGAGGTCTGGCTGATTCCAAGTCACCGGACTTCATACAAATTACTGGGAAGCAGTATAACAAACAGGAGAATAAACTGGGAATAAACAGGAGAGAAGGCACACACCGAGTTCCATCCTACCATCTGGGATCCGCTTGCAGCCACCTGTTAGCTACCTGTTTTAACATATGAATACTGAACTGAGAACTGTAACAAATACTGCTAAATTTTCCAGTAAAGTACCTGGAGTGAAGTGAATTTGACTCTGCTGCATCTTCCTTTGCATGAACTTGTTCTTTCACAGGATTGTTGCCTCAGAGGTCCAGTCCTGCCTGCGGAGGACTTCACCGTCTTAGTCGCGATACCACCAACCTCCAGTGGACTGTGGCGGCGCTGGTGCAAATCACAAGAAACTGCAGGTGGCGTCATGACAACAAACTGTATATTATCCCCTGTAAATATTTCCCCCTTTTCAAAGATAGGCCCAGGACACGGGATCAGGCTAGATAGATAGATAGATAGATAGATAGATAGATAGATAGATAGATAGATAGATAGATGATCCCACTGACCATAAGAGTGAAAAGCTTATGCTCTACAGGAGAGTGGGAGGCTTACCCAGTGACTCCAAAGATGGAAAATGATTCTGCTGTACAAACTAAGCTCCACTGGGGACAACTGATCTGTCTTGGCCTAAGTACAGACCACCACTGTACTAGGTATGTTCTATAATCTATCATTACTGCAAATCATTATAGGGAGGCCCACATGGCAACACAAAACAACATTAACTTGCTTTTTGATGCTTCAGCAGTTTGGAAAATAGAGCCGAGAAGTTTTTATTTTTTTTTTTAAATCACAATTTGAATCTTAAAATGATTGAATTCTTGTGAAACTGCAAATTTTAAGAAAATCAACCTGAACTCCATCCTCCACAGATTGATTTGCTCATCTCTACCCTTTTGTGTTAATTAGCTTGGGCAGAAAAATATTTAAACAATGAACAATGCAATTCTAACTCACAACTAGCAAACAATGTTAGATAAATTTGACATAGGACAAGAATCGTTAACGAAATGCTTGACTAGTGATCATTACATCATAACATGAAACGTTATACTCTGTGTTAACGCAGGCAGATAATATGAAGTGTGTAGTTGTATTCAATGGTCAAATCCCATAAATGATTTCTATTTATTTCAAAAACATAAGTTCATAAAGTACTCTACAAACATTTCTGTTGATAATGAAGAATATATAATTGGATTAATGACATAAAGTTGATAATCAGTTCCACTGTCTTACATCAACAGTTGCATTTGCAATAATAACAATGGCCAATGTGACATGAATATCTGTACTTGTTCCAATGCTCCAACTGCTATTAAACAATCAGCTCGGAATATGAATAACCAATTGCTGAAAGCCATACCTATTTTGGACTTGAATTCGTACTGCTCCTACTGCTCCTTTTTGCTAGTAGATTTTTTAAATAAGCTAACAATTCCTATTTACATAAAACAATTCTTGAAAGATGAACAAGAATATTTTCACTTTCATAAACAATTTCATGCTCAATGAACAAGAATTTTTGGACACATCATTTAGTCCCTCAATCCATTCACATTGCATTATTATTGTGAATGAAGGTGTCAGGATTCTGGCTCATCTAAATACCTTTTATGTCTCCTTGTCCTTAGCCAAACTGGTTTCTGCTACCTTATTCCTGTCCATGTGTTCCTGTTTTCCTGTCTATGTAAGCATTGGTCTATCTTCCTGTCGTTTCTTGAGTATTTTTCTTGAATCTCTGGCTCTTTTGTGCAACTCGAGGTTGTGCACCTTCATCAGCTATTGCGGTTCAGCGCCTTCCAGCTTCTCTGCAGTCTGAAGTGCAGCTAATTTTCATTAGCTTCCAGTTGGCCTCGTTGCATCAAGTTGCTATGTTTCAAGTTTGTTCCTGCTTCAGGTTCTGCCAGCCTGCCCTGCTTCACGTAAGCCCTGATTGTTCTAAAAGGTTCTGTTGTGGTCATTCAGTTAAGTTTATGTAAGTGCAGTTGCAGAGCTCTGAACTGTTTTCCACTTGCATTTTGTTGCTCTGCACTGCTTCTAGTTACAAACTGTGTTCTCAAAGACTATACCATTTCCATAGCTCCCTGGATATTAACTGTTACTTAGAGACTATTCCATTATCAGCCTCTACCAGTGTGAACTGTTACTTATTCAGGTAATAGGAAGAAAATGGTGTGTCACAGTCCGCGCTGCCACGATCATTCACTCCAAAGAAAAGCACATGAAGATGGAACTTCAAAACGAACTCCTTTATTGCCTCCTACGCGTTTCGGTTTCCTCCCTGAGGAAGGTGCCAGGAGGGCACCGAAACGCGTAGGAGGCAGGAGGAAATAAAGGAGTTCGTTTTGAAGTTCCATCTTCATGTGCTTTTCTTTGGAGTGAATGATCGTGGCGGCGCGGACTGTGACACACCATTTTCTTCCCTATTACCTGATGTTTCTCCACACTTGTGTGGATGGTGGAAGTCCTGCAGCAGCTATCTAGGAATAATCATTGAATACGCCTTCAAGCCAGTTGTGGTTACAGGTGAGTGAATCCCTGTTTTCACCACTTATATATAGTGCCGCAGTGATAGGGCACTATTGCGCCTCTTGTTCCCTCCTTCTTTTATCCTGTTACTTATTGGCAATTCCATTACTGGCCACTACCAATTTGAACTGTTACTTATAGAATTTTCCGTTATCGGCTGCTACCAGTGTGAACTTTAATTTAGACTTTCCTGCCTGACTTCACTGTGTTTGAACTTCTATTGTACTGTTTAATTACTTTGCTCATGTTTGCTTATGTGTGCTCAAATACAGACTTTCACTTTAATACCTTGTTTCAGGTGTGTCCTTGCTTCCATGCCATTAGATTACTGAGTTATCCACAATACTTATTACAAAAGGATTATAAATAGGGATAGAGATTTTAAAGTTCAGGGTTCATACCATGGACATTTCACTGAATGTCCACATCCTGCTCATTTGCTCAGCCAAATAAAGCCAGTTGAAAGGGTACACCACACCCGCCCATATCCCCTTTGCTCAAACTTTCGGATATCCTGTCATTTTTTATAGGTAAATCCTCAGAGGGGACGGGAACCACACGCAGATGATCAAATATCTCCATTGATCAAATACTAACCGATGGAACACTCCCTACACTTACCGACCTACAAAGACTGCCAGGGCTCTCCAAACTTAATTTTATCCAATACAATTATCTAAAGAGAATGTTAAAACCTCATCTCCAAAATGCAGATCTACTACGTTCCATGACGCCCTTTGAGACACTGTGCGCATGTGTAACTAGACCTAAAAAATTATTATCCACCATTTACCAAACGTTGCTAACAACAGAGTGTTGCCTTAAAAGAGACTATATTGCCCACTGGGAAGCAGATCTGGGATACAAGTTCACACATGACCAATTACAACATATTTATAAAAAATCTCATGGCCCTACGCAATGCGTAAAGGCCCAGGAGAATTCTTTCAAGATTATAACGCGATGGTATATCACTCCAAAACGGACCTATAACTGGCGAATTGGGACTTCCTCTAGTTGCTGGAGATGTGAAGATCCCAATGGTGACTATTTACATATTTGGTGGACATGTCCAAAAATCCGCCAATTTTGGAGTGAGGTGGAAACATTAATTCAAGAAGTGCTGAATAAGGTGCCCAACCTGACACCAGAGATAGCATTGCTAAATTTCCCTCCCTGGCATGACAATAAACGTGCATCTTTATTAGCGCAAAATTTCATTGCAGCTGCAAAGTTATTACCGTATATACTCGTGTATAAGCCGAGTTTTTCAGCCCAAAAATTGGGCTGAAAAGTCTCCCCCTCGGCTTATACACGGGTCATATACGGTACATGGTTGGTGGGGGCTGTGTCCGGGGCTGGGGAGACTGGAGGAGGCGGGGGGAGGCTGCTGTATGAGCAGCCCCGTCACGTGGGGCCGCTCATTACATATGCACTGCTTCCCCCTGTCAATCAGCGGCAGGGGGAAGCAGTGCATAACTCAATATATCCCCCCAAATGCTGGCACTTGCCCCCCTGCTTGTAAGGTTCCCCCCCCGGCTGCTATTATTACCATCCTCTTGTCTTCATCGCGCGCGCAGGTCCCTCCGTGCTCCCGTCCTCCGTAGCATCCGGGGTCATGTGACCGGCCGGTCGCATGACGTCATCGCTACGCGCCGGCCGGGGACCCTGGATGACGCCCAGAGCATGGAGGACGGGAGCACCGAGGCACCTGCGCGCGATGAAGAAGACAGAGTATGGTAAGTTAAGCAGCTGGGGGGGCTTACAAGCAGGGGGGCAAGTGCCAGCATTTGGGCCTGCCTGTGTATACACCTCTGAGCTGGGTGCTGTGTTACACCTTGGGGCTGCCTGTGTATACACCTCTGGGGCTGCCTGTGTATACACCTCTGGGGCTGCCTGTGTATACACCTCTGGGGCTGCCTGTGTATACACCTCTGGGGCTGCCTGTGTATACACACTGGGCTGGGGCTGCCTGTGTATACACCACTGGGGCTGGGGCTGCCTGTGTATACACCACTGGGGCTGGGGCTGCCTGTATACACCACTGGGGGCTGCTGTATACACACTGGGGCTGCCTGTATACACCACTGGGGAGGCTGCTGTAACCTGGGCCTGTATACACCACTGGGGAGGCTGCTGTATACACCACTGGGGAGGCTGCTGTATACCTGGGGACTGCTAACTGCTGGGCCTGTATACACCACTGGGGAGGCTGCTGTATACTACGACTGGGGAGGCCTGTATACCTGTTGCTGGGGTCCACCTCGGCTTATACACGAGTCAATAGGTTTTCCCAGGTTTTGGGGGCAAAAGTAGGGGGGTCGGCTTATACACGGGTCGGCTTATACACGAGTATATACGGTAATACGACGTTATAGAAGTCTACTGATATTCCTACCATTGAACAGTTGCACGGAAAACTTAATTCTCTGTATCGCGTGGCAGAAACTATAGCCACAGTAGAGAACAAACAAAAAGTGTTCAGTGAGTTGTGGAACCCGTGGATACAATTCAGGGCTACTCACAGGACACGTTAATTGATATGGTCCCAGCTGAACTATGAAACAAAATTACCTGATGATTTAGTCCTAAGACCTCCTTTCCCCCCTCCCCTTCTACCCCACCACCCTTTTTTTTTTCTCTTCTCTCGCCCCCTCTTTTTCTATCTTTTTCTTTTTACTTTTTACTCTGATGTTCTTTTATTTTGACTTGTTTGTTGCAATAAATAATTATATTGTCAGCTATTAATTAATCTGTTGAATGGACTGCCTAATATTTTCAGATGACAGCTACAGCGACGCCTTGTTAGAGGTAATGGCAGGACGCTGAATTATTGAAGCTGAACTTACGCAAAGTTATGTCCTGATTAATGTGCTTTTGTATACATGTACTTATTGATTCAGATTTGATTTAATGTTAGTCCAATGTTTTGGATTGTATGTTTATCTCATTTTCAATAAAAAGACAATTGAAAGAAAGAAAGAGTACACCACACCCAATCAACTAGCTTTTAGGTTGTGGGCATTTATGGGGCCATCACAGACATGCCAAGTATAGGCAATGCTGTGATTGACTGGCACACCCTATGAATTGGCCTGTATAAAGGCCGGATCATGGGTTGCAGGGGCATATCTAGAGGGATGCATCCGGACCTTTTGCCGCAGGCGCAACTCAGCGCGGGGGCGCCGCCACGCCGGCACCATCATCAGGTCAGGTGTCCGGCGGTGGCACTGCAGCGCCGGCGCTAATCTCCTCCGCGCTGCCCTGCATATTCTGTACGGGCGGCGCTGCGCGTGCACAACCCCTGCTGCTGGTCCGCCCCCCTGGCAGCAGTTCCCACCCCCCCGGTCACGTCGCGGCCGCGCTGCGGCTGACGTCACCCGGCGCGACGCACGCAGTGAGCGCGCGCCGCGCGTACAGTGGGACAGAGAAGAGAAGAGGAAGAGGAGCTGCTGCAGCCTGCCTGCCTCCTCCTGAGTTCTAACTGAGTCGTCCGGTCCATCCTGACTAGGTACTACTCTACTCGTGTAATTAAATTGTAATAAAGTAACCTAAACAGGTGGGGGGGTTGCATGTCCTGGGCTGGGAGTCGGGAGAGAGAGTTATGAGGTGTATATATATTTGTATACATCAGGCGCTGGCACCCACTATGAGGTATTATACCTCATAGTATGTGCCTGCCTGGTGATGTATGCATATATACACCTCATAGTGTGCCTGCCTGATGTATACATATATATAATTGAGGTATATATATGTATACATCAGGCAGGCACACTATGAGGTGTATATATATATATACATCAGGCACACACACTATGAGGGGTGTACAGGGGCGGACTGGCCCAGGTGGCAGGGGGGCAAGTGCCCCTGGGCTGGTGGTATAGCCCCCACCTAGGGCCGCCCACCCACGGAAACGGGTCGGGCCCCCCAGACGTCACTTAAGGGCTGGCGGCCCTGAGATGGGCCGCCGAACAATTCCGACAGCACCCAGCTTCCCCCCCCACCCGGTCCTCACCTAAGGGCCGGTGGGACAGAGATGGGCTGCCGAAAATTTCCGACAGCACCCCCCCAAAAACCCAACCCCCCACCCCCACCCCGGTCCTCAACCGAGGGCTGGCGGAAAAATATTGCCGCCCAGGGTTTGCGTCGCCAGTCAGCCCGTGAGGGTGTATATATGCATACATCAGGCAGGCACACACACTATGAGGTGTATATATGTATACATCAGGCAGGCACACACATATATACACCTCATAGTGTGCCTGCCTGATGTATACATACATACACCTCATAGTGTGCCTGCCTGATGTATACATATATACACCTCATAGTGTGCTTGCCTGATGTATACATATATACACCTCATAGTGTGCCTGCCTGATGTATACATATATACACCTCATAGTGTGCCTGCCTGATGTATACATATATATATATATATATCAGGTATATATATGTATACATCAGGCAGGCACACTATGAGGTGTATATATGTATACATCAGGCAGGCACACACTATGAGGTACAATAAGGCCCCCCCACCCCCTCCCCCAGTGCTCAACCTAGGCTGCAGGGGCTGACAGCAGACAGCGCCCCCCCCTCCCCGATCCTCAATCAAGGCTGCAGGGCAGCGGGGCTGAAAGCTGGAGCTGACAGCACATAAACCCCCCTTCCCCCGCTCCTCACCTACCCTGGGGGGGGGCGCCAAAATAGATCTGTGCCCCGGGCGCCATGAAACCCAGTTACACCTCTGATGGGTTGTGCTGCCATGTTGCTTTGACTAACACTAGGGATAGGACATCGGACTGAGGGACAGTGATAGGTGCAATTCATCTAAAATCTACAGCATAGGGATAAGAAGCTGGAGTGAGGGACAATAACATGTGTAATGCATCCCAAATCTGATACTAGCTCTGCTTTACACAGCAGAGTGTAACCCTCAAAAACAGCTGCATGCAGGTAGTGTAATCTTACTATTGGCGTAATCTTCTAAAAAGATAAGGGTATACAGTGTGTCTTGTGGTGTTAATATCTCACAAACCTCATACAGAGCTACATCTCGCAGCTTTATGGCTAGGGTCACATCTCCGTTTTTTTTTTACAATCCTGATCTGGTTTTGAGCTTTCAAAAAGCTCAAAACTGGACCAGGAAACGCTCCTCATAGGAGCCTATGCTAAACACCAGATTGCTTCACAAGCAATCCGGTGTCCGTCTCCGGCACTGCAGCCTGCGTTAAAAATCATGCAGGCTGCAGTTTTCGGAGCGGTTTTATGATCCGCACTGCAGTAACCGGATTGCTCAGGATGTGTAATCCTGAGCAATGCGGCTACTGCATAGTTTGCTGATCCCGGCTATTGCCGAGATGAGCAAACTGCTCTAAGTATCGTAAAGTGCTAAATTTATTAAATAAAAGAATGCTTGAGGTCTCTAGGGGGGGCTTAGTCCCCCTAGAGACCGGCCGCCCACTCCGGTGGGCTTCTCCTAAAATGTCCCCATGCCACGGGCTCCTCTGAGCTCCGTGCATGTCCCCAAACTCCCCCCCCGTATCTCTATAGAGGGGTGCCTGCACCCCTCCTGTATAGTTATTCTTGTATGTGGCATAAACGAAGTATTAAAGTATAGATTATAGCTCATAGTTACGTGTTTTTGTAGGCAGTTTCCTTTGCAATCCATAGGCGGGGCTGTGTGCTGCAGCCTCCGCCGGCTCATTCATTATGGCCGCCCCATCTGGGCTTGATCCAGTGTTGTGCGGGCGGCCGCGTCATGAAAGGGGCGGGGCTATCGGTGTGATGCGAAGTTAGCCCCGTCCCTTTCATGACGCGGCCGTCCTCACAACACTGGATCAAACCCAGAGGGGGCGGCCATAATGAATGAGCGGGCGGAGGCTGCAGCACACAGTCCCGCCTATGAATTGCAAAGGAAACTGCCTACAAAAGCACGTAACTATGAGCTATAATCTATACTTTAATACTTCGTTTATGCCACACACAAGAATAACTATACAAGAGGGGTGCAGGCACCCCTCTATAGAGATACGGGGGGGGAGTTTGGGGGACATGTACGGAGCTCGGAGGAGCCCGTGGCATGGGGGCATTGTAGGAGAAGCCCACCGGAGTGGGCGGCCGGTCTCTAGGGGGACTAAGCCCCCCCTAGAGACCTCAAGCATTCTTTTATTTAGTAAATTTAACACTTTACAATACATAGAGCAGTTTGCTCATCTCGGCAATAGCCGGGATCAGCAAACTATGCAGTAGCCGAATTGCTCAGGATTACACATCCTGAGCAATCCGGTTACTGCAGAGCGGTATTCCGCACACATTTTTGAAAAAAAATGTGTGTGACTGGTATTGCGTTCACCGCATCCGGATCTAGATGCGGTGAATGCAATTTAAGTTTTAAATGTGACCCTAGCCGAACTCAAAGAACCAGCCGCATACAAAGAATTTTGCAAAGTAGGAAGGACTTTAGCAGGTTAGTAGGTGAGATCAAGGTCAAACTTTTTAGGAGAAAGAAAGTAAATTGAACAATACAACTTTGCACAATTTGTAACACATTTTGTTATTTTTTTATTTCTGCAGTAGGATAGGGAATAACTTACTCATTGCAGGGTGTCCAACACCAAGAATACCCAAGTGATTCTGATAATTAGGCTCTTAAGAACTTCGTCTAAATGAAACACAAGTCAAACCTGTGCCCCTCAGATCTATTTATTCTTAATGGGACTGTCAAAAATAGCCAGATACAGCTATCTCAGCAGTCAGATCATCATTAATTAGTAAGGGTTGTATGCACAAAAAAAGTTTATCTGCTATATATAGGAGAGGGGATAACTTGCTGACTCTTTAGGGTGCCCAGATAGGGGCTTCAGAACCCCTGTCTTGAATGTGCGCATGCTCAGCTTCCATCCATTCATTGTTTATGGGACTGCCAGAAATAGCCAAGCATTGACTTGAAACTCGCATAGACAATGAATGGGCTCCAAATAAGGTATAAATTGCTGATCGTTGGGTGTCTGATCTCTAGGACCAACAACATATCCAAGATCATGATCTTATTTTTTTAGGGAATGAAACTCAAAGTATTTTTTTCAATCAGATAAGATCTTTTTCAGGATTATAAATTCAAGACAGAGTGTTATAAAAGTACTTCTGCATAATAGCAGTTCTGCAAAACTGATAATGCACTTCATGTTAAAAACTAAAACTTTTGTTAACAGCTAGTAAATGTAATTGTTTTTTGTTTTTCCCTTTACTGCTTAGGCTATGGAATGACACCATGTACTTGTGCAAACCACTTTCCTTTGATGGGGTGTTCATCTCTTCCAAAATCAGATAATGAGAAAGTGGTTTCCAGGAATGATTAATGTAATACAATATGAAGTAAAGTAAATGAGAGAAGATGCATGGGCTTATCTATATGCAACATACCATAGTCAACACCTGCATAGCATGATATTGTCACACAACTGCCTAGTATATAAATAGGCAGGGTGGAGAGGTGCCATCAATTGCTGCAAGCTTGTCATACAGCTTTGGAACTACTACTCCACAAAGTTTTACAGCCCATACAAAAAAAAAAAACGTATGCCATCTTGTCTGAGATCATGCTTTGTAACATGCTTCTATAAGAGACAAGTGAATACGCCAAAATTAGAATTTGCCAAATTGTTCAGGTAAAAACTGTTTGTACCGTGTTAGCCATTTGATAGAAAAATATTACAATCTGAGAGTCCTCAGTAGTTGATACCTTTTAATGGCTAACTGAAAAGACGGTAAATATAGCAAGCTTTCAAGACTCTAGGGTCTCTTTTCTGCAAGTCTTGAAAGTTTGCTATTATTTACCATCTTTTCAGTTAGCCATTAAAAGGTATCAACCACTGAGGACTCTCAGATTCCAATATTTTTCCAAAAGATTTGCAACAAATATGTTTTTTGTGAATTGAATGTCCGTAATTAGTGTACAGAGCGCTAAGCATAATAAATACATCACAACATGCACCATGACCTTGCACATGCATGCCTGGAAGCATATCTCATCAGATTCGAATGTCCCAACTTAGTGTGAAAAGGTCCGGAGATTCAGTAGTCAGCAGTGGTGTTATAAGGGTCAGCGTCAGCAACAGGAACACGTGGGCAAGTGCCGGGGCCTTGGAAAGCTGAAGGGGCCAATTCGCTATCAGGAGCACTGTCTGTGCTGCTTGCTGGACCATGTCTCCTGCCCATACCAATGTATGTGGCTACACTTTCACATGGCTGCTTCTATTAATGGGGTCCGAGGCACCCGGTCCCAAGGAACCAAGGCCCCAGACATAGCCACAGCTATGTGACTGTATAGATGCTGCATCTGACACCTTATTCAAGAGTAAGAGCAGTATATACTCGAAATGTGTAGCCTAGACCAAGTCTGCCCAACTGATGTTTTTAAACTGCACTTTTTCTGTTTTTGATGAGATGACAATAAATATTAAGTTTTTGCAAATAGTGATGAGTGAGTAGTAAGATATTCAGATTCAGATAACTGTAACTGAATACTTTAAAGGTAACCTCTCACCTCATTCTAGCCTCCTGACCTATCACTAGCTGTCCCTACACCTTTCTAGCTGCTTCCTAACCATCTCTCTCTGCTGTAAATCCGCCTTATAAAGATTAAGAAAAATGACATAGCTTACTGTCGCTCTGTCAGGAGACTGGGAAGGCGGCTCCAGGCTCCATTCTCCCTTCCTCGCTGCATCACCGCATGCCCTGCTGGGCATCATTATTGTTTCTTGTTCTCCACCTCTCTTTGAATCTCCTGCCCTCTTTCCATATCATGCACCGGCCGGTAGGCCACATCTGGCCCGGTGCATTGTGGGGACGCATCACATGGTATGGCGACAGCTTCTGGCACATGCGCAGTGCGCATATTGAAGCCGGCATGGCCACATGGTACAAGCCGGCTTCAATATGCGCACTGCACATGCGTCAGAAGCCGGGGGCCATACCATGTGATGCGCCCCCACAAGGCATTGGGCCAGATGTGACATACCAGCCGATGCATCATAGGAGAAGAGGGCGGGAGATTCAAAGAGAGTAAGAGAACAAGAAACAATAATGACACTCAGTGGGGCGTGCAGTGATACAGCGTGGAGGAGAGAATGGAGTACGGAGCCGCCTTTCCAGTCTCCTGACAGCGACTTCCAGTAAGTTATGTCATTTTTCTTAATCTTTATAGAGCGTATTTACAGCAGAGAGGGATGGTTAGGGAGCAGCTAGGAAGGTGTAGGGACAGCTAGTGATAGGTCAGGAGGCTAGAATGAGGTGACAGGTTCTCTTTAACCCTGCTGTTCTGTTCGGGTCATAGTGACCCATAGACAATTTTTTGTGGCCCTGTAGATATTTTTCTATAAGTTTCTGAAACTTGAGGTTGTGGAGGCCCGGGGGTCAGGGGGCGCTCTCGTCCGCAGGCCCAGCCGCCTTTACAAAGACAGCGTGGACCAGGGCTCATCCCCAACTGAACGCCCGAGCTCCTTAACCGTGGGCGGAACACTACTCAGACAACACAGGGTCAGGGAATCACAATATCAAGGCTTTATTGGATCCCCAAACAGTTAACAGCATATAACGCATAACCAAGCAAAACACAACATGTAACCGGCAACAGAGTCTCACCCTTCCGCTGGCTCACCAGGGTTTAAAATGCAGCACGGCAAAGTCTGTAGCCAGGTGACTGTATCGTCCCAACCTGGGTTGCTTCCTTGTCCTTATGTAGTCGAATCCGATAATCCGATACTGAAGTCCTTGTGGTTCTTTTAGTCCGTGTTCTGAGCCCCTTGGTCGGCACCGAAATGCCTAGGCCTGGGGTTATGGCTAGCTAATCAGATCCGAAGACTCTAGATTAGCTGCCTGTATCCAATCCAGTGACCTCTAGCCGGGACCGAAAATCCCTAGACTGAGGCCACTAGACAGAATCTAACTCCAATCTCCTAAAACTGCTGGTCAAAGTCAACAGTCCTCCTTATATACCCTCAGCCCTCATTGTAGGATATTGGGGACGTCATGATTGGTGCAATAACACAGTCTTTTCATTCGCTGAACTCCAATCCTCGTTTAACATATTTTAGGTACTATTGCAATCCAAATGCTGATTGATATAGCACCTTACAATGGAATGTTAGTCTGAGACACTCAGTCTGCAAACCATGACAATAACACAATAGTGGCTGGAGCCTCAATCCACATTCACAGGGTAATAGACAATGGACGATTAGCATAATTAAGTTCTCTGGCCTTCAATGACAAACAGGTTAGATAATTACATTACCAAGCTAAACTTTAACCACAGAAATCTATGACAATACTGTAAGAAATTCTCTTTGACCATTACAAGTTTACAAACCTATATACAATATGATATGTCTGGATGAATAAGAAATCCTCCTACATTATATATTAAAGGGTCCATTTCGTCACATTCCTCCCCCTTCTTATTTAGCCAGACAGGGCAGTCAAATATGATAAGTCTCTGGTCATCCTTCTCCTCTTGGCGGCATTGTCTTTTTTAATGGTGAAGACAGCAATCGAGGCTTCCATCTATACACCTCCCCCAGATTACCTCCCCCAGGATGGGCAGACATATTGTGGATAAGCAATAAAATGGGATTCAAGGGTTGGGCTCCCATAAACATCTGGCCATCAATTCCCCCCCAGTCAATGGCCACAGTCTGGCTAAGTGTACTCACTGTTGATGGCTCCGAGGAGAATGATGGGGTCTGGGAACATGGATTATCATCTGAAGGTGGGGTAGCAAGATCCACATCAGGGTGCTGCTTGGCTTCCTGGATGTTGGTGATGGCTGTGACAAACTGGCTGGATAGTCCTTGTCCGGGGTCAGCTTGCAAAACAATAGATGCGGGGGGGCCATCAATGAGCCCATGAGCTTCAACCTCCTCCTGGTTAGCCCCTGAATCAACAGGTGTGGGAAAGCTGCTCACAAATCCCACATCAACCTCTTCCTGGTCAGTCTCTACAATAGCAGGCATGGGGACGCTGTCTGTAAGCTCCACATCGACCTCTTCCTGGTCAGTTCCCACAATAGCAGGTGTAGGGTCACAGTCTATAAGCTCCACATCGACCTCTTCCTGGTCAGTTCCCAAAGCAACAGGGATAGGGACGTTGTCCGTAAACTCCAACTTGTCCTCTCCCTGCTCAGGCTCCAAAATAACAGGTGTAGGGTCACTGTCTGTAAGCTCCAACTTGTCCTCTCCCTGCTCAGGCTCCAAAATAACAGGTGTAGGGTCACTGTCTGTAAGCTCCAACTTGTCCTCTCCCTGGTCGTTCGCCTCGGCTAGCTGCACACCTTCCGAAGGGATGTCTGAGCACTGACCCTCAGCCAGGGAGATGGTTAATTGGGAACAGGGTACAGGGTCTGGAGAAACAATAGCTGGGCTTACCAGGATGTGGACAGAATCAGTTTCTTGTTGTCCCAGGGCTTGGACGTCACTGACCTCGACTGGCTGTGCTGGCCGATGAGCTCCAGGCATGGGGCCCCGGCGTTCGCGACAATCTATATCCATATGTCCAAGACGTCCACAGTTATAACAGTGCCGTGGTTTGGGCAAGTCACGTATCCTGTCTGCATACCTTTGTCCTGGTGGGGCTTCTAATGGGTAGCGGAATAATCCTACTCGAGCGGCTGGTGGTAGCAGTTGGTGAGCTGGAATTCCTAAAATATTTCCCAGAACCCAAGCCCTCTCTTCTCTTGAGGCTTTGGGCCCCAATGCAGCCAAGCACTCCTTGATTTGGACTACTGTGGACCTGGTGATTTCACGATATTCACTGGATCCATGATGTGGTGCACAACTTACATCCTCTGGTACCACGTCGGCGGGGTCCTCATCATCCTCACCATCATTCTGGGTGTCCCAATGGACCAATTTCTGAATCAAAGCCGACCGAGTGTCAGCGTTCCTGTATTCAATATTTCTCCTCTGGCACAGATCCTGTAGCATCCATTTACTGCTGCTGCCGTATCTCCTCTCCGGCCCTTGTCCCATGGCTGAGCTGGTGGGGTTGGACATGGCAACGTCCGAAACCTGAATGCCTCACTATGGCCTGCTGGGTATGCTTATATGCCTCCCTGGTTGTTGAGCCCTTGGACGGTGTCCACGAACACCAGTCCCCTGCAGCTCCCTGGATAAACCAGGCTGAGTAGTATCCCACTGCTGCCACCAATTGTGGAGGCCCGGGGGTCAGGGGGCGCTCTCGTCCGCAGGCCCAGCCGCCTTTACAAAGACAGCGTGGACCAGGGCTCATCCCCAACTGAACGCCCGAGCTCCTTAACCGTGGGCGGAACACTACTCAGACAACACAGGGTCAGGGAATCACAATATCAAGGCTTTATTGGATCCCCAAACAGTTAACAGCATATAACGCATAACCAAGCAAAACACAACATGTAACCGGCAACAGAGTCTCACCCTTCCGCTGGCTCACCAGGGTTTAAAATGCAGCACGGCAAAGTCTGTAGCCAGGTGACTGTATCGTCCCAACCTGGGTTGCTTCCTTGTCCTTATGTAGTCGAATCCGATAATCCGATACTGAAGTCCTTGTGGTTCTTTTAGTCCGTGTTCTGAGCCCCTTGGTCGGCACCGAAATGCCTAGGCCTGGGGTTATGGCTAGCTAATCAGATCCGAAGACTCTAGATTAGCTGCCTGTATCCAATCCAGTGACCTCTAGCCGGGACCGAAAATCCCTAGACTGAGGCCACTAGACAGAATCTAACTCCAATCTCCTAAAACTGCTGGTCAAAGTCAACAGTCCTCCTTATATACCCTCAGCCCTCATTGTAGGATATTGGGGACGTCATGATTGGTGCAATAACACAGTCTTTTCATTCGCTGAACTCCAATCCTCGTTTAACATATTTTAGGTACTATTGCAATCCAAATGCTGATTGATATAGCACCTTACAATGGAATGTTAGTCTGAGACACTCAGTCTGCAAACCATGACAATAACACAATAGTGGCTGGAGCCTCAATCCACATTCACAGGGTAATAGACAATGGACGATTAGCATAATTAAGTTCTCTGGCCTTCAATGACAAACAGGTTAGATAATTACATTACCAAGCTAAACTTTAACCACAGAAATCTATGACAATACTGTAAGAAATTCTCTTTGACCATTACAAGTTTACAAACCTATATACAATATGATATGTCTGGATGAATAAGAAATCCTCCTACATTATATATTAAAGGGTCCATTTCGTCACAGAGGTTACTTGACTTTTCCTCATTTGGGGGGACCTATCTATGAGTATTTTTTATTTATTTTTTGTTACTTTTAGCTACATTCCGATTTGTACACTTGTCGTGTTCGGGTCATTGTGACCCGGCATCATTTTTTACAGCTGTGAGGCTATATTTTCAGTGAAATAAAGAGTTATAACCTCAGTTGGGTCTATTTATTGCATCCACTATTGTATATCAATTTATTTCCTACATTATTTCAATGGGGTCGTACACACGATCTGCTGGGTGTATGCATTGAGATCTGTGCACCATAAAAATGGCTTTAAATTGATTATTTTTGGTGCGCAGTCTATACTAAAATGTAGAGCGCATCCAGAGAGATCACTAGGTGTGTACTACACGTGTATATTCTGTGCAGAACGGACTGCGCAGAACACGCTGTGTAAGAGGGCCTTATTTTGTAAAGCTGAGCTCTAAAGGCCTCCAAATTATTTTTTTTGCTAAGTAAGTCTGTCTTCCTGGGTTATCTCCTTGTTTTCAGAAGAGTTCTTATCTTGTACAGGCCTTGTACAGAGCAACCAGCAACAAGCTCAGGAAAGTGAAACCATGGCCTCCACAACCACTTCTACCCTCATGGAATGTACCAGCGGTGCTTCAAGAATAAAAGAAAAAGGTTCAGCTATTGCCCTTATTCTTGTGATAATAAAACAAATATTACGTGTTCTGGATGCCAAAAATTCTTATGCAAAGCCCATGTTTATTGTTCTTCATGCAAGAATACATAAAGTAATATCACCATGTGAATATGTTCAAGTTGAAGTGTTTATTATCTTTAATTTTTTTTTCACAAAATGTTTGATTTGCTTGTTTTGGTTTTTTTTTTTTTACCAAATATGTGTAGTTTGCTATTTTTCATTGCTTATTACTAAGTTTTTTCTGAATAAAAAAAAAGATTTCAATTTCATTTTTCTTTTTTTTTTAATTTCCAAACATGTTCCCATACAGTCTATTAAGCAAAAGGTATAAAAATAATTGAGTTAGAGTATCTAAAATCAAGATTTAATAAACCGGGTCATAGTGACCCAGGAGCAATACAAGTGTATAGTACATGGGAACAGAACAGCAGGGTTAAACAGTATCTCTGACAGCAACATTAAGGGCATGTGATCCCACCCTCGCATTCACTTGGGTGCCTGTTAGCCCCCCTAATAGGTTTCCATGGAATTGCAGGGATTTATAGATTTATGGAACAAGTACAGAGATAATCAATTTTCTTGAAACTTGAATTTGTCAAATTTAGCAATTTTTTTCTTAAATGGAATCTATTATTAGCTTTTTGCTCTCTCATCTGAGAACAGCATAATGTTGGAAAATACATACATAGACATAGAAAGATATACAGTGACATATACACAGATGTCTAAAATAAATATTGATTCCAATTATGTATTACTTAGTGTACTGGGTACATCAGTTGTGAAGCAATCAGACATTTTAGATGTAGCATTTTACAGAGCTCACATAGCTAAACCGCCCACACCACCATAGCTTTCCATGTTTATTGTTCATTGAAAGTGAGCTGCTTAGCAGAGGGGGGAAGCATGGTCAATCTAGCAATTGAGCAATCTTTAGTCCATGCAGTTAAAATCACCTTGTGATAAAACAATCATTTTAAGTAAACAACAGCACATAGCCTGATAAGGTAAATGTGACTAAATTCAGCATTTTAACCCATATCTCATGGTCTCTGATTATATAGAAAAAAGCCTACTGATAGATCCCTTTGAAATATAATTTACCAGGAATTCCAAATACTCCAATTGCCCTGAAAAATATGTATAACACTCTGTGGTGTCCTAGGATTGTAACTACCCATTTATTGCTCTATAGAGCAAATACAGACTTAATCATGTTAAAATGATCTCCATATGTATGGCTATGGGTAAATAGAAATTAATTGTGCTTCATTGTTATTTTGTCAGACACACTATCTGTACAGTATAATCAAAGTTTTGGGATTTCTTTCTATGTATATTGCTTAACCATTCCCTGATTTGGCAGGTTATGATAGGTTGGGAGATACTTTGTGAAATGGTGTCCTCAGGGCTGCCACTAAGAATTTCAGAGCCCCTAACTGGTAAAAAATTGGGTACCCCCCCCCCCCCCCCCCAGACTCCACCTGAACTCTACCTTCACCCCTCCAACCTTCCACATTTCTATAGCTTTTTAGTATTAGGTTTTACAGCGTTCCTGATTAAGGTTTTTGAAGTGTGAGTTTACTGCGTTTTGACATTATTTTCCTGTCTCTCTGTCTCTGTCTCTCTCTCTCACTGTGTGAACATAGCCTAACAGTTCTCATTCAAATACGAGATCACATACAAACTTAGCTATCAGATGTTGTTTTGCCAAAAGATCTTTTTAAGCCGCCATGACAAGGTAGATTCTTTTTTCAGGGTCCTACTACTCTCTTTTTCTTCATACCATGATCAGAGTGCACACTACCACTTCATAGTGGCAGAATAATACCACACACAAGGAGAAATACTGCCACAACATTATCAGAGTGCACATTACCACCACATAGTGGCAGAATAATACCACACACAAGAAGAAATACTGCCACCCCATGATCAGAGTGTGGCGCCTCTCCGGTCTGGTCGCCACAAAAGGGTACTGCACTCGCCTAACGGGGGTGGTATTCCAGCTTGCGATAACCAGGGTTGGTTAGTCCAGTCACCCAGCAACACACCCAAAACACCCAGTCCCAGGGAAAGCTGGTGAATCCAGGTAGTGGGATGGCTCAGGCAGCCCGTGGGATGGCGGGGGAAGAAAGGTGGTGAGTGGGAAAGTTAGCAGGAAATGGTCAGGGAAAGGAAGAAGACAAAGGGAAAACACCATGGGAAGTGGGTGGTCAGTTGGAGGGGGTCAGCAGCAAGAGAAGACAGAGAGGACGGATCCGGAGGACTTGAGTAGAGATGAGGCTTGTCCCAGGTCCCGAGGCCAGAAACCGCAAGGAGACAGAGGGACTCATAGGGACGCGGGCAGTGAACAATCCACCTGTGCACCCGAGTCTGCCGTGAAGCAGAGGGACAGGGCGAGAACCAGGGACCCAGCCTTGAAAGGTGGCGAGGAGACTCCAAGCTACAACCACAGAACCTGGGGCCACGAGTTCCAGAGGAGCTGTGGCCAACTCCCGGCACATCCGCCAAGAAGGCAGCCGTACTAGGGTCAGGGGACACAGCCAGTCACTTGACAAGGCCCGTGGCTGCTGGATTGGGGGTCTATGCATGGAGGCGCGTGCAGGAAGAAGGAGAGTAGGCACCGTTGAGGCAGGAAAGCTCAAGAGGAAAGGAACATGAAAGGGGTGTACTGGACAAGCCATCCTTGTTGCTAATGACTACCCAGACCACCAGTGTACTTGAACTATGACCTGTGGTGCATGCAGAAAGAGAACTGAAGTAAACCAGGTTTGGAACTCAGAACTGTGTAAGACTGTTTATTTCCTGCCTGAGGAGTGGTAGACTGGAACGTCACGTAGGCAGCTGGAGCCTGCCTGGGAGAAGTCCCGATTCTTCACTGCCGCCAGCTCAGCCCCGCTGGCTCTCCAGCACCTAAATATCCCATTGCTCCGGATGCCCTGAAGGTCTGCTTCACCTAAGGGGAGAGATACAATCATAGCTGCCATTCCATCACCCCCAAAGGTCCTGGCCTGCAGCAGTGGCCACTACAGCCGCATACCGCGGGTGGCGTCACAACAAGCTACTCCCTAATCCCAACTCTCTTTCCTCTTTTTAATGATCGTCCATCTGGGTGGCCACGACCGGGTAATGCCACCGTGACAGCCCTCAGACACTCAAGGACATTGAGAGAGGCCTAGCTCCAAGTACCCAACAGCCCCCCACTGGGGCGAGTTAAATGCACACAGTATCAGCACATAGTTACAGAATGATACCACATACAAGGGACAAATACCGCCACATCATGACCAGATCTGAGATCCTCACTCAGGCCTCATTCTGGCTCTCAGACTTTAATTGAGGGCATGTGAGAGCAGCTTCCGACTTCACCCTTCCATGCACTGTGTCTCTCCCCTGCGCCTTTCTCTCCCCTGTGCCCTGTGTCTCCTCTCTCTGTGTCTGTCTCCCTACTGTGCACTGTCATCTCCCCTTATGCGCTGTCCTTCCCTGTGAGCTATCTCCCCTTGTGCACTGTGTCCATGTGCTGTCTTCCCCTGTCTTCTCTCCTGTGCACTATTTTATCCCCTTGTGCCTGTCTCTCACCTTGTGCACTTTGTCTCTCTCTGATGTGTGCTGCCTCCCCATGTGCACTGCCCCCCTGTACTATGCGCTGTCTTCTCCCCCTGTGTACTTTCTTTTCCCCCGGTGCATTATCTTTCAACTGTGCGCTGTCTCTCCCCCTTGTGCCTGTCTCCCCCCTGTTTGCTGTCTCCCCCTGTGCACTGACTCTTACCCAGTGTGCTGACTTCTTCACTTGTGCGCTGATTTCTCCCCCTGTGTTCAGTCTTCTCCACCTGTTGATGTCTTCTACCCCTGTTAACTGTCTCTTCTCCGTGCACTGTCTCTCCCTCCTGTGTGCCATGTCTCTCCTTTCTGTGCATTTTCCTTTCTGCATGCTGTCTCCCTGCTGTGTGCTGTCTCCTCGTGGTGTGATGTCATCCCCAAGTGTGCTGTCTCTTCCCCAGTGTGCTGTATCCCCCCTGTGTGATGTCTCTCCCCAGTGGAATGTCTCCCCCTGTGCTCTGTCTTCTCCCCCCTGTGTGCTGTGTCTCTCCCCTTGTATGCTGTCTCCCCCTATGTTCTGTCTTCTTCCCCTGTGTGCTGTCTCCTCACCCTGTGTGCTGTCATCTCCCTCTGTTTGCTGTCTTCCTCTGTGTGCTGTCTATTGCACTTACCTTGAGCTGTCTTCTTTGGCTGTGTGCTGTCTCCTTTCTGTGCAATGTCTTTCCCCTGTGCGGTGCCTCTTGCCCCCCCTTGAGCTGTCTTCTCCTCCTGTGTACTGTCTTCTACCCCTGTGTGCTCTGTTTTTTTGCCCTCCCTTGAGCTATATTCTCTTCCTTTTTGCTTTCTTCTCCCCATGTGTGCTGTCTCCTCCATGTGTGTTGTTTTCCTTCTGTGCACTGTTTCTTGTCTCCCCCTTGAGTTGTCTTCTCCTGTGCACGATATCTCTCGCCCCCCCTTGAGCTGTCTTCTCCTGTGTGCTGTGTCTCTACTCCCCATGAGCTGTCTTCTCCTGTGCGTTGTCTCCATTCTAGTGCTGTCTCCCTCCTGTGCGCTGTATTCCCCCCTATGTGCTGTTTCTCTTGTCCCCTCTTGAGCTGTCTTCTCTTCCTGTGCACTGTCTCTTGCCCCCGTGCTGTCTCCTCACCATATGAGTGGTGCTGCGATGAGCGCAGTCTTTGACTGCTGGTGGCTTATGAATACTAGAAAGCTGGCAGCAAATCTGGCTCAATATTGGACAGTCAAACACAGCTCTCATCTCAGTACAATGGGAAAAATACAGCGCATAGGGGAGAAGAGAGAACACAGGAAAAAAAAGTAGCAAATTGGGGTAGCAAGAGACAAAGTGCACTGGGGGAAAGAAAGACAGGAAGTGCTGGGGGCACCCTCCAGCAAGCAGCACAGACAGTGCTCCTGACAATGAGTGAGTCCTCCCGGTCATCCAGGGCCCTGACACTTGCCCAAGTGCTGACACCAGTCCTGTGCACATGCAATCAGACATGCATAGGCAAACAAGCATATACACAGACATGTACACAGATATATAAAAAAAAATGTGCAAGTGACACATGATTATAGCATAGAGAGACACAAACATACACATACACACACACATATTAGGAGAGTTTTTTTTTTTTTTCACCAGTCCCCAGCTTGTCCTCTGTCTGTCAACTCGCAAGTGGGGAGCAGCAGGGCAGAGCGGCACGTGGTGTGACATCACAGTAAGGAGACCAAGGCAGTGTCTCCTAACTGTGATGTAGCAACGCACAGGCACACACAACGGAAAGCAGTGCCGACTGCAAGGTGCTACACAGTTGCTGACAGGCAGCAACCCCCACTCCACTTTAGGCCCCTCTGCACAAAGAAATTAGATGAGCAATGCACTCTAGCCTGGAGCGCATTGCATGCAAATAGCCATGAGGTGGCTTGGTGGCAGCAGAGCGTAGACATGGCCCGATCTGCTGCGGCCATACTTTTATATATCTGCATGCTGCGGCAGTGATAGAGGCCCCAGGCCAGGGCTTAATAAATAAATTAGTACAATGATTGAGGGCTACTGGGCTAACACCCCCACATTATGAACAATAATTAGCAAAAATGCGTGAATCAGAGAAAAAATAACAAAAAAAGTATTCATAAATAAGCAAATGCATGCAAATATCTGCAAAGAAAACGAGCGTAAAAACCTAAATGATTTTGGGTCACATTTGGGACCATGCATCCATTGGAAGGATGCATTAAAGTATCCTGTTTTTCCTCTTGCCATTTTTATGTCAATTTTTCCATTTTCAGCACATGCGTTAACACATGGTACATCCTGGATCCTGCTCATATAGTTACCAATACACATGGTCAGGTTTTTAAATATAACAGATAGGGACTGCTCTGATGTGGGTTACCTTGTCGAGGTAGAGCGGCTTAGTATACATTTCTGGCAAAAAACATATCAACTAAATACCCTGTTTTTTACACTTTTTTAGCAGCACTTGCTTTTTACAGTTTTTTTTTACAACAGAGTATTTTTGCACGTTTGACTGTTTTTTGTGATTCAGTCTTTTGGTGGTGTGAACAATGTTGTAGACATTTGTTCACTGTGTGCATGGCTCATTAGTTTTTGTCATGTATGTACCATGAGTTAACGCATGTGTTCCCCATAGACTCCCATGTTAAAAAAAAGCACGCGTTTTTGCAAAAGCACCAAAACACGCTGCAGACCGCATTTTTTTGGTGCTTTTGCAAAACTCTTAACGTCGAACATATTGCACTTTTGCAATGCATTCTTAACATGGGAGACTATAAGGGTGTTAACGGAAACATTTTTCAACATTTGCACAGAAAAAAAGTGCTGGCTTTTAGCGCATGCATGGCGCTAATGTAGCCCTAGATGTATCCTCTAAGAAATTTAATTAAAATAGTATCACAGGGTTATCTGTGTGGTGCCCCTGCGGCCAGGCGGCCACAGGGTGAACTGCAGTGGGACAGGTAAGACGGTCAATACAAAACAACATCCACACATACACACTCTGACCCTGAGCCAAGTTACTCTATGTAAGGCAAGGGGTAGCGGGAGTAGCACAAGTGGGTGAGAAGTAGACAGAACCCAGATAAAGGGGTGGAGTAAGAGTAGTAAAACACTGGAACACCAAATTGGAGGTGGATTTTCCCTAGAGGGTGGAGAAGAGGGAAGTAACCCCAAGCTGAAATACCCTTCAGTAGTGTACTGACTACTCAGACCAAAAGAACAACGGGGCCCGGCGGCCTGCACCACTAATGGCTGGTCAGGAACCCAAGCTGAAACCGGTGAGAGACTGAGGGAGCCAGGTGATCACAACTAACGTGGGTCACTGGTGGCTAGGACAGAGAACCAGAGTGCTGGCTGTGTAGATGTGGCCGGGACCGCTTAACGCCCCCTAACCACGAGACATCCCTGCAGGGTGCGGGAGCTCCATGACCCATGACCCAACTGCCGCTATGGAGTAGGACAAAGCTATCGGACTAGGGCTGGTGACCCTGACTAAGGAATGACACACCATAGATCCCGTGACAGCCAGACCGAACCCATATGCGAGGGAGAGAGAACAAAAAGGCCCGAAAGGTACACAGAGGGGAATGACGCAGAGGAACTGTTTCCGCTGCAGAAAAAACCCGATCCCGTGACTGCTAAGAGGACCAGTTACACCATAAAGT
The DNA here is from genome assembly GCA_033576535.1 of Allobates femoralis. Classification (NCBI taxonomy): domain Eukaryota; kingdom Metazoa; phylum Chordata; class Amphibia; order Anura; family Aromobatidae; genus Allobates; species Allobates femoralis. The sequence continues at coordinate 187,126,770 of JARQOC010000005.1, forward strand.
GCTAGAAAGCTGTGAACTGTAACTGTGAGTGTAGGAAGTAAAATCTCGGGCCAACCCAAAGGACTGTGTGTGTGCTTTACTGGGACGATAATTACAGCGGCTCATCTGCGGAGCCATACTCCTGCTGCGTGTGCACGCTGGTTGGAGGAGCTGCGTGAAGAGGAGGAGTGCAGCATCCCAGACGTGCAGGACTTTTCCCTCTGTGCGGGACCCAGCCCTACCCATGGAGGGCTCATCATCCCGGCTGCCGCCACTACCACCATCCTCGGCAGACTCCACGGCAGCAGTGGCCACATTTGCCATGACCCATGGGTGGCATCACGAATTACACCCCGTAAACCTTATTAACTTTTTCCCTTATCCCTTTTCATTTGCCGCACCAGGTAATTTAAATTATAATCTTTTGATTTAAATCATTTAGGATTTCACACTCGTTTTTATTGCAGATATTTGCTTATTTATGTATAACTTTTTATTATTTATTCTCTGATTGATGCACTTTTGCTAATTATTGTTCATAATGTGTGGGTGTTAGCACAGTAGCCCTCAATTGTCGTTCTGTTTTAACCTTTTCTGTGACTCATCATGTAAAGTCATTCAGGCTGTGTGCAGCTCCACCCCCATAAGGTCCTCACCCCTAGTGGGTGCAGCACCATTCTTGTATACTCTATTGTATACTTTGTACATTTATTCTAAGTTCAGCGTCCTTGAGCGCCAGCGTTCTATCTACTTCAGTAGTTTTAAATAAATAAATTACACAAAATTTTATGTGAATTTCATTCACATCAAATTTAATCACTCACCACTAAGAACAAGCAATCTATATACAGGGATATTAGGGATATCAGGAGAAAAGAAGTAAGGCTGCCTTCACATCACGATTTGTGGCTGTCCGTGGGGATCCGTATTTGGGCAGAATCCCCACGGACAGCCACAGATCCACACAGATCCCTGCATTCAGATGGCAAATAGCCATCTGTATCCGATTTGATGCAGGATCCGTGTGGATTCTGTTGTTCCTGTCTCTCCCTGTACTCCCTGCATCTTCCCTATCTGTCCTTGACTGTCCCTGTCTGTCCCTCCTCTTTCTCTGTTCCCCCTGTTCTCTATCCTGACCTCCCCCCTGTCTTATTCCCTGTCCTCTCCCCTCCGGTATATTAAAAATTAAAAAAATCCTCCTCGAGGATACATTACCTGTCCGCCGGCTATGGCGATGATGCGACAGTCTCCATCTGGTGGCTGAAGGACCTGTGGTGATGTCATAGAGCTGGTCAGGTGACACGTAAGGTGACCGGCTCTGTAACATCACGAGAGGTCTTTCAGCCAGAAGGGGACTGTCGCCTCCCTGCAGCCAGCAGACAGCTAATGTATCCTCTGGGAGGAATTTTTTAAATTTTTTATATACCAGAGGGGAGAGGATAGGGGATAAGACAGGGGGTAGGACAGGGTAGAGAACAGGGGGGAGCAGAGGGGGCGTGGCCTGACTGGCAATGGCAGAGGCTGCATAACTTTGAGCTCCTGATCTCCCGGGCACAGAAACAGCCATTACCAGCTTCCAGAGCCTGCAACAGCGATCTCCTCTGCACCACAAAAGACCGGATCCCTCACTGCACCGATGGGTAAGACCAGACCAGTGACAGGACTAGCACCAAGGCGGGTATCCGACTTTTTCACAGCCCCCAAGCCCTTCGCGCTCCAGGAGCCCAACATGGCGCCTCCCTCACCCAGAGCAGCACGTGCGGCCAAACGCGGTCCACACTCTCAGGAGGTGGCTGGCGGGAGTCAGGCACCCGAGATCCCCCTGACACACGCCAGCATGAGGGAGCTGCTGGAGGAGTTCCGGGCTTCTCTCCACACCGACATGATGAAAATGGTGGCGGAGGTGAGGGGTGAAATAGCAGAGCTGAGCTCACGCACAGATTCATTAGAAAGAAAGCTAGCAGAGATCATTTCCTCTCATAATGCCCTGCTGGACACAAACGAACAACTAGAAGAGCAGATTGCAAGGGTCCAAAGCAAAAATCTGGACCTTGAGGACAGATCACGCCGCAACAATGTAAGGCTGAGAGGGGTGGATGAAAATGTGCAAAATAGAGAGCTAAGGGGCTTTCTGCAGGGGTTCCTAACTGCAGCTCTGCCAGACACAGACCCCATGGATTTCAAAATTGATAGAATACATAGGATTCCAAAACCATCAAACCTGGATCCCTCCCTGCCCAGAGACATTCTTGCAAGAGTGCACTATTTTGAAGTGAAAGAAGACTTTCTCAGGTCTCTTAGATCTCGTCCTGAACTACCAGATAAATATGCACATATTGAAGTTTATCAGGACATTTCACCTGGAACCTTACTTCAACGCAAAGCATTTCAGCACTGCACCAAAGTCCTGAGGGATAATGATATCCCTTACAGATGGGGATTTCCCACAAAGCTTATCATTAAACAAGAGGACAAATCCTATGTTTGCTTACTGCCTGTTCATGCAGAAAGACTATTGAAACAATGGGGACTGATGAACTCCCCCCCTGTGGAGGGCTCGGATAAACCTGGCTCACAAACTGGCTTGGATGGAAAGAAAAAAAGAGGAAACAGACCAAGAATTGATCCTGAATGGTTCACAGTATGATACCACTGCAGGTCCATAAAGCTTGACAGCCCGGAGTAGATCAGGAACTCTTGTACTTTTATGTTCCTGAAACTATCTTTGTACCTTTTATTGTTCTCATTCTGAACAATTCTGTTTAGATCTCTAAATTCTTTTTCTTGATCTTACCTTCTTCTTCTCACACTCGACCTAAATCTTCACACATCCATCCCTCCCTCTCTTCCCCCACCACACGTGCCTTCTCCTGGCATATCCTTACTCCCTAACACATCTTCTCACTCCCCCTTCTATATTGCTTTTTTCTTTTCTCTCTGCACAACCACACTCTAAGACCTTCCCCTCTCTCTCTCACTTCTTCTACAATCTAAACCTCTACTGTACTGATTTGCTTATTTCTTTATCCCAGTAAATACTGGGATAATATTGCCCCTTGAGTGCGTTTCAGTTGGCACTCTTTGTTTTTATTTTTCTGTGGTTTTACCCACAGGTTTTTGGACAAGATGTACGCAAGATGTACTTGTCTGTGTATAATGCTCATTATGCCTATTGTTGCTCCAGTTAATGGAATTTGTTCCTATAATCCTCATGTGTTTCCCTCCCTCCTCTCCCATCCCCCCCTCCCCCTACAGGTCGGCTGGTCTCCCAACAGTAATGATTGTATTCTACAATTGAATGTGTATGATCCACCATGAGTATAACATGCGGTTCAGTAAATGTAAATGGACTTAACAGTCCTGAGAAACGTTCTTTGACATGGAGACAGATTGTAAAGCTCAGGTATGATGTTTTGTTTCTACAGGAGACGCACCTGTTGGCAGCAGATACACACAGAATGCAGTCGCAGCTTTACCCTCATAGTTTCTTTGCGACAGCAGACACCAAAAAAGCGGGGGTGGCTATACTAATTCATAAGAGATTAACGTTTGAACACATATCCTCTACACTAGACCCAGCGGGACGCTATATCCTCATTAACTGCAAATTAAATAATGCCACCTACTCACTTATGTCCATGTACTCCCCTAATACAGGTCAGGTTAAATTTCTGTCTCAAACTCTGGAAACCCTATTCCCCCTATCATTGGGAAGGAAAATTATAGCCGGAGATTTAAATGCTCCAGCAGACAAAAAAATGGACTGCTCTGGAATCGGAGCGTATAGGGCAGAGTTGGGACAGACTTTTACGCAATTTGGGCTTCACGATGTTTGGAGATGCTTTCATCCAGAGCAGAGAGATTATTCATATATGTCACCCAGATTTGGCTCTTGGTCAAGAATTGACTACATTCTAATTGATGACACCTTGCTCCCGCTCTGCCTCTCAGCTGAAGTGGGTTCCATTTCGTGGACAGACCACGCCCCTGTTGCCATTAAATTTGAGGATGCACTGGCTGTATCTCCCACTACACTATGGAAACTTAATGAATATATTCTCTCCTCACCTGTACACCTAGAAGAGATATCAGGATATATTACAGATTACTTCTCCTTAAATGACACAGGAGACGTTTCCCCAGAGACACTTTGGCTAGCGCACAAAGCTGTCCTCAGAGGTAAACTTATCAAGATGTCAGCATGGGCGAAAAAACAACACGTAAATAGGGTTACCACCCTTACGACCCAAATCCAAAACCTGGAACACAAACAAAAATCCCATCCTTCCCCAACTTTAACGGCTGAGCTATTAGAAACTCGTAGACAACTCCGCACTACACTCTTGATCAAAGTACAAAAAGACATGACCAGAACTAAAGCCCGGTTCTACTCAATGGGAGATAGAGCAGGGAAGCTGCTGGCTAGACGAGTCCGCAAGCGTATGGCCACCACCAAAATCTCTCACTTGTTGGACTCAAATGGTTCCAAAATAAGACACCCCATAAAAATTGTAGATCAGTTTAGAACATACTATGAAACTTTATATAATTTAAAAAATGACTCATGCACCCCTCAACCAACGAAAACAATAATTAAAAACTTTTTAGATAAGGCCACCCTACCTTCTCTGAACCCCCAACAGGTTGCTCAAATAAATATCCCTATAACTGAAATGGAAGTACAAAAGGCCATCCAAACTTCCAAACGACACTCTGCCCCAGGCCCGGATGGATATACATATAAGTATTACACTTCCTTTTCCCTATTATTGACCCCATACTTAACTAAGCTGTTTCGGTTCTGGCAGTCCACGGGAAAGGTCAAGGAGGAGGGTTTACAAGCTGTGATCACTACCCTTCCCAAACCAGGCAAACCCCCCACATCCCCGAGTAACTTCCGACCGATAGCACTGTTAAATTGTGATATTAAATTGTATGCCAAGATCCTTGCCAGTCGTCTTATGGAAGTACTTCCAGACCTCGTGGGCAGGGACCAAGTGGGTTTCATTCCGGGGCGTCAGGCCAGAGATGCCACAAGAAGGCTAATAAACCTGCTGGACATCATGGAGAGGGGGGGTGCCCCCGGTGCACTACTCTCACTCGACGCAGAGAAAGCGTTTGACAGGGTGCACTGGGGGTTCCTCAGTGAAGTCCTAGATAGGTTCCATATTATTGGAAGATTTAAGGACTCTATAATGTCCCTGTATTCATCCCCCTCAGCTTTAGTCCGTGCCTCTGGCTTCTTATCTCAAAAATTTGAGATTACAAATGGTACTCGACAGGGCTGCCCCCTCTCTCCTCTGATCTTCGCCCTGGTCATGGAACCCTTGGCATCTATAGTGCGTAACACGGCGCAGGTCTCGGGGGTGTGGGTGGGACCAATGGAACACAAAATTAATCTATATGCAGATGATGTGATATTCACATGCACTCATCTTAAACAAACTGTTCCGGCTTTAATGTCTATCCTGGAAGAATTCGCAGCAGCATCATATTACAAGCTCAATCTATCCAAATCCTCCTTTTTCCCAGTAAATATCCCAGCTAAAGAACAATTGACATTACGTCGAACGCTACCTTTCATATGGATCTCCCGATCCTTCACATATCTGGGTATCCAAATCTCTCTCACCAAATCTATAGTTAAAATAAATTCTGATTATCTAACTAAGGAATTACGCTCTCTGATACAGTCTTACTCCCCTTCGCTGCTGTCGTGGATTGCCAGAATTCAAATTACCAAAATGCTACTATTTCCGAAAATATTATATTTTCTCCGTTGCATCCCTATACGCTTCCCCAGAAAAACCCTTAACCTTCTCCAATCTATTCTGGGCAAATTTATATGGATGAACAAACCTCATAGAGTCGGTTCCTCAACGTTAACTCGGCCTACTACTTTGGGAGGTATGGGTGCCCCCAACATACAGTATTACTACAGAGCAATTAATCTGGAGATCTCACAGTTATGGTGGATCCCCAATGCTGAAGCAAACTCCTTGCCTCTGTGGCTACAAATAGAATCCTGGTATTCCCCACAAAATTCAACTCGTCTTTTGCTGGAGTCACACCTCCTCCGCCATAGGCCTGGAAACCTCCCCCTGAGGTCCATGCAAGCAGTGCTTGAGGTATGGTCTGGGGTCAGCCTCTTACTCCTAAAAGGCCTATATAGATACATAACACTGAGGGCTGTAGAGTGCTGTGTAGACTCTCCAGCTTTCTCCCTGGCGAAATGGCGGAGGGCGGGCGCTAAACATCTTTCGGATGTGCTGCACAATGCCAAAATACAATCATTTGCAACTCTGAAAGAAAAATATGGTCTTTCTAATGCTGACTACTTTTCTTACCTTCAACTAAAAGACCTTCTCAGAACCATAGTTATCCCAATGGAAGATACACTGTCCAGCCTTCCACAGGTTATATCCATTTTCAAGCAAACAACTGCTGCCAACAGGGGAATCTCCACTTTTTACAGGGCTATGTCAGAAATACAGGCAGAGTCTAAGCTCCCGTTTATGACGAAATGGGAAGCTCTCCTCGCATTCACCTCACCAGTTGAGGAGTGGTTGAAGGCATCAACACATGCTCTTTCTTATACCTCATGCCTGAACCACCATGAGCAAGCTAAGAAACTTCAATTCGGATGGTACCTGACTCCAGACAAAATTGCTAGTTTTAAAAAAACAGGCCTCCGACCTGGGATGAACTTGTGCTGGAAAAACTGTGGAGAGGTTGGAACCACTACACATGTCTGGTGGAATTGTCTGGGCATTCGCTCTTTTTGGTCACAAGTCAACCATTTGATATGTACTACTACCGGTCTTAAACTCACGTTGACTCCACAGATGGCCTTACTAGGTTTAGAGATTCAGGACTTACCTCGGGGACTGAGACCAATTATATCAAATATACTTATAGCAGCTCGTTACTGCATATCCAGGCACTGGAAAAACCCCACCTTCCCATCTATACAGGAAGTCATCTCCCAACTTAACCTGCACCTCAACTACGAACTGGTTTTGTCAACAGATACAGCTAAACGCACCAAAGTCATTAATTGGTGGGACACATGGGTGAGCTCGCAACATAATAACGTGGTAATATCCAACTAAACATACTTGTAATACGATTGGTGATGAAGTCAGTTTGACTAATGTTATTATTTAAGACACTTCCCCTTATTCTGGGGTCCCTAGCCGACCTGCTAAATGCTCCCCCCCCTCTCCCCCTTCTTCCTACCTTCCCTAAGGTTACCCTTCCTTCCTTGTTTGTTCTAAAGAAAACTGTTCTTTTTTTTTTTTTTTTTTTTTTGGTTACACTTTAATCTAAAGTTGTACACTTAATTATCTATGTAACAGCTTTGTTTCCATTGTACCCTTCTGTTCGGGTACACTTTTGTTCACCTTATTTATGTTATATGTTTGAAAATGCTTTAATAAAAACACAATGATTAAAAAAAAAAAAAAAAAAAGAAACAGGGGGGAGCAGAGATAGAGGAGGGACAGACAGGGACAGACAAGGACAGGCAGGGTTATGTACTGAGCACTGCCTCTGGGCATGCTCAGTACATAACCACAGAGCAGACATCGGATCCGATTTAGACTCGGATCCGATGTCCATAGGCTCCCATTGTGTAGCCCTACGGACCCTGACGGATCCATCACGGATCCGAGGTGTCCGATTTTAGTCACGGAAACCAAAATCGCAGCAGGCTACGGATTTTGGATCCGTGACTAAATTGGAAGGCTATGGATTGGGTGTCCTTTGTGTGTTCATAAAGTATGGTTCATTAAGTGGTCTGCAGAGATATCCCAGAGATGTAATATCTGATATACATTCCCCAATGCTGTCACATCCTGATCTGACAATACATCTTCATCATTTCCAGGTATGGACCCACTGTACCACTGCTGTATCTAACTTCCCCTGTACCCAAACTCTATGTGCCTTGCACATGTCTTATGGTATGGACCCATTGTACCACTGCTGTATCTAACTTCTCCTGTACCCAAATTCTATGTTCCTTGCATGTGTCTTATGGTATGTCATATTACTTCTTCTGCTTTGTAACTTACAAATATCCATATTATTTCATCCTGCTTTGTATCCCTCTCTCATGCTGATTTGCCCCAAATGTTTCTACTAACAGCAATCTGTTAATTCTCCCTGGTGCTTTGTGTCCTATCTCCCACCTCTGACCTTTCCCTTCTACTCACCTGGCTCATTCTCTGCACCCCTTAGATGTATAAATTAGTGTGGGCAAGCCTGTGTGCCTTGGCCTTTCTGTGTTCATAAAGTGGTATTCATTAAGTGGTCTGCAGAGATATCCCAGAGATAAACCAGAGGAAACCAGAACGTAGAAGCTATATCCGTCTGTTGCCTTACCCACTAACACTTGCACAATTCTTACTTATGCCCTAACAGTAATTGCTCCACTAATCCTTTCCCTATTTCACTACCCCCAAGCTCCAACACTCCCAGCACAAATATTGATCTCCACATCCCCTTATCTCCCCACCTGAGCTCCTCTGCTGACCTGCTCCTTAATCTCACTCCCCTCCTGCAGAAACACAAAACAAGCCGGCCGCTCTCATTCTCCCACGTGCTTGCTCTCTCTTTGCTGCTATCTGCTGGAGACATATCTCCCAACCCAGGACCCCCACAACCAACTTTCCCCTCTATTCCTCCCCCTATCACCCCACACCTGCAGGAAACAGCCGCAATCTCCTAAATATAAAACTTATTTCCCTAACCCTCTCTCCATCGCCTCCTCTCTCTGGAACGCCCTGGAATGCCCGCTCCATTTGTAATAAACTCCACTACATTCACGACCTCTTTACCTCTCACAGACTCTCCTTCCTGGGCCTCACAGAAACATGGCTGACACCCTCCGATACGGCCTCCCCTGCTGCGCTGTGTTACGGTGGACTTCACTTCTCCCACACACCTCACACTGGCAACAAACACAGTGGAAGAGTGGGTCTTCTCCTCACTAACAACTGCATCTTCAACTCAATTCCTCCTCCTCCGTCCCTTATCCTCTCATCTTTTGAAGCGCACTCTGTCCGTATCTACTCTCCTTCCAACCTACAAGTGGCCGTCATTTATCGGTCACCAGGTTTGACCACTACCTTCTTTGACCAATTCTCAATCTGGCTCCTATACTTTCTATCTGCTGGCATTCCCACCATTATAATGGGCGACTTCAACATCCCCATTTACACCCACCTGTCAACAGCCTCCAAACTCCTGTCACTTGCCTCATCCTTTGGCCTCTCTCAATGGTCCTCCACAGCCACCCACACAGACGGACATACACTAGACCTCATCTTTACCCGCCTCTGCTCCCTAACTAAACCCACAACCTCCCCTCTCCTCTTCTCTGACCAACATCTACTTACCTTCTCATCCTTGTCCTCCTCATCTGCCACCCATGTCCCCCAACTTATACACCCTCGCAGAAACCTCACACATCTTGACACACACACACACTCTCCAATACCATTTTACCACTATCATCCATATCCTCACTCCATGACACAGATAATGCCACAGCTTTCTACAACTCTATACTCACATCAGCTATTGATGCAGTTGACCCTCTTATTCATGGCAGAACATGACAAATCAACAGACAACCCTGGCACACAGATACCACTAAAAAGCTGCGGCGAGCAGCTAGGGTTGCAGAGCGGCGCTGGAAGAAAACACAATCACAAGAAGACTACACAGCATTCAGACAATCACTTCTCAAATTCAAGTCAGCACTCACCACCACTATACAGAATTACTTCATTACCCTCATATCCTTTGTCCCACAACTCCAGGCAGTTATTCAACATATTTAACTCCCTCCTCTGCCCCCCACTGCCCCTCCTACTTCTCGTATCTCTGCAGAAGACTTTGCAACATACTTCACCAACAAGATCGACCAGATCAGAAAAGACATTGCTATCCAACCACCGCAACCCCCACGTATACCAGATCAATCCTCTCCCCCACTAACCTTCCTCCCATCCATCCCTGAAGGAGAACTTGCACACTTCCTCTCCAGATCGCACCTCACCATTTGTGCACTTTACCCTATCCCATCCCACCTCCTCCCCAACCTCACCACAACACTTATCCCAGCCCTAACCCACCTCTTCAACCTATCACTAACTTCTGGTATCTTTCCTTCTGCTTTCAAACACACAACAATTACACCTATCTTAAAGAAGCCATCCCTTCACCCCACTTCCACATCCAGATACCGGCCCATATCTCTGCTCCCGTTCGCTTCCAAACTTCTGTAAAAGCATGTTCCACCTCTCATCCAACACTCTCTTTGACGATCTTCAATCTGGCTTCCGCCCTCACCACTCCACTGAAACTGCCCTGACCAAAATGACTAACGACTTACTCACGGCCAAAGAAAACAGACAGTTCTCAGTCTTCCGTCTTTTAGACCTGTCCCCTGCATTCGACACAGTCGACCACTGCCTCTTATTACAGATCCTCTCTTCCTTGGTATCACTGACCTTGTTCTCTCCTTGATCTCCTCCTACCTTTCCAACCGCACATTTAGTGTCTCCCACTCCCACACGACCTCCTCGTCCCATCCCCTCTCTGTTGGGGTCCCTCAAGGCTCTGTCCTCGGGCCCCCTCTTTTTCAATCAATAATTTTGGTCTGGGACAAATCATTAAGTCCCATGGCTTCCAGTATCACCTGTACGCTGATGACACCCACATCTACCTCTCTGGCTCAGACGTCACCTCTCTGCTCTCCAGAATCCCAGAGTGTCTATCAGTCATATCCTCCTTCTTCTCCTCCTGCTTCCTAAAACTCAATGTAGACAAAACCGAACTCATCATCTTTCCTCCATCTCACACATCTTCCTTACCAGACTTATCTATCACAATAAATGACATCTCACTTTGCCCGGTACCTGAAGTCCACTGCCTCGGAGTAACACTTGACTCTGCCTTGTCCTTCAAACTGCATATCCAAGCCCTTGCCACCTCCTGCCACCTCCAACTCAAAAATATTTCCAGAATCCGTCCCTTCTTCAACCCCCAATCTGCTAAATTACTAGTGCATGCCCTCATCATCTCTTGCCTAGACTACTGCAATCTCCTACTCTGTGGCCTTCCTGCTAACTCTTTTGCACCACTTCAATCTGTACTTAACTCTGCTGCCCAACTAATCCACCTCTCCTCGCTATTCCTCCACTTCTCCCCTCAGCAAATCCCTCCACTGGCTCCCAATTCACCAGCGTATCCAATTCAAACTACTAACATTGACTTACAAAGCCATCCACAATCTGTCCCCCCATATATCTCTGAACTAATCTCATATCATCCAACTCATAATCTTCAATCCTCCCAAGACCTCCTTCTTTCCTCCACACTTGTACGTTCCTCATCTATCCGCCAGCAAGAGTTGATCCGAGCATCCCCATCCTCTGGAACTCTGTACCCCATCACGTCCGGCTGTCCCCTACGCTCAGAACCTTCAAATGAAAAACCTGACAACCCATCTCTTCAGAACAGCCTACAACCTGCAATGACCACAGTGCCGCCTCAACACCACTGGACCCGGCGCTCCACCACCACCTGAGCAGACCCAACCTACTATCTTCCTCCCCATTATCCTGTAGAATGTAAGCCCGCAAGGGCAGGGTTCTCTCTCCCCTCTGTATCAGCCTGTCACTTTGTTCATTGCACTTTTACCTTGTCTGTATGTAACCCTTTCTCATGTACAGCACCATGGATTGAATGGTGCTCTATATATAAATAATAATAATAATAATTGTGCTTAAATCGGATGGCAAAAAGGACACATCCGAGCACAATCCGAGCCCCATAGGATACATGGGAGGCTAAATCGCATCCGAGTGTATCCGATTTGACACGGATACACTCGAATGCCTCAAAATCGTGATTTGAAGAAGTAAAAGAAAATAGTATTACCTATGTAGCTATGTAAAAAGTGTCTTTTTATTTAAAAAAAAAAAAAAGATATAAAAAACAAAATAACCCACTTTTACCAATTTAAAAAATAAAGATATTAGAAAAATATAAAATATAAATAAATTAAATTTTGCCATGTCTATATTAATCTGATATATCAAAATATTAAATTATTCAACATGTGGTAAATAATATAAACCATAAATAAATATATAAACAAAAATTAAAATGACAAAATTGTGATGTTTTTGTTTTGTTGTTGATACTTTTCCTTTATAAAAAGCGATCACAATATTGAGCGAATAAAAAAATAGTATCAATAAAAGTTTCAGCTCACTAAGCAAAAAAGCAAACCTTTTCATAGCTCCATTCATAGTAAAATAAAAAGTTACAGGTTCAAATAAAATAAGAAGTTACAGGTTCAGAATATGAAGATACAAACCAGGTTTTTTTTTTCTTCACAAAATTTTAATTTTTTTTCACTGTTTGAAGGGGTTATATGACAGTAAAACATAATTTTTTAGGCATGGATTAAATAAAAACAATAAATTGAGACATATCCTATATCTAGCACCCCTGCAGATCAAGCTCAGGATGCACTGAGTCCAGAAGTAATGTCTTCCCCATATGGAAGTAACAGCACCACTGCAATCTGTAATTGGCTCAACCAAGGAAATGAGTTGTTGCATACGTTGGTATACATGGGGTGTATGTGAGCATGTCAACACTGGCCATTTACCAGACAAAACCTAAGACATAAAAAAAAGGAACTACTCCTCAGTAAGTAAAAAGTAATCTAATATATAAAGCTGAGTGTATGTATGTGTGTGTGTATTGCTGCTAAGGAAATCCGCACCATCGCATTTACAATCACGAAATTTTGCACAGCCATATTGTTTGACTCATGAAACATCATAGACTAGATTTTGAGGGGAACTTTTCACCCCATGATTTTGCTAAAAAATAACCACTTAGGCTAGGGTCACATTTGAGGGTGACGGCAGAGCTAAAATCTTTGAAAAGCAGCCGCTGTGCATAGCTTTAATGCTATGCACTGCCAGTGAAACGGAGCCCCATAGTAACCCAGTGTTTATCTTATCAGCGGTCACACACCAAGCTGTATGATGTGTGCTTTAGCTGAGCGCACAGGAAAACGATGCAGACATTTTCCTGTGAGCTCAGCTAAAGCGTACGTCATGCAGCTTGGTGTGTGACTGCTTCTAAAGTAAACACCGGGTTGCTATGGGACTCCGGTTCACTGGCAGCGCATAGCATTAATGCTATGCACAGCAGCTGCTTTTCAAAGATTTTAGCGCTGCCGTCACCCACAAATGTGACCCTAGTCTTACTGACTGTTTATATGTGAGATAAGATATACTGCCTTAGTTGTTTTGACAGTTAGCCTGGATATTTATCAGGTGGCCTATAGCAACAAGCCACAGCTCAGCATCTATTTTACTTTTAATAGGAGCTCTGATTGGTTGCTATAGGCAATGAAGGACATTCTTAGTATAAGACAGCTTATGTGTGAGTTAATATGATTTCAGTGGTGACGCCTAGCCAACTTTCTTGTAGAGGCTGATGTAAGTCACTTGACCTTAGCTGTATACTAATTGGCTGTGGGTTTAGATACTGTCAATTTGTTGCAACATGCTTAGTGCAACAACTCCAATCCTGTATGTGTAAGTGTTATATTGCTAGGCTTTTGCATTGCCAGTACAGTTAGTTTGAAGAAATAAATAAGGAACACTCCCAGAGGCTCACACACAGGAAATACCATGTAACCGTAACCAGTTTCCTGTGTCTGTGCATGTGAAGAGAAGCACAGCAGCTTGGTGATGCTGCAAAGGCTATGGTCAGACTTGGTTTTGGACCCACGTTTCCAGGCAGCGCAAATAGCGGACAGCATTAATGTAGCGCCCACTGGTCGGTGCACCATGGAGGGGTACTGCACCCAGACCAGTGTGTGTAGTATCCCTGTGATCAGGGGTTTGGAATGTTAATTTGAAGCACTCACCACACACATTCACACACCTAGAGCTAGGGGATCAATTGGGTAACCCCTTGCTAAGGGGACCGATCCCAGTGCGTGGAGTTAGATGAGTAGTGAAGAGGGGGAAGAAGTTAGTCAGTGCAAGCGGGGAGAGAGAAGGAGAGGGATGCAGAGGGAGGGGACCTAAAAGATGGTGACTCGGACTGAAGGGGATCCTCGGGTGTCAGTTAACATCCTAATCTGCACCCGGCCCGGAAGGACCCAGTCCAACACCAGAGAATCGGCTCCGAGGCAGTGCGGGCATTTACCCCCGAGCCGCAGAACCGACGGGACGCGGGCTCCTTCAAGAAGTCATGGCTCAGTCCTGCAAATTCCTACAAGGCCTGCGGAGGGTAGGGAGCCCTTAGATAAGGGAACACCTTGAGTGGGCGCCGGGCTTGGGCAGGGCAGTACTGGAAGAGAAGGAGTGAAAGGACAGAGAAAGTAAGGACAGAGGGAGACTCCTGAAGGAACACCACTGAGGGCCTCAGAGAGACATTTCATCCTCTGGTGACTACCTAGGGGGGCTACCCGTGCTGTATACCTGTAAGCTGCCTGAAGGTTACCAGTAAACAAGTACAGAGCCTAAGCAATGTGTGGTGTCTCATTCCATCGCACTGGGGAAAGCTACATTCCAGTCTCCACCTGCGGAGCCGCCTTCCTGCGTGAGTTCTCCATTTTCATCACTGCCCCAGGGATCCTAGCTGCCTGTCATTATCCCTGGAGGTCTGAAGCAGCACTGATAAAATTACCAGACACTGTACGTGGCGTCATGAACATATTATTTTATTCTTTTACTTCTACACATTTTTCAGCGACCACCAGGGCCACGGGCTCGGGCACCGGCCACCAGTGACAGCACTCATCTACAACGCCTGTGATCCGAGTATGGGTCATTAATGGCAAGCGCTGCCTGGAAACGTGGGTCTATAGCAACCCGTTGTGTACCTTGCTAGCAGCCGCACACAGAGCTGCAAAAGCAGCAGAGCAACAGAGAAGATGTCCACAAGCATGGATCACTGCAAGTTCTCAGTGTAAAGTCTCACCAATCAGAATTATCAGTCCTGGAAATTCAAGGTGAAGATGTTGCTCATAAGAAAAGGTATGTGAAAATATACACAGGAACAAGTGCCTAATCCATTACCAGATGACTGGGTAGAGAAGGATCAGAAAGCACAAAGCACCCTCAGTGTAGATGATGATCAGATTGTGCATATATGCAAGTGTGCAACTGCAAAAGAGATGTGGGATGAGTTACAGAAAGTGCATGAAAGATCAAATCTTAGCTTTATTTCATGAGAAAGCTGTACCAGTCTAAGCTAAGTGATGGCCAGAATATGCAGGACTATATAAGAAACACCCTAGAGACTGTGGAGTGTCTCAGGGGTATTGGAGAACAAATTAAAGACTTTAATGTTGCAGCACTACTGTTAAGTGGTCTTCCAAAAAGTTATGACACACTTGTCACTGCATTAGATGCACGGCCAGATGATGAGCTCATAGTACAATATGTCAAAGGCAAGCTTGTAGATGAATTCAAGTGACAAACACAAAATGTAAGCAGCAGTAATGAATCTAAAGCAGAGACAGCATTAAAGACATAGGACTTTCCTAACAATAAGAGCAATCTAAGGGAATGTCGGGAATTTTTTGTCTGTAAAAAGTCCAGCCACCTTAAAGTAAACTGCAGAATATGGAAAGCAAGAATGAATCAGTTTAAAAAGCAGAACAGTGATCAAAAGGTGAAAACAGCTGTAAAAGAAAAATCTGCATGTATTGAAGCTGCATTTAATACAAGTACAGGCTCATCTGCAAAGCATATATGGTGTATAGACTCTGGTGTTAGCAGCCATATGACAAACGATAAGGACTTCTTCACTGACCTTGATGAAAGCAAGTCAGAAAAGGTCATCTTAGCTAATGGTCAATATATGACTTCAGAAGGAGTAGGAGACGGCTACCTCCACTGTTCAGTTTTCTCAGCACAAAGAAGAAAGATCCCAGTAAAGGTTGTTCTCTGTGTTCCCAGCCTTGAAAGAAATATTCTATCTGTAATGAAGCCAACAGTTGCATTATATCAAAGGAGGGTCACACTCTTGCAGAAGGAAAAATCTCAAATGAACTTTATCAGCTAAAATGCAAAGAAAGAGTGTACAGTGCTAGATAAGATCTGCATAAGAACTGTATCCATTTATGGCACAGTTGTCTTCGACACAGAGACCCAGAAGTAGTAAAGAAGCCAGATAAACTAGCAAATGGTGTTGAAATCAAGCAATGTAGTCAACTGATGAAGTGCATTAGCTGTGTTAAAGGGAAAATGCCCGGGTGTGGCTAAGCTGGAGCTGTGAGCAGTCGCAAGATAGGAGCTCTCCCGCCGAGACCTTGCTAAAGGCTGGGACCGCCGCAGCCACCGGCAGTAATTTACACTGGAATTGCCTCCAGAGTGCCCTTAGACCCCGAGGGTGTGATTTATTGCTGCTGGGAGACACATGATGACCCGCCGGCGTCAGAAAGACATCAAGGCTGCAGGGAGCAACATGTCTCAAGATGGCGCCGAGGCCAGGGAGGAGGCAGAGAAGAGGAATGCAGCCTGTGCACGGAGGATGGCAGCAGCAGAAAAATTACAGAGGTTTGCAAGGGACAGTAATCAGGATGAGCTGGAGGAAGAGGCAGAGGACACTGCTCAGGAGCTGGGTGAGGAGGAGGAGGGGCAGGGAGCCCGTGTGAATGAAGTCGGAGCACAATGTGAGGCTGTGCAGGAAGAGGTGATGGATGGCTATGGGAAGGAGGATGAGATATCTGAACCTACGCTGAGGGATATATTTGCAGTGGTGACTTCCTTTGATAAGAAACTGTCTAAACTAACACAACAGGCTGCAGGCATGCAGACAGAAATATCCACTATAAAGATAGACATGAAAAAGGCCGATATCAGAACAGGAGCCTTGGAGGAAAGGATCAGTGCACTGGAGGACATTATTGATAAAATGGCCAAGAGCCAAAAGAAATGTGAGACCAGATTAAAAGAGGTTGAATTAAAGAACGATGATCTTGAGAACCGCTCCAGGCGGAATAATATTAAAATTGTGGGGATCCCTGAAAAAGCTGAGGGGCCCAAACCGTCAGAATTCATAGAGAAATGGCTGCTCCAGAAGTTTGGCGCGGACGCATTCTCCAAAGTCTTTGTGGTCGAAAGGGCTCATAGAATACCGCTGAGACCGCTCCCCCCCGGCTCGCCTCCCCGTGCTATCCTTGCCAGAATACTGAACTATAGGGATAGAGACGTTGTATTAAGGAAGGCAAGGATGGCAGAAAGCATGACGTTTGATGGACAGCCTGTATCCATATACGCGGACTACTCCCCAACAGTCCAGAAGATGAGGATGAGATTTGGGGACGTTAAGAGGAAATTGAGAGATTTACGGGTTGAATACTCCATGCTGTACCCGGCTAAGCTGCGCGTGGTGGCGCTTAACAAAGTGCAGTTTTTTCCTACCCCGGAAGAGGCGACTGATTGGCTGGAGCGCAACGCCAGGCTCATACGAGACCATCAGGCCGTGGGACAGGGCTGAGCTGAAATGGAAGGGAAAGCAGGATTGATGCCGTCTATTTTTCTCTGTTGAGTTCTCTTTTAAACCGGGACGGTACCAAAGGAGTTGATGTACCTTTGCTATTTTTCTACTCATGTGGTTTTTTCAGACGTTTATACCTTTTTCATTTTTTGTGTTTCCTAAAATTTCATATTGACTGTTGGGACGTTGCTCTTTCTGCATGCGTGTGCCATGGGACGTGGCTTATGGGGGTACCGGGGGGGAGGGCTGTGGTGGGTTCTACAAAGCCTAAAGTACATTTGTTGTTTGGTTAAACTGATACTTAAGGCGGGAGAGGCACATAATGGTGAAGGGTTTGCTCGAGGGACCTCGAGTTGGTGAGTGACTGAGGTGGTATGGGAGCCTGGCTTGGCACTTATACCCACTCTCGGACGAGAGGTGATTACTTGTTGGGGAGGGTGAGGGTTGGGGAGGGGACGGGAGGGCGGGAGGGAGCAGAGGGGGGAGGGGAGTGGGGGGGAATGGGAAGTTGGATGGCTGCTTACTGACATCAGATGTTTATTGTTTGACTCAAGAGATGGCGAATCGACTTAAAGTAATATGTTGGAATATACGTGGGCTGGCTGACAGGGGTAAGAGGGCAACGATATTGAGACATGTCCTCTCGTTCAAACCGTCTATTGTCTGCCTTCTAGAAACACACCTGACGGGAGACAAAAAAGGCAGTCTGGCGAGGAAGTGGCAGCGTCATGCGTATCACGCCACCTATTCTAATTATGCGAGGGGGGTCTCGGTTCTGGTCCATGCCTCGGTACCGTATGAAGAGCTGGAGGTGCGCCTGGATGGAGAGGGTCGGTATGTGCTGGTTGTGTGTCGAGTGTATGGATGTGAATTGTGTTTGGCTGCAGTGTATATTCCGCCGCCGTTCTCTGATACAGTGGTGCAGGAGGTAGTGGCATATACTAGGCATAAGGTGGGAATACCTCTGCTGATAGTAGGGGACTTCAACATGGTGCTGGACCGGGAATTGGATCGTGAGGGGCGGAATAGGGGGTATGCTAGAGGAGGTGGGCAGACTCCGTTTGCTAGATATCTCAGTGAGGTGGGCCTAGTTGATCTGTGGAGGAGGAGGAATGAGGGAAGCCGTGTCTTTACATGTTTCTCCTCCACTCACGGTTCTATGTCCAGGATAGACATGGCTTTGGGTAACCGACATTTGGACTACGCTGTTACTGATGTAGACTATCTGCCGAGAGTGTTGTCGGACCACAAACCGGTTGTGGTTACCTTGGGGATTGGAGCTGGGATGGGGGGACGTAAAGGAGAATGGAAAATTCACCCGACATGGCTGCGCGCAATGGATATGCGGAAAATAGGTGAAGAGCTCGAAGGGTTTTTTCAGGACAACCAGGGCAGTGCAACGGAGGGAGTGATTTGGGATACTATGAAAGCCTTCCTCAGGGGTTTATTTATCAGAGAGATCTCTAGGCGTAAATCGGAGTCCAGGACTGAGGAACGGGGGGCTGTGGAGGCACTGAGGCAGGCGGAGGTTGAGGCCATTAGTGCACCGTCGGGGGAGGCGCAGGCTCGTATCCGAGATAAGCAGAGGGTAGTGGATGATCTTTATACCCGGGCAACGGAAAGGAGACAGGAATTCCACAGGGCATCCTTTTTTGAAGATGGGGAAAAGGTGGGGCACTTATTGTCTGTGGTAGCGGCGGCTCAGAGGGAACCTTCATTTGTGTACAAACTTGCTAGAGAGGATGGCGGGGTGGCGGACGACACAGAAGGTATCTTGAATGAGTTTAAGTGCTTCTATAGGAAATTATACTCCTCCGGGTTGGAGGTTCCACGTCATGTGTTGGAGGACTATATTGAAGGAGCTGGGTTGCCGCGAGTGGGGATGGAGTGTGGTGATAGGATGGGTGCATCATTAACAATAGAAGAACTTGAGGAGGCGTTAGCGTCAATGGCAAATGACAGGGCCCCCGGGGCGGATGGTCTCCCGGTGGAAGTCTATAAAGCACTTAAGGACGTACTGTTGCCCAGATTGCTGACAGTCTTCCAGGAAGCTTTCTTGACGGGCGCTCTGCCGGACTCAATGAGGGAGGCGGTGGTGGTGGTTTTACCAAAGGACGGCAAGGATAGGACTAGGCCTGAATCATATAGACCCATTTCATTGCTCTCAGTCGACTTGAAACTACTGGCCAAAGTGTTGGCACGCAGGTTGGGTGAAGTGATCACTGATGTGATCCACCCTGACCAGTCGGGCTT
This sequence comes from Allobates femoralis, assembly GCA_033576535.1. Lineage (NCBI taxonomy): Eukaryota > Metazoa > Chordata > Amphibia > Anura > Aromobatidae > Allobates > Allobates femoralis. The sequence continues at coordinate 187,146,558 of JARQOC010000005.1, forward strand.
TATGCCACACAAATCCACAGCGGTTAATTTGAGACGTCTGTTTCTGAACATGCAGCTCCCAGCTGATAATGGCGGGAGTAGGGTAGTGGTTTCTCTCGATGCCCAAAAGGCGTTTGATAGCGTGGAATGGGACTATTTATGGCTGGTGTTGGACGGCATGGGCTTTGACACGCGGTTTGTCTCTTGGGTGAAATTGTTATACAAGGACCCTGTGGCAAGCGTGAGAGTGAATGGCCGGCGGTCAGACAGGTTTAGTTTGTTCAGGGGAACACGTCAAGGGTGTCCTTTATCGCCCTTGCTCTTTGCCATAGCCATAGAGCCCTTGGCAGCGTATATACGGCGTGCAGTGGACATACACGGATTTAAATTTGGCCAGGTGGAGGAAAAAGTGGCCCTGTATGCAGATGACGTGTTGTTATTCCTGCAGGACCCGAAGGAGTCCCTTAGACAGGCGGTTAGAGTAATAGAGGACTTTGGGGGAATGTCGGGCCTTAGGATTAACTGGGACAAGTCCTGTCTTATGAAGGTAGATGGAGATGGGGAGGTAGGCATAGGCAATGGAGGAGGTGCGGAGCTGAAGGTGGTGGATAGGTTTAAGTATCTGGGGATTCAGGTGTCCTTGCCAGTTACGGATTATATCAGATGGAATGTTGTGCCGTTGCTGGAGGTTCTGAGGGACAAGGTGCAGACGTGGTGTGGCCTGCGCCTCTCGGTGGTGGGCAGAATTAATTTAGCCAAAATGGTACTTATGCCGAAGCTTTTATATGTGCTCCACAATTCACCTGTCTGGGTGCAGCAGGGGGTGTTTCAGCAGCTGAGGTCGGTGCTCAGGAAGCTGGCATGGGGCTCGGGACAACCTAGGTTGAAACTAGAATCGCTACAGAGACCGAAGGATGAGGGGGGACTTGCCATGCCGGACCCGTGGGTTTACTTTTTGGCCGCCCAGAGTCAGCACTTTAGGGGTTGGGTAGACAGGGGTACGGGGACTTCTGTTCAGAGGATTCTAGAGGGCCTTATCCCTTCAGGGACGCTAGTGGGGGGCCTGGAAGCCGGAGATTTCGGGAGGTTTGGGGGACAGTTTCCTACCCTGTGCTTGGCTCATAAAATCTGGAACAGGGTCAAGAAAGTGAGGGGAATTACGGGGGTATTGAGGTACACCCCCCTATGGCTGAATGTCAACTTAAGGGAATTCTACAAACTAGGTGATCAGAAGAGGTGGAGGAGGAGAGGTATATGCTGTGTGGCTCAGATCGTGACGCATGGCAAGTTGAGGACATTTGAGGATTTGCGGGATGAGTTCCGATTGTTGGATACTGACAGATTCCTGTACTACAGGGTTCGCCACGCCTTTACGCAGCAGGTTAAATCGACTGATCTCCGGTTGCAAGTGGATGTAGTGTTGGATGGTATTTGCATGAGTGGGAGTACAAGAGGTGTTATATCAACATTGTATAGAGATCTGTTGCACACAGCGCTGCTGGATCATCCCATAAAGGCACGCGACAAATGGGAAACTGAGTTGGGAGAGATGGAAAATGATGTGTGGGAGACAATTTTAGAATATGGGCCCAAATTGTCACTAAGTGAACCTGGGAGGTTGTCGCAGCTGTACCTTGTCCACAGAGTGTATAGGACTCCTGCTTTTCTGTTCAGTATTGGAATACGTGAGTCGGCGGAGTGTCCGAGGTGTCGTGGTGAGGATGCTGGTCTCCTGCATATGATGTGGAGTTGTCCTAGTCTGCAGGCATTCTGGATGACAGTGATCACCCTGATAGAGGGTAGGTATGATTGTGTGGTGCCTAGGGAGCCTCTTGTGTGCGTGTTGGGATATGTGGAACTCATTAAGGTGTTGAATGTTTGTAAGGTGGCAGTGGCTAGACTACTGTTTATTGCACGAAAACTCATAGCTAGGCATTGGATCGGGACTGAGCCTCCCTCGCGGGCAGAATATGTAAGGGGAGTGGAATATATTATTAAATTGGAGGAACGGATATATAAAAGGCGTAACGCAGAACAGATGTTCGACCGACTTTGGGGACCCTGGCTGAGTGGACGTTAGGATGTGCCTACAGAAGGGTGGGGGGTGTCGCGTGATGATGAGTGGGTCAGCTATTAAGCTCTTGATGGAAGGTCAATAACTAACATATGCTGTTATCTCTGTGATGTGCTCTATTTTAGCTGGAGATATGTTGAGGATTGTACATATGTTTTGAATTGCATGTATAGTGGCTATCTATGGGGGGGGAGGGGGGAAGTGGGTGGGGTAGACAGTGGGAGGAGGGTGGGGATTTGGAGGTATGGGATAAAACGAAAATTATTCAGGCCTGTTTGTGTATTTTGTACAGTTAAATTTTACTATGCAATAAACAATATTTGATTAAAAAAAAGGGAAAATGCCCATAAAATCCTTTCCTAAAGTAAGCAGGACTAGATCTGCACAGCCACTGGATTTGATACGCACAGATGTTTGCGGTCCAATGAGTGTTCAAACTCCAAGCAAAAAGAGAGATTTTCTCACATTTATTGATGACTACTCCTGAAACTTGAAGAATATCTTGCTGTAGTGTTTAATAAATTTGGAAGAATGCCAAAAGCCCTGCGTGCAGACAATGGGATTGAGTATACAAGTGCTAAGATGCAAACCATTTTGAGAAAGAATGGTGCAAACCATTTTGAGAAAGAACGTTTTCCAGAGTACCATTCCATACGACCCAGAACAGAATGGCATTGCAGAGAGAAAGACCCGCACTCTCTGTGAAACTGGAAGAAGTAAGTTGTTTGATGCCAATCTACCTACAACGTATTGGGGAGAAGTCATCATGACAGCTTGCTATCTTCAAAACAGGCTTACAGGTAAAGCCACAAATAAAACTCGATATAAGCTATGGAACTGGGAGAAGCCTAACCTGAAGTACCTCAGGATATTTGGAAGCAAAGCGTTTGTGTATGTCTCCAAAGAAAAATGTTCCAAGTGGGAACAACATGCAAAGCAAGAAGTCCTGGTGGGCCCAAACTCACAAGGGATACAGAATACTGCACCCAGAAACCAACACAGTAACTATCAGCAGAGATGTAGTGATTGATGAGAACTCTGTTTCACTCAAATTTTATAAACTTACACCAGTCATTCAAGCAAAGGAACAAGAAAAAGAATCTCTGTCACCAAACCCAGATACTGAAAAAGAAAACAGTGAAGTCTGGATAAGCTCTGAAGCCAGCAAGGAAGAAACAGAAGAACAAAGTCAACCTCCAGTCAGGAGATCAGAAAGACCAAACAAAGGTTTCCCAGCTAGGCGACTTTCTTATAGGGTCGGAACACTTCCTGAACCAGAGCCACAGTCATGGCAAGGAAAAAGAACCCTCAGAAGCCAAAGATTCATCAAAACTCCAGCAATGAGGGTTACAGCCAAGCAGTGGGGGAACTTCAGTATATAAGGACCATTAGGGATGTATTGCACTTGCCAGCAATTAGAAGATCAATGCAAGGACTAAGCACATCGACATTAAACATCACCACTTACGTGACTTAGTGGAACGTGATGTACTAAAGTTTGTTTATTGCGAGTCTGACAAGATGTTAGCAGATCGTATGACAAAACCATTGCCTAGAGCCAATTTTGAGGACTTCAGAACCGCAATGGGACTAACAGGATAAGTAGTTGTTGAGTGGGGGTGTTGGAATATGTTTAGTGCAACAACTCCAATCCTGTATGTGTAAGTGTTATATTGCTAGGTTTGTGCATTGTCAGCTAAAGTTAGCTTAAAGAAAAAAAAAAGGAACACTCCCAGAGGTCGACACACATGAAATACCATGTGACTCTAACCAGTTTCCTGTGTCTCTGCTTGTGAAAAGAAGCACAGCAGCTTACTGATACTGCAAAGGGACATTTAAGATGTATATTACTGTTTCCACAAAGTCCTTCATATCTGTATCTGTTTGTTGCTAATTAAAGCTAAGTTCCGTTGTCAATACGCTTTCAGTGAATCATGAATAATCCGCTGCCAACACAATTACAGGCAATAATGCCTTATAAGAAAAGGAATTTAAAGAGGACCTGTCATCCCCCTGATGCTTTCCAAACTGAAAGCACCCCTGAATGCAGTGTGTCTGCTGCATTCAGGGAAGGTGTGTACCATGTCTCTAGCACCCTGTAAGTTATACAAAACACTTTAGAAAGTGTACAGATAAGAAGTCTGGAGGGACTTACTCAGTATGGAGTCCTCTCTGCTCCCTGGTGACCTCCCGGCCTCCTGCCCTCTTTGCGCCACCTCCAGTCCCTTCAGTGACGCCTCTTTTGTTTGTCTCCCCTCCTCGGCCGCTCATGCTGCTCTGTGTTTGAACTCACGCAGGCACAGAGCGAGCAATGGGCAGGGTTGGTCCCGGCAGCTGAAACGCCTCCTGCCAGTGACGTCAGAGTCAGAGCCCACCCTGCTTCCGATTATGTATGTACAGTAGGGCGGGATCCGGCACTGATATCACCGGCAAGAGGTGTTTCAGCTGCTGAGACTGCTCCCGCCCATTGCTTACTCTGCACCTGTGTGACTTCAGACGCAGAGCAGCATGAGCGGCCAAGTTGGGGAGACACATAAAGGAGGCAGCACTAAGGGGGCTGAAGGTGGCACAAATAGGGCTGGAGGCCGGGAGGACACCAGGGAGCAGCGAGGATTCATTACTGAGTAAGCCCCTTCGGACTCCTGAACTCTACAGTTTATAAAGTGTTTTGTACAACTTACAGGGGCGCTAGGACATGGGGGACCCCTTCCCTGAATGCATAAGACAAGCTGCATTCAGGCGTGCTTTCACTTTGGAAAGCACCAGGGGGGGTAACAGGTCCTCTTTAATTGGATGGTTGTACTAAGACACTAAGAGAAAAGACGTATTATGGCTCAAAGACCAATCTGAAAAAAGGAAGTAAGGCTGACAGACATGAAAACAAGAGCTGCTTCTTCAAGGGCTTTTTTAATCTTTCATCAAAGAGAAGCAGGACTTACACAAAGGAAAATAAGAGCTGCTTCATCAAGGGCCACTGGTACATCTCAGCAGAAAGAAGCAAAATTTACAGAAAGGAGAACAAGAGCTGCTTTATCAAGGGCCACTGTAACATCTTAGCAGAGGGAAGCCTGACTCAACAGTATGAGAATCAGAATTGCTTCTATGGGACACAGAAAAAAGATGAAAATTTGAAACACTCTGCCTTTTGCTATGACTCAGACATCAACTATCAGGATAATCCAATATTTCACATAAGAAAAATGGATGTGGTCTTCATATACTGCAATGCCCTGAAGTGGAAAAATAAGCCACCAGGTTTATGCTGTGCATACCAAAAGGTAAAACGTCTTCCTTTCCTGCCACCACCATATCCGCTGAATTTTCTGATGACAGATGACACTGCAACATCAAAGCATTTTTTAGACATCAGAAAGTACAATTTGTTCATCCAAATTACATGATTTAGTGCAATAAGGGAAACGTATACAACTGGATTTATGCCCATGTTCAAAGTTCAAGTACAGATTTACCACTCAGTTGGTTCACTGATTCCATTACAAAGAAAATAACCTCAGTTTCTTCAACTCTACTTCACAGGAAATATATAAGCAGACGCTCATCAGAGATGCTATTTAATTCCGATACTAGCCTTGATATTGTCACTAACTTGCAACAGTTTCTTCACTTAAACAATCCATATGTTCAACTCTTCAAGACTGCACTTGAATGCATGCCAAATGAAGATTACAAAGTTTTAATCAGAGCTGACAAAACATCCCAAGGTAAGCATCAGCGGCGTTTCAATGTCCACATATTTGATGAAGTAGCTATCTTGATTGTGGGTAATAAATTAAAAAGCTATGACAATGTGCTATCCCAGGCAACGTCGAGTACTACAGCTAGTAGTACATATAAAAATTGAGATACGTAGTAAATACCATTTTTAATTAAAAAATCATGAGAGTCATCTCACCGTGATAAGGTGTACCCCGTTTGGGATGGTCCTTACTAGTGATGAGCAAGTATCGTAATATTCGCACTCGGTATACTCGTGACGAGTAGTTTTCAATACTTGCATACTCGTCCTAATAGCAAGTACAATGTTAGTGAACACACATCCGATTATAAAACGAGTCTTTCCGGGACAAGTCGGGTGGGTGGGCTTTTTCAAATTTTATCAGCATAAAAACACCTTGTAGTGCCCCCCCAAAGAGACCCTAACATTCAATCTGCTCTACCTGAGATGCCAGCGTTTATCGTTTACTGAAGGGAGCTTTCAACATTTGTCAGATCGATAACGATGGACACATCACTCACGAGCACCAGCGATACTCGTCAAGTAATGAGTATTGCAAATACCGTACTACCCGTGCGAGTTGCGCATAGTAACGATTACACTCGCTTATCACTAGTCCTTACCACTAGTATTAAGACCTCACTTTGTGAAGATATATAGATAGATAGTTAATAGAGTGATATTGGATATATAGATAATGATAGTGGACAGAGAGACAAAGTCAGTGTTCTGCCCTTCTCTGAACTATGTCACTGGTGTCTCTGAACGAGTCACTGGTACTTGTGCAGTACAAGGTTTCTGAATGCCGGAGGGGAGACTGCACCTGCGCAGAAGGAACGTGAAGCCTATTCCCATAAAAAATGGCAGAACACTGAGGAGGAACAACTGGAAATGATATGAACAGGAACAACATTTCCTGACAAGCAGCCAACGTCACAGAGACAGGATGATGCTGATTGGAAGTTACACATCTGATAATGAAGTGAGCAGTAAGCGCTATCTTCCATTCAATGTGCTGCCCATAGCCTTGAAGATCTCATTCTTGATAAATTGATAAAAGATGGTTTATCAATAAAATAGCATCTGATATGAAACATACAGGTATGACTTTATTAGTAGTCTATTACCTGCATGCCCATAATAAGATTTTAGATGTGTTAAAGGGAACCTGACAGCTCCCCAGCTATCATTGTCTGTACCTGCAGCTTTATAATACTATTGTAATCATCCCTGTTTGAGCTCAGAGTGTAATGTGAAAGATGAAAAAAAGCATTTATACACTTACATTTCCTTATGTAATGAGGCAGTCAGTCCCTGGCTTGGAGGACAGGGACTGTTTGGCAGGTTAATAGTTAACATTTCAGCCTTGTGCTAGAACATGTTGGGAGACCTGATGTGATGTCATAACCATGTGACTACAATAGGCGGAGCTAAGTTCTCATAGAACAGAATATGTTTGCTGGCTTAGCTCCACCCAGTATGGTCACATGATCATTACATCACACAGGTCCTTTAGCTATCCAAGTTAAAAGTGAGTTAACTATTATTTTGCCAGACAGTCCCCCTCCTGCAAGGTGGGGACTGAAATGTAAGTGTATAAATGCTTTTCTTTCACCTTTCACATTACACTAAGAGCTCAGACAGGGATGATTAGACTGGTATTATAAAGCTGCAGGTACAGATAGTGATAGCTGGGGGGGCATAAACCACCTGACAGGTTCCCTTTAAATGTGGTGACAAATTCCCTTTAATAGTGCAGAAAAGCTGCAGAAATCCTTTAGCATCACACACTCACCAAAAACTCATAGTGAGAAAGTAGTTTTTTAGGTTATCTAAGGCTAACAACCCTGTGGACATTTGGAGCTAAACTTTTGGGCTTGGTACATTATGATGGATAAACCTTTGCCTTCTACTTTCTTGCTTTGAAATTTTGTAACTAAAATGTAATCTCTCAACTATAATCAAAATCCAAATTGTAGGAGTGCCATCATTTTCCTGTTATTCTATGATTTTTAAGAAATTGTACATTTTAGATAAGAGTGAGTTTGATCACAGAATTTCGTTGAAGAAAGCCAGGGAAATGTTCATAATGATCCATAAATCGCTGAATGGACCAGCATTAAATTTAAAGAACATCATAAAGATTACTGCTGCATGAAATTCAAATACAAGCAAATCTAGATTATCACCTGGGCAGAATTTTTTTCTATTTGATGAATTCCCTAAGGTGAGAGAAACAAAACATTATTTTTGGCATCGTACACAGATTTGTTTTACAGCTTAATTTTTCTTCACATTTGTGCTTTTATTTTGATTCTTCCAATATGTTATTGGAGCAGAAAAACAAACATATTAGTAGTGATGGAACCAGCACATAACAGCCAATATAGCAATGCATACTGTGGGATAAGGCATAAAGTCCGTGAACTATAGGTGCATCGCAATGAATTATCAAAAAAGTTATTTTTTTCAGTAAGTCAATATAAAGAGTGAAAAACATACATTATATAGAGTCATTTCAAACAGAGTGGTCTATTTCAAGTGTTTATTTCTGTAAGTGTTGATGATTATGGCTTACAGCCAATGAAAACCCAAAGGTTATCTCAGAAAATTAAAGTAGGGAGGATGAAGGGTTAAAAACCACGCTGCCGTTTTCCATTAAACATCAAAGGGTGAAAACAATATTGATTTATTAGTCAATGCATTTCAGGGCTCCCTGAAACATCCTGAAACATGGCAATATGATAATGATTTGTCCTGAGGAAGGGGCCAAGGAGCTCTGAAACGTATTGACTAATAAAATCAATATTATATTCACCCTTTGAAATCTCATGGAATACAGCAGCGTGATTTTTACCCTTTATCCTCCCTACTCTATATGCACCACGCTTGAGAACTGCAGCAACTGTGTGATACTTTTACAGTGGTTGTGACTCTCACAATCACACAAGGTGAAGCCTCTAATATCTATTTAGGTAATATTTTATCTCTCAGACCCTTCATCCTCCCTACTCTAATTTTCTGAGGTAATGTAATTTGGGTTTTCATTGGCTGTAAGCCATAATCATCAACATTAACAGAAATACATGAAATAGATCACTCGGTTTGTAATAACTCTATGTAATATATACATTTCACTTTATGTATTGAATTGGTGAAATAAATGAACTTTTTGACGATAGTCTAATTCATTGAATTGTACCTGTTAAGTCGGGTTCACGGGACTAGTCCAGTGAGAATTAATTACCATATATCCCCCATTTGAACAAAAATAAAAGTGTTGTAAAAGTGACCCATTTTGACGGTTGATAAAAATCCCACTTGTCGGACCTCAACCGATTTACTTGCTGATAGGTGATTATTCATTTTCACTGGACAATTCTTTTAAGGAAATATTGTGTTTACCCTAAAGCAGTGGTTCTTAACCTTGTTTGAAGTACTCAACCCACCAGTTTCATATGCATATTCACCAAACCTTTCTTTAGTGATAAATCTACATGCAGCCGTCGGGAGTGTGTTGACCTCCGTGGTGGAGGCTCCGCCCAAACCCTGAGACCGACACACCATACCCCTGAGGGTTCGATAGAACCCCGGTTAAGAACCACTGCCCTAAAGGTATGTATAGGTGTTACCCTTACCTATGGGAGCTTATAAACTTTCCAACATATTGTGGATTCTTCTCATGACTTTTTTGGGACATGTCCATCTTGTACGTTATACTGTAGTTACCAGGAGGTTGAAAGCATATGTAAATGGGCAGGCAATTACAAGGGTTTTCCAGACAATCACAATTCTTTATTTCTATATTTAAAATGGCTTTACTATTTTAGGCTGTATACTTTAATACAACACCTCCCAGTTTGAGAAAGTAACTTTTATTATATTTGTATTTAAGTGTGATATTCCTATTTTACCTTTGTGTAAACCAAGGTGAAAATAGGAAACATCCCATATACCAAACAACATTCATCAACTTGACATGTTCAGCAATTCAAGGTATAATGAGCTATTTCTTAAAGGATTTTTCAAAAAGGTAAAGGAAAATGAAATGCACTCTATTAGTTTTTTTGTCAAAGAAAACAAATAGCTTTACTGTATTATAAAGATACCAAATGACACACTCGGCTCTGCTACAACTCAAGATAATATATTGCTTTTTGTTAAATGAGGTTATAGATATGGATGTTCCAAACTCTATATTTATAATGCGCTACTCTATTTCAGCATTGCACCAAGTTGCACAATGTTATGTGTGAGCATGCAATTTCAATAGTAAATGTATTAGAACAGCCAGTAATGCAATTAGCATAACTCACTGTCTGTAAAGCGGGTGCTTGGTAAACCTGCAGGACAGCAGGTTAATCCACTGGATTAGTTTAGGACAGGGTCTGTAATCTTCCCAAACTTGAATTTTTTAATTGAATTCTCCATAAAATAGTTATTCTCTAGTGATAATCTATTATGTTGGAATATCTTGCCCTATATTATGCTGCGATCAGATTATATAGCAAAACCCTGCTGATAGATTCTCCTCAGAGTCTGTTTACATGGACTGACCAGTAGCAGTAAATTGCAGTATTTAAAGATATATTTAAATAATGACAAATTTTTACTGAGTAGCGGTTGTTTAACTAGTTTACACTCCATTATACACCGAGCAATCATGAAGCGTGTTAGGGACATTAGAGCAGAGCCCGCTCTACATAGGGAAGCTGGCTATATTGCATAGTTGGCATATGTATGAGGGTGGCCTTATGAGTTAGTTGTGGGTGATGGGCTCACCCCTCCAGCAGTGTAGGTCGGGCGTGCCCGGCCACCCCCACAGAGCAAGGGGAGATGGTTGGTTGCGGTAATTCTGACTGGATGTGTGTCTTTGTGTGTACATGCCATATTTGCGATTAGGCCATTGTGTAGGCCAGGATTCTTCCACCAGGGAGTCACAGACACGAATATGGGTTTATTGCTTAACTGTCTTTAACTCAACACTTTGCCCATACTGCAGGAGAAAGTCTACTGACAGGTGAAACTCCCACCCACCCATAAACACCCCGGTTTTCACACTGCTACTACTCCACACTAAGGTATCTAATAATACAGCCTATAACTAATTAAACTATAATGTATTCTTCCCTCTAAGCCTAGAGACTGTGTCCACCTCCAGTGGGCTAACCCCATGCTTTAACTGTTGCTTGCACTACAGTAAGTAGCTATCTAACAAGCTATCTAACTAACTATATCTATGTGTCTTATTCCTATCCTAAGAACAACATCACATAAATCCTTTTACTGCACATTACTACGTAACATCATCTTACAGTTAATACCTACTACAATAGAGACATTACATTATATACATACCGTGTTTCCCCGAAAATAAGACCGTGTCTTATATTTTTTTGGGGGCCAAAAGTGGCCCCCTGTCTTATTTTCGGGGGGGGGGGACTTATATTGGCAGCCCAGCCCCATCCATACACATACACACATATACACACACATACATACACACACATACATACACATACATACACACACATACACATACATACACACACACACATATGCACCACTTCTTACCTTGTCCGGTGCTGTCCGGTGGTGTCCGCACTGTTTTGCCCCGCTCCTCCGGCCGTCCGGTGGTGTCCCCTCTCCTCTCCTGGTCTGCGGTGCGGTGTCCCGGTCCAGTTTCATGCTGATCGGTGCGGTGCCCGGCCGACTTCCTGCTTCCTCCGGCTATCCCCCCCCAGGTCAGGCCCTGCGCCAATGAGTGCGCAGGACCTGTGACGTCAATCACAGCCCAGCAGTGGCTTGATGATGAGGGGCCAATCAGAGGCCCCAAAGTCATCTGGCCGCGTCTGGGCGGTGATTGACGTCACAGGTCCTGCGCTCTCATTGGTGCAGGGGCTGACCTGGGCGGGGATTGCTGGAGGAAGCAGGAAGTCGGCCAGGCACCGCACCGATCAGCATGAAACTGGACCGGGACACCGCACCGCAGACCAGGAGAGGAACGGGGACACCACCGGACGGCCGGAGGAGCGGGGCATGACCAGCCTTTGGTATCAACAGCCGTAGGTGTTGCACAATTTTTTCATCATATAGGCAAGCTTTTGGCTCCACTTTTCTTATTATAACAGGATCTACAATTGTGGTACATCGATATTTCTTCTATTTTTTTTCTTTAGCACCCCATGTAACAGCGTGTCCCTCCCCCGGCCTGTATTAATGGTGGAACAGTGTGTCCCTCCCCAGCCTGTATTCATGAACTCTAATGTAATCAGGCCTAGGTGAAAATCTATTGTGTTGCATCTAGAGGTGATTCTGTCTTTGTTTCTCTCTGCAGGAGGTGACTTCAACACATAAACCTGTAGACAGAACAGAGTCTGGGGTTCTGGAATCTTCTGGCTGTAGCCAAATGTTTAAACGTGGGTGTGAATCCTTCCCCCATCCAGGGGCTGATCCAAAGAGACTGGAGAATACACTCATTTTGTATCATTTCAGTTGTGTGATTTGCAAAAGGCTGGGAGCTGAGGCCAGCTCCTGGTGTCTGTCTGTAGATGGTTAGAAGCATCCACGTGAGATAGTGTTCTGTCCCTCACCTACTGGATCCATTGAACTCATCTATGGATTATTTCAATGTTTTCCCTGGCATCGGGTTGCCGGGTGGCACCACTGGACTTGTTTCTGCTGTTGTGGACCATTACGGACTCTGCAAAATTAACTTGGTTTGTGCTGTTCAATTTTCCCTGTTCAAAAAAAGCTTGTTGTATTGATCATCGGCCTGGTGTCCCTTCCTGCTCTGTCGCACACCCCTTATCACCCCAGAACTGGTGTTTTATTTTGTGATCTTTGGAACTCAACCATCAATAGCAGCCTCTCAACTACAGATATCACCATCTGACCCAAACTTGCACAAGCAGTAAACTCCTGACAGCACTGCTTGCACCTTACTTGTACTGCAATTTTGTGTGATCGTATCACATCCTGCTCTGATACACTTGTCTGTACACTAAATTATCTTTTTAGTACTGCTATTTGGCCACTGCTATTTGGACATCTCATGTGAAAACACTGTCCACCAGGCCGCTCCTCCCTTCCAGAGTGATAGCTCTGAGCCTGGCCTATCCCTTAACAGTGATCAGACTGCAAAAGTTACCAAGTGCACTCCCCTTGGGCACAACTTCAACTGGATCAGAAGGGGTTTTACCCTGCAAAACTACCACAGCAAGCAGTTCCTAAGGGCCATATCTTGGTTTCATCCAAATCAAGCGACCAAGTGATCAAGGCCCATACTGGGCTGAAACGTTATAACCTTGTCGCAGTGAACAATCACTATAATTAAAATTCTACAAAAAAGCACTATTTCCTTTGTACGTGTGCAGTGATTCCTATAACCATTGACCCCTCCAAATGACCCCCAACTCTTTTAATACCTGTCCCTGCACCATAAAGATGATTAGCAGCTGTCCTTTTGTGTAAAAAAAGGAGATTTTTGTGTACTCACCGTAAAATCCTTTTCTCTTAGCCTCTGATTGGGGGACACAGACCGTAGTTTTTGCGTCCACCATCAGAGGGCCCCTTCGGAACCTCGACGTCAACCCAGTGACCCCAACAGTGGGGAAATGGGTGAAGGAGGACCATCGTCTCAACCTCAACCCAACCCAACATTGGGTGGCCGAGAAAGGAGAGCAAAAACTACGGTCTGTGTCCCCCAATGAGGCTAAGGAGAAAAGCGTTTAGTAACACCCTTAAAGATGATTAGTAGCTGTCCTTTTGTGTAAAAAAAAGCGTTTAGTTACATTGAGAAAAACGCTATTATTCACTTATATCTCAGGGACTTCTTCACACTGAATAACTCTCACAGGGCGTTCCGTGTGAAACTCTAGCCCTCCTGACTTGCTCATTATCGATAACTAATCCTAATCCTCCTTGCCCTGCAGAAAGGGCGTAACAGCTGGTGTGATGCTATTTGCAATGCGCATGTTGAGGTCGGCTTACACCAAAAGGGTGTACAGACGTCACAAGGACCGGATGTGACGCAAATAGCATCACACCGGCTATTACGCCCTTTCTGCAGGGCGAGGAGGATTAGGATTAGTTAACACGCCCATTGGGGCGTGATAATGAGCGAGTCAGGAGGGCTAGAGTCTCACAGGGAACACCCTGTGAGATTTATTCAGTGTGAAGAAGTCCCTGAGATGTAAGTGAATAATAGTGTTTTTCTCAATGTTACTAAACGCTGTTTTTCCACAACAGGACAGCTGCTAATCATCTTTAATGGTACCTTTACACACCGTTACCGAGGGTAGCAACAGGTAGGCACCGCACGTGCACGCGCATGTTTACAACGGTTCCTAACGGTACCTAATACCGCATTTACACGCCGCCACAGCGTGCTCTACTGAAGATATTTGAGCTCCCCGGAAGTGCCGACGGGTGCCTGGGCTAACTACCTGTGGAATACCTTCCCTGATTTACATGCCGCTACAGAGTTGGAAATTTCGTCACGCTAAAGCGTTGATTGGACAACGCAATAGCGTCATGATTGGCCAGCCAGCGCAGGAAGGCTGGCTAATACATGACGCTATTCCAAATGAAGACTATGAATGGACAGCTCTTTAAATATGATGCCCTGCGAAGGGACAACCAATCGTAACGCAGGAGCCTCCACCAATGATTGCTGATGGGGCGTGGTATCCATGATGCTGTGGCACGCCCCAGGGATTCAGTAGGTGACGCAAATGCCTTCCTGTGCCCCGATTACACGCCGCTACCATAGGGTTTATACCTGCTTGTTTTTCAGCTTGGCTGAAAGACAGGTATCCAAAGAGACAGGGAGCAACAACCTGAATTACACGCCGCCACTTTGTGGTGTTTTGAAGGTATCAGGTACAATTGTCTCCGATACCTGCCGGTTTCTACCTTTCGGTAGCGGCGTGCAGGGCCGCCATCAGAGGGTGACAGCCCTGACTGGAGTCAGTGGCCCCAAGCCCATGGGGGCCTGGCCGTGACTCCAGGGGGCGTGGCCATTTTGAGCAGGCTGCTCTGGGCCCCATCCCCCATGTCTTGCAGGGCCCCCCCCATTAATCACCGCTCCCGGGCCCTGGAGTTGCGGGGAGAAGCTGCGGCAGGGAGCGTGGGCGCCGCCATGTTCTTTGTGGACAGCGCCCACTAACTGTACAGCCGGTCAGTAGAGTTTGAGACTTCTACACAATGGCCTCGGTCTCCATTTAGCCGCGGCCATTTTGTTGAAGTCTCAACTTCCACCGACCGGCTGTACAGTTAGTGAATGCAGCCGGCCACAAAGAACATGGCAGCGCCCACTGCTAGCTGCCGCAGGCCCGCAGCCACTCCCCAGCAGGCAGCTTCAGTCCTGCAGATGTGCCCTCCGGGCTCCGGCATCCCTGCTCCGCATCCACAGCTCCCCTCAATGGTAAGTTATGGGGTGTCCGGGGTAGGGATGGGGCAATATATAGGGAAGGAGGCTGTGGGGATGGAGACAGGGAGGCTGTGGGGATGGAGACAGGGAGGCTGTGGGGATGGAGACAGGGAGGCTGTGGGGAGACAGGGAGGCGGTGGGGAGACAGGGAGACGGTGGGGAGACAGGGAGGCTGTGGGGAGACAGGGAGGCTGTGGGGAGACAGGGAGGCTGTCAGGATGGAGGGATGCAGTCAGGATGGAGGGAGGCTGTTGGTATGGAGGAAGGATGGAGAGAGGCTGTCAGGATGGAATAGGCTATTGGGATAGAGGGAGGCTGTCAGGATGGAGGACCGCTGTTGGGATGGAGGAAGTATGGAGGGAGGCTGTTAGGATGGAGGGACGTTGATGGGATGGAGGGAGGCTATTGCGATGGAGGAAGGATGAAGGGAGGCAGTCAGGATGGAGGAAGGATGGAAGGAGGCTGTCAGGATGAGGGAGGCTGTCGGGATGGAGGAACGCTGTTGGGATGGAGGAAGAATGGAGGGAGGCTGTCGGGATGGAGGAAGGATAGAAGGAGGCTGTCGGGATGGAGGAAAGATGGAGGGAGGCCGTCAGGATAGAGGGAGGCTGTCGGGATGGAGGGAGGCTGTCAAGATGGAGGAACGCTGTTGGGATGGAGGAAGTATGGAAGGAGGCTGTCGGGATGGAGGAAGGATGGAAGGAGGCTGTCGGGATGGAGGAAGGATGAAGTAAGGCTGTTGGGATGGAGGAAAGATGGAGGGAGGTCGTCAGGATAGAGGGAGGCTGTCGGAATGGAGGGAGGCTGTCAGGATGGAGGAACGCTGTTGGGATGGAGGAAGTATGGAGGGAGGCTGTCGGGATGGAGGAAGGATGGAAGGAGGCTGTCGGGATGGAGGAGAGATGGAGGGAGGCCGTCAGGATAGAGGGAGGCTGTCGGTATGGAGGGAGGCTGTCGGGATGGAGGAACGCTGTTGGGATGGAAGAAGTATGGAGGGAGGCTGTCAGGATGGAGGGACATTGTTGGGATGGAGGGAGGCTATCACAATGGAGGAAGGATGGAGGGAGGCTGTCAGGATGGAGGAAGGATGAAGTGAGGCTGTTGGGATGGAGAGGAGGACGGAAGGAGGCTGTCAGAATGGAGGAAGGATGAAGTGAGGCTTTCGGGATGGAGGAGGCTGTCAGGATGGAGGAAGGATGGAGGGAGACTATCAGGATGGAGGGAGGCTGTCGGAATGGAGGGAAGCTGTTGGGATGTTGTCTATATGGCTGGCAGCCATCTCTATTGCGTACGGCCAGCAGTAGTCTCTATTGTGTATTCTCTATTGTGTCTGGCCAGCAGCAGTTTCTATTGTGTATTCTCTATTGGATGTTTAGCCAGCAGCAGTCTCCATTGTGTATACGGTCTGC
The DNA here is from genome assembly GCA_033576535.1 of Allobates femoralis. NCBI lineage: Eukaryota > Metazoa > Chordata > Amphibia > Anura > Aromobatidae > Allobates > Allobates femoralis. Next base: position 187,163,189 of record JARQOC010000005.1, read on the forward strand.
AGCCATCTCTATTGTGTATACAGGTAGCAGCTGTCTCTATTATGTATTCTCTATTGTATATACAGCTATTGTGTTTAGCGTTATAGAAAAGAAGTTGCAACACACAATCAGCTGTGTTTATTCACTCTTCGTGGGGTGGCGCTTCAACAGGCATATAGTCAACAGGCATATGGTGGACTATATGCCTGTTGAAGCGCCACTTGCGGTGTGAAACGGCCATCGCCTTTGAGAACCCCCCGTCCTCCCACCCGTACCATGTAAGACCACACGAAGAGGGAATAAACATCCTTGATCCTACAATGTTGCAACTTCATTTCTATAATGCTAACCGGAAGTGATGAACCGCTAACAGGAAGTGTGCACCGGGTTGTTTGAGCGCTCAGCAGGCTGAATGCCAGAGCGCTGGTGATCAGGAAGGGGGCACCCTGAAGCGATCTGCAAGCTGCAGCTCTCCAGAAACACCGTGGACAGATTGGTGCTGGCACCAAGAATCGTCAGAACTGTGACTGATACAGCTATTGTGTATTTAGCCCACAGCAGTCTCAAGTGTGTGTGTGTGTAATATATAATAGAGAGAGTGTAAAAAAAGGAAAAACAGCACAAAAAATAGAAAAAAGTGGACTTTATTACCAATGGCGTGGCCACGCATTGGGCAATAAAGTCCACCTTTTTCTATTTTATATGTAATGTATGTTTGGGTGGAGGATCTAGGGTGGAGGTGGAGCCTGGGTGGAGTCTGGGCGGAGTCTCAGGGGGTGGAGGCTGGGCGGAGTCTCAGGGGGGCCCCAAAATTTTGGCAGTCAGGGGCCCCCGAAATTCCTAGTGGCAGCCCTGGCGGCGTGTAAAGGGACCATAAGGGTGCAGGGACAGGTATTAATAGAGTTGGGGGTCATTTGGAGGGGTCATGTTACCTTTAACAAAAAAGTGTGAAACAACTGAAAATATGTCTTATATTCTAGGTTCTTCAAAGTAGCCACATTTTGCTTTAATTACTGCTTTGCACACTCTTGGCATTCTCTTGTTGAGCTTCAAGAGATAGTCACCGGAAATGGTCTTCCAACAGTCTTGAAGGAGTTCTCAGAGATGCTCAGCACTTGTTGGCCCTTTTGCCTTCACTCTGCAATCCAGCTCACACCAAACCATCTCAATTGGGTTCAGGTCTGGTGACTGTGGAGGCCAGATCATCTGGTGTAGCACCCCATCACTCTCCTTCTTGGTCAAATAGCCCTTACACAGCCTGGAGGTGTGTTTGGGGTCATTGTCCTGTTGAAAAATAAATGATGGTCCAACTAAACGCAAACCGTTTGGAATAACATGCCGCTGCAAGATGCTGTGGTAGCCATGCTGGTTCAGTATGTCTTCAATTTTGAATAAATCTATCATTGACATAAGAGATGCTGGGCACTAACTTGCAAAAGGCCGCTGTCACTACTGTGACTAAAGCCTGCGAGTTAGTCGTGTGGTGCTGGCAACGTAGAGATTATTCATTAGCAGCGAAAAAGAATCAAAAAGCCGCACTCACCGACAGTAGATCTTATTCTTTATTCATAGTCCATATCCAAGTTATACGACCATGTAAAGCAGGGAGGGGAGTGCGAGGGAGGTGGACCTCGCACTCCCCTCCCTGCTTTACATGGTCGTATAACTTGGATATGGACTATGAATAAAGAATAAGATCTACTGTCGGTGAGTGTGGCTTTTTGATTCTTTTTCGCTGCTTTTGAATAAATCTCCTACAGTGTCACCAGCAAAGCACCCCCACACCATCACACCTCCTCCTCTATGCTTCACGGTGGGAACCAGGCATGTAGAGTCCATCCGGTCACCTTTTCTGCATTGCACAAAGACACGGTGGTTGGAACCAAAGATCTCAAATTTGGACTCATCAGACCAAAGCACAGATTTCCACTGGTCTAATGTGGTTTCCCAGCAGCTATTTTACCATGAAGGCCTGCTGCACAAAGTCTCCTATTAACAGTTGTTGTAGAGATGTGTCTTCTGCTTGAACTCTGTGTGGCATTGACCTGGTTTCTAATCTGAGCTGCTGTTAACCTGAGATTTCTGAGGCTGGTGACTCGAATGAACTTATCCTCTGCAGCAGAGGTGACTCTTGGTCTTCCTTTCCTGGGACGGTCATCATGTGAGCCAGTTTCTTTGTAGCGCTTGATGGTTTTTGCAACTGCACTTTGTGACACTTTCAAAGTTTTCTCAATTTTTCGGACTGACTGACCTTCAATTCTTAAAGTAATGATGGCCACTAATTTTTCTTTACTTAGCTGCTTTTTTCTTAACATAATACAAATTCTAACAGTCTATTCAGTAGGACTATCAGCTGTGTATCTGTGGCGCCCCTGTTGGTCAGGCATCACACACGAGTATTACACCCATAAAAGCGGTGTAATTATCCCAACTGTAAGTGGATGCAGGATTGGTAGGAGGGACCCAATTCCAGCACTCCCACACTCAAACCGGGGTGGTACCCTAGGGGGAGGGTTAGGGGAGTCAGAAGGGCAGAACAGGCGAGTTGCAGAGTGGACCTGAGGGAAGATGAAAGGGGGTCCTGAGTCTGCCCCCGAGAGAGAAAGGGGGAACCCCAGAGATCCGAGGAAACGACCGGAGTCCACCTCCGTAGCTGTCAACCAGTTGCTGTGGCCTATTTATCAGACACAGCACCCTGCCACTCATGGAGTGGTCCACCTGGTTCTCCATAGAGGTCGGGGTCCAGGTAGCAGAGAGAGAGAGAGAGAGGAACTCCATTACTACCTCAGCGGGACTGGGAAGAGACTTACCCAAGGCAGGGCTAACAGGACACGGGTTTGTTAAATAAGGCACACCGCGGGTACCTCCACTCCGCCTTGCATCCACTTACAGCCACCCGAAAGGTTGCCTGTGAATTACATCATTGCTGAACTGTGGACTATGTATTAGTTGGATGCTTGTTTCCAGTAAAGTACGCGGAACCAGTGAAACTGCCATTGTGTCTCTGTATTGCCACCATTGAACTTTTATTTCAGCTAACACTGCCCCGGAGGCCAGCTTCACCTGTAGGAAGCTATACCACCCTTGCCGCAATTCAAACACCCTCTGGAGGACTGTGGCGGCGCTGGGATTCCCCACCAGATACTACAGGTGGCGCCACAAACTATTCTAACAAAAACTGTATTTTAGAAGTCACCGACCCCCAGAGCCATGGACTCGGGTGAAGCCACCCGTGATAGCGTTCCCATGACACCGTGCCTGAGCTCTGAGTACCCCGGCCTGGGCGGGTCATATCCACCAGACATCTGCACAACACAACTGATAGTCCCAACCCCATTTATAAGGCAAGAAATCGTACTTACTACACCTGACAGGGCACACCTGTGAAGTGAAAAGCATTTCTGGTGACTACCTCTTGAAGTATATAAGTATATAGTTCCAAATTCCACGTTTTAATTCATAGTTTTGATGTCTTCAGTGCGAATCTACAATTTTCATAGTCATGAAAATAAAGAAAACTCTTTGAATGGGAAGGTGTTTCCAGACTTTTGGTCTGTACTGTATATATATATATATATATATATATATATATATGTATATATATATTGTGACATGGGGGGGATGTCGCTCCTGGGATCGCTGCCTTGATAGAAGCAGAGCGGCTGTGATCACACCATAGACAAGGGCCGACCGACAGGCTTTACACGGGCTCTTTATTTGTGCACAGTTAGCAGTCACTGATACACCAGTACAAAACAAAACAAAACACTAGGCCGTCTAGCCTCTAACTAAACATGTGTCCTCTCTACAAACAAAACCTAGAGAAAACAAACAAATCACACTTCCTTACTGTGATAGCAGCTCTCCTCTCTCTGGGAGCTCAGCAGCAGACTGAGTCCATTCTCCCCCTCGCTTCCTAATTACACCACCTGTTTTTAGGCTTTTCGGTTAACTCTCCGTCTGCTGGAGCTATCCTTCTGTGCTGATATTGCACAGACTGCATGCCCCCTCCTACATACAGGGAGACATATGAGAGGAACCGAGGGGAAACATACCTGCCATCTAGCACCTCTCCCTCGGCACCCCACAATATACAAAGAGTGAGAAGCAGCACTTTTTCCCAGATATGGATGGTGCAATTCAGTCCAGAGTGAGTTCAGGTACTCTATTAATATACAGACCAGTAAATGGACCCCAGCACTCAGCAATCATTAATCAATTTTCATCAAAATTCTAAAACTAGACAATGTGCACTAAAGGCCCCGTCACACGTGTCAACCAAGGTTGCGATGTCTGAAGCGATGTGCGGGTGCGCGGTCGCTTCCGACATCGCAGCCTTGGTGTCACAAGGCAACATGTTGCCGGTGACGCCACAGAGATGCCCAGCGAGCGATCCGCAGCAATACTGCGGAATAGGCTGGATCGCCGCCAACATCGCTATTGCGGTGTCAGACGGCACAATCCAGGCTAATTGCTGGTTGCAGATTGACAGGTTTACGTTCATCCTCGTAAACCTGTCAACCTTCGACCAGCGATAAATCGCAGTTGCGTCGCGCTGTCACACAGCACGACGCACTTGCGATACCACTAGCGACACTGACACGTGTGACAGGGCCTTAACTTTACCATACACCTTCCACTGTGGCATATAATGGTCTCCCTGGGCTGTAAAGAGCACCAAGATTTTCTGTGGAAGAACAATGACTATCTTTTCAATCATCCCTCTTACAAAAAGGAATTAGAGGAGACCATAGAAAACTACTTAACTGAAAATTATACAAACACCACCTCTATTTACACTTCGTGGATGGCCTTCAATGCGGTTTTAAGAGGTAAATTAATCCAGTTAAACGCCTGACGTAAGAAATTTATCAGAAATAACACCCAGCAAACCATTGATAAAATTCACCAATTAGAATCCCTACAAATTAACGACCCATCTCTATCACTATTTGATGAAATTTTAGAACAAAGAGTAAAACTAAAATCACTGCTGTCATCTGAATATGACAACCTCACACAAAAAACAAGTTTTACCACTCTGACAACAAACCTATCAGATTATTCGCTGCAAGAATCAAGCAATATTCCTTAAAATCCAGAATAACTACTGTTAAGAATTCAAAAGGTCATGACTGTAAACATCCTAAGGACATCCCCAATGCGTTTGCGGAATTTTATATAAATTTATATAATTTAAATTCGGACCCACCAAACCCCAACCCTTCAGACCAGGACATAGCTAAATACTTAGAAAAATCCCAACTCGCAACCCTCAATAAGGAGGACCTAGATATGCTTAATTCGCCCTACACAATCTCAGAAACCCAAAATGTAATTAACTATTTAAAAAATGAAAAATCCCCGGGCCCAGACGGGTTTCAAAATGAATTTTACAAAGCATTTGGCGACATTTTATCCCCATATATCACTAAATTAGCTAACCAATATGTCAAAGGCTCATATCTCCCCCAGGAAATGTTAGAAGCCACCATAATTCTAATACCAAAAGGTAAGGGTAGTCCCGACGACGTTAAAAACTATAGGCCCATTTCCATTATCAACTGTGACAGCCAAACTATTGGCCAAAACAACAGCAACCAGGATCCAAAAAATCATTGACAAGCTAATTCATACAGACCAAGTAGGTTTTATCACCGGCCGCAACACCACGGATGCCACCAGGAAAGCCATAAATCTAACTCACTTCATAGAATATTCAAGGACTCCAGCTGCACTACTGGCGTTGGATGCCAAAAAGGCTTTCGATCCTGTGCACTGGAGATTTTTGTTCACCACCCTGACCAAATTCGAATTTAGTAGCAATATACTGAATGCTATTAAAGCTATGTATTCCTCTCCGTCTTCTAAAGTTTACTCCAACAATGCACTATCTAACAAATTCTACTTGTCAAATGGAACCAGGCAAGGGTGCCCCTTTCTCCCACATTATTTGCTCTTTTTATTGTGCCATTTGCAGAAGAGATTAGAATTAATCAAAACATAAAAGGAATACAACTTAACAACGCACACCATAAAATAACATTGTTCGCAGATGATATTCTCATTTCCATCTCGTACCCTCTTAAATCCCTCAGACATATTTCCTCAGTAATTGATGAGTTTCCCAATGTTTCACTTTACAAGGTAAACAAAGCCAAATCACAAATTCTGACCTTCAGTATGGATAATACCCTTCTGAAATACTTAAAAAAATAATTTGATTACACTTAGACATCATGTAATTTGGACTATCTAGGTATTAAACTAAGTAACCCACTATCCTCCATCGTTAATGTTAAACTATCCAACTTAATGAAAACCTACCAATCTGACTACTCAAATGTCTGTAAAATAGAGCTTTCCTGGACGGGGAGAGTTGTGGCATTTAAGATGCTCCTCTTTCCGAAATTTCTGTATGTGGTGAGAACTAGTGATGAGCGAGCACTAAAATGCTCGGGTGCTTGATGCTTGGGTCGAGCATCTCAAGATGCTTGTGTACTCGACTGAGCACCGAGCCCAATGTAAGTCAATTAGTGACAGGCTATGCCCACAGACTTTCGGCTATAAAACGAGTGTTTCTGGGAAAGGGCGGGAGGGAGGGCTTTTTCAAATCATCGCAGCATACAACACCTTGCTGTGCCCCCCAGAGGGACCCTAACAATCAATCTGCTCTCTGTGAGGTGCCAGCTCACTGTGTGCACTGAAGGGAGTTGTGTATTTGTGTCAGATCATTAATTATTAGTGAAGAGTCCGAGCTTCTCGGCGGTACTCGGTGCTCGACGAGCATCCCAAGTACCTGGATACTCGGGCGAGTAACAAGTAGCGCCGAGTATGCTCGCTCATCACTAGTGAGAACGATTTAGCTCCACGTGCCGAAATTCTGGCTAAGTAAATTACAAAACCAACTGTGGAGGTTTGTGTGGGGTGATAAAAAACCCAGAATTGCTAAAACATCTCTGGTGAAACACAAACAGAAGGGGGGTTTGGGAGTTCTAAACCTTCACAACTATCAACAGGCAACTACCATCTCTCTCTCTAAAGGATGGTTCTTGGAAAATCTAAACCACTCGTGGCTAACAATTCAAAAATCCCTCAATAAGAACAAAAACCTAAACTCATTATAATTTGCCTCCTTACTTACGACCTCTCTTTCTCTCCCCAAACATCCCACTTTAAGGTCCACAATCTTAACATGGAATCTATTTATGAAAAAATCAATAAAATACTACCACTTAACTATTCCGAATAAACTCCCCTTACAAATCCTTGATTACATTATCCCAAAGCTTAACTCCACTGACTGGACCAACAAAGGGATAAAATTTATTAAAGATATACTTTTAAATGGAGACTGGAGACCTTTTCCCTTTCACCTTTTACAAAACAAATATTCCCTCACTCTGCATGACCGAACCATTTGAAGGTTAATCAACAATTACCTATCCTCAAACAAGCTGTCCCTCTCACTCCCGCAAAATATATCGGACCTCATCGACTTCCCTGCTATAAAAACAAGATGAAAGACTAACTATTTTTATAAAAACTTGAATGGTGACTTAGATCCGTCAAAACCATCGTATATAGCTGCATGGGAAGATGAGCTTCAAATACAAATAGAAACAAAGGATCTTTCTATTGCCCTGAAAACAGTCTATGCCAATACCACTTGCATCACACTCCAAGAGACTATTTACAAAATCATAGCGCGCTGTTTTAGTACACCGGCCAGATTACACTCCATACACCCCTCAAATTCAAAGGAATGTTGAAGGGATTGTCAGACAATTGGGTCCTTATCTCACATTTTCTGGTCTTGCAAAAAACTTAAAAATTTTTGGTCTACCATAACTCTTTTAACACAGAAGATTACAGGTCAAAAAATTACACTTTCCCCTAAATTAGTCTTACTATCTCTGGGAATTGAAGCCTTCCCATTGAAACTGAGATTTATCATTTCACACATTATCTCAACAGCCAAAATTCTTATAGCCTCACGCTGGAGATTGCCAGAACCACCCACTGTAGCTGATGTAGTGGAAAGGATCTCACACACAGTGTTTTTGAATATAATCATGCTCTATGGAATAACTCACTCCTGAAATACTCTGAACGATGGAGGCCCTGGCTAAAAATGGATCCTACCAACGTAATTACCCAGGCCCCTCCAATACAATGAATAATACTCTGTACTAGAGATGAGCCACCACCCTAGTGTTCGTGTTCGATTCGATTCGTCGAATCGGCGGGGTGTTCGACGAATGTTCGTCGAATGCTCGACGAACACCGTTGAACAGCCCGGAGCACTAAATAAACAGCTATGTTTCACTTCCGCAACGTATATACATACATTGCGGAAGTGAAATTAAGAAAAAATAAAATGTTAAAAATAAAAAAAAATGTATGCTCAACTGTCCGCTGTCCTCCGATAGCTCCGGCAAGGTCCTGTTGCTGATAGGACCTGTGGTGACATCTGTTATAGCGGGAACTCCGGTCACATGACCGGAGTTCTCGCAATAACATGACGTCACCACAGGTCCTATCGGCAAGAGGACCTTGCCGCAAAGGTTAAGATAGACATTTTTATGTTTTGGACACTTTCTTTAAGTAAAAGAAAGTGTCCAAAATATTAAAATGGCTATTTTAACCTTTCCGGCAAGGTCCTCTTGCTGATAGGACCTGTGGTGACATCATGCTATTGCGGGAACTCCGGTCAAACCGGATTCAGTGCAATCCAGCACCATAGAGTCCCATGTTATGGGGCGCCGGATTGCACCGGACCGGTACAATCCGGGAGAATCCGGTTTTCAAACTGGTTTGAAAATCGGATTCTCCCGGATTGTACCGGTCCGGTGCAATCCGGCGCCCCATAACATGGGGCTCTATGGTACTGGATTGCACCGGACCGGTACAATTCGGGAGAATCCGGTTTTCAAACCGGTTTTCTCTTTTGGACGCCTTCCCACTGGGAATTTCAAATGATGAGAATTAAATCCAAGCACTCATGAAGGTTTTTTCGTTTTGCTTAAAGGTGATTTATTTCAAAACAAACACAGGTGTAGTAGGTAACTGTTTCTTCCTCCAATTAGGCCTTGTTCACAGAGTCACTAAGAATAAAATAAGAAGTGTACAATATAAGGCTTGTACAATGATACACATATGAGTCAAGTTATTTACATATGTACAATAACATCATGTCTAGTTGAATTTAGTTGTATAATATATACATGGTACCAGTATCCATGTTGAAAAAAGAGTACCAAAAACAAACAGATACAACAGAGGGGGAAAGCTATGGATAAGTCCATATAGGGTCAAGAGAATAAAGTAACTAACTGATTTACCTGCTATATTCACAGTCAGGGAATCAAAAGTGTTAGGCTGGTGTATATATAGTTTTAGGTATCTGCAGGTTTTTGACAAACTTATAACCTAGAAGAGAAGTTTAGGTGATGATAGCTTCCGGTTGTATGTATACCATAGATAGTGTATACTATAAGGTGATATATACCTGTAAATAGCTTTCCAGGTGTCTCACATGTATTTTCAGTGGTTATGCTGGATATTTTTAAACTCCAGTATGTTTTGTAGTTGGTGTCCAAAAGCCCGGTTGTGATGAACGGGTTATGGTTAATATCCCTCATAGAGTACCTATAGATAACCTGGTATATACCTTAAAGTGAGTGTACTTATAGGTTATAAGTGTATCTGTTTTTAGATAGTAGTATTACCTTAAAAATAGTGAATTGGTCCTAATCAGTGAACCCTCTCGTATGTGTTCAGTTCTGTCCTCTTATGCATGGTCAGATAAACCCTTGGCTGAATAGAGCAAAAAGACATGCAAGTTTAATATAGTAAATGGTATACTTAGCTTGGGTCCTTTCAAAGTAGTCTCTCTCACATTGGTGTCAGTGTGGGCCAGCACATCCAGTGCATTGGCTAGGACTGAGCTCCCCAGACTGAGGTCAGCTGTTCATTTGAAGTAGCAGTGCTGTGAGGTTCATGTGAGTTCATGCTTGCCCGCATGAACTCACATGAACTTTCCCACGCCAAGGTGCACAGCTCTGCTACATCTCTGGTGGAGGTTCTCTACCAGAGATGTAGCAGAGCTAAAGAAGAACTCTGGATTTGACTACGTCGGACGGAAGAGGATTTTTTTTAAATAAAGACGTCTTTTTTGTTTTATTTCTAATAAAAAAATATTTTCTCTGTGTTGTATTTTTTTTAACAGAATTTACTAGAAATTCATGGCGGCCATGTCTACTATTGGCGTGACCACCATGAATTTCGGGCTTAGGGCCAGCTTATAATACAAAGCTGGCCCTAACCCCTTTATTACCCAGTGAGCCAACGCACCAGGGCCCTGGATGAGCTGGGTTCAGCGGCAGAACATGGCGCTTCAATGAACGCGCCTTCTTCTGGGGTGGCTGCAGGGGGTGCCCAGAAGGCTTAGGCCTCCCAGCACTGTGGATTCCAGCCCCCAGCTGCCTAGCTGTACTGGCTGGACATGGAAATAGCGCGGAGCCCCACGCATTTTTTTTTTTATTATTTCATGAAATTCATGAAATAATAAAAAAAGGGGCTCCCGTATATTGTTGTGTCCGGCCAGGTAAAAATAGGTACCTGGGGGTTGGTGGCAGCCATGGTCGATGGGTTAATAAAGATGCAGTCCCTTTTTATTGGATTGTTTAATGGATTTTTCAGAAACATTTTGACGTGGGCTTCGCCGTCTTTTTGTATGCCAGCTGAATACAGCAGGTGGCAGCGGGCTGCCCCAACCCCCAGCTGACTATTTGTACCTGCCTGTACACAGAAATATCAGGAAGCCCTTATTTTTTATTATTTCATGAATTTCATGAAATAATAAAAAAAAATGCTTGGGGCTCCGCACGATTTCTATGTCCAGCCAGGTACAGCTAGGCAGCTGGGGGCTGGAATCTGCAGCGCAGGGAGGTCCAAGCCTTCTGGGCAACCCCCACTGCGAATGGCAGCCCGCAGTCGCCCCAGAAGATGGCGCATTCATTGAAGCGCCATGTTCTGGCGCTGAACCCAACTCTTCCAGGGCCCTGGTACTGTGGCTCACTGGGTAATAATGGGGTTAGGGCCAGCTTTTTGTTATCAGCTGGCCCTAAGCCCGAAATCCATGAGGTCATGCCAATATTAGACATGACCGCCATGAATTTCTATTAAATTGTTTAAATAAAAACACAACACCAAGAAAAATTATTTGTATTTGAAAAAAAAACAAAAACACACTTAGGGACTCCATCTGTATTTAAAAAAAAATCCTCTTCCATCCGACGTAGTCCAATCCAGGGTTCTTCTTTAGCTCTGCTACATCTCTGGTAGAGAACCTCCACCAGAGATGTAGCAGAGCTGTGCACCCTGGCATGGGAAAGTTCATGTGAGTTCATGCGGGCAAGCATGAACTCACATGAACCTCACAGCATCGCTAGTTCAAATGAATAGCTGACCTGAGTCAGCTATTCATTTGAAAATCCCGGCGGGAATGCATCCAAAAGAGAAAACCGGTTTGAAAACCAGATTCTCCCGGATTGTACCGGTCTGGTGCAATCCGGCACCATAGAGCCCCATGTTATCGGGCGCCGGATTGCGCCGGACCGGGGCAATCCGTGAGAATCCAGTTCCTGCGATAACATAATGTCACCACAGGTCCTATCAGCAAGAGGACCTTGCCGGAAAGGTTAAAATAGACTTTTTTATATTTTGGACACTTTCTTTTACTTAAAGAAAGTGTCCAAAACATAAAAATGTCTATTTTAACCTTTGCGGCAAGGTCCTCTTGCTGATAGAACCTGTGGTGACGTCATGTTATCGCAGGAACTCCGGTCATGTGACCGGAGTGCCCGTGATGACTGACGTCACCACAGGTCCTATCAGCAACAGGACCTTGTCGGAGCCATCGGTGGACCGCGGACAGGTGAGCATACATTTTTTTTTTTTTTTTTTTTAAACACTTTATTCTACTTAATAGCTGTTTATTTTGGCTGAAAATGCGGCAGATGCGGTTTTCTGACCGCATCTGCCGCATTTTCGAACCAAAATCGAACAGCTTCTAGCACTGCTGAATTTGAACCAAATTGTTCGAATTCGGCGAATGACTTGAACATCGCCAAAAACAACTCGAATTTAAGATTGCCGAACAATTCGAGTCGAACACCGCTCATCTCTACTCTGTACACCCCATCAAACATGCATAATATTGGATATCAAACCCAGTATCAACCATATGTGCCTATCTATTCTTGGGAAAGTTACATCTTACAGTATGCATAATTGCTTATACTCTCTCTTACATTTCGCTTTATTTACTCATTTGTTTTCATATCAAAATGCTCTAACCTAATTCTCAACCGGCATTGCAGGTTGTTGTTTTTTTTTAATTTATTTATTTTATTTATTTATTTATATACTAGCTGTGAGCCCGATGCAAATGCATCGGGATTCTAGAACGTGCGTTAATTAGATTATAGTAGCTATATTATTTTTTTTTTTATTTATTTTTTTTTATTTCCAATTTTTTTGAATAACTTAATGTTATGAATATTTTATTTATTAGTTTTATTTTATTAGAATTAGTTAATGTTATGAATTTTTATATGGAATATTTTTTTTTATTATTTATGATTTTATTATTGTAATTATTTATTATAGAATATTTTTAGAATATTATTATTTTTTTTATTTTAATTGATTTTTTTTTTATTTGAGTAATTTGAATTTCTTAGAATTAGTTAATGTTATTAATATTTTAATTATATATATATATATTTTTTTTTTTAATTTTGATTTATTTTAATATTTATTATTTTTATTATTTGTATATTAATTTTTTATTTTAATGAAATTTATTTGCATTAGATTATTTTTTTTTATTTAAATTAGTTAATTTAATTAATATATTAATTTTATATATTATTATTTTTTTTTTTTATTTTATTGGGGGGGTGTGAATACTTTTTGGGGGGGTGTAAGGACTTTTTGGGGGGGTTGAATACTTTTTGGGGGGGTGTGAATACTTTTTGGGGGTTGAATACTTTTTGGGGGGGGTTGAATACTTTTTGGGGGGGTGTGAATACTTTTTGGGGGTGTGTGAATAGTTTTTGGGGGTGTGTGAATAGTTTTTGGGGGTGTGTGAATAGTTTTTGGGGGGTTCAATACTTTTTGGGGGGGTGTGAATACTTTTTTGGGGGTGTGTGAATACTTTTTGGGGGGGTTGAATACTTTTTGGGGGTGTGTGAATACTTTTTGGGGGGGTTGAATACTTTTTGGGGGGGTGTGAATACTTTTTGGGGCTGAGTGCTCGCAATGGCCGCGAAGTGGGCATTGCGAGTCGCTGGCCGAAAATCGAACCAGAGGCTCGGCCACAAAGTTAGCGATTTACCGCTCAGGCAGCGACTCGCGCTACATGAGCGGTAAATCGCTAACTTTGTGGCCGAGCCTCTGGTTCTATTTTCGGCCAGTGACTCGCAATGGCCGCTTCGCGGCCATTGCTCGCGCTCAGCCAGCGACTCGCAATGGCCTCGCGGCCATTGCTCGCGCAGGCCAACTGGTGACGTCACAGAGTGACATAGCCACGGTCTTTTCGGGGTCCGACACGGAAGTGCCTACGGCAATTATATAGTAGATATATATATCAGTACGATGGTATATGGTGGTAATTAGAGCACATGTATAGCAGCACTATAGTATATGGCGGTAGATTATAGTAAATGTATAGCAGCACTATAGTATATGGCGGTACATTACAGTACATGTATAGCAGTGCTATGGTATATGGCGGTACATTAGAGTACATGTATAGCAGCGCTATGGTATATGGCAGTACATTATAGTAAATGTATAGCAGCACTATAGTATATGGCGGTACATTACAGTACATGTATAGCAGTGCTATGGTATATGGCGGTACATTACAGTACATGTATAGCAGCACTATGGTATATGGCAGTACATTATAGCACATGTATAGCAGCACTATGGTATATGGCAATACTGCGGTCACCGCGGTCCCCCACTCCTCCTGGCCCCCGGTTGTCCACAGTAAAATTAAAAAAATCCTCAGTGAGGATACTCACCTGTCCGGCGGCTCGCTCCACCTCCGCCTTGTAGGTCCTACAGGCCTTTAGGACCTGTAGTTGCCTGGGCAAGCGATCAGCTGAGGAGGGGAGGGGGGGCAGGATTGTGTTGGGGGGGCAGAATGAAGCGAGCGGGGCAGAATGAAGCGAGCGGGGCAGGATGGAGCGAGCGGGGCAGGATGGAGCGGGAAGGGGGGGCAGGATGGAGCGGGAGGGGGCAGGATGGAGCGGGAGGGGGCAGGATGGAGGCGGGGGAAACAGGATGAAGCCGGGGAAACAGGATGAAGCCGGGGGAAACAGGATGGAGCGGGGGGAACAGGATGGAGCCGGGGGGAACAGGATGGAGGCGGGGCAACAGGATGGAGGCGGGGCAACAGGATGGAGGCGGGGCAACAGGATGGAGGCGGGGGAGGGGGGCGGCAGGATGGAGCGAGCAGGGCAGGATGGAGGTGGGGGAGCAAGAAGAGCGGGGGCAGGATGGATTGAGCGGGGCAGGATGGAGGCGGAGGAGCAGGATGAAGCCGAAGGGGCAGGATTGAGCAGATGAGCAGAATGGAGCAAGCGGGGCCGGATGAGTAAGCGTGAGGGCAGGATGGAGGCAGGGGAGCAAGAACAGCGGGGGTGAGGATGGAGCGAGCAGGGCAGGATGGAGTGAACGGGGCAGGAAGTAGTGAGTGGGGCAGGAAGGAGCAAGGGGGGCAGGATGGTGGGTGGGGGGGCAGGATGGTGGGTGGCGGAGCAGGATGGAGGGGGCGGGGCAGAATGGAGGCGGAGGGGCAGGATGGAGGCGGAGGGGCAGGATGGAGGCGGAGGGGCAGGATGGAGCCGGAGGGGCAGGATGGAGTCGGAGGGGCAGGATGGAGTCGGAGGGGCAGGATGGAGTCGGAGGGGCAGGATGGACGGAGCGAGGTAGGATGGAGAAGGCAGGGCAGGATGGAGAAGGCGGGGCAGGATGGAGACGGCAGGGCAGGATGGAGACGGCAGGGCAGGATGGAGACGGCAGGGCAGGATGGAGACGGCAGGGCAGGATGGTGGCGGGAAGAGGGGGGGCGGGGAGGATGGAGGCGGCGGGGCAGGATGTTGGCGGGGGGTGAGGATGGTGGTGGGGGTGCGGGATGGAGTCGGGGGGGCAGGATGGTGTTGGGTGGGGCAGGATGGATAGGGGGGGCAGGATGGAGGCGCTCCTCCTGACCCCCTCCGCTCCCCGTGGCACCCGTCCCTCTGGGCCTCCAGTCTCTGCGGCCCCCCTCCCTCTGGGGCTGCACACCCCCCTCCCCCCTCCTTCATGGTGATAATAAAACTAAAAAAACCTCAGTGAGGATACTTACCCTGCGGCGGCTCGCACCACCCGTCTTGTAGGTGGCAGGACAGGACCTGTCGTTGGCTGGGAAACCGATCTGCTGGGGGTCAGTGGGCAAAGCGAGCGTCAGTGGGCAGAGTGGGGGATGAGTGGGAAGAGCAGGGGTTAGTGGGCAGAGTCATTGGGCAGAGCAGGGGTCAGTGGGCAGAGCTGGGGTCAGTGGGCAGAGCTGGGGTCAGTGGGCATGGTCAGTAGCCAGAGGGGGGGGGGGGGTAAGTGGGCAGAGCAGGGTCAGTGGGCAGAGCGGGGGTGAGTGGGCAGAGTGGGGGGTGAATGGGCAGAGCAGGGTCAGTGAGCAGGATTTGGGGGTCAGTGGTCAGAGCAGGGTCATAGCGGGGGTCAGTGGTCAGAGCAGGGGTTAGTGGGCAGAGTGATTGGGCAGAGCAGGGGTCAGTGGGCACAGTCAGTAGGCACAGCAGGGGTTAGTGGGAAAAATCAGTGGGCAGAGCAGGGGTGAGTGAGCAGAGCAGGGGTGAGTGGGCACAGTCAGTGAGCAGAGCAGGGGTCAGCGGGCAGAGCGGGGGTGAGTGGGCAGAGCAGGGTTTAGTGGGCATAGCAAGGGTTATTGGGCACAGTCAGTGGGCAGAGCAGGGTTTAGTGGGCAGAGCGGCGGTCAATGGGCACAGTGAGTGGGCAGAGAAGGGTCAGTGGGTAGAGCATGGGTGAGTGGGCACGGTCAGTTGGCAGAGCAGGGGTCAGTGGGCATGGTGAAAGGGCAGAGCGGGGGGTGAGTGAACAGAGGGTGGTCAGTGGGCAGAGCAGGGTCAGTGGTAAAAGCAGGGGTGAGTGGGCAGAGTGGGAGTAAATGAGCAGAGCAGGGTCAGTAGGCAGTGTGAGGGGTCAGTGGGCAGAGCATGGTCAGTGGGCAGTGTGAGGGGTAAGTGGGCATAGCATGTTCAGTGGGCAGTGTGAGGCGTGAGTGGGCAGTGTGAGGGGTCAGTGGGCAGTGTGAGGGGTGAGTGGTCAGAGCAGGGTCAGTGGGCAGAGCAGGGTCAGTGTGAGGGGTGAGTGGGCAGAGCAGGGTCAGTGGGGTGTGTGAGGGGTCAGTGGGCAGAGCAGGGTGAGTGGGCAGTGTGAGTGGTCAGTGAGCAGAGCAGGGTGAGTGGGCAGAGCAGGGTGAGTGGGCATTGAGGGGTCAGTGGGCAGAGCATGTTCAGTGGGCAGAGGAGGGTCAGTGGGCAGTGTGAGGGGTCAGTGGGCCGAGCAGGGTGAGTGGGCAGAGCAGGGTCAGTGAGGGGTGAGTGGGCAGAGGATGGTCAGTGGGCAGAGCAGGGTCAGTGTGAGGGGTCAGTGGGCAGTGAGGGGTGAGTGGGCAGAGCATGGTGAGTGGGCAGAGCAGGATGAGTGGCCAGTGTGAGGGGTCAGTGGGCCGAGCAGGGTGAGTGGGCAGAGCATGGTCAGTGAGCATAGTGGGGGTGAGTGGGCAGAGAGGGGGTGAGTGGGCAGAGAGGGGGTCAGTGGGCAGAGCAGGGTCAGTGGTCAGAGTGGTGGTGAATGGGCAGAGCAGGGTCAGAGAGGGGGTCAGTGTGCAGAGTGGGGGTGAGGGGGCAGAGAGGGGGTCAGGGGGAAGAGTAGGGGGGTGAGTGGGCAGAGTGGGGGTGAGTGGGCAGAGCAGGATGAGTGGGCAGAGCAGGGTGAGTGGGCAGAGTGTGGGTGAGGGGGCAGAGAGGGGGTGAGGGGGCAGAGTAGGGGGGTGAGTGGGCAGAGTTTGGGGGTGAGTGGGCAGAGTGAGAGTCAGTGGTCAGAGTGGGGGTCAGTGGGCAGAGCACGGTCAGGGGCAGAGTGGGGGTCAGTGTGCAGAGTGGGGGTGAGGGGGGCAGAGAGGGGGTGAGGGGTAAGAGTTGGTGGGTGAGTGTGCAGAGTTTGGGGGTCAGTGGTCAGAGTGGGGGTCAGTGGTCAGAGTGGGGGTCAGTGGTCAGAGTGGGGGTCAGTGGTCAGAGTGGGGGTGAGGGGGGCAGAGAGGGGGTGAGGGGGAAGAGTAGGGGGGTGAGTGGGCAGAGTGGGGGTCAGTGGGCAGAGCAGGGTCAGGGGCAGAGTGGGGGTCAGTGTGCAGAGTGGGGGTGAGGGGGGCAGAGAGGGGGTGAGGGGGAAGAGTAGGGGGGTGAGTGGGCAGAGTTTGGGGGTCAGTGGGCAGAGTGGGGGTCAGTGGTCAGAGTGGGGGTCAGTGGGCAGAGCAGGGTCAGAGTGGGGGTCAGTGTGCAGAGTGGGGGTCAGTGTGCAGAGTGGGGGTCAGTGTGCAGAGTGGGGGTCAGTGTGCAGAGTGGGGGTGAGGGGGAAGAGTTGGTGGGTGAGTGGGCAGAGTGGGGGTGAGTGGTCAGAGTGGGGGTCAGGGGCAGAGTGGGGGTGAGTAGGCAGAGCAGGGTCAGGGGCAGAGTGGGGGTCAGTGTGCAGCGCAGGGGGATGAGTAGGCAGAGTAGGTTAGATCGGAACAGGACCTTTGATGACGTCACGATCATGTGATCTGTGACTCCACCCATCATCGTGACGTCATCAGAGGTCCTCAAGCAGGATGAAGAGAGATCGCGGCTGGCTTGAAGGAGCTGTGGTAAGAGGCCGGGGGGGGTGACCGGACAGTGGAGGGGGTCTGTGCTGACAGGCGGGGGGTGACCGGAGAGTGGGGGGGGGGGGGCGATCGGGGAGCGGAGGGGCAGTGGTAATAGGCTGGGGGTGACCGGGCAGTGGAGGATGGCTATGGTGACAGGCAGGGGGGTGATGGGGCAGCGGGGGGAAGTGTTGTGACAGGCGGGGGTGACCGGGCAGTGGAGGATGGCTATGGTGACAGGCAGGGGGGTGATGGGGCAGGCAGCGCGGGCAGGAGGAGGATCATCACTATTAATATGTGTGCTGACAGCGGCGACGGCTCGCAATGCCCGCTACGCGGGCAATGCTTCGCCGTGGTGACGTCAGAGTGTGACATATCCACGGCGTGCCGGGGTCCGACACAAAACGTGCTACGGCAATTATATAGTAGATATTTTTTTTTCTTTCTTCTGCAACCTGACTGTACATACTGTACAGTTAGGTTGCAGGTTGTACTGTATTTGTCTTTATTAAATCTTCACAATCCTATAAACATTCTAGTTAACCCTAGCACTCAGAGTGATCCTAAGTGTATTACTTCCCCACCCCTTCCATCCCTTATACTCCTGGACAACTACATATTATTTCATGGACATGAAGAAATTTTTACTTCTCTCCCACATAAAGATCTCACTCTTTTATCTGTATTAGATACATAGATTACAATCTCATGCTTAGAAGTTACAATAATTGTTTTTTTTTTGTATTACAAACTTATTGTTTATTTAATGCTATTCCCTCCCCTTCTTCCCTTCTGTACCCCCTACCAAGAAAAAATTTAAAAACGTTTTGAAATGCGGCATATGATGTGCAAATACAGCAATTATTTTCCATCTTTACATGTTATGAAATTAATCTTTAACAAACCCTTTATACATTAATTAGGGGTCTGCCGCACACTTGCTGCATATTACCGCTGATTAAATACCTTTAAAAATATGAGCTCTATGTCTATATATTTATATACAGGGTGGGCCATTTATATGGAAGCACCTAAATAAAATGGGAATAGTTGGTGATATCAACTTCCTGTTTGTGGCACATTAGTAAATAAGTACATGGGAGGGGGAAAAATTTTCCAGATTGATGGTAACTATGGTGGCCATTTTGAAGTCGGCCATTTTGCATCCAACTTTATTTTTTTCAATTGGAAGAGGGCCATGTGACACATCAAACTTATTGAGAATTTCATAAGAAAAACAATTGTGTGCTTTGTTTTAACGTAACTTTATTCTTTCATGAGTTATTTACAAGTATATGACCACTTATGAAATTTGTTCAAAGTGCTGCCCATTGTGTTGGATTGTCAATGCAACCGTCTTCTCCCACTCTTGACACACTGATAGCAACACCGCAGAAGAAATGCTAGCACAGGTTTCCAGTATCCATTGTTTCAGATGCTGCACATCTCGTATCTTCACAGCATAGACAATTGCCTTGAAATGAGTGATGAGGAAAACATTTTTGTGAATGTGAAGTTAACAAACAAAACCACCGATATTGGTCTGACACTAACCCACAGTGGATAGATCCCTCCGAGGCTGTTGGAACACAAAAATTGATGGTATGGTGTGGTATATAGGGCACAAAGATAGTGGGTCCATCCTTCATCAATGGAAACCTTAATGCCACTGGATATCTGAATCATGTAGCAATTTCAAATGTATGCGCATATGTGTATGTGCATAAATGTGAATGTGTGTGTGTGTATGTGTGTGTATGCACGTGTGTGTATGGGTGTGTGTGTGCATGTGTGTGTGTGTCTGCGTATGTATTTATGTGCATGTGTGTATGTATGTGTGCATATGCATGTGCATGAATGTGTGTTTATAGGTGTGTATGCATATGTGTGCGCATGTGTGAATGTGTGTATATGCACATATGTGTCTGTATGTGTGTATATGTGCAAGTGTGTGTGTGTGAGTGTGTATGTGCGTGTATGTGTATGTGTGTGTGTGCATGTGACTGTATGTACATGTGTGTGCATGTGTGTTTGTTCATATGTGTGTTTGTGTGTATGGTCTGTGTGTGCGTGTGCATGTATTTATGTGCATGTATGTGTGTGCATGTAGGTGTATATGTGTATGCATGTCTGTGTAGGCATGTGTGCATGTGTGTATGTGCATGTGTGTTTGTGTGTATATGCATGTGTGTGTAAATACATGTTCATGTTTAAATGTAAGTGTATGAGCATGTGTGTGCATGTGTATTTTTATGTATGCACATGTGTCTGTATGTGTGTTTGTATGTGTGTGTGTATATATATGTGTATATGCATGTGTGCATGTATGTGTATGTGTGTATGTTCATGTATGGGCATGTGTGTGCATGTGTATATGTGCATTGGTGTGTATGTGCATGTGTGCGTGTCTACACATGTGTGTATGTGTGTATGTATGTGTGCATATGCACGTGTGTGTGCGCATGTGTGTATGCGCATGTGTGTTTATGTGTATGCATGTGTGTGTGCATGTGTGTGCACATGTGTGTATATGTGTATGTATGCATGTGTATGTGTGTACATGTTTGTGTATGCATGTGCATGTAGATGTATGTGCATGTGTGTAGTGTGTGTGTGAGTGTGCATGTGCCTGTGTGTGCATGTATGTGCATGTGTGTATTGTGAAGCAGTGACTGGGATGACATATGACAGCCGGTATGTACCTCCCAGACTGTGCTCCATATCTCTATAGGAGCCCTCTACTCCAGGACTTGAAGTCTTCCCCAGGTGTAGGCACAGGGTTAAAAGCTGAGCTGGAATACAGGGTGTGGTCTGGGTAGACGTTCATGAAGGTAATGAGCGGGAGGTAAGGAAGGAGGTTGTGGGCTGACAGAACACAGCCTAGCCGTATGGTCTTGGCCTTCACCCATGGACCCAGCCAGGACAAAGCCTGGCAGAGAAACAGAGATCGCACCGGTCAGTGTGGCAAATGTACGAGGTTGTACCGGCTGCCTCCCAGAACCTGGAAGTCTGTACATAATTGAACTTTGACAAATAAACTGTGTGTGCTGTGTGAACAAGTGCCTGGGTCACTGCCTCCCATCGTGCCAACCAATGCTGCTACCTCACAGTATGTACATGTATTCCCATGTGTATATGCATATGTGCATGTACATATGTGTGTGTATGTGCATGTGTGTGTATGTGTATGTGCATGTCTGTGCATGTGTGTATGTGTTGGTATGTGTGTGTATGTGTTGTATGTGCATGTATGTACATGTGTGTTCATGCATATGTATGTGTGCATGTGTGTATGTGCATGTATGTGTATGTGTCTGTATGTGTATGTCTGTGTTTATGTATGTGTGTATTGTGAGGCAGTGACCAGTGTCATTTATGAAGGTCGGTATGTATCTCTCAGAATGTGCTCTGAAACCTAATAAGACCCGCTGAAGTCTTCATCCATTCCGGGTCTTCCATCATGTCCAGGAATGTGTTTAAAACCGGGCTTGCAGCACAGGGCGGGGTTCTCAGTTGGAGCAAGATGGATAGAGCAGGAGAAGCTCTGTGTGCTGGCTGTGTGCTGTTTAACATAGCCTGGTAGCGTGAACTTGGCCCTTCCAAGGAGACCCAGCCAAGACAGAACCTAGCAGCAGTGCAGAGACTTTTCAGGACTGTGCGAACAGGGTTGTACTGGATGCGTCCTGGATCTCAAAAGGTGTGTAACTACCTGGACTTGTATATAAACTGTGTGGTGTGTAAACAAGTGCCTAAGTCACTGCCTCACATCTTGCCTAACCAATGGCCCTACCTCACATATGGTGGAGAATGTGGGCATAACACGAGGCGTACTCAGTTCATACATGTCAGTGGTTAAACCTGCTATGCTACAGTATAAACCTGCAGCTACCATGGAGGAAATTATAAAGCAGTTGGCTCATATGCAAATAGAGTTCGTGGAGCCTTGTTTAGGAGTCTCAAACACGGAACTAGCGAGATATCCTTCCAGGGAAGGACCTAGCCCTGGGGTTGCTCCTTATGGAAACGACCATAACCACCATATTAAGTGGCCTTTTCAGTCAATATCCAACTCTTTACGAGTTTAAAGATATGACAAGGGAATTATCAAAGCCAGGTATCCCTCCAAAGACAGCTGTTTCAGGGTTTTGCCCCTCATCAGTGTGGAGTAGGATTCTGGCTAGGTGGGAACAATGCCTGGTAGACCAACATCACAAAGCAAATAGAGTTCGTGAAGCATTGTTTAGGAGGATCAAACATGGAACTAGCCAGATATTCCTCCAGGACTCTATTTGCATATTCGGAATTCCCAGGGGGCAATGCACCTAGGATTTCACTGTGTTTGAACGCTTTAGCTGGCTGCCCGCAGTGTTTTTCTTGACTGGTCTCCCTGAGATCAGTGAGTGCTTTGTGATGTTTGACTTGTAAATAAACTGTGTTGTAAGGTTTTCAGTCTTTTTTGCTATATCTGTTGTTATGTTTGCATTTAGTGTATTTTGTCGGCCATCTTGTTTCCTGTCCTGTGCATTGACTTTTGCCCTCAAACAATATGGAGTCCTAAGCTTTGATGTCCCTGCCCTGTTTCTTGCCAATTGCCCTTTTAATCAGTTTCAGATGATTAACCTGTGCTCCAGAATCAGGTCTGCAATCTGTCTGTGACTTGCTCTCTGAAGCCTGGATTCACTCTGCCTGGAATCATTTATGAACACAGAATCTTGTTTGCCAGCAACATCTGACAGGGAAGTAATGAACTCTGAATGCTTTCCTTGAGACTTGTACTGTGCTTTAATGCTCTGATGTCCTTGGTTGTTTTGCCTTGCACTCTGCAACTTACATTTACTTTATCCTGCTGATGCACTAACTTGTATGAAGCAATACAAGAGCTGCTTAAGAAGCGTATGTCTCATGTGTCTCATTATACCCATGCATTAGACTCTATATAGACTGTACCATATATGACAGATTCTGGAGCCATAATAGAGTCTGCTGGGTCTAGGACAGTGCTGCATCTGCTGCCACCTGTATAGAGATTTCGGGGTCTTTTGCCATTGGAGAGCCGCTGCAGACCGTGGATCTGAGATATCGATATATGTGATGATAGTGGTTGTGGCTTCTCACAACCTTTCCAGGTGAGCACATTCCCTTCTTTTAAGTCAGGAGTGTTACCACAGGTAAACACTATTGTGCTCCTTTTCTTCCTTTCCAGCCTCTCTGCCGTACAGCTTCTGGGAATATGGAGGACCCCGTTAAACATCTGTGCGACGTGACGGATTCAATCCTTGCTGACCTACAGGCATTGAAGGCCAGCTTTGCAAGCTTGCGGGATCGCGGTGATCATAATCTGCAGGTGTTCGGACAAACCTCGCAGGACTTACGAACCCGGATTGAGGTTCTGGAGGGACGAGTCCACATCCCAACTTCAACCCCGGTTATTGGAATCCCCAAGCTACCACCATTCCGTTTTGGCGGCGAACGGGAAAAATTCAGGGGATTCATTAATCAATGCAAACTGTTTTTTGCGGCTCATGCGCCACAGTTCCTTACTGAGCGATCTAAAGTATTGACAATAATTATGCTGCTCTCCAACAAAGCTCTCACGTGGGCAAACCCCCTAATTGAGACTGACGATGACTGTCTAAATAATCTTGATGCTTTCATTTCAGCTATGGGGCAGGTATTCGATGATCCAAACCGCGGTGCTACCGCAGAATCAGCCATGTTAACTTTAAGCCAAGGTAAGCGCTCGGTAGCGGAGTATGCTTTGGATTTCCGGAGATGGGCTCTCGACACCACTTGGGATAGCTCTGCTAAAAAGTCGGTTTTCCGGAAAGGATTATCCTCTGTGATTAAGGACGAACTCGCTCGTGCCGACCCACCTACAGCATTAGGAGATTTTATCAACTATTGTATTCGGATCGATGCTCGGCTTACTGAACGCAGACAGGAGAGATGGTCGGAGATAAAGCGCACTAATCATTTATTTCCTCCCTCTCCAGCTAAGGAGTCCTTGAGCAGGATTATACGAGAACCCGAACCTGAGCCTATGCAGGTGGACTCTTTACAGAGACGGGTCAGTGATGCACGTAAGGAACATCGAGTAAAGGAAAATCTGTGTTTCTATTGCGGTAAGTCAGGACATTTCATTATAAACTGCCCCAGTCGTTCTCGTAAGACAACTGCAGCCATCATACACTGCGAGTGCTGTGAGAGGGGTTCTGTCAGGTCCGAACCACAGACCCCAGAGAGAGTAGAGGATACAGACATTGATTACTCAGACTTGAACTCTGTTATCTCTGAGCCGGATGCACGTGTTACTGCAGCAGTTTTTCAGGTTTTTCAGCGGTTTCCCAGCTGAGTTGTAAGAACAACAATTCTCATTGCTTTATTCCCCTCAAGCTCAGGGTTCACTCTGTCTGGGTATCTACCTCCGCTATGATTGATTCAGGGGCAAGCGGCAATTTTATGGACATCTCCTTCGCTGAGAAACTTAGAGTACGTTCAGTAAAGAAGGCTACTCCTGTACAGATGGAGACCGTAGATGGCTCACTGTTAACCTCTGGACCAGTGGATCAGGAGACAGAGCCCTTGAAGGTCCTCATGGGTAATGACCATCAAGAGAGTCTGTCATTTATGCTCATCTCTTCTCCTCATTTCCCTATTATTCTAGGACTGCCGTGGCTGCAGGCTCAGAATCCTACGATTAACTGGGAAACTAAAGAACTGCACTTTCCGGAGAAACAGATAAGTCCAGAAGCTTCAGTCTGCTCCATTCCTAAAGGACCAACATCAGTCTCTGAGCTACCAGCCATATACCGTGAGTATGCTGACGTGTGTGACAAAAGGAACGCAGACCTGCAACCCCCTCACCGTCCATATGACTGTCCAATAGACCTGTTACCAGGTGCAGGAATACCTTTTGGCAAGATTTACTCTTTGGCAGGGCCTGAGCTAAAGGCTCTCAAAGACTATATAGACGAACATCTAGCCAAGGGCTTCATACGCCCCTCTTCATCTCCTGCTGGTGCACCAATCTTCTTTGTGAAGAAGAAAGATGGATCTCTTAGGCCCTGTATAGACTATCGGGAGCTCAATAAAATCACGATCAGAAACCGTTACCCACTACCGTTGATCCCTGAATTATTGGAGAGAGTACGGCATGCAAAACTCTTTACTAAGTTGGATCTCCGTGGTGCCTATAACTTGGTCCGCAATAGACCTGGGGATGAATGGAAGACAGCTTTCCGGTCACGCTATGGACACTTTGAATACCTAGTAATGCCGTTCGGTTTATGTAATGCTCCAGCAACTTTCCAACATTTGGTGAATGACATTTTTAGGGACCTCCTGGATATATTCATTGTCATTTATTTGGATGATATTTTGATTTTTTCTAATTCCACAGAGGAGCATCACAGACATGTGAAGATGGTCTTAGAACGCCTTCGACAAAACCATCTGTATATCAAACTGGAGAAGTGCGAATTCCATCGAACGGAGATCCAATTTCTGGGGTATGTAATGTCATCACGAGGAATTAGTATGGATGAGAGTAAGATCCAAGCCATTAAAGACTGGACGGTCCCCAAGAATGTGAAGGAGGTCCAGCGCTTTATAGGGTTTGCTAATTTCTACAGGCGTTTTATCAGGAACTTTTCTGAGGTTGTGTCTCCCATTACACGGCTTACCCGCAAGAACTCTGCTTTTACCTGGACCCCCCAGGCTCAAGAAGCATTTTCCCATTTGAAAGAAAAATTCACCACGGCACCTACTCTGGTGCATCCTAACCCTGAACTGGCCTTCATAATAGAGGTGGATGCCTCAGACAGTGCCATCGGAGCTATCCTCTCCCAGCGGACAGGTGAGAAAGAAGTCTTACATCCCTGTGCTTTCTTTTCCCGGCGGTAATCTCCTGCAGAACGGAACTATGATGTGGGTAATAGAGAATTGTTGGCCATCATCGCAGCCTTCAAGGAATGGAGACATCACCTTCAGCGAGCTGCACAGCAGATAATCGTGTTGACTGACCACCGCAATCTTGAGTTTATCAGATCGGCTAAGTGCTTGACTCCTCGCCAGGCTCGTTGGAGTCTTTTCTTAAACCAATTCAGTTTTGTTATCTCCTATAGGCCAGGATCGCGTAATGGAAAGGCCGATGCGTTGTCTAGACTCTACTCAACTGAGACAATTCCACTCACGTCTCGTAAGACTGTTATCTCCGATTCCAGGTTCCTGGGAGTGCTTCATAATCAAGACTTGCTTAACGACATCAAGGAAGCATACCATACGGATCCCTGGCTGGCACAACCGTCTTGTGAAGTAAGTCTTGTATATAAGAACGGTGTGTGGATTCAGGGGCAACGCCTGTATATTCCTGAAGCAGTCAGGGTGAGAGTACTGCAACTCGTCCACGATTCTAAGATAGCGGGGCATAGAGGAGTTCTGAAGACTCAAGAATTCCTGTCTCGCTTCTTTTGGTGGCCCACATACAGAAGAGACGTTCTAGGTTATGTCACTCCTTGCGAAGTCTGTGCCAGATGCAAGACTCCACGATCTTCGCCTACGGGTCTATTACAACCCCTACCCGTTCCATCCCGTCCATGGGGATCCATATCTATGGAATTCATTGTGGAGTTGCCAACCTCTCAAGGGAAGAACACAGTTCTGGTGGTGGTGGATCGGTTAACAAAGGCAGCCCATTTTATTCCGTGTGTTGGTCTACCCACTGCGAAACACACATCGGACTTAATCATTCAAAATGTGTTTCGCCTGTATGGCGTACCGGATGAGGTTGTATCTGATCGAGGGGTGCAATTCACTTCAAAGTTTTGGCAGCACTTCTGTGCTGCGTTGGACATCAAAGTTAACCTGTCTTCTGCCTTTCATCCGCAGACAAATGGACAAACAGAGCGGACTAATCAGACCCTAGAACAGTATCTCCGCTGTTTTATCTGCCACCTACAAGATGACTGGGTGGATTTGCTTCCACTGGCTGAATTCTCTTATAACAACTCACAGAGCGCTTCCACTAAGCAGTCATCCTTTTATGCCAATTTGGGTTATCATCCTAACATCCTTCCTCGACTTCCCATAGATTCACCTCTCCCAGCTGTAGCCGACAGAATCACCTCTCTACAACGGAACCTCGATCTGCTTAAAGAGAATCTGGACTCCGCTCAGGACAGGTATAAAAAAGCGGCAGATAGGTTTCGTAAACCTGCACCAACCTTCAAGGTAGGAGATTTGGTCTGGCTGTCAACTAAGAACCTTAAATTGAGAGTACCATCATCCAAATTGGATCATAAGTACGTTGGGCCCTATAAGATTAATAAGCTCGTCAGTAACGTTGCCTGTCGCCTTCAACTTCCAAGATCTATGAGGATTCACCCCGTGTTTCACGTTTCTTTACTAAAGGCTGTGACTCCCAATTCTTTCCCTGGTCGTTCTTCTTCCCCTCCTGCTCCGGTACTCATCGATGGCCAGGAGGAGTTTGTCGTGGAAAGGATCCTGGACTCCAGGTTGCGTAGAAACGGGGTGCAATACCTGGTAAAGTGGCAGGGCTATTCTTCTGAGGACAACTCGTGGGAGCCGGCCTCCAATCTCCATGCTCCTCGGTTACTCCACCAGTTCCATCGGAGGTACCCGGGAAAGCCTGGACTGGGGCCATCCAGAGGCTGTCCCTAAGGGGGGAGTAATGTAAGGTTTTCAGTCTTTTTTGCTATATCTGTTGTTATGTTTGCATTTAGTGTATTTTGTCGGCCATCTTGTTTCCTGTCCTGTGCATTGACTTTTGCCCTCAAACAATATGGAGTCCTAAGCTTTGATGTCCCTGCCCTGTTTCTTGCCAATTGCCCTTTTAATCAGTTTCAGATGATTAACCTGTGCTCCAGAATCAGGTCTGCAATCTGTCTGTGACTTGCTCTCTGAAGCCTGGATTCACTCTGCCTGGAATCATTTATGAACAAAGAATCTTGTTTGCCAGCAACATCTGACAGGGAAGTAATGAACTCTGAATGCTTTCCTTGAGACTTGTACTATGCTTTAATGCTCTGATGTCCTTGGTTGTTTTGCCTTGCACTCTGCAACTTACATTTACTTTATCCTGCTGATGCACTAACTTGTATGAAGCAATACAAGAGCTGCTTAAGAAGCGTATGTCTCATGTGTCTCATTATACCCATGCATTAGACTCTATATAGACTGTACCATATATGACATGTGTATTGTGTGAATAAGTGCCTGGGTCACTGCCTCATGTCTTGCCTAACCAATGGCTCTACCTCACAGTATGCATACGTGCATGTGTATTTGTGTGTATGTATGTGTGCATGTGTGTATGTATGTCCATGTGTGTATGTGTATGTGTATGCATGTATGTGTCCACTTCTGGTATTAATTGTACATACAGCCATCTCCAAAAGTGCTGGAACCCTTAATAGTTAAAATTAGACGTGTTATTTGTCTGTATTGCGACAGCATGAAAAAAATCCATATTGAGCATAATTTCACACAGAACCCCAAAATCAGACGGACATAAACATATCAAACATGTGTAATTGCAATAATTTTCTATGAGAAATACTTTTTTTTTGTTATAATTTAACGAGTGTCAAGACTTTTTGCCATGACTTTATGTAGATGTATGATGTCTAAACAAACACACAATATATTTTTTCACTCACAGACTTTTTGATTACCTGCTCATTAAGAGAACAATCCCTTACTCAACAACATGATAAACATATATTTGATTAAGTAACAAACAGTTTGTGTTCTTTGACTGGGCTTCTTAATCTCTAGGTCCTTTTTAAGCTTAGTTCCTGATGGATGCATAAAGGGGAGATTTATTAACTACTAGTGCTAGCCTGAAACTAATGCATGCAGTTTAAATAGTGTTCATAAACTGTGCTCCAACTTTCAATGCATGAATAAAAATATCACTTTTATTACTGCTTGCATTTTATTGACAGTGTTTTATTCATACTCCCATGTGTGATGCCATTTTTACATAAGCTGTATAAAGATAAGAAAAAATTTGTAGAACACAAGTCCATAAAATATCTGCTAGCTTTACTACTCTCATTTTTCATGTATTTGTTTTACCCTTTGTTGTCTCCATCGTTTCACATCAGCTGATTAGAAATTTAGGCCCTTGTGTAATTTCACCCAGTGACATATGTATGTTGGTCAACTAGGCCTTGCTTCCACCTAGCCAGAATCCTACTCCACACTGATGAGGGGCAACACCCCGAAACAGCTGTCTTTGGATGGATACCTGGCCTTGGTATTTCCTTGTCATATCTCTAAGCTTTTAAAAGAGCTGGATATTGACTGAAAGGGCCACTTAACATGGTGGTTATGGTGTTCTCTGCAAGGAGCCACCCCTTGGCCGGGTCCTTCCCTGGAGGGATATCTGGCTAGTCCTGTGTTTCTGACTCTTAACCGAGGCTCCACAGACTCTATTTGCACACCCAGTGACATAGGTAGAAGGGGATTTTTTCGCATGACCCTTCAGCCAATCTACTTTGTTTGTAATCCCTAAGGGGCCCTTTACACGCCGCTACTGGCGGGTGGATACAACCAGCTACACACTACAAATGTAGCTTGTAGCGGCAAAATACCCCATAGTAGCGGCGTGTAAAGACAGTAGGAGGCACCCGGCAACAGATACATCTGTTTCCGAGCACTGCCCGGAAACAGGTGGCTACACAGGCGATTGTAGCGAGCTGTATCGGCGTGTAAAGAAGCAACAGAAGGGATGTGTCGACACCAGGCAATGTACCTGGTATGTAGCTGGGGCGTGACACAGGCTCCGGGATACCGCCCCCCTTCAGCGATCATTGGTGGAAGCTCCTGCGTTACGATTGGTAGTCGCTGCATAGGGCGGCATATTTAAGGAGCTGACCAGTCAGACTACACAATTGCTCGAGCGTCATGTATTAAACAGCCTCCTGCGATGCCTGGCCAATCATGGGTTTCTTGCTTTGTCCTATCAGCGTACGGACGTTTCGTAATCCCCAATTGTGGCACGCCTATGTGCTGACCCTGCTGCACCAGGTCCGCCCATATTAGCTTGCTGTAGCGGTGTGTAAATGAGGTACGGTGAGCTACAGAAGGTGACTTATGGCACCCGGCAGTGTATCCAGAGATAGATGTAGCTTAGCGTAGCGCACCTTGTGGCGGCGTGTAAAGATGGTGCGTTGACCGTTTGTAACCGTTTGTGCGTGCTCGTGCACGTTAAGCAGCTGGTTGTATCCACACACCAGTAGCGGCGTGTAAAGGTACCCTTGAGGATCAAGTCACTTTGTACATTAATGACCAAGCCTCATTTTTAAATCGGACCTGTGTAACGACCGCCGCCGGTCGCTGTGAATATGGAATACAGTGGTGCTACGGATGAATCCAACCACAATTTGATAGCAAACCAAACTTTCTTTTTATAACCTCCCAACAAATAACAACGTATGCGTTTATGCAAGATATGGGGCACAACAGCTACGAACCACACTGTAAAAATTAAATAGCCTGGGAAATTCCAAGTTTCAGCATCACGGAAGAGGAAATATTATAGCCAAAGCTATGCCACTCCCACCCTTCTCCAATATTAGACCTACCAGGGATTTACTGCGACTGTGTCACCTGGTTCTCCCAAGTATATAATCTTGCAACCTCCTCCCAAACTAATTACATTACAATGAATTGCGGGTACACCTTTTCACCTCTAATATGCTTTATCACAGCTAACAAATCGAACAACAACATTGATATACAGTGATCTGTTTTCATAAGGCATAAGGCGAACACTCGGAGCAGACGCCCTGAATAGATATTCACTCACTCCACCGACAATTAGCAATGCTTAGAAATGAACTTGCTGCTTTAACATCAGGCCACTAGGTTTAGAAAAGCTTTTCCTGGGTCACAGAGCCCTATGGTACATACAAATGAAAATATACAGATTTTACGAATTACTCACACTACTGCCTATGGCCGTGGAGCTCTGGTTAAGCCACAACTGACTATAAAGGTAACACAGGACCTGACCCGCTACTTAATCGTGGTGCAGTGCCTTTGTTTGCAAAGTCCTAAAGTTCATTTGAAATAATAGTAGGCAGCACTCACCATTCTGCTGCATTGGGATTTCTTTATTTCAAACTGCACACGAGTGACATGACGGCAGCAATAAAGAAATAAAGAAATCAACAGAATGGTGAGTGCTGCCTACTATTATTTCAAATGCAAATAAAGACTAAAAAAAGTCTCGAAGAAGTCTTTACCCGCTGAGCTCCTCTGCAGTCCTTGTGATGAGGTGTCCTTTGAAATGTTTTAAACCCTAACTACCTTCCCCTACCAGACTAGATTAACAGTGATGGGTCATACAGCCAAATTTACTCACAGGGGCTGAATTCACTCCACAATACTGTTGATCTTCGATTTCATGCTGATCTCATCACCTCTGGGTTCCTCTCGCTGACTCTTAACTCCTTCTACAACCATCTTCTTCAACCACCTCCTAATGTGCAGGGTATAGCTTCGATGTCCATGGTTACAGCCACTGTCTGATTACCCCTAGTGGCCAGACTATGTTACTGTAGCAGCAATTTGTTAATTTAAAGGACAAGAGCAGTATTAACACTTGCAGATATCAACCTGCTACACCTGTATCACTTCATGAGGTAATTACTCTGGAATGCTTTAATGGCTCACAGAGATTCTGAGAAGATTTTTACATGACATGTACTTCATCGTGGTGGTACACTTTGGTCAATATTATTGGCATTTATTTATGAAAATTTTAGAAATTTTGCAAAAAAAATACATTTTTCACAATTTTTAAACTTTCAATTTTTATGCCCTTAAACTACATATAAATGAATAGATGAAGGAGTTTCAGTTCACCCGATACATGTCCATATCCATTGCTTCAGCGCAGGATCAGACCAGCTAGGCTATGTAGGGAGATGCAAAGAAAGGAGAACTCTCCAGTGAGCAATGATGACTGGATGACTGGCTTATGTAAAACTTGGAATACCATGATTAAGGCTCCACTGAAATCTGTTGGTTTTTAAGGGGGAGTATGTGGGCTTCATTTTGTAATTTTGTTACTTTTTTGTTGGCTTATTAAAGGGAACCTGTCATGTGGATTTCAGATCACAACCTATCCCTACCTGACCCTTCAGTTTCCAAAAACATCCCTAACCATCCCTGTGTGCCCTAACAGTGTACTATATTGTTGTTGCCAAATGAGTTTGATACTCACATTTTTGCTGCCCTGCAGCATCTGGTCCTCGCTGTGTGGGGACTGAGTGGGTGGTGATCTGTCCTCCATTTCCCCTCCCTGGCTGTGTGCTCACTCCCTAATGGGCGTGTGAAGGGCTCCTCCTTGCCCACTTCCCACTGTATCTGGAGGTGTCTTCGCTGCTCCCGCTGCCGCGGGTACATGCCTTCAGCACCTGGGCAGGCATCTGAGTGTTTTGACCCGCCTGCTTGATGACGCACACTTCAGGCAGACGCAACTATCACTATTCGGCAGTGCAGTTGTGATGTGTGTGCACTGCGCACACTCTGAAATGACGTCACCCGGCGAGTCCGGAGCGCGTCATCAACAGAGGTGGGCCAGATGCAGCTCAAAGTGGAAGGTAGAGGCGGAAAAGACGCGGCCGCTAGTGCGTCCTCCAGCAGGCGGGTCAAAGCAATCAGATGCCTGCACTAATGCGCAGGTGCTGAAGGCACGTACCCGCGGCCGCGGAAGCGGCGAAGACACCGCCAGATACAGTGGGGAGCGTGCACGGGGGAGCCCTTCACACGCCCATTAGGGCATGAGCACACAGCCAGGGAGGGGAAACGGAGGACAGATCACTACCCACTCAGTCCCCACGCAGCGAGGACTGGATGCTGCAGGTCAGCAAAAATGTGAGTATCAAACTCATTTGGCAACAATATAGTACACTGTTAGGGCACACAGGAATGGTTAGGGATGTTTTTGGAAGCTGCAGGGACAAGTAGGGATAGGTTGGAATCCGAAATCCACATGACAGGTTCCCTTTAAATTCTACTTTTGCAGACACTTGGGATCCAGTTTTCATTGCTCACTGGAAAGTTCTCCTATCTTTGGATCTTAAACCAAATAGTTATACCTCAAAATATAGATAAAAAATAACAAATCCCACATGTCTACTTTCCATCTGTTCTATTATAAAATCACAATTTTGGGGGGTTAGGAAGTTAGAAGGGTTCAAAGTTTTATCAACAACTTCTCATTTTTGCAACAAAATACCGTATATACTCGTGTAGAAGCCAACCCGTGTATAAGCCGACCCCCCTACTTTTGCCCCCAAAATCTGGGAAAACCTATTGACTCGTGTATAAGCCGAGGGTGGACCCCAGCACAGGTATACAGCCCCCAGCAGTGTGGTATACAGGCCCCCCCAGTATACAGGCCTCCCCAGTGGTAGTATACAGCAGCCCCAGTGGTAGTATACAGCAGCCCCAGTGGAAGTATACAGCAGCCCCAGTGGAAGTATACAGCAGCCCCAGTAGAAGTATACAGCAGCCCCAGTGGTAGTATACAGCAGCCCCAGAGGTATATACAGCCCCAGTGGTAGTATACAGCAGCCCCAGAGGTATAAACAGCCCCAGTGGTAGTATACAGCAGCCCCAGAGGTATATACAGCCCCAGTGGTAGTATATAGCAGCCCCAGAGGTATATACAGCCCCAGTGGTAGTATACAGCAGCCCCAGTGGTAGTATACAGCAGCCCCATTGGTAGTATACAGCAGCCCCAGAGGTATATACAGCCCCAGTGGTAGTATACAGCAGCCCCAGAGGTATAAACAGCCCCAGTGGTAGTATATAGTGCCTACAAGTAGTATTCAACCCCCCTGAAGATTTAGCTGGTTGACACATGCGGAATTAACTTGGCATTGTGACATTTGGACTGTAGATCAGCCTGGAAGTGGGAAATGCACTGCAGCCAAAAAGATTTTTAAATTTTTTTTTTTTTTTTAAAGCGTTAAAAGTTAATTCAGAGGGTCATTTATTATTCAACCCCTCAAACCACCAGCATTCTGTTTGGTCCCCCTAAAGTATTAAGAAGTAGTTCAGGCACAAAGAACAATGAGCTTCACATGTGTGGATTAATTATCTCTTTTGCCAGCCTTTTCTGACTATTTAAGACCCTCCCCAAACTTGTGAACAGCACTCATACATGGTCAACATGGGAAAGACAAAGGAGCATTCCAAGGCCATCAGAGACAAGATCGTGGAGGGTCACAAGGCTGGCAAGGGGTACAAAACCCTTTCCAAGGAGTTGGGCCTACCTGTCTCCACTGTCGGGATCATCATCCGGAAGTGGAAGGCTTATGGAACTACTGTTAGCCTTCCACGGCCTGGACAGCCTTTGAAAGTTTCCTCCCGTGCCGAGGCCAGGCTTGTCCGAAGAGTCAAGGCTAACCCAAGGACAACAAGGAAGGAGCTCCGGGAAGATCTCATGGCAGTTGGGACATTGCTTTCAGTCAATACCATAAGTAACGTACTCTACCGCAATGGTCTCCGTTCCAGACGAGCCCGTAAGGTACCTTTACTTTCAAAGCGTCATGTCAAGGCTCGTCTACAGTTTGCTCATGATCACTTGGAGGACTCTGAGACAGACTGGTTCAAAGTTCTATGGTCTGATGAGACCAAGATCGAGATCTTTGGTGCCAACCACACACGTGACGTTTGGAGACTGGATGGCACTGCATACGACCCCAAGAATACCATCCCTACAGTCAAGGATGGTGGTGGCAGCATCATGCTGTGGGGCTGTTTCTCAGCCAAGGGGCCTGGCCATCTGGTCCGCATCCATGGGAAGATGGATAGCACGGCCTACCTGGAGATTTTGGCCAAGAACCTCCGCTCCTCCATCAAGGATCTTAAGATGGGTCGTAATTTCATCTTCCAACAAGACAACGACCCAAAGCACACAGCCAAGAAAACCAAGGCCTGGTTCAAGAGGGAAAAATTCAAGGTGATGGAGTGGCCTAGTCAGTCTCCTGACCTTAACCCAATTGAAAACTTGTGGAAGGAGCTCAAGATTAAAGTCCACATGAGACACCCAAAGAACCTAGATAACTTGGAGAAGATCTGCATGGAGGAGTGGGCCAAGATAACTCCAGAGACCTGTGCCGGCCTGATCAGGTCTTATAAAAGATGATTATTAGCTGTAATTGCAAACAAGGGTTATTCCACAAAATATTAAACCTAGGGGTTGAATAATAATTGACCCACACTTTTATGTTTAAAATTTATTAAAATTCAACTGAGCAACATAACTTTTTGGTTTGTAAGATTTATGCTTCTGTTAATAAATCCTACTCTCGTTTGCAGTTTGAAGGCTCTAACTTATTTGCATCTTATCAAACCACCTAAATCTGCAGGGGGTTGAATACTATTTGTAGGCACTGTACAGCAGCCCCAGAGGTATATACAGCCCCAGTGGTAGTATACAGCAGCCCCAGAGGTATATACAGCCCCAGTGGTAGTATACAGCAGCCCCTGTGGTAGTATACAGCAGCCCCAGAGGTATATACAGCCCCAGTGGTAGTATACAGCAGCCCCAGAGGTATAAACAGCCCCAGTGGTAGTATACAGCAGCCCCAGAGGTATATACAGTCCCAGTGGTAGTATACAGCAGCCCCAGAGGTATAAACAGCCCCAGTGGTAGTATACAGCAGCCCCAGAGGTATATACAGCCCCATTGGTAGTATACAGCAGCCCGCTCGCCACCCCCATCAGTATACAGGCCCACCCATCAGTATCCAGGGCCCCCCCCCTTGCTCCGCAAAACCTGCAAAGTAAAATCATTATACTTATCACAATGACGTCATTGCCTGCGCCGACCACAGGAAGCCGGAAGACGCTGGATGAAGTCGGGGAGCGCGATGGCAGCGGCGGGGACGGCGGTGACAGGACAGTGATAAGTATAATGATTTTACTTTGCAGGTTTTGCGGAGCAAGGGGTGGGGCCCTGGATACTGATGGGGGGGAGGGCCTGTATACTCATGGGGGTGGCAGGCGGGCGGCTGTATACTACCACTGGGGCTGTATATGACTCGCGTATAAGCCGAGGGGGGGACTTTTCAGCCCAATTTTTGTGCTGAAAAACTCGGCTTATACGCGAGTATATACTGTATATACTCGTGTATAAGCCGAGTTTTTCAGCCCAAAAATTGGGCTGAAAAGTCACCCCCTCGGCTTATACACGGGTCTATACGGTATATGGGATTTTTTGCAGGTGCTGGGGAGGCTGGAGGAGGCGGGGGGGGGGGGCTGATGAGTGAGCGGCCCGTCACGTGGGGCCGCTCATTAGATATGCACGGCTCCCCCCGCCCATCACAGCGGCAGGGGGAGCCGTGCATACAGCCCCCCAGTGTACACTGGCAGCCCCGAGTGTATACAGGCAGCCCCCACTGGCAGTCGTCCCCCCCATCATGGAAAGAGCCCCCACACTTTGCAGAGTCCCCCCCCCGGCCCTCGCTGCATTATCTTACCCAGGGTCTTCACCGCGGGTCCCGCAGTCATCATCACGCGCTGTCTTCAGGTGTCACGTGACCCGGCGCGATGACGTCATTCCACTGCGACCGCCGGGTCACATGAGACCGGGAAGACAGCGCGCGAGGAAGGAGGACTGGAGGACCCGCAGTGAAGACCCTGGATGGTAAGATAATGCAGCGGGGGCCGGGGGGGGGGGGCTGCTCTGCAAAGTGTGGGGACTCTTTCCTTGATGGGGGGGTGACTGCCACTGGGGGCTGCCTGTAAACACTGGGGGCTGCCTGTATACACTGGGGGCTGCCTGTATACGCTGGGGGCTGCCTGTATACGCTGGGGGCTGCCTGTATACACTGGGGTCTGCCTGTATACACTGGGGGCTGCCTGTATACACTGGGGGCTGCCTGTATACGCTGGGGGCTGCCTGTATACACTGGGGGCTGCCTGTATACACTGGGGGCTGCCTGTATACCCTGGGGGCTGCCTGTATACGCTGGGGGCTGCCTGT
The DNA here is from genome assembly GCA_033576535.1 of Allobates femoralis. Lineage (NCBI taxonomy): Eukaryota > Metazoa > Chordata > Amphibia > Anura > Aromobatidae > Allobates > Allobates femoralis. Next base: position 187,200,199 of record JARQOC010000005.1, read on the forward strand.
ATACGCTGGGGGCTGCCTGTATACACTGGGGTCTGCCTGTATACACTGGGGCCTGCCTGTATACACTGGGGGCTGCCTGTATACACTGGGGGCTGCCTGTATACCCTGGGGGCTGCCTGTATACCTCTGGGGCCTGCCTGTATACACTGGGGGCTGCCTGTATACACTGCTGTCTGCTGTATATACCCCTGGGGTCTGCTGTATATACCCTAAAGCCTGCTGTATATACCCCTGGGGCCTGCTGTATATGCCTCTGGGGCCTGCTGTATATGCCTCTGGGGCCTGCTGTATATGCCTCTGGGGCCTGCTGTATACCTTTGGGGCCTGCTGTATACCTCTGGGGCCTGCTGTATACCTCTGGGGCCTGCTGTATATACCCTGGGGCCTGCTGTATATACCCTGGGGCCTGCTGTATACCTCTGGGGCCTGCTGTATACCTTTGGGGCCTGCTGTATACCTCTGGGGCCTGCTGTATACCTCTGGGGCCTGCTGTATACCTCTGGGGCCTGCTGTATATACCCTGGGGCCTGCTGTATATACCCTGGGGCCTGCTGTATATTACCTGGGGCCTGCTGTATATACCCCTGGGGCCTGCTGTATATACCCCTGGGGCCTGCTGTATATACCCCTGGGGCCTACTGTATATGCCTCTGGGGCCTGCTGTATACCTCTGGGGCCTGCTGTATATACCCTGGGGCCTGCTGTATATACCCCTGGGGCCTGCTGTATATTCCCCTGGGGCCTGCTGTATATGCCTCTGGGGCCTGCTGTATGCCTCTGGGGCCTGCTGTTTATACCTTTAGGGATGCTGTATATACCACTGGGGAGGCTGCTGTATATACCACTGGGGAGGCTGCTGTATACTACCACTGGGAGGCCTGTATACCACACTGCTGGGGGCTGTATACCTGTGCTGGGGTCCACCCTCGGCTTATACACGAGTCAATAGGTTTTCCCAGGTTTTGGGGGCAAAAGTAGGGGGGTCGGCTTATACACGGGTCGGCTTATACACGAGTATATACGGTACGGTATATCTTTTTACCAAGTCAACAAACAAGAGAATGAGCATAAGCTCCACACATTTATATATATGTATAAAAAAATACATTGAACAAACATCGCTCTTAAAACACCTATGTTGCAATTGTGAAAATGAAAAAATTGACACTGAAAGAACATTTTTGTAGAAAAAAAGGATTTTTCATTTGTATGGCTCAACGTTACACATAATAATAATATTTATTCATTTACATAGTGCTATTAATGGCATAGCAATTTACATACATTAGTAACACTATCCCCAATTGGGCTCATTGTCTAAACATCCTATCAGTATGTCTTTGAAATGTTTGAGGAAATCAGAATGCCTTGAGGAAACCCACACAAACACGGGGAGAATATATAAACGCCATGCAGATGTTGTTTCTCGCGGGATTTGAACGAAGAACCCCAGTGCTGCAAAGCTGCAGTGCTAACCACTGAGCCTCCGTGCCACCCATATGAGGTATTGACATACTCAGGAAAAATTAATCAAGTTCTATCATGCAATTTGTCTTGTCACCCTTGTGAAAATTCAATATTTGAGGCTAAAGGAAAATTTTTGTTGAAAATAGTTACATTTTCATTTTTTCCTTCCACATCGCTTTAATTCCTGCAAAGCACATGAAGGTTTAATAAACTTCTTGAATATGGTTTTGAGTAGTCTTAGCAGTGCAATTTTTAGAATGGTGTGAATTTTGGGGATTTTCTGTCATGTAGGACCCTCAAAGTCACTTCAAATGTGATGTGGTTCCTAAAAAAGTGGCTTTGTAAATTTTGTTGGAAAAATTAGAAATAGCTGATAAATTTGAACCTTTCTAACGTCCTAACAAAATAAAAATGTTTTCAAACATTGTACTGATGTAAAGTAGACATTTGGGAAATGTTATTTATTAACTATTTTGTGTTGTATAACTCTCTGGTTTAACAGTTTCAAAATTCAAAGTTTGAAAATTGTGACATTTTCAACATTTTTGCCAAATGTACAATTTTTTTCACAAATTAACACAAAATATATAGTCCTAAATTTACTACTTACATGAAGTCTAATATGTCACAGAAAACAATCTTGGAATCACTGTGATCCATTGAAGAGTACCAAAGTTATAACTAGTGATAAGCGAACTTTGCTCGAACATGTTCACCCATTTCAAATCAACCGAACATGGCCTATTTGGCTCGGGGATCGGAAACCCAAACACTTTCCCCAAAAGTCGTCAAGCGTGGATTTGTTCAGGTAAATGTTTGAAATTTAAAATGTCCCTAAAACTTTACCGGTTTATTTGGGGCAAATACACTCGCCAGAAGGCCTGCTAGTTAGGGACAACTCCTAACCGAAGGAAAGGAGTGTTTCTAGTCATCAGGTCTACCGGCTTGTATCAAGGTGTAGAAATTTTTGGAGCTTTGAATTCAATTTTTAAGCTTCCTGGCATTTGCAGGTATTTTTGACACCTGCAGGGTGTTGATTATGGAAACAGTACCAGATGTGGTGGCAGTTGAGAAGTCCAGGAAGTTTGCAATATACTTAAAACATTTATTTAAGAGAACTTAATAATTTTTAAGGATTTTTTTTTTATATTTTTTTATTTTGGAAAGCAAACCTTTATTATTGCAGAGGGTCATGTGGTGCCATTTATTCTACACTTATGTGATTGCAATTTATTTCAAAATAGTATATAGCCATTATATGCTTCACATCCATGATCTTATAGGTCTGTTCACACTGATGATACACCTCAGTATGGATATTGCTTCTTGAAAATGTGCAATATCTATTTCATGTCATAATAATAATATTAATAATAATAATTATTATTATTTTATACAACACTATTAATTCCATAGCACTTTACAGACATTTGCAACACTATCCCCATTGGGGCTCATATTTCATGCCATACATTTACTATACAGACTTTTGGCAAGTGCATTACTGTGTTAAATGTATAATTCATCATATTATAGTTGTCCTTGCATTCCTGCAGTGACCAGTGCCCAGTAGCCTTATTCAGCATTCCAGATGAATTGGTGGTGAATGGTGACCTGAATAAACTCATTTGTTTTCATCATGAGAAGCTTCAAGCTGCAGCTTCAAGCTGCAAATAAATAAGCCATCACACAGTCCCAGATCCTGAAAAATGAGAACGCTACGGATCATGGAAAATGATGCCAAAAGCGCAGTTTTTTTTTTTTTTTGTTTTTTTGTTTTTACAAACGTCAACATTTTTTTATCGCTTTGAAAAAAGTAAAAGTATACATGTTTAATATTTACAAACTTGTACCCACGTAAGGCGCCATGCGAACAAGTCATTTTTACAATATATTGAACATGGTGAAAAAAAAACACAAACAACATAGTGGAATATCCCTTTTTTTAGCAATTTCACTGCACTTGGAAATATTTCAGTTTTTTAGTACACATTATGGAAAAATGAATGAAGTTATCCCAAAGTACAATTTGTCCCACAATAAACAAGCCCTCATATGGCCATGTTGGTAGAAAAGTAGTTGAACAAACAAAGCGGAAAATCGCCAGCGTGAAGGAGTTAATCCATCTGAGATTTAAACATGTAATCTTATACCTCACAACTAGGGATGGGCGAATCTACTCGCTAGGACTCGTTACTCGGCGAGTAGTAAGGGACTCGCAGGACTCGGTACTCTGCGAGTTTCCCAGTGATTACTCGCACGAGTCCAATGCAAATCAATATCAATCCTAGTTTTGTCAGAAACGCTGACAAAACTAGGATTGCCATTGTTTGCATTAGACTCGGCTACTGTGCCAGTGATAGCAGGGAAACTCACAAAGTAACTGCTGTTTCTTTGCGAGCCGAGTCCAGCTGTCTTCTCTGTGCAGCTCCAGGGTCCTAGAGCCCGCCTGCTCACAGAGATGATGTAGCAGTGCTGAGATTGTTCTCAGTCTGCCCATCCCTGTGCATAGACATCTATATCTATGCACAGGGGATGTAGCAGAGAGGACATCGCGTTTTGGACTACGTCGGACAGAAGAGGATTTTTTTAATTAAAGATGGAGTCCCTAATGGCTTTTTTTTTATTTCAAATAAAAATTTTTCTCTGTGTTGTGTTTTTTTAACCCTTTATTGGAGATTCTTAGTGGCTGGGTCAAACGTGGCCTGACATTAAGAATCTCGGGCTTAATACCAGCTTGTATAACAAAGCTGGTATTAACCACTTTATTACCCAGCGTGCTACCGCCACCAGGGCCGCTGGAAGAGTGGGGTTCAGCGCCAGAGGATGGCGCTTCAATGAACGCGCCATCTTCTGGGCGGCTGCGGGCTGCAATTTGCAGCGGGGGGTGCCCAGAAAGCTTGGGCATCCCTGCGCTGCGGATTCCAGCCCCCAGCTGCTTAGCTGTACCTGGCTAGACATAGAAATTGCGCAGAGCCCCACGCATTTTTTTTTATTATTTCATGAATTTCAGAGTCAGAGTCTCAGAGTCAGAGTCAGAATCTCAGAGAGTCAGAGTCAGAATCTCAGAGTCTCAGAGTCAGAGTCAGAATCTCAGAATTTCATGAAATAATTTAAAAAAAATGCGTGGGGCTCCGCGCAATTTCTATGTCTAGCCAGGTACAGCTAAGCAGCTGGGGGCTGGAATCCGCAGCGCTGGGATGCCCAAGCTTTCTGGGCACCCCCCGCTGCAAATTGCAGCCCGCAGCCGCCCCAGAAGATGGCGCGTTCATTGAAGCGCCATCCTCTGGCGCTGAACCCCGCTCTTCCAGCGGCCCTGGTAGCGGTGGCACGCTGGGTAATAAAGAGGTTAGGGCCAGCTTTGTATTATCAGCTGGCCTTAAGCCCGAAATTTATGGCGGTCACGCCAATATTAGACATGACCGCCATGAATTTCTATTAAATTGTTTTAAAAAAAACACAACACAAAGAAAAAATTTTATTAGAAATAAAAAAAAAAAGCCATTAGGGACTCCATCTTTAATTAAAAAAATCCTCTTCCATCCGACGCAGTCCAAAACGCGATGTCCTCTCTGCTCATCCCTGTGCATAGATATAGATGTCTATGCACAGGGAATGAGCACACTGAGAACAATCTCAGCTCTGCTACATCATCTCTGTGCACAGACATTCATGTCTGTACACAGGGAATGAGCAGACTGAGAACAATCTCAGCACTGCTACATCAGGCAGCAGGCAGGCTCTAGGACCCTGGAGCTGGCAGCCAGCACACAGAGGAGACAGGACTCTTATCTGTGCGAGTTTCCCAGCTATTACTTACAAAGTAAACGAGTCCAATGCAAATAAATGACAAAACTAGGATTGCTTCAGGCTGAAGCTTCCGAGACAGATCTGCGATTTGTAAATCGCACACTACTCGCTATTACTCGCTTCCCCATTCATTAACATTGGACTCGCTAGACTCGCAACGAGTAGCGAGTCCTGTGCTCGGACTCGCTAGAGTCAAGCGATTCCGAGTAATTTAGGATTCGCCCATCACTACTCACAACCATTTCATCTTCGCTGCCAATGTATGAGGTTCTGACTTTTCTAATAAATAAACCTATAATTGATCAGACAAAAGTACTGTATAAACTCTTGTATAAGCCGACCCCCCTACTTTTGCCCCCAAAAGCTGGGAAACTTATTGACTCGCGTATAAGCCTAGGGAGGAAAATGAAGCAGACTCATCACGGTATACAGACCCTCTCATCATGATAAATGGACCCCCGTTACTGGTATATAATCCCCCATCACTGGTATATAGGACCTCCATCACTTGTATACAGTTCCCCCCCCATCAGAGGTTACAGCTCCCATCAGTGGTATATACAGGCCCCCCCTCAGTGGTATATACAGGCTCCCCCTCAGTGATATATACAGGCCCCCCATCAGAGGTTGCAGCCCCCATCAGTGGTATATACAGCCCCCCATCAGTGGTATATACAGCCCCCATCAGTGGTTTATACAGGCCCCCTCAGAAGTGGTATACAGGCCCCCTCAGAAGTGGTATACAGGCGTCCCCCCCCTCCGCAGTGGTATACAGGGCCCCCCTCATCAGTGGTGTACAGGGCCTTCCCCCCCATCAGTGGTATACAGGGTCCCCCCCATCAGTGGTATACAGGGCCCCCCCCATCAGTGGTAAACAGGGCCCCCCTTGCTGCCGCACACCTGTAAAGTAATACATCATTATACTTATCCCTGTCGCTGTCGCCGACACCACGCTTCTCCAGGTCTTCATGCTTCTTCCTGATTGTGACCGGCGGGTGCAGGCAATGACGTCATTGTCTGTGCACCGGAGGAGGAAGCATGAAGACCCGGAGAAGCGCGGTGTCAGAGTGGCGACAGGGATAAGTATAATGATGTATTACTTTACAGGTGTGCGGCAACAAGGGGGGGGCCCTGTATACCACTGGGGGTGCCTGTATACCGATGGGGTGGGGGGCGGGCGGCCGGCCGGCCTATGACTCGAGTATAAGCCGAGGGGACATTTTTCAGCACAATTTTTGTGCTGAAAAACTCGGCTTATACTCGAGTATATACGGTATATCTTTTTACCAAGTCAACAAACAAGAGAATGAGCATAAGCTCCACACATTTATATATATGTATAAAAAAATACATTGAACAAACATCGCTCTTAAAAAACCTCCAGCCACAGTGCCCTCAATTGACCCTCAATAATTATTCAATATTTAAAATTGTCAGAAAAAAATTCTTGGCCCCAGTTTACACATTGAAGTGTGCAGTTTTTCTAAACATCATCGCACCATCTACAACACACAGTACCATAGACATAAGGCATATTTATAACACCCTCCATGATTGTGTCATAAATTACACTAATTAAAACGACAAAAAAGCAAAATATAATCAAAAATTGCCTGTAAAATGTTTGACCTCCTCACTACTGTAATTCATATCAAATATGCAAATAGCAATATCACAGTTATAAACACAACAATCTTCTACTTACATCAGCGATTCAAAAAAGTAAATATGTAGCAGCTTCTTATAATTGCGTTTATAACCGGTACTTTTACAAACCGCAATGTGGGTTATGATATCTTCATGCAGAAGGTCAATTGTGAAGTATAAATCAATTCCTATTGGGCTAAGTAATTCACTGTCTACTTATACAGTGACTTGTCACCTTTAGAAAATCACAATTTTTCTTCCCAACCTTCAAATCTAGTGGATGCCCTCATCAGATTTATCACGGCAATGCAGCACACCAAGCAATCTGTCAGGCGTTTTGGCAATTATATGTCATAAGCGACAGTTTTTCAGACAGAATAAAAAAGATTATTAAACATCTTTATTCTGGTATGAGACGGATGACTCTTTATCAATGGTTTACCACTACTTTCACACCAAGTTAGGTATAGGTCATACATTGGATGCCATGAAGAAAAATGCATTGCAAAAAGGGATAATATACACAATGGTGCAGTGTTGGACACAAATGCAAGAGGGTCCCTATGCAAGAACAGTAAATGGGCCCTTATCATGTCTGAGACAGGACCTGATTGCTGATTTGAAGGTGCAAATTGTCACTTCAGTGAAGAAGTAGGTGAACTCTAGCACCACCTATTGAAGGTAGCAATCCTTAAGGTACCGTTACACGGTACGATATTGTGAACAACATTGCTGCAACGTCACGGGTTTGGAGTCGTTCAAACGACATCGTTAGTACGTCATTGCGTGTGACACCGAGATACGGCTACAACAAATCATTGGATCGTTAATTTAGGAACATGTTCTCAAATCAGACGATCTTTGTTCAGCCAACCTGCAGCTTCGTTCTGTGTGACACCGCGATAACGATGTCGTTCATGACTTCACCTTTTCACAATAGTGAATAAGTATCGTTCGCTGGGTTGTGCGAATGATAGCTGCTCGCCATATCGTTGGTGCGTCGTCCACGATGTCTACACATGTGACATCTCACCAGTGACATCTCAGCGCGTTCATGAGATTGTTGGTGAGATCGTTACAACATTGTAGCATGTAACGGTACCTTAAAACTCATAATTGACTCTTTAAAGGGAACCTGTCAGGTGGTTTATGCCCCCCAGCTATCACTATCTGCACCTGCAGCTTCATAGTCCTATTCTATTCATCCCTGTCTGAGCTCATAGTGTAATGTAAAAGGTGTAAAAAAGCATTTATACACTTACATTTCAGTCCCCACCTTGGAGGAGGGGGACTGTCTGGCAAAATAATAGGTAACTCACTATTAACTTGCATAGCTGTGTGATGTACCGATCATGTGACCATAGTGGGCGAAGCTATGCGAACAAACTCATATTATGTTATAGGGACTTAGCTCCACCTATCATAGTCACATGGTTATGACATCACATCAGGTTTCCCAATATGTTCTAACATAAGGCTGAAATGTTAACTATTATCCTGCCAGACAGTCTCCGTCCTTCAAGCTGGAGACTGACTGCCTCATTACATAAGGAAATGTAAGTGTATAAATTAGTGATGGGCGAATCCTAAATTACTCGGAATCGTTTGACTCTAGCGAGTCCGAGCACAGGACTCGCTACTCGTTGCGAGTCTAGCGAGTCCAATGTTAATGAATGGGGAAGCGGGTAATAGCGAGTAGTGTGAGATTTACAAATCGCAGATGTGTCTCGGAAGCTTCAGCCTGAAGCAATCCTAGTTTTGTCATTTATTTGCATTGGACTCGTTTACTTTGTAAGTAATCGCTGGGAAACTCGCACAGATAAGAGAAGAGTCCTGTCTGCTCTGTGCAGCTCCAGGGTCCTAGAGCCCGCCTGCTGCCTGATGTAGCAGTGCTGAGATTGTTCTCAGTCTGCTCATTCCCTGTGTACAGACATGAATGTCTGTGCACAGAGATGATGTAGCAGAGCTGAGATTGTTCTCAGTCTGCTCATTCCCTGTGCATATACATCTATATCTATGCACAGGGGATGTAGCAGAGAGGACATCGCGTTTTGGACTGCGTCGGACGGAAGAGGATTTTTTTAATTAAAGATGGAGTCCCTAATGGCTTTTTTTTTTATTTCTAATAAAAAAATTTCTCTGTGTTGTGTTTTTTTTAAAACAATTTAATAGAAATTCATGGCGGTCATGTCTAATATTGGCGTGACCGCCATAAATTTCGGGCTTAGGGCCAGCAGATAATACAAAGCTGGCCCTAACCTCTATTATCCAGCGTGCCACCGCCACCAGGGCCGCTGGAAGAGCGGGGTTCAGCGCCAGAGGATGGCGCTTCAATGAACGCGCCATCTTCTGGGGCGGCTGCGGGCTGCAATTTGCAGCAGGGGGTGCCCAGAAAGCTTGGGCATCCCTGCGCTGCGGATTCCAGCCCCCAGTTGCTTAGCTGTACCTGGCTAGACATGGAAATTGCGCGGAGCCCCACGCATTTTTTTGACTCCGACTCCGAGACGACTCCGACTCCGAGACGACTCCGACTCCGACTCGACTTCGAGACGACTCCGACTCCGAGACGACTCCGACTCCGACTCCGACTCGACTCCGACTCCGAGACGACTCCGACTCCGAGACGACTCCGACTCCGACTCCGAGACGACTCCGACTCGGAGACGACTCCGACTCGGAGACGACTCCGACTCCGAGACGACTCCGACTCCGACTCCACTCTGAGACGACTCCGACTCCGACTCGACTCCGAGACGACTCCGACTCCGAGACGACTCCGACTCCGACTCCAACTCGACTCCGACTCCGAGACGACTCCGACTCCGAGACGACTCCGACTCCGACTCCGAGACGACTCCGAGACGACTCCGACTCCGAATCGACTCCAAGACGATTCCGACTCCGAGACGACTCCGACTCCGACTCGACTCCGAGACGACTCCGACTCCGAGACGACTCCGACTCCGACTCGACTTCGAGACGACTCCGACTCCGAGACGACTCCGACTCCGAGACGACTCCGACTCCGATTCTGAGACGACTCCGACTCCGAGACGACTCCGACTCCGAGACGACTCCGACTCGACTCCGAGACGACTCCGACTCCGAGACGACTCCGACTCCGAGACGACTCCGACTCCGACTCGACTCCGAGACGACTCCGAGACGACTCCGACTCTGAGACGACTCCGACTCCGAGACGACTCCGACTCCGAGACGACTCCGACTCCGACTCGACTCCGAGACGACTCCGACTCCGAGACGACTCCGACTCCGAGACGACTCCGACTCCGAGGCGACTCCGAGACGACTCCGACTCCGACTCGACTCCGAGACGACTCCGACTCCGAGACGACTCCGACTCCGACTCCGACTCCGACTCAACTCCGACTCCGAGACGACTCCGACTCCGAGACGACTCCGACTTCGACTCTGAGACGACTCCGACTCCGAGACGACTCCGACTCGACTCCGAGATGACTCCGACTCCGAGACGACTCCGACTCGACTCCGAGACGACTCCGACTCCGAGACGACTCCGACTCCGACTCGACTCCGAGACGACTCCGATTCCGAGACGACTCCGACTCCGACTCCGAGATGACTCCGACTCCGAGACGACTCCGACTCCGACTCTGAGACGACTCCGACTCCGAGACGACTCCGACTCTGAGACGACTCCGACTCCGACTCGACTCCGAGACGACTCCGACTCCGAGACGACTCCGACTCCGAGACGACTCCGACTCCGACTCGACTCCGAGACGACTCCGACTCCGAGACGACTCCGACTCCGAGACGACTCCGACTCCGAGGCGACTCCGACTCTGAGGCGACTCCGACTCTGAGACTCCGACTCTGAGGAGACTCCAACTCCGAGACGACTCCGACTCCGAGGCGACTCCGACTCTGAGGCGACTCCGACTCTGAGACTCCGACTCTGAGACTCTGACTCTGAGACTCTGACTCTGAGACTCTGACTCTGAAATTCATTAAATAATAAAAAAAATGCGTGGGGCTCCGCGCAATTTCTATGTCTAGCCAGGTACAGCTAAGCAGCTGGGGGCTGGAATCCGCAGCGCAGGGATGCCCAAGCTTTCTGGGCACCCCCCGCTGCAAATTGCAGCCCGCAGCCGCCCCAGAAGATGGCGCGTTCATTGAAGCACCATCTTCTGGCGCTGAACCCCGCTCTTCCAGCGGCCCTGGTGGCGGTAGCACGCTGGGTAATAAAGGGGTTAATACCAGCTTTGTTATACAAGCTGGTATTAAGCCCGAGATTCTTAATGTCAGGCTACGTTTGACCCAGCCACTAAGAATCTCCAATAAAAAGTTAAAAAAACACAACACAGAGAAAAATTTTTATTTGAAATAAAAAAAAAAGCCATTAGGGACTCCGTCTTTAATTAAAAAAATCCTCTTCCGTCCGACGTAGTCCAAAACGCGATGTCCTCTCTGCTACATCCCCTGTGCATAAATATAGATGTCTATGCACAGGGAATGAGCAGACTGAGAACAATCTCAGCACTGCTACATCAGGCAGCAGGCGGGCTCTAGGACCCTGGAGCTGCACAGAGAAGACAGCTGGACTCGGCTCGCAAAGAAACAGCAGTTACTTTGCGAGTTTCCCTGCTATCACTGGCACAGTAGCCGAGTCTAATGCAAACAATGGCAATCCTAGTTTTGTCAGCGTTTCTGACAAAACTAGGATTGATATTGATTTGCATTGGACTCGTGCGAGTAATCACTGGGAAACTCGCAGAGTACCGAGTCCTGCGAGTCCCTTACTACTCGCCGAGTAACGAGTCCTAGCGAATAGATTCGCCCATCCCTAGTATAAATGCTTTTATTCACTTTTAACATTACACCATGAGCTCAGACAGGGATGATTAGAATAGTATTATAAAGCTACAGCCACAGACAATGATAGCTGGGGAAGCATAAACTAGCTGACAGGTTCCCTTTAACAAGACTTTTAATATGACTTAAGGCCCCACTCCATGGTACGATATCGGGAACGATATCACTCAAATATCACGGGTTTGGAGTCGTTCAAATGGCATCGTTAATACGTCGTTTCGTCTAATACCGACATACGACTACGATAGATCGTCGGATGATTGATCGCAGATTTGAGAACATGTTCTCAAATCAGACAATCCTCGATCAGCCAACCTGCTGCATCATTGTGAGACTGCGATACCGATGTCATTCACGACTTCGCCAATTCACAACAGTGAACAAGTATCGTTCGCTGGGTTGTGCGAATGAGTAGCTGCTCGCTACATCGTTGGTGTGTCGTCCACGATATCTATATGTGTGACATCTCACCAACGATCTCTTAATGATGTCCTAACGACAGCGCTCCCATGAGATTGTTGGTTATATCTTAACGACATTGAAGCGTGAAACGGTACCTTTAGGATTTGTGCCAGATCAGAGCCCCAAACTGCAGACCCTGCAGAGCCCCAAACTCAGTATTGAGTTTTACTTTGCAGCTCCATTCAAAGTGTTTACTTCTACTTTCTACAGAAGAAAATAATAATGGGGTGATCTGATATTGATGACATATCCTTAGGATGATAACATTGCCTAATAAAACTACCTATCTTATTCTTTATAAAGGAAAGTGTTCAAAGAATGTAAAGATGAAGAATACAATGACAGAAATAATTACTTGATCCCTTACTGAATTTGTAAGTTTACCCACTGACAAAGACATGAACAGTCTATAATTTTAAGGGTTGGTTACTTTTAACAATGAGAGATAGAATATCAAATATAAAATCCAGAAAATCACATTGTCTAAATTATATAAATGTACAGTATTTGCACTTTGAAGAGAGAAATAAGTATTTGATCCCCTAGCAACCATTAGGAGATCTTGCTCCTATAAACCAGTTAGACGCTCTTAATCAACTCATTACCTGCATTAGAGACAGCTCTCTTAAATTGCTGAAAAATTGGGAAACAAAAGCGCAATATGGTCTTATTCTTTTTAGGACATCTATAAAAAAAAGTCAAATGTCACTGAACACCTGTGATGGTTGTGAGACCCACAACCGGTATGTGCATGTAGTACAGCTGCACACTCCACGGTAACACTCAATTAATCACTCATACTCTAACCACTACAACATGGGCAAGACGAAAGAGCTTTCTAAGGATGTCAGGGAAAGATTCTAGACCTGAACAAGGCTGGAATTGGCTAAAAAAAAACATAAGTAAGATGCTAAGTGAGATGGAGACAACTGTTGGTGAAATAGTAAGAAAATGGAAAAAATACAATATGAGTGTCAATTGACATTGATCTGGAGCTCCATGCAAAATCTCACCTCGTGAGGTATCCAGGATCATGAGGAAGGTGAAAGCCTAAAACTACACAGGGGAAACTTGTTAATGATCTCAAGGCTGCTGGGACCACTGTCACCAAGAAAATAATTGGTAACACATTATGCCGTAATGGATTAAAATTTTGCCCACAAGGTCCCACTGCTCAAGAAGGCAAATATGCAGGCCCATCTGAAGTTTGCCAATGAACACCTTGGTAATTTTCAGAATGATTAGGGGAAGGTGCTGTGGTCAGATGAGACAAAAATTGAGCTCTTTGGCATTAACTCAACTTACAGTGCTTGGAGGAAAAGAAATGCTGCCTATGACCCAAAAAACACCTTTTCCACTGTCAAGCATGGTGGTAGAAACAGTATGCTTTGGGAGTGTTTGTCTGCTAAGGGAATGGATGGCGTCATGTATCGTAACATCCTAAGTGACAACCTCCTTCCCTCTGCCAGGACATTAAAATTGGGTCATGGCTGGGTCTTCCAGCATGACAATGACCCAAAACATACAGCCAAGGCAACAAAGGAGAGGCTCAAAAAAAGCACATTAAGGCCATGGAATGGCCTAGCCAGTCTCCAGACCTTAATACCATAGAAAATTTATAGAGGGAGCTGAAGCTCGGAGTTGCCAAGTGACAGCCTCAAAATCTTAATGATTTAGGGATGATCTGCAAAGAGGAGTGTGCCAAAATTCCTCCTGACGTGCGCAAACCTCATAATCAACTACAAGAAACATCTGACTGCTGAGATTGCCAACAAGGGTTTTGCTACCAAGTATTAAGTGTTGTTTGCCAGAGGGATCAAATGCTTATTTTCTTTTCAAAATGAAAATACATTTATATAATTTAGACAGTATGTTTTTCTGGATTTTATTTTTGATATTCTATCTCTCACTGTTAAAATTAACCCACCCTTAAAATTATACACTTCATGCTTTTGCCAAGGAGCAAACTTACAAAATCAGCAAGGGATCAAATAATTATTTCCTTCACTGTATATTTCTGCATGCACTTAACACTTCTGACACCTGCAGAGAAGATAGTGTTGCCAGAAAAATTGGGACTTGGGTAAATCCATGTGATGTCTGACATTTTTATTGTGATGAAAGTGTCAGCACAACCATCTATTCAGTGGCGTACCACCAATGGCAGCAGACTACGCAGTCGTTATGGGGCCTATGAGTCAGTAGGGCAAGTGCCAACACTGGGATCCGCATGCCTGAGGGTTCCCCCAGCCCCCATTGCAAAATCAATAATTCCATGTTCCACCTATGCCTTCTTTCTTATATCTCAGCTCAGAGGAGTGTGGTGGCATCACTACTGTATGTCCACTGTTCTGAGATGTGCAGAGTGCAGGACACCTGCACGGAGACTAGGGCAGTGGGGAACCAAGAAGAGGTAAGTACTTATTTATTTGATTAATCAGTGAGTACACAGTGCATTAAGGACTATGAGAAGTGCATTAAACGATATGAGGGTGCACTAAAATACATGGAGCAATATGGCAGTTCATTATAATAAATAGATGAATATGTGGGCTGCATTATAATAGATGGAGGACTGTGGGGTAAATTATATTATATGGAGGAATGTGGGGGTTGCATAATAATAATTAGAGGATTATGGGGATGCATTATAATAACTTGAGGACTATGGGGGCTACATTATAATACATGGAGTACTATGGTGGAGCATTATAATAAATTGAGGGCTATGGAGATGCATTATCATAATTGAAGGAATATAGGGACTATATAAGACTATAGGGCTGCATTATAATATATGGAGGAATATGTGGGTGCATTATAATAATTGAAGGGCAATGGGGTGCATTATAGTAATTAGAGGACTATGGGGGACACCTTAGACATGTAGGACTATGGGACTACATTATAATATTTGGAGAACTATGGAGGCTACCTTATAGATGGAGGATTATGGTGGTGCATTATAATAAATTGAAAACTATGGGGGTGCTCTTTAATAAATTGAGGACTATGGGGTGCATTATAATAATTAAAGGACTAAGGGGGCCACTTTCTACACAGAGGACTGTGGGGTTGCATTATAATATATGAAGGGATATGTGGGTACATTATAATAATTAGAGCACAGTGGGGGTGCATTATAATACATGGAGATTTATGGGAGCTGCATTATAATACATGGAGTACTATGGTGGCTCATAATAATAAATGGATGATTATGGAGTGCATAATAATAATTGGAGATCTATGGGGGGTCACCTTCTACATGGAGGGTATGAGGTCTGCATTATAATACATGGAGTTCTATGCGGTTGCACTATAATAACTAGAGATTTATGGGGTGCATGATAATAATCGGAGGACTATAAGGTGAAACTTATACATGGAGTACAATGAGGGTGCACTATAATATATGGAGGAATATGGGGGTTCATTATAATAATTAGAGGATCACAGGGGTGCATTATAATAATTGGAGGACTATGGGGGTTAACTTATACATGGGGGACTATGGAGGTGCATTATTATACATAGAGGACTATGGTGGAGCTTTATAATATATGGAGAAATATATGGGTAAATTAGAATATTTGGAGGACTTTGGGGGTACCTTATACATGGATGATTATGGGGATGCATTATAATACATGGAGGACTAAGGGGGCTGCATTTTAATACATGGAGGAATATGGAGGTGCATTAAAATAATTGGAGGACTATGGGGGCTACCTTATGCATGGAGTACTAAAGAAGTGCATTATAATTCATAGTGGACTATGGGGTCTGCAATATAATACATGGAGGACTATGGGCTTTCTATTATATTACATGGAAAACTATGGGGTGCATAATAATGCCTGGAGGACTATGAGGTGCATTATAATAAATGGATCACCATAGGGACGCATTATAATATATGGAGGACTATAGGCTGAATTATACTATATGGATGATTATGGGGGGTACATTGTAATATGTGGATGACTTTGTGGGACCTATTGTACAATATGGAATGCTATGTGGCTATGTGGGGCCTATTATACTACACTGCTCACAAAAATAAACGGAACACAAACAACACAATGTAACTCTAAGTGAATCACACTTCTATTAAATCAACCCGTTCAGTTATGAAGTAACACTGAATCAATTTTTCCTACTATTGTGCAAATGGAACAGAAAAAGGTAGAAACGATTTGATTGCAATTAGAAAGACATTCCCTCATTCCCTATAAAGGATTATTTCTACAGTTGGTAACAACATACTACAGACTGTAAGCTCACAAGCAGGGACCTCACTCCTCACGGCATCTGAATGTTTTTTTCTATTGTATTGTCTCATATTGTCTGTATTGTATTGTATTGTATTATAGTATGGTATTGTATCCCCTCTGAACTGTAAAGTGCTGCGGAATATGTTGTCGCTATATAAAAAAAAATTATTATTATTATTACCATTTCTCTGTTCTCATCATTTTTGTCTGTTTTTTGGTCACTTTTGCATTTTGCCATTGCTCTCAGCCCTGGAGGTAGCATGAAGCAGTGTCTACAGCCCATAAATTTCAGCTGTGGCAAAAGGTAAGCTGTGTCTGTCAACACAGTGTCCAGAGCATGGAGCAGATACCAGGAGGCAGGCCAGTATGCCAGGAGACTGGGAGACCATAGTAGGGCAACAACCCAGCAGCAGGACCAATACCTCCTCCTTTTTTCAGGAGGAACAGGAGGAGCAGTTCCAAGAAGGAACCCAGGGCCTGCTGCACCTTCATATTGTTTGAAAATGGGTCTAAGGAGCTCATCCCAGTACCTTACGGTAGTCAGGGTTTTCTGGCTAGCACATGGAGGGTTGTGTTGATTTTTAAAGAAATGCGTTCCCATACCATTACTGACTCACTGCCAAACTGGTCATGCTGGAGGATGTTGCAGGCAGCATAACGTTTGCCCCGCCATCTCCATACTCTGTCAGGTCTGTTGCCTGTGCTCAGTATGAACCTGCTCTCATCCGTGAAAAACACATGGTACCAATGTTGAATCTGTCAATCCTGGTGTTCTCTGGCAATTGCCCTGCATGGTATTGGACTATAAGCACAACACCCACTTGTGGAAGTTGGGCCCTAATACCACCTTCATGATGTTTGTG
Source organism: Allobates femoralis (assembly GCA_033576535.1). NCBI lineage: Eukaryota > Metazoa > Chordata > Amphibia > Anura > Aromobatidae > Allobates > Allobates femoralis. Next base: position 187,217,582 of record JARQOC010000005.1, read on the forward strand.
TTTGACAGTTTGAGTAGACACATGGATGTTAGTGGCCTGTTGGAGGTCATTTTGCTGGGCTCTGGCACTGCTCCTTCAACTCCAGTCTTGCTGCTGGGTTGTTGCCCTCCTATGGTCCCCTCCATGTTCACTGGTGTACTGGCTGTCTTTCCCATGCTTTGAATACTGTACTGAAAGACACAGCTAACCTTCTTTCCACAGGTCACATTGATATGCCATCCAGGATGAGATGTACTACCTGAGCAACATCTGTGGGTTGTAATCACCGGCATTATGGTAGCTCAAAGGGTCAGACCGGTGACAAACTGCAAAAGTGACCAAAACAACAGCCAAAAAGGATGAGAAGAGAGAAATGGTGGTCATCACTACTCCTTTATAGTGGTTATCTTGTTAATTGGCTATGATTTCTACATGTTGACTGTCCTATTTGCATAACAGCAGGAGAAATTGATTTACAATCAGCTTTGCTTCATAACTGGACAGGTTCATTTTGCAGAAGTGTAACTGAATTGGATTTACATTGTGTTATTTAACCCCAGGTGCTTCACAAATTGATCCGTAAAAATGGACTAACTTTTTACGGACTAATTTGTGAAGCACCTGGAGGTTCAAAGTGCTCACTATGCATCTAGATATGTTCCTTGGGGGTCTAGTTTCGAAAATGGGGTCACTAGTGGGGCAGCTCCAATGTTTAGGCACACAGGAGCTCTCCATATGCGACATGGTGTCCACTAACAATTTGAATGGAAAATTAGCTCCAATAGTTAATGGACACCAAGTCGCGTATGGAGAGGCCCTGTGTGCCTAAACATTGTAGCTCCCTCATAAGTGACCCCATTTTGGAAACTAGATGCCTCAAGGATTAAATCTAGGGGTATAGTGAGCATTTGGAACCTACAGCTACTTCACAGAATTTGATAACGTCATATTGAACATTTTCTTTTTTTCACACAATTTCTCACTTTTAGAGCATGTGCACAAAATCCGGAGATACCGTGTCCTGGTCATCTGCTCACCTGCATTTTTTTAGTATTTCTCTATTAAATTTAAAAAAAAAACACGACGTGGGGCTTCACCATATTTTTGGTCCAGTCAGGTACAGCAGGCAGCTATGGGCTGCCACCAACCCCGTACTGCCTAGTTTTACCTGGCTGGAAACAAAAAATATAGGGAAGCCCTTTTTTTTAAATTATTTCATTAAATAGTTAAAAAAAAACGGCGTGGGCCAGCCAGGTACAACAGGGCAGCTGGAGGCTGGAATCCTCGGCGTAGGGAGGCCCAAGCTTTCTGCCACCCCCCTCTCCCCCCCGCAGTCCGCAGCCGCCCCAGAAAATGGCGCATTCATAGAAGCAACACTTTCTGGCGCTGTATTGAGCTCTTCCAGCCGCCGTGTAGCGGTGGCAGACTGGGTAATAAGGGGTTAATGCCAGCTTTTTCACAGCTGGCACTAAGCCCGAGATTCTAAATGTCTGGCCAATATTAGACCGGGCCATTAGGAATCCCTAGTAAATTGCAAAGTAGACACAAGACAGAGAAAAATATTTTTATTAGAAGAAAACACCGACAATATTTAGACCCCTTCTTTATTATTCTTTGGCATCCGACACAGTCCAGTGGGAAAGTCCGACATAGTCCAGTAGTCCAGTCCCAAGTAGTCCAGTGGGAGGTCCCTTGATGATTACCAGTCTTTTGCAGCATATGGGGCGTCCCCCATATGCTATAAAAGCTGGCATTCTTCCTGGAGAATGACAGGTCACGACCTCAGTAGGGTGATGGCAGGTCACGATCCTTGGTTCACAAAGCGTCAATTGTGATCCCATCATGGGATCACAATTGACCCTTTGTGAACCAAGGATCCCGACCTGACATGACCTCACTGAGATCATGAGCTGTCAGTTTATGCAGAGACTGCTCTGTCTGCTAACAGACTGACAGTTCATGACCTCAGTGAGGTCATGGCAGGTCAGGATCCTTGGTTCACACAGGGGTCAATTGTGATCCCATGATGGGATCACAATTGACCAACCTGCAAAGCTGATCTGGCAACAGCAATCAGAGAACGTTGGAGCCATATTGATGATGAGTACTGTTTGTCACTCATTAAGTCCATGCCTCAGAGACTGCAAGCTGTTATTGAAGCCAGAGATGGTGCAACAAAATACTAGTGATGTATTGGAGTGTTCTTTTGTGTGTTTGTTTTTCATGATTTCATAATTTTTTCCTCAGAACTGAGTGATTCCCTAATTTTTTCCCTCTGTTTGGTCTGAAAAAAATTTCTTTTACTGACCACCACATTTTTAATCTTGATTTCTTTTAGTGTTTCTTAAAGCCATAAAGTTGCCATTGAAAATGACTTTAGTTTTGTGCCATGTCTGTGATCTGCTTTTTTTCTACAACATTGAACAACTGAATGAGCATCCTCTGAGCCAGGGGATTCCTTAATTTTTGCCAAGGGTTGTAGTACGGTTTATTTCCTGGGCCTTTCATTATTCTTGTATGTCCATTGGTAATTTATTTAAAAGTACTAGTGAACATATAATTTAAAAAAGGAATACACCTACAGTAATTGCAGCATTTTTTGCCAAGTGGATTTGATATATAATAATTTAAGTAATAGTAGGTTGATTAATAGAAGATCTTCCTGATCTGTAAGGAAAAGTAAAAAATAAATCTATAGCAATTTTAAAAGTGTGTAGTTCACAGATCAGAACTAATCCTTGATCCAAGAGAACAAATATTTTTAATAAAAGTCAATCCATATTGAAGTGTATTGATGCAGAATTATACTATTATTGGACCACTAACGTACAGAACCATGAGATGAGTAACAAAGACATACTGTAATATAATTTATGGAAAAAAAGAAATGTTTTCTGAATAACTGTCATAAATGAAGCATTTTCCAAAATGTATTCTTAAAGATAATCTGTCAGCAGGGATTTGCTACTTAATCTGAGAACAACATGAGGTAGTGGTTAGAGCACAGAATTCAGCAATATGTCACAACTAGATGGAGACCTGATACCATCGTATCAGGAGTGTGATGATGTAACAATGGGGGCAGGCTCTGTGTTGCTGGTGGCCATATCTTCCCCTGTGTACTCCCTCTTTCCCCCTGTGCACTATCTGCCTGCCCACTATGTCTCTCCCCTCATGTGCTCTCTCCTTTGAGTTGTCTCCCTATATACACTCTCCCCTCTGTCCATGCTAACTCTCCCCCCCTGTGCTGTCTTCTCCCCTCACGTGTTCTCAAAATTGATCTGGCTTACTCCTGTGTGCTCTCCTCTTTGTGTGTAATGTATGTAAATAAATATATGTTTACTTAAAAACCTGTTACTGTGTTTAGTTTTATTAGGAAAGTGTTTAATGACCTGGTAAAAAATGTGTAAGGATTTGCTGTATTTTCTATTGCCAGCGCAGGTAAGCCAAGCAGCTACAGGCTGCCAACCCCCGCTACCTGGTGTTTCCTTTGTTGGCAATGAAAAATACAGGGGAGCCTATTTTTTATTGCCAGCAAAGGTAACCCAGTCAGCTGTGGGCTGGAATTTTTAGCGTAAGGCTCAAGCAGTCTGGGCCCCCACACTGAAAACTGCAGCCAGCAGCTGCCCCAGAATTGGTGCCTCCATGAGAGAAGGAGAGTCGGACAGAAAATTATATTTTTAATAAAGATGGAGTCTCTAAGTGTTTTTTCTAATAAAACTTTTTTTCTCTGTGTTGTGTTTTTTTTTAACACTTTAATAGAAATTCATGGTGGTCATGTCTAATATTGGTGTGACCCCATGAATTTCGGGCTTAGGGCCAGCTGATAATACAAAGCTGGCCCTAACCCCTTTATTACCCAGTGAGCCAATGCACCAGGACCTGGATGAGTTGGGTACAGTGCCAGAGAATTGCGCTTCTATGAACACGCCATTTTCTGAGGTGGCTGCGGACTGCAATTTGCAGTGGGGGAGGCCCAGAAAATTCCAGCCCCCAGCTGCCTAGTTGTACCTGGCTGGACACAGAAATAGCGCGAAGCCCCACGTATTTTTTTTTTATTATTATTTAATGAAATTCATGAAATAATAAAAAAAGGGCTTCCCTATATTGTTGGGTCTGGCCAGGTACAAATAGGCAGCTGGGGGTTGGGGGCCGCTTGTTCCTGCCTGCTGTACCTGGCTGGTCTACAAAAATATGGCAAAGCCCACGTCAAATATATTTTGGAAAAAAATCATTAAAAAATAAACAAAAAACTATATTACAGACTGCATTTTTATTTACACCTCAAGTGGAGGGGTTAATAAACATGCAGTCCCTAAATGTGTTTTTTTTAAAAAACATTTTTACAAATTTTTCCTAAAAATTTCGACGTGGTCTTCGTCGTATTTTTGTATGCCAGCCAGCACAATGCATAGCTTCCTCGCTAACAAGGGCAGCACCTAAATAAGTGCTCGATATTCCCCAATAGCTCAGTTAGGGCATGCATGGGGCATGAGAAGTTAGTTAGCAAAACTAAATTGCTTTCTAACCCATTCCCCCTGAGATTGTCAGGTTTGTTTCCGGTTAAATTGTGAGTGGACCTCCTCTAAAGCATATTAGTGGGTGAGATCAATTCCTTTTATTCTGCATGTTTGTCACTTTTTGTGTTTAATTTGCACATTGACACTGTAGTGCTTTGTCTGTACTTACTTTTACCTGAGTATTTATTAAAAGTTATATTTTATCTCTTCTTGCTATAATTGTACATAATCCTGAGAAATTATTGGATCTAGATATTTCTCTATGGTATAAATTTTCCCCATCCTGGACTCTTCCTGTTATATATGTTCCCCATCCTGAGCCCATCTTGGCATATATGTAGCCCATTCTGGTTTATATTTTCTCCATTCTTGGCCCATTCTGGCAAAATGGTCTCCCGTCCTGTTATATATGTCCCCCATCCTGGGTCCATCCTGGTATATATGTCCCCCATAATGACCCCATCCTGAAATATATGTGTCCCTTCCTGGTATATATGTTTCCCATCCTGGGTCCATATTGGTATATATGTAGCTTATTCTTGCATATATTTTCCCCATGCCAGTCCCATCCTGGTATATTTGTGTCTCCTCCTGTTAGATATGTTCATCATCCTGGGCCCATCCAGGTATATATGCCTTCCATCTAATATATGTTCATCATCCTGGGCCCATTCTGGTCTATATGTCCCCATCCAGTTGTTTAAGTCTCCTGTTCTGCCGTTGTTTTTTAACACAAAAAAAAATAACGATTCTCCTCACGCCCCTGGCATGTGGCATTCTCTTCTAAAGCTGGCTACTGACTTGACTTAGGCAAACAAGCGATGGGCACCACATCATATTAATTTCATGTGCCCCCAGTCACACATGCGCTGATATCAGCTGTTTGACTGGCAGCTCATATTTCTGTGATGAGACTCAGCATGTCTCTGCACAGCAACACACTTCAGCTGAATGGTCATGCAATAATGCAGAGCTAGCTGAAATATGTGCTGGGGTTAGCGGGCCCGTCTACCTCATGGACCCAGTAGTGGTGGCAATTGTGATCATTATTTACCCTGAAAGCCAATGTGCTATTTGGTTTTTATTTGCCAATTATATTGTGCATAACTAATAGGAGATTCATCATTTGCATACAGTACCAATCATTTAGAATATAACGAAAGTAGAACTTTAGTTTTATTTTATATCATCACAGGATTCAGAATCATTTTTTTGTCTCTTTTTATAACTTGTAAAAAGACATTTTATTTTTATTTTTCAATGGATAAGCTGATTCTATGAAACATTAAGAACACTTTATCCCAGCATCCAAAGGAAAAATGCAGGAACAAAAGCAAAAGCCATTTCCTTATACCCAGATATTACCGGTAGATTTTTTACCATAAAATAAGAATTAACAAGAACCTCATCTAACACACTACTTTTCCACATGTAAAAACATTACTCAGGCTTCTCCGGCATCCACTTTTAAAATCAGATTAAGCAAATCCATTATTCAGTGGATAAAATGATCATGATTATTTTCTCGTTAATCCTGAAGAAGTTAGATTAAAGTACTAATCCTGCGCATACTTAAATTCTGGAGAAAGATTTTGGGCACCCTCTTTACAGCCATCTGCTTAAGTGGATGATTTAAGATCAGATATTTCTCCTCAATGAAAAAATGTCAATGACAATCCTTAGCCTAAATAGTGAGCTGAATTTTAATTGTATGGAATTTCTCGAAAAGCTAATGAGAGATTTGGTCATTACAAAAAAAAAAAAAAAATCCTAATGACTGTAGAGAAAGAGACAAGATACAAAGCATTGATGGAGGACATTACAGACTCTAGACTAGAAAATCTCAAGATGAACATAGGGTTTGCAAAAATAGCATCATCTCTGAAAACTATGTTGTACTGCAAATATATCTAATTATCTTAAAAATACTTTCAACCCACGTAACAGATGGCCATTAGGTTGAAAGCAAACTAAATAATGATTCATCGAGAGGTCAGAATCTTGTTCTGTCATGATTGCCTGTATGTGGAGCCTATTTAAAAGTTTTAGTTAGCTTCTAACTTTTTTCTTTAGTACTATATATAGTAATTAAACTACATGAACAGACAGACGCTACACTATTTGTATTTACTCTATGTCCAATAAGAATTAATTTAAATAAACTATAGTTCACCAGTGATAGGTCATTAAGGTTTCCTCTACATGTTTCCTATTTGCTATCATTGTAAACTAATTTTATCTTAAAGAAGGGAAAAAAAGAGAAAAAAACAAGGGCGCATAGGTCTGAGTGTAGAGTGCACGTTAACATTGTGATATAAAAGAGGTTTATGCACTCATCCTATTGATGTCTTGCTACGTCGCACTATTGATCCAAAGTTATGGATCACCTTTTCTTGTTCTCAGGTATACGGCTCAAGTCGAGGGACTATGCTAGCCTCATGCGGGGCAGTCATCAAGGAACGCAACTTAGCCGGGGTTTTCCTTTATATGGTGCTTCCGGAGATTCAAGATATTGATAGATCTTCTGAGAGTGTAGATATTATCCAAACACAAATTTATTAATGCATGAACATAGAAACAATGCATTTCAGACGAAAATGGCCTTCATCGGGTTTAATCTGCAATATGTAATGTTTTCGAATGGTTGTCTTTATAGACTAGATACCACTTGTTATTGGGGCGTGTTTCAGACTGAATATTCAGCCACACCCAAATTAGACCAGATTTGTTTGGTTTCTTTGTATTTATTTGGTTTCTTGTTCAGGACATATTACAAACAATTGTTATATTTATATTAAAAAAAACTAGAAAAAATTATATTTCTCTAAAAAGTTGATGTTTATACCGTGTTAGCCAGTAGATAGAAAAATATTGGAATCTGAGAGTCCTCATTGGTTCATACCTTTTAATAGCTAACTGAAAAGATGGTAAACATAGCAAGCCTTCGGGACTCTATGGCCCCTTCGTCAGGCTGAAAAGTTACTGATTTAAGATTAATGTAGACAATTAGGGTATGTGCACATCAGTCGTTTCTGCATCTTTGCAGAACGACCGGGAAGCGGTGGAGAATGGCAGAACTGAGTTTTCTGAACTCGCCAGTGTCCCTGGTTTTGTTAGCGTTTTTGCTAACGATTTGTGATCGGGTTACTAGCGTTTGTACAGCGTGTTCTTGGCGATTTCCCTGGCGTTTTGCTTAGCGATTTCCAGACTGGTCTTTGGTGCACTTGTTCAGCTGGACCCGCTGGAAAAACGCTGAAAAGAAGTCGCTTGCTCTATCTTTGACATCCGGTGGAAAACCGGTGAATAAACTGAAAACGACCAGACAAAAACCCTTCTAATGTAGACAGCGTTTTCTAAACTCCATTGACTAGCATGTTAATCCAACCGGTGGCTAGGATTAACATAAATTAACATAAAACTCAGCGGAAACCGCCAACGGAAAACGTTCAAAAACAGCCCACAAAACGACTGATGTGCACATACCCTTATATCTCTAGAAGTTCATATGTGAAATTATACATTTTATACATTTAATATAATCATAGATTATACATTATATATTTAATATAAGGATTAAGACACAATATAAAAAAAAAATTCACATAGGAACTTGTAGAGATATAATTGGCTGTATTAATCTTATATTGTTAACTTGTTAGAGAAAAATAATTTTTTTAAAATGATAGTTTTTTTTATATAAATATAACAATTGTTTGTAATATGTCCTGAATGATGAGTGATGAGGCAATCTTTTTTGTGAATGGTGAAGTTAACAAACAAAACCACCGCTAATGGTCTGAGACTAACCCACAATGGATATATCCCTCCAAGACAGTTGGAACACAAAAATTGATGGTATGGTGTGGTATATGGGGTGCAGAGATAGTGGGGCCATTCTTCATGAATGGAAGCTTCAATGCCATTGGATATCTGAATCATGCAACAATTTCAGATATCCAGTGGCATTGAGGTTTCCATTGATGAAGAATGGCCCCACTATCTTTGTACCCCATACCATCAATTTTTGTTTTCCAAAAGTCTTGGAGGGATCAATCCACTGTGGGATAGTGACAGACCAATAGCGGTGGTTTTGTTTGCTAACTTCACCATTCACAAAAAAGTTTGCCTCCTAGAAATAAATTGCAATTAGGCATCTTTTGCTTTTCACATTTTCCTTTGTGTGTATTGGAAAAACACAAAAAAAAAGAAAAAAAGGCAAAAAAAAAATGCATATTGGACATAATTTCACAACTAACTTCAATATTGGGCTATATACAGATGTTGGCACCCTCAACTTAGTATTTGGTTGCACAACCTTTGGAATAAATAACTGCATTCAATCGCTTCCTACAACCATCAGCAAGTGTCTTACATCTCTCAACTGGAATTTTGAACCATACTACTTTTGCATACTGCTCCAGGTCTCTCCAGGCCGCCTTCTCCCAACAGCAATTTTATGTTCTCTCCACACGTGTTCAATGGGATTTAGATTGTGTCTCATTGCTGGTCATTTTAGAACTCTCCAACGCTTTGTTTCCATCAATGTCTGGGTGCTGAAGAATGTTTGGGGTCATAGTCCTGCTGGAAGACCAATGATCTAGGATGCAAACATAGCTTTCTGTCAGTGGGCACCAGTGCAACCCAAAATCCTTTCGTAATCTTCAGATTTAATTATGTCTTTCACACAGTCAAGGCACCCAGTGCTAAAGGCGGCAAAAAACAATCAAAACATCTTTGAACTTCCACCATATTTGACTCTACGTTCTGTGTTATTTTCTTTGAAGGCCTCATTCCATTTTCAGTAAACAGTAGAATTATGTGTTTTACCAATTAGCTCTATCTTGGTCTCATCTGTTGGCAAGACACTTTCCCAGAAGGATTTTGGCTTATGCACATACATCTTGTCAAACATTTTTAATTCTCTGTGTCACCAGTAGGGTTCTCCTGAGTCTCTTGATTATGTTGTGTACCGTGGATAAAGCAATATCAAGATCTCTGGAGATGGACTTGTAACTTTGAGATTGTTGATATTTTTCAATAATTTTGGTTCCCAAGCCTTCAGAAAGTTGTCTTCTCCTCTTTATGTTCTCCATGCTCAAGATGGCACACACAGCTGTACAATGCAAACATTAATTCAACTTCTCCCTTTCTTATATGGTTTTAAGTGTGATTTTCATCTTACTTTCAACAGGTGAGTTTGAATGAGCATCACATGACTGAAACAAAGTTGTTTACTCACAATTTTGGAAAGGTGTCACCAATTTTGTCCAAGGAAGTAAAATATTTCCAGCAAACGTTGAAGGAGCAGTAGTAGACTTTTTTGTAAAAAACTCTTCAGTGTGTAATAAATCCAAAACAATGTGTTTTGGCAGATGTCTTTTTCAAGTTGTTTAAACATTAACCTAAAAAAGGCATCTGTCGAAATGCGTCGTTTTAGAGAAGGTGAGGGGTTAATTTTTGTTTATATGTATAACTTTCTTGGATTCATTAAACTCTGAAGAGTTTTTACTGCTCCTTCAAGCTTCCTGGAAGCATTTTTCTTGCTTGGACATTTCTGTGCTTAGATTAGACTGGATGCTGAAGCATCCTAAACGACGATCAAATTGGTGAGCTGAAATTATCTTTTCTTTATTTACCAATTTTGTCCTGCTGAATTTATACGTTTTGTGTGAAGTTTAAAAATGTGTAATTGTAATATTTTTCTGTAAGAAATAGTTCATTTTCTGGAATAATAGTCAAGGGTGACAACAATTTCGACCATGACTTTATATATAAACATAGCTGTACTACCCGGTTACGCCCGGGTTAATAAATAACTGATGTTAGCTATAGCAAAATAGAATTTGAATATGTCATATTAATGACCTGTAGGAAAATAGAAGCTGAGCTGTGATTGGTTGCTATAGGCAGCCCAATAAATCTCCAGCCAACAGTAAACCCTCCCCCCGGCCGAGCAGTATATATTACCTCACACATACACATAATAGACAGCTCATGTGACTGACATCTGCCTTAATTCCCTATATGGCACATGTGTTGCACAATGGCTGTTTTTAATCAGATGTTTATTTTTGGAAATGAAAGATCGCACACGTATGAGGCGAGTTGTGCACATCTGTGTCTTTCTGTGTGGTGTGTGTCCCTGGGGTGTATTTGTGTGTCCCTGTGGGGTGAGTGCATGTGTCCCTATAGGGTGTGTATGTGTGTGTGTCTCTGTGTTGTGTGTGTCCCTGGGGTGTATGTGTGTGTTCCTGTGGGGTGAGTGCATGTGTCCCTATATGGTGTGTATGTGTGTGTGTTCCTGTGGGGAGGGGGAGTCTGTGTGGTGTGTGTCTGTCTGTGTTGTATGTGTCTCTTTGTGGTGTGTGTGTGTGTCCCTGTGGGGTGAGTGCATGTGTCCCTATAGGGTGTGTATGTGTGTGTGTCACTGTGGAGGGGTGTCTGTGTAGTGTGTGTCTGCCTGTGTTTTGTGTCTTTGTGGTGTGTGTCCCTGTGGGTGAGTGCATGTGTCGCTATGGGGTGTGTGTGTGTCCCCATGGGGGGTGTGTGTGTGCCTCCATGTTGTGTGTGTCTCTTTGTGGTGTGTGTGTTCGGGTGCGTGGTGAGTATCCAATGTTGGAGCTGCATCTTAGCAACTATACACTTGCTGTTAGTCTTTGTGTGCATGTGGTGTGTATACATGTCCCTGTGCGTGGTGAATATTCCACGTCAAGGCCCCACCTTAGTGACTATATGCTGGTATATGCTGTTAGTCTTTGGTACTCTCATTCACAACTGTCAACTGGTAACTGTCACTTTTTCCCCATTATGTAGATAGGGCCAAAATTGTTTGGTGAAGTGGAACGCGCAAGGTTAAAATTTCGCTTCAGAACATAGCCTATGACGCTCCCGGGGTCCAGACGTGTGACTCTGCAAAATTTTGTGGCTGTAGCTGGCAGCTGTCGATTTTCCTCCCACACTTTTCCTTTTCCTATTTCCCCATTATGTAGATAGGGCCAAAATTGTTTGGTGAACTGGAACACGCAGGGTTAAAATTTCGCCTCACAACATAGCCTATGACACTCTCGGGGTCCAGACGTGTGACTGTACAAAATTTTGTTGCTGTAGTTGCGACGGTGTAGATGCCAATCCCGGATATACATACATACATACGTACATACATACACACATACACACATTCAGCTTTATATATTAGAGATATAGAGACTGGACAGAAGATTTGGGTTTTGAGAAGTACAATGATGATCACAACTTTTCATTCACCCTGCCATGGGAAACTTAATTCATTAAATACTAAGCTAGCTCATGAAGCGGTATGCTCTGGCCCCTCTCTGCCCCACCTACATTGAGAGCATTTGACACAAGGTGAGATTTTAGTAATAGAGTTTAGGTTTGTCTTGATTGGGGTACTTGGTGAAAATCCACAGGCCCTGTAGGTTTATTTGTAGCTGGCTATCTAAGCAAGAGAGGGGTGTCCTCCACCAGACACCACATTCTCTCACAGAAGTCCTCCTCCTGCTACCTCTTAAAGTCGTTGGCGGTTTACACTCTACTTACACCAACAGCGAACCATCCATTGCTGCATACCAACCTCATCATGAAGGTGTTGTCCTCCCCAACAAATATTGTGTGGAGTCTATTGGGAAGACAGTCATGCAACAAGGTGGACCAGTTTACGTAGCATTGATGCCAAGTACCTTGTTCAGCTCGGAAGCCAAACCCCCGTGCTGTAAAAATGCTACCACCTTTCCTCAAGTACATTGGTTATGGAAGTGATTGGCCTTATGTCCATGCAACCACTTTTGAGTGATGTTTTCCACAACTCCCATCTCCTCAACAAAGGACACATGATGGGGTGGTTCATGCCATATCGGATTGTTGCTTGGAAGGGGTAGGGGACCCCTCATGGCATTCTCCCAGTTGAAGGCATCTGGAAGGGTTGCTACACATGGCTGGGAAACAGGGCATTCTGCCTCTTCTACTTCCTTCTCTTCCTCATTGTCTTCATTGTGCTCCTGGTCCTGATGGATTTGCCGATCCAGTAGCTGTGGCACCAGCTGTTTGTATAATACATCCAGGCATGCTGCAAGCCACCCTGGATTCTGACATGTGGTTCTCCCAGAGGGTATGGGAATGGGTCACCTACTGACTGTGATTTCAAGTCAATCTCTGGCATGCAAGACCAGCACTGGATCTGCACATCACTGCAGGTGAGGTCTAATGTGGGTAGTGCGGTGGAGCTCCAGGTAACATACTGTATGTGTCCATCTCATCTTCAGGCAGCTCTTGGTTTGATGCTGTTGAAGCATCCTCTGCCCCTGGGGTAATGAGGAATATGACCTCCTCCAGAGCAGGCATATCTTGCGGGGGATCTATAGCCAAACATCTGCATACTGCAGGCACCTTTTAGCAAAACAAAACAGCAACTGTAGCAAAGTATAGCTGTGATGCACTGCCCGTCGCTGCTAAGATGATGCTGAGCTCCATGGTGACGTAACTTTGCTTTGCCTAGGGGCCTGCTATCCCAGTGCCGGTAGTCATACACAAACAATCACAAGATATTACTGTTTGCACAATCTTGTTGCCTGGCTCCTCATTAACCTCTCCATGGCGTGGCCTGCAGAAGTAACGTCACTTTAAAATCCAATTCCCCATGCCTCAAGGTAACACCTGGGTTGCAATTGGGTGGAGTGATTATTGAAGCCTGACTTATTTGGAGGAGAAATAATGAAGAAAACAAATACATTTATTGAGGTTACCATTCATCAATTCATCTGGAATGCTGAAAAAGGCTAGTATGCAGTAATGCAAGGACAAGTTCAATATGAATTATACATACAAAACACTTTCCACATGACAAAAATATGTATTGTAAATGTATGGAATTAAATAAACTAATGATTGCACATTTTCAAAAAGCCTTATCCATGAGTGTGAAGAGACCTATAAAACCATGTATGTAAAGCATATAATGGCCATGTACTATTTTTATATGAATTGCTATTAAATAACTGTAGAAGAGATGACCTTGCACACTGCTGACCCTCTGCAAATAAAGGTTTGCTCTCCAAAAATAAATAATTGCAATTACAAATCTTTTACTTTTCATGTTTTCCTTTGTGTGCATTGGAACAACACAAAATAGAAAGAAAAAAAAGACAAAAAAATGCAAATTGGACTTAATTTCACAAATAACATCAGAGCTGCTACCACATCTGACACAGTTTGCAAAATTCACACCCTGCTAGTGTCAAAACACCTGCAAACTCCAAAAAGCTAAAAAAAAATTTAAAGCTCCAAAAAATTCTACAGCTTCATACAAGACCCAATAGCGACAGGTACACTCCTAAACTTAAGGTTAGGTGTTGTTCCGGGCCAATTGGTCTTTCAGTCGTCATTTTAGTCCTAAACACACAGGGAAAGCTTTAGGACCATTTTAAATTTCAAACTTTTTTCTCAAACAAAGCCACATTTGGAGCGTTCCCTCATCTATAATCTTGGGTGTGCCATCCCCTTAATGATGTTTGAGCAGCAACAGCCAGATGGCTATCTAATAGGGTGCCTTCACACTGGCGTTCCCCTCCGCAGCCTTCTGCGGAGGGGAATCACCATGTGTGCGCAGCCACCACAAGCCCCTATGTTTATAATGAGAGCGCACGGTGCTGCGCTTGACTGCGCATGACCATGCGCACCCACTTACTGCCATATGTGATTTGTGCGCAGGCGGATGCCTGCGTACAAATCACACAGTCTCGTCCGCACCAGGAATGCAACATGTCGCGTTCCTGGTGCGGACGAGACTGTGTGATTTGTGCGCAGGCATACGCCTGCGCACAGATCACATATGGCAGTAAATGGGTGCGCACGGTCATGCGCAGTCAAGCGCAGCACCGTGCGCTCCCATTATAAACATAGGGGCTTGCGGTGGCTGCGCTCACATTGCGGATCCCTTCCACTGAATGCTGCGGAGAGGTCCGCAACTGTGAACCCAGTCTAGAAATTGCTTTGAAGCAGAGCTTTTTGCTGACTTTAACAACCTGGAACTGTTTGTCAGGGATGACTTCCCCAAAAACAAGAAGATTGGAGAACCATGGTTATAAGACCCTTCCCAGCCTAAAAGTACCAGCCTGCAACCACCCCAGGAGTGGCACATCACATAAGATGGGCCAAATGTGGCGCTTCACTTTTGGTCTTCTCGGTTGCTTTGGTGCAATGGCAATCAGGGTAATGGAATTTTGGTTTGATGTCACCTGTATAGTGTCAGCTGGCAACAAACATTAGTGCTAGTAATGGAGAGGCATCTATCAGACTTATCGGACACCAGTATTGCAAACCTAGCAAGTCAAAAGAGCAAAAAGACACAGACACAAATATTTTATTTTAAAAACACTCCTGGCTCTTGCCCTGGTTCAACAATTTATGATGATCGGAAGTAGTCCACCGAATCCGAAGAAGTGAACAAATGGGAACCTGAAAAACATAAAAAAGAGGTAAAGAATGAAAAACAATACACAGTACCCCATTTTTTGTTTTCCTCTAGGGGGCGTCTGTCACAGTGATGCATGTCCTCAGTGCTGAGTGGCCCGCCCGGATTGGGGGCGTTACCAATAGGCTGCTCAGACACTATATGTATCACCTGGATGTGAGTGGCAGAGGCCTAGTGGAGTCCATGTGTCTGCATTCACCACCAGCCCCCTCCTTGTTAGCATGGCTGGTCGCCTGGTTTCCACAAACCGCCCCCATGTTATGGGTTGCAGAGGGCTGTGCACCGGTGTTTTGACGCATGTGTCACCTCCTGGGGGAATCTGCAGCCATCTGCTAGATGCAAGGGGTAGAAAAAAAGCGACCATTTTTGGTGACTTTTTTCAATATAATATTTAGTACCTATTCGGTGATTTTTGTTTAAAGCTAAATTATACATGTGTTATACATGTGGCTAGGTACTCGTGAGTGTAAGGGCCCTTGACAGTGGGTCACGAGCTTACGATATTCTGGCGCCATAATACCAACTGACACCTTACAACATTATCTTTAGTGTCAACCTGCATCTTTTTATCTTTTGCAGTTGAGGTTGTTTTCCTCTAGGGGGCGTCTGTCACAGTGATGCATGTCCTCAGTGCTGAGAGGCCCGCCCGGATTGGGGGCGTTACCAATAGGCTGCTCAGACACTATATGTATCACCTGGATGTGAGTGGCAGAGGCCTAGTGGAGTCCATGTGTCTGCATTCACCACCAGCCCCCTCCTTGTTAGCATGGCTGGTCGCCTGGTTGCCACAAACCGCCCCCATGTTATGGTTGCAGAGGGCTGTGCACCGGTGTTTTGACGCATGTGTCACCTCCTGGGGGAATCTGCAGCCATCTGCTAGATGCAAGGAGTAGAAAAAAAGCGACCATTTTTGGTGAGTTTTTTCAATATAATATTTAGTACCTATTCGGTGATTTTGTTTAAAGCTAAATTATACATGTGTTATACATGTGGCTAGGTACTCGTGAGTGTAAGGCCCTTGACGGTGGGTCACGAGCTTACGATATTCTGGCGCCATAATACCAACTGACACCTTACAACATTATCTTTAGTGTCAACCTGCATCTTTTTATCTTTTGCAGTTGAGGTTGTTTTCCTCTAGGGGCGTCTGTCACAGTGATGCATGTCCTCAGTGCTGAGTGGCCCGCCCGGATTGGGGCGTTACCAATAGGCTGCTCAGACACTATATGTATCACCTGGATGTGAGTGGCAGAGGCCTAGTGGAGTCCATGTGTCTGCATTCACCACCAGCCCCCTCCTTGTTAGCATGGCTGGTCGCCTGGTTCCACAAACCGCCCCCATGTTATGGTTGCAGGGGCTGTGCACTGGTGTTTTGACGCATGTGTCACCTCCTGGGGAATCTGCAGCCATCTGCTAGATGCAAGGGTAGAAAAAAGCGACCATTTTGGTGAGTTTTTTCAATATAATATTTAGTACCTATTCGGTGATTTTTGTTTAAAGCTAAATTATACATGTGTTATACATGTGGCTAGGTACTCGTGAGTGTAAGGGCCCTTGACGGTGGTCACGAGCTTACGATATTCTGGCGCCATAATACCAACTGACTCCTTACAACATTATCTTTAGTGTCAACCTGCATCTTTTTATCTTTTGCAGTTGAGGTTGTTTTCCTCTAGGGGCGTCTGTCACAGTGATGCATGTCCTCAGTGCTGAGTGGCCCGCCCGATTGGGGCGTTACCAATAGCTGCTCAGACACTATATGTATCACCTGATGTGAGTGGCAGAGGCCTAGTGGAGTCCATGTGTCTGCATTCACCACCAGCCGCCTCCTTGTTAGCATGGCTGGTCGCCTGGTTGCCACAAACCGCCCCCATGTTATGGTTGCAGAGGGCTGTGCACCGTGTTTTGACGCATGTGTCACCTCCTGGGGGAATCTGCAGCCATCTGCTAGATGCAAGGGGTAGAAAAAAAGCGACCATTTTTGGTGACTTTTTTCAATATAATATTTAGTACCTATTCGTGATTTTTGTTTAAAGCTAAATTATACATGTGTTATACATGTGGCTAGGTACTCGTGAGTGTAAGGCCCTTGACGTGGGTCACGAGCTTACGATATTCTGGCGCCATAATACCAACTGACACCTTACAACATTATCTTTAGTGTCAACCTGCATCTTTTTATCTTTTGCAGTTGAGTTGTTTTCCTCTAGGGGGCGTCTGTCACAGTGATGCATGTCCTCAGTGCTGAGTGGCCCGCCCGGATTGGGGCGTTACCAATAGGCTGCTCAGACACTATATGTATCACCTGGATGTGAGTGGCAGAGGCCTATGGAGTCCATGTGTCTGCATTCACCACCAGCCCCCTCCTTGTTAGCATGGCTGTCGCCTGGTTGCCACAAACCGCCCCATGTTATGGGTTGCAGAGGGCTGTGCACCGTGTTTTGACGCATGTGTCACCTCCTGGGGAATCTGCAGCCATCTGCTAGATGCAAGGGTAAAAAAAAGCGACCATTTTGGTGAGTTTTTTCAATATAATATTTAGTACCTATTCGGTGATTTTTGTTTAAAGCTAAATTATACATGTGTTATACATGTGGCTAGGTACTCGTGAGTGTAAGGGCCCTTGACGGTGGTCACGAGCTTACGATATTCTGGCCATAATATCAACTGACACCTTACAACATTATCTTTAGTGTCAACCTGCATCTTTTTATCTTTTGCAGTTGAGGTTGTTTTCCTCTAGGGGGCGTCTGTCACAGTGATGCATGTCCTCAGTGCTGAGTGGCCCGCCCGGATTGGGGGCGTTACCAATAGGCTGCTCAGACACTATATGTATCACCTGGATGTGAGTGGCAGAGGCCTAGTGGAGTCCATGTGTCTGCATTCACCACCAGCCCCCTCCTTGTTAGCATGGCTGGTCGCCTGGTTGCCACAAACCGCCCCCATGTTATGGGTTGCAGGGGGCTGTGCATCGGTTGTTTTGACGCATGTGTCACCTCCTGGGGAATCTGCAGCCATCTGCTAGATGCAAGGGGTAGAAAAAAAGCGACCATTTTTGGTTAGTTTTTTCAATATAATATTTAGTACCTATTCGGTGATTTTGTTTAAAGCTAAATTATACATGTGTTATACATGTGGCTAGGTACTCGTGAGTGTAAGGGCCCTTGACAGTGGGTCACGAGCTTACGATATTCTGGCGCCATAATATCAACTGACACCTTACAACATTATCTTTAGTGTCAACCTGCATCTTTTTATCTTTTGCAGTTGAGGGTTTTTTCCTCTAGGGGCGTCTGTCACAGTGATGCATGTCCTCAGTGCTGAGTGGCCCGCCCGGATTGGGGGCGTTACCAATAGGCTGCTCAGACACTATATGTATCACCTGGATGTGAGTGGCAGAGGCCTAGTGGAGTCCATGTGTCTGCATTCACCACCAGCCCCCTCCTTGTTAGCATGGCTGGTCGCCTGGTTGCCACAAACCACCCCCATGTTATGGGTTGCAGAGGGCTGTGCACCGGTGTTTTGACGCATGTGTCACCTCCTGGGGGAATCTGCAGCCATCTGCTAGATGCAAGGGGTAGAAAAAAAGCGACCATTTTTGGTGAGTTTTTTCAATATAATATTTAGTACCTATTCGGTGATTTTTGTTTAAAGCTAAATTATACATGTGTTATACATGTGGCAAGGTACTCGTGAGTGTAAGGGCCCTTGACGGTGGGTCACGAGCTTACGATATTCTGGCACCATAATACCAACTGACACCTTACAACATTATCTTTAGTGTCAACCTGCATCTTTTTATCTTTTGCAGTTGAGGTTGTTTTCCTCTAGGGGGCGTCTGTCACAGTGATGCATGTCCTCAGTGCTGAGTGGCCCGCCCGGATTGGGGGCATTACCAATAGGCTGCTCAGACACTATATGTATCACCTGGATGTGAGTGGCAGAGGCCTAGTGGAGTCCATGTGTCTGCATTCACCACCAGCCCCCTCCTTGTTAGCATGGCTGGTCGCCTGGTTGCCACAAACCGCCCCCATGTTATGGGTTGCAGGGGGCTGTGCACCGGTGTTTTGACGCATGTGTCACCTCCTGGGGGAATCTGCAGCCATCTGCTAGATGCAAGGGGTAGAAAAAAAGCGACCATTTTTGGTGAGTTTTTTCTAGTAATGGAGAGGCATCTATCAGACTTATCGGACACCAGTATTGCAAACCTAGCAAGTCAAAAGAGCAAAAAGACACAGACACAAATATTTTATTTTAAAAACACTCCTGGCTCTTGCCCTGGTTCTACAATTTATGATGATCGGAAGTAGTCCACCGAATCCGAAGAAGTGAACAAATGGGAACCTGAAAAACATAAAAAAGAGGTAAAGAATGAAAAACAATACACAGTACCCCAATCACCAATTTATTATTAAAAAAAAAAATCCCAACAGCTCCAAAGTTGTGCATGTTGTTCCCATGACGTCTACCGATCAAGGAAAGACGCCTCCTAGGTCACCCCCAGTCAGGCTACACTCTTGGATACCCGCTGATTGTGACAATAGGTGATCATGTCAGCAAGTTACACACAGAGGGCAACACGAGACCTAGAATTTATTATGATGTTACCAAGTGTCAGACATAACAAGTCTCATGCTGCCCTCTGTGTGAGCTTTCGAGAGTGGTGATGAGCGGTAAACTTACAGACATCATCATTGCTCATTACAGATTTTGGGAATGTTGTGTGAACACAATGGACTATGTCGGAGCTGCAGGTTTTTTTTCAAATAATACATTTGTGAAAGTGGGACTTTTTCTTGTTTTTGTCTTCATTTATCTCTCATTCTGGGAAGGGTTGAAAAGTCAAATTTCTGTTTGTCACCATTTGCCTCTACACCGTGTGTTTATCATATAACTAAAATATCTTGAAGAAAAAATCACTTCTGGTATCTGAAATTTCTAAAATCAGAAGAGTGTGGTTGTTTTGTCTATGTGCAATATTTTTGGGTGCCACCCAATACAACCAGAACCTCCTATATTATTGAACACATGCCAATTCATCGTCTACTACTCTTCGTGATGTAGACTGTGGCAGGTAAATGTCTGAATAAATAATTTCTCCCACTCCCTTGTCAAAGACAATTGTACAAAATATGCCAAAACTCATAACAGTCACTTACGGCAAGCAGTACACTTTACCTGACTGACATTGATTTCTTTTTTTTTTTGTGTGTGTAAATTATATAGAAAAGAGTGACTTGTTTCTGCTTTCTAGTGCAAGAAGTATGATAAAAAAAAGCTGTGATTCAATACAGCAGGACAGATGCCACATACATAGTAACACTGATAAATCACACTGAGTCTGGAACTGCTGCTGTCAGCTTTACTATCTCTCCCCCTAACAATTTAATCCTGATATTATTTGCAGATAGACTACAACACTTATTTTCTGTGCTATGGATCTACAGCATGCAAATGGAGTCCGTGGAGCCTCGTTAAAGAATCTCAAACACGGGACTAGCCAGATATCCCTCCAGGGAAAGACCTAGCCCTGGGGTGGACTCCTTGCAGAGACCACCATAGATCTACAACAGTCTGTCTAGACTATTTGTGAATGCTTTAGAGCTCCCTATATCTAATGTTGAGCTGTGCACTCTCAAGCACTCTATCTAGACTTAAAACTTCTAAAGGACTGAAGATTTCTCTGCCACAGCTTTAATAGTGACTTTGATGGTCTTTCCTGTCTGCACTATACCTGTGGAGATATGTGTGTCAGTGAGAGCTCTTGTCTATTAGCCTTTTAGAAAGACTTTAGAAAGCCTTTAGAAAGACTGCATGGACCAGGGCTCATCACAATGAGTGCCCAAACTCTTTAACAGTGGGCACAACACTGCTCAGACAACATACAAAAGGTGAGGGAACCACACAATGGTAAACCTTTATTGGATACCCAACAGTCAAAGGCACATAACACATACTCAACAAGAACGCACAATGTAACAGGCAACAGAGTTTCACCCTTCCATTCACTCACCAAGAATTAAAATATTTGTGCCTTCGGGCTTCCAGTGCCGGCTATCCCAATCCAGCAGCACCCCGCTTTTGGCAGGCACCCACAGAGAAAGGAATAGTGGCAAGCTTAGGAAGGTAACCAAGCACAGCAAAGTCTGTAGCTAGGTGACCAAATTGCCCCAACTCAGGTTCGTTAAGTAGTCTCTGAGTTTACAGCAGAACTCTACAATTTTAGGCTGAACTCCTGCAGAATATAATCCAGTTTTGGTGCTCCTCTATTCAGAACCAAAGCTCCTAAACTGAGGCCATGCAGATTATGAAGATCCGATGTGATCTTCTAGCCAGGACTGAAGCCCCTAAACTGAGACCACATAGCATATGAAAAACTGGTGACTGAAGCAGTCTTTTTTATATCACTAGCCCTCACCACAGGATATATTGTGTTCTTACAGGATTGGTGAGATAAGATTGTTGTTTATTGGATGGCAGTTCAATCCATCTGCATAATTCTCCTCCAAATGATGTAGATAGAGGGGGCTGAGGTAAATTAGTTAGTTTGCAGTCCACAAACCAAGAGAATGGGGCTCTGAGCAGACTAATAACAAACAATGATCCAGTTCCCATGAGTCAACAAACAAAAGCACAATATGTCTGGTCAAATTAAGAACATTAACCCACGACATGTATTGAAAAAAGCTGTGTCGTCACAATAGCTACAAGGTGTTATGGGGAAGTTGGCTGTGCCTGGGGATATGTGAACTTTTCATTGACTCATGCAATCTTCTGCAATGTGTTATATAGTGCAGTTCATTTTTGTCTTTCTTTTTAGCAATTTGTTTATGGATTGATTTGCAAATTATTCAAATGCAAATTCAACATGACCTGCAAGTTCCTAAAATTCTAGCAAATAACTTAATTTATCTCTAATATTTTGTGAGCCTTGATTTTGAGAGAAAAAAAAATATTATTCAAATCCATTTTTATTCTTGGATAAAAATAATATTCTTTAAAAAACATATGCACTGGCCACCTTGTATTGTTTAAGAATACTGATTTGACAAGCACATTAAAGCCATTAAGGCAATTATCTGCTATTACAAATATTATTTAGGTATTCATTATTAATTAATGGTCAGGAATTCAATGCTTTTGTGTGAAAGAAAATCTCCTATTTTTCTACTACATTACATTGCAATTTTAACAGTGTAATTCATATCAATTTTTTTTCTTTTATAAAGTATAATATGTATTTAAATGTGGTAGTTTTTCATAATAAAGCAAGTCTAATATCTGCTCACATTTAAAGAGTTCTTGTTCTCTTATTCCAATATCAGCTCTCCCACCTGGCTACTTGCCTTCAGGCATATCTTCATACCTAGGATGCAGATACAGTTGAATATAATAGTGGAACATGGAGCCATCGTATCAGTTTATGTGTTTGGTTGCAAGTGTAGCAATACCACCATCACTGCAGTTTGGAGCCTCAGAACAGATGCTGAACAATCCAGAATAGCAAGTTGAAGAAATGCAGCAAGGTGACCTTTTTTTTTTAAAACCTTTGTGGAGACTGTCACGTACCCACCTCTCAGCGCGTGACTTGGGGTTGCGCCTGCAAGGGTTAATCTATCTCCTCTCACTCAATCCAGTACTCGACCTCTGTCCTATGCCGAAAGGGAGCATCAATCACACCCGACTCAGACCGCGCCACCCATTTCACACATGCTGCCACTACCCATCGGATTTGGGGCCAATGAGTACTCCTAGACTAAAGGCCCAGTTACATGGTACAAGATCGTGAATGATATTGCTGAAATGTCACAGGTTTGGAGTCATTCAAATGACATCGTTAGGACATTGTTGCATGTAACACTGGTTGATTGCAGATTTGAGAATATGTTCTCAAATCAAACAATCCTCGACCAGCCAACCTGCTGCATCTCTGTGTGTGACACTGCAATAACGATGTCGTTAACGACTTCTCCTATTCACAACAGTGAAGAACTATCGTTCGCTGTGTTGGGTGAACGATAGCTGCTCGCCACATTGTTGGTGCGTCGTTCACGATATCTAGACGTGTGACATCTCACCAACGATGTCAAAAAGATGTCCTAACAATCGCTCTCCCATGAGATCGCTGGTGATATCTTAATGATATTGAAGCGTGCAACTGGACCTTAAGACTTATCAGACAATCAAAAACATCACATCTTTCTAGGGTATGGATTCTTTAGAGTATACAAGGTTCAGACTTATTAAAGTTTTAAGCTTTAATATAAAAAGTACAGGACTTACAAAAATGGTATAAAAATAGAAATAATAAAATGACATACACATATGCAACACAGTATGAAATAAAAAGGAGAAATTTAGAGAAACCTAAACTTTGTCTTCTGTGCCTGATGGGGAAGGCAGAAATATGGAATGATGATCACAGCAGTGTTCAGCTGCCCCATCTCTGTGACACAAGACTTTAGCCTGGAGAATCCAGTTATAGACTCAGACTGGAGGTCAGATTTCTCGACCAGACTTCCATTTTAGTATTCTAATTCTGGGTCTATGATTGGACTCTCACTAATTTAGCCATGCATACATTATTTTTTTTAAATGTTCTTTGTCTTCTCTGAAGACCCATCTGTCGGTCAGTTTGAAGTTCACTATTTCAGGTGGCCTAGCTCTCTTAATCCATTCTCTTTCTCTTTGAGGCTCCCTATATGTGTGAATGTTTATTTTATTGCCCTGCTGGCAGGATGCCTCCTGGGGAGACATAGTCACTATGACTGGAAAGTTATCTTGTATTTAGATGACTTGCTTAAATTGTGACCTGTGTGTGTTGTAGAGATAACCCCTTAACTGTTCTGGTGTTCAGTCCCTGAGATACATATTTCAATATAGAGACATTATGTTGTGCGAGTGGCTTTTGAGGTATTATCCTGTGTACAGTATTAATATTAAACAACATACTGTGTGAAGCACTGTGGGGGATATTGTGATGATATCATATTATGGAAGAGAGAGCCTGGGACCATAATACTCTTGGGAAGCTGTGGGGAAATCTTACTGTGTGTGAGAACTGTAAAGGAAAATAGTTCATGGGAATTCACTATTGGGGGCAATTTTGAGGGCACTGTTCTCTGTAAAGGCCATGAAAGGGGTATTATAATGGGTAAGAACACTAAGGGTATTGTCACTCTTGGCGATGCACCAGCGATCCCGACAGCGATCTGACCCGCCAGGACCGCTGATGCGTCGCTGTCGGGATCGCTGGTGAAATGTCAAACAATCAGATCTCACCAGCGATGCAGCAATGATCCGAAATGATACGGAGGTTGTTGGGACACTGTTTCTCAGACCTGTAGTAATGAGGTCATTGGTCATTGTCCCTGTCATACACACCGATGCATGCTGCTCAGCGGGACCCCAACAATCAAAAAATGGTCCAGGCAACTCTGACATGACCAGTGATCTCACAGCAGAGGCCTGGTCGCTACTAAGTGTCAAACATAGCGAGATCTCTGGCGAAGTCGCTGTTGCGTCACCAAACTTGTGACTTAGCAGCGATCTCGCTAGCAATCTCGCTTAGTGTGACGGGGGCTTTAGCAGCTTTGGTAGGTGCAGAATTATAATAATAATATATTTATTCATTTATATAGCGCTATTAATTCCATAGCACTTTACATACATTTGCAATTACTCATAGACGGATTATAATGAGGGCAGTCTGAGCTACCGCCTAGGGTGCCCTCATTATAAATAATAATAATTATTTTTATTTATATAGCGCCAACATATTCGGCTGCACTTTACAATTCAGAGGGTATACAATATAATACAACACAATAATATATAATAAAATACAATACAATAATATGATAAAATTCAATACAATATGAGACAATAGAAATATAATACAATACAGACCATATGAGACAAAAAATAAATAAATACATCACGGAGCCCACTAGGAGTGAAGTACCTGCTCACAAGCTTACAATCTATGAGGAAACAGGGGGAGACTTAAAATGTAATAGTAACAAATACTGTCATATATGGTCCAAGCATCAATATAATAAATAGGGGATTCACATAATGCTGCATGAACCGTTCACCAGTCAGGATCTGTACAAGTACAGATAAAGTGCTCTAAAATGCATGGGGGTGTAGAAAGATGATACAAGAGGCCAGATTTGGAGAAAGACAGAAAGGCGAATAATTACATAGATGAGGTGAGGTGGTAGGCTAGTCTAAAGAGATGTGTTTTTAATGCTCACTTAAAGCTATGGATATTTGGAATTAATTGAATTGTTCTTGGTAATCTGTTCCAGAGAATTGGTGCAGCTCATGAGAAGTCCTGGAGACGGGAGTGGGAGGTTCAGATTGTAGTTGATGTCAGTCTTAGGTCCCTTGCGCAACGGAGAGCACATGTAGAGTGATGGACCAAGATGAGGGTGGAGATGTAGCGTGGTGCAGAACTGTGGAGGACTTTGTGGGTCAGAATGATAATTTTATATTGTATTCTGTAGCGGATGGGCAGCCAGTGCAATGATTGGCACAGGATAGAGGCATCAGTGAAGCGCTTGGAGAGGAATATAATCCTGGCTGCTGCATTTAGGATGGATTGGAGAGGAGAGAATTTAATTAGAGGGAGACTAGTGATGGGCGAATCCTAAATTACTCGGAATCGCTTAACTCTAGCGAGTCCGAGCCCGGGACTCGCTACTCGTTGCGAATCTAGCGAGTCCAATGTTAATGAATGGGGAAGCGAGTAATAGCGAGTAGTGTGCGATTTACAAATCGCAGATGTGTCTCGGAAGCTTCAGCCTGAAGCAATCCTAGTTTTGCCATTGATTTGCATTGGACTCCTTTACTTTGCAAGTAATCGCTGGGAAACTCGCACAGATAAGAGTCCTGTCTGCTCTGTGTGCTGGCTGCCGCAGCTCCAGGGTCCTAGAGCCTGCCTGCTGCCTGATGTAGCAGAGCAGAGATTGTTCTCAGTCTGCTCATTCCCTGTGCATAGACATCTATATCTATGCAAAGGGATGTAGCAGAGAGGACATCGCGTTTTGGACTGCGTCGGATGGAAGAGGATTTTTTAAATTAAAGATGGAGTCCCTAATGGCTTTTTTTTTTATTTCTAATAAAAAATTTTCTCTGTGTTGTGTTTTTTTTAAAACAAGTTAATAGAAATTCATGGCGATCATGTCTAATATTGGCGTGACCGCCATAAATTTCGGGCTTAGGGCCAGCTGATAATACAAAGCTGGCCCTAACCTCTTTATTACCCAGCGTGCCACCGCCACCAGGGCCGCTGGAAGAGCGGGGTTCAGCGCCAGAGGATGGCGCTTCAATGAACGCGCCATCTTCTGGGGCGGCTGCGGGCTGCAATTTGCAGCGGGGGGTGCCCAGAAAGCTTGGGCATCCCTGCGCTGCGGATTCCAGCCCCCAACTGCTTAGCTGTACCTGGCTAGACATAGAAATTGCGCGGAGCCCCAGGCATTTTTTTTTTATTATTTCATGAAATTCATGAAATAATAAAAAAAAAGGGCTCCCCTATATTCTTGTGTCTGGCCAGGTACAAATAGGCACCTGGGGGTTGAGGGCAGCCCTTCGCTGCCTGCTGGATCCGGCTGGTTCCAGAAATACGGCGAAGCCCATGTAATTTTTTTTCTGAAAAATCAATAAAACAATCCTAAAAATAGGGACTGCATCTTTATTAACCCCTCGCCCATAGTCCAGGGGTTAATAAAGATGCAGTCCCTTTTATTTACATTGTTTTATGGATTTGTCAGAAAAAAATTTCGCGTGCACTAAGGGAGGAAAGGAAATGTTAGGCGGATGCACGGGGAGCCCGGAAGGAAGTATGCAGAGCGGACTAGTGTAAATAAGACGCCGGGGCATGCGCAATGAGTGAGACTTTTGTGACCAATCAACGCATAAGGAACGGCACATGCGCAGTGCAGCCCGTCTCCTATTGGATGGAGAACGGGGGAGACGATGATGTAGAACTTGTTACGATACCATCGCTATGGTAACATTCCTAACGCCGATCTTGACTGGTGGTTAGTGGAATAAGGAAGTGACTATGAGAACTTTAACAAAACACTATATCATGGACATTACCCGGACTATGAACATATCAATCATGAACAAACTATGGCATTGGTATGTAATGCGGACTATATTGTTTGAGACAGGGTAATTTTATTTTTTGATTTATTAGTGTATAGTGGTAATTGTTTTGTGTATTACACGATTGGTGGAATGTAATGAAGGGGAAGAGTGTTAGACTATATAAAGCAGATGATTTCAGTGTATGCTGTTGCTTGATAAAGGACACAGTCCGAAACGTTGCTTGCACTGGGGTGCTGGAATAAAGAATTGGAAAAGAATCCCGTTTGGTATGTGGTGCTGTCTCTTTCTACTTTACATTGAGCTTGTAATCAACATTCAGACCTCCTGGTTTTAATGTACCCAATCTTTTTATCCATCTTAACTCCTTCTCTAATAGTAATCTCTCCCTATTTCCTCCTTCTTAATTGTTCTGCATTATTCTGCATTTAAGATCTCTTTCACCATGTTTGGCCTCAACAAAATGCTTGGGTATTGGTAAGTTCAGTAATTTCTGTCGTATACTGCATCTATGGAGGTTCATCCTCACTTTGAATCCTAGTGATGTTTCCCCAACGTAGAACAGTTTACAGGGGCACTCTAACAGATACACAACGTATTCTGAGTTACAGGTATAGAAGTTGTTGATTTCATACCTTTTCCCTTTCACTTCGAAGGCACTACCTTTGATCATATGTGGGCAGTTGACGCAGTTAATGCAGGGGTAACAACCTTTCCTTTTACTACCTGTTAAGGTCAACTGTGTTTCTTTCTTTAAGCTACGGTACCAATGTCTGAGGAGACTAACCGATCCTTAAGGGATCTTCCTTTTCTAAACGAAAAGAGGGGCGGGTTTCTAAATTCTTCTACCTCTGGTAATCCCTGCCCAAGGATTCTCCAATTTTTCTTTATCACCTTTGTTATTTCATTGGATTCCTCACCAAAAGTTTACTACTGGAATTCTCCTCTCCTTATTCGAATTTCTTTTATCAACTTGGTTTAAGCTCTTCTTCCTCTCCTCCTCTAATAATTTTATAGGGTACTCTCTATGCTAGAAGCTCAACATCAATTCGTCTATGGCTTTTTCTCTTTCTGTTTCGTCACTAACTATTCTCCTCACTCTCTTAATTTGCCCGTTGGGTATTGCTCTTTTCATCCCCGGGGGGTGATGGCTTTGAAAGTGTAATAGCTTATTTTTGTCCGTGTTCTTGACGTATAAGGATGTAGTCAAACTATTGCCCTTATGTCGTACAAGGACATCAAGAAACTGTAAACTATCCTTTGACTGCACCATAGTGAATTTTATGGTGGTATCCACCGTATTGAGGTACTCATGAAAATCTCGTAGACTATCGGGGGTTCCCCTTGTGAGGTAGCAACCGGGGAACCCGCTTGCAAAACGACAAGAACACGTGTTTATAAGGTTAACCAATGTCTACCCGTTTATTTTCACATATTAATCACATAACCCGGGTAGCATGTTTCACACATATCACATTGATTAACAACACTTTACATAAACACCATACATTTACATTTAACATCACAACACTTATATTGCACATAACGATTTATAGTAACCCGGGACCTGTAACCACGACTCTGTCCCCATTGGAGCTCTACTAACAGCTCCCGTGGTGGCTACGGCCTCCGGCCTACTTACACATCTTACAGTACCTTTATAATAAATACATTTGATATACTTCGATGATGACCCTTCCGGGTTCATAACAGGGATTGGCAAACCCTAGTAACCCGTGGCTGCGGCCTCCGGCCTAACCACGCGTTACCCAGTACGGGAGCCCTTTTAACCCCTGCTTCTGACCTTCGTTACATACGCCTCAACGGGCCCTGTGGGTCCCAATGGCGGTACCTGCCGCCTGGCTTTAGTCCCCCAGCATGATGACTCAACACTCACCCGTAGTCAGGAATCCTGCCTGACCGGGTCCTTACACCCCGTATGTGATCCATCATTCAAACGTCCATGGATCACACACCTGCTCACAGCCCACATCCATGGACTGTGGCCCCTCCATGGCCCATTACAGGGATTGGCAAACCATAGGAGACGGGAACCTCTACATCCGTTACCTACTGGAGCCCTCTTACCCCTGTCTCTGGCACCACAGGCACACTCACCCCATTAGAGGTCGTGGTTGAGGGACGGGTACCCTCTGCATGCAGCAGGGCAAGCCTCCCTCTCGTCCCAAGGACGGAACGCCTCCAACATCATCCATACCAGCTGGGTCACTGTCTCTCCACATGATTATACATGGGTCTTACATCGGTCATCATCTCTCATTCAGGGCCATTACTTACGCCCTCATACACATAGTTCATCGGGTCCCTTAACTGAGTACTCTGACTCGGACCCAAAGGCGGTCTATGCCCGCCTGGCACACTACATACAATTGCCTCCACGGGCTACATACATTCCGGTTCATCAGGACCTTTAACGGACTCCACTGAGTCGGTCCCAAGGGCGGTCTATACTCGCCTAACATGATTTACGCACACCAGGTGCACAGTTCACACTATCGCTCGGGAACTGCTTTCTTACCGGGCACGGATCCGGGTCTCGCTACCTGGGTCACAGGTTCCACCAGGCATCCCCACAGGCTCCTTTCCCGGGCGTGTTTCACCCCACGCCCGGTCTAGCGTCCACGGGTCAACCATGGCTTCCCCCTCTAGGTGCGGACACGACCACGGACCTCGGCACCGGTATGGAGCTAGCATGCTCCCATCATGTCATGCACACAGAGCCTTGGACTGCTCTGCACTCAGGCTGGTCTCAGCTTCCATCTCAATCACTCTCAGCTTCCAGGATCAATCTCAGCCTCCAGAATGATGAATCTCACAATCACTCAGGTGGCCGGCTCTTATCGTGCCAGCCACTCCCACATGGACACACCCCCTCAGCTGCTAATCATCAGCTTCCACACAGCTCCGGTTAACTCCCTGTGTTCCGGGTTGTCAGCACTCACTCATCACATCCTATTCCTCATGGACTCCTCTCACTCTCACTGCCGCTCATTAGGCTCATGAACTCATTGTGTTCAGGTTGGTTCACACAGTATTACCATCACAGGAAAACCGGCCAGTGTGCACAGGATCATCCTCTGATCCTACATGTGATGTACCCCGGCCATGCGGATCATGCCGGCGGTGCCTCACACCCTCCAGAGGAGGAACACATCGTCTATGTATCTCCACCACCTCACCACCCTCTCGAAGTGGTGGGATACATAGACGAGTTCCTCCTCCAGTGTTGCCATGGTGACATTTGCATACGAGCATGCCATATGTGCACCCATGGCTGTACCCCTCATTTGTTTGTAGTAAATATCACCAAACATAAAGTAATTCCTTCTTAGACAAATTTCCAATAGCTGCAATATCATTTCCTTACATTCTGATGAGTAACTCGTTGTACTTAGCTGCTGACTTACGGCTCTAAGGCCACTCTCATGCTGGATTGATGTGTACAACGAGGTCACGTCAAAAGAAACCAAAATATCATCCTCAAGCACACTCACTGTTTTTAGTTTATCCAAAAATTGGGTTGTGTCACGTATATATGACCTAGCTGCCACAGCTAACGGACTCATGATTTTATCGAGGAATATACCGATGTTGTTGAAAAGTGAGTCAATGCCTGCTACTATTGGTCTCCCAGGGGGGTTTTGCAATGACTTATGAATTTTTGGGACTATGTAGAGGACTGGTGTCTTCGGATTTTTCACTATTAAATACTCTAATAAATCTTGATCTATAATGCCCCCTCTCATGGCCTCCTCTAAAATCACTGTTATTTCTTTTTGGATATCGAATTTTGGATCTCTTTCCAGCTTAATGTACACCTCATCATCATTAATCTGTCTCATTATTTCTTCTAGGTAACTCCGTTTATCCATGACGACGACCGCTCCGCCTTTATCGGCAGGTTTTATTATGCGGTCGCCGTCATGGATAAGTTCTTGAATCGCCCTATACTCTTCTTTGGTTATATTAGGTTTGTTTAATGCTGCTTCGGTATTCAGTCTAATTCCCTCTGTCTCTTTTTACTGCGGTAATGAAAGTCTATATATATATACAGGGTGGGCAATCTGTATGGATACACCTAATAAAGTTGGATCCAAAATGGCCACCATGATTGGTCACCACCCATCTGTAAAAGTTTTTCCCCTGCCATATTCTAATACGGCACAAACAGAAAGTTGATCTCACCAATAGTTCCCATTTTATTTAGGTGTATCCAAATAAATGGCTCACCATATAAATTGCCCACCCTGTATATATAAAAAGGGTGGGCCATTTATATAGATGCACCTAAATAAAATGGGAATCATTGGTAATATTTACTTCCCATTTGTGGCACATTAGTATATGGGAGGTGGAAAACTTTTCCAGATGGGTGGTGACCATGGTGGCAATTTTGAAGTCGGCCACTCTGGATCCAACTTTATTTTTTCAGTGGGAAGAGGGTCATGTGACACATCAAACTTATTGAGAATTTCATAAGAAAAATAATGGTGTGCTTGGTTTTAATGTTATTTTTTCATGAGTTATTTACAAGTTTATGACCTCTTATAAAATGTGTTCAAAGTGCTGCCCATTGTTTTGGATTGTCAATGCAACCCTCTTCTCCCACTCTTGACACACTGATAGCAACACCGCGGAAGAAAATGCTAGCACAGGTTTCCAGTAATCGTTGTTTCAGATGCTGCACATCTCGTATCTTCACAGCATAGACAATTGCCTTCAGATGAGTGATAAGGCAAACTTTTTTTGTAAATGATGAAGTTAACAAACAAAACCACCGCTATTGGTCTGACACTAACCCACAGTGGGTAGATCCCTCCAAGACTGTTGGAACACAAAAATGTATGGTATGGTGTGGTATATTGGGTACAAAGATAGTGGAGCCATTCTTCATCAATGGAAACCTCAATGCCACTGGATATTTGAAATTGTTACATGATTCAGATATCCAGTGGCATTGAGGTTTCCAGTGATGAAGAATGGTCAACTATCTTTGTACCCCATATACCACACCATACCATCAATTTTTGTGTTCCAACAGTCTTGGGTTAGAGTCAGACCAATAGTTAGTGGTTGGGTGAAGCCATTTATTGACAAACTATTGTGTTTTCTTTTTTTAACAAGATGACACAAATGGGTTTGAATGGCTAATGAAGATAACATCCTCACATGTGACCTGTTTGCTTGTAATCAGTGTGTGCATAAAAGTTGAGTGAGTTTCTGGGATCCAGACAGACTCTTACATCTTTCATGCAGCCACTGACATTTCTAGATTGTGAGTCATGGTGAAAGCAAATGAATTGTCAACAGATCTATGGGAAAAGATAGTTGAACTGTATAAAACAGGAAAGGGATACAGAAAGGTATCCAAGGAATTGATAATGCCAGTCAGCAATGTTTAAACTGTGATTAACAAATGGAAAATCAGGGGTTCTGTAAAAACCAAACAACTTTTGCAGTTGATGCAAGATAGCCCAGGAATTTACGGGAGCTGAAGACTTTTTGCCAAGAAGAATGGGTAACTTTACCATCTGAGAAAATAAAGAGCCTCATTCACAACTACGACAAAAGACTTCAAGCTGTTATTGATGATAGAGGGGGCAAGACATGGTATTAAGGACAGGGGTATGTGAACGTTTGATCAGGGTCATTGGATGTTTTTGGTTATCATGATTTCAAAAGAGAAAACACAGTAGTTTGACAATAAATGGCTTCACCCAACCACTAACCATAAGTGGAAGAAAAGTTTTTTTGTTATCATTCATATTCTCTGAAAAAAGGCAAAGAAAGCAAAAATCTGCTGGGGGTATGTAAACCTTTGAGCCCAACTGTATATAAAAAGCTATGTAGTGGCTCATACTGTATATAGCAGGTTATGTGAGGACCCTTTTTGTATATAGAGGTTATTTGAGGACTCATAAGGTAAATAGAGAGCTGTGCAATGGCTCATGCTTTACCTAGGGAGTTATGCAGTGGCTAATGCTGTATATACGAGACCATGTGAGGGCTAACACTGTATATAAGGGTTATGTGGGGGTTCAAACTGTATGTAGGAGCTATATGTGGCTAAAACTGTAAAAGGGGGTTGTGTGTGGGCTCATATTGTATATAGGGGCATGTCAGCATATTTAATTCTGCTCAATATTAAATTATACAATTAATAGTAATATAAAACAATTCTAATTAATATATTAATATTGAGCAGAATTGATTTAAGCCTTTTGGTTTAGCCTCCCCAGCAGTGATGGTTTCTCATGTGGTGCCTCAAGGAAAATTAGATTTCCACTCTTGTATATTATATATAACACAATTTTAAGTATTATGCTGTACATGACGGAAAAAAATCTGCCTCTGTTATTTTTACATCTATATATGTGCAGTAGAGCACCTGTGTGTTAATAACATGGCCTATCAAACACACAGACACCACTAAAAAGCTGTGGCGAGAATCTAAGGTTGCTGAGCGGCGCTGGAAGTAAACATTCACAAGAAGACTACACAGCAATCAAACAAGCACTTCTCAAATTCAAGTCAGCACTCACCACCACTAAACAGAATTACTTCATTATCCTCATATCCTCTTTGTCCCACAACCCCAGGAAGTTATTCAACACATTTAACTCCCTCCTTCACCCCCCACTGCACCCCCTACTTCTCATATCTCTGCAGAAGACTTTGCAACACACTTCACCAACAAGATTGTTCAGATCACACAAATCTTTGCTACCCAACTTTCACAACACCTATGTATGCCAGACCATTAGCCTCCCCCACTAACCCTCCTCCCCTCCATCACTGAAGGAAAACTTGCACACCTCCTCTCCAAATCACACCTCACCACTTGGGCATCGGACCCCATCCCTTTCCACTTCCTCCCCAAACTCACCACTATGCTTATCCCAGATCTAACCCACATCTTCAATCTATCACTAACCTCTGGTACCTTTCCTTCCGCTTTCAAACACACAAAAATTACACCTGTCTTGAAGAATCCATCCCTCAACCCAACCTCCACATCCAGCTGCCGCCCCATATCGCTGCTCCTGTTCGCCTCCAAAGTTTTGGAGAAGCATGACCACACTGTACTTTCCTCCCACCTCTCATCCAACTCTCTCTTTGACAACCTTCAATCTGGCTTCAGCCCCCACCACTCCACCGAAACCACCTTAACCAAAATTACTTATGACCTACTTACCGCCAAACCTTGCAGACTCTTCTCCATCCACCTCCTTCTTGACCTGTCCTCTGCATTTGACACAGACGACCACTGCCTCCTATTACATATACTCTCTTCCATCCTTGCTTCCACTGCCCTTGCCCTCTCCAGGATCCCCTCCTACCTTTCCAACCACACCTTTAGTGTCAACAACTCCCACACTACCTCCTCACCCCATCCCCTCACTGTTGGGGTCCCTCAAGGCTCTGTCCTGGGACCCCTTCTTTTTTCAATCTACACCCTTGGCCTAGGACAACTCATAAAGTCCCATGGATTCCAGTACCACCTGTATACTGACAACACTCAGATCTACCTCTCTCGCCCAGACATCACCTCTCTATTGTCCAGAATCCCAGAGTGTCTATCAGCCATATCCTCCATCTTTTCCTCTCACTTCCTAAAACCAAATGTTTCTCCCATCATATGCACCTCCCTTACCTGATCTATCTATCACAATAAAACATATCACACTTTGCCCTGTATCTGAAGTCCGCTGCCTCAGAATAATCCTTGACTCTGCCTTATCCTTCAAACCACACAATCAAGCTCTTGCCACCTCCTGTCACCTCCAACTCAAAAAATATTTCCAGAATCCGTCCCTTTCTGACCTCCCAATCTGCTAAAGTACTAGTGCATGTCCTCATCATCTCCCATCTCTACTATTGCAACCTCCTTTTCTGGCCTCCCTGCTAACACTCTTGCACCTCTCCAATCTGTCCTAAACTCTGCTGCCCGACTAATCCACCTCTCTCCTTGCTGCTACTATACTTATCCCTTCTGCAAATCCCTCCACTGGCTCCAAATTTCCCAGCGTATCCAATTTAAACTACTATCATTGACTTACAAAGTCATCTGCAGTCTGTCTCCCCCATATATCTCTGAACTAATCTCCCAATATCATCTAACTTATAATCTTTGATCCTCCCAAGACCTCCTTCTTTCCCCCACACTTGTACATTCCTCATCTAACCGCCTGCAAGACTTCGCCCGAGCGTTTCACATCCTCTGGAATTCTGCCCCTCAAAACATCCAACTATCCCCTACACTCAGAACCTTCAAGTGGAACCTGAAAACCCATCTCTTCAGAACAGCCTACAGCCTGCAATAACCATGGTGCCACCTCGCAACCACTGGACCCGGCGCTTCACCACCACCAGAGCAGACCCAACCTACTATCTCCCTCCCCATTGCCCTGTAAAATGTAAGCCCGCAAGGGCAGGGTTCTCTCTCCCCTCTGTGCCAGTCTGCCACTGTTAGTTTGTTTATTGTATTTTTAACTTGTTTGTATGTAACCGTTTCTCATGTACAGCACTTTGGAATCAATGGTGCTCTATAAATGAATAATTGGGATTAAGAAAATGGATGAGAGGATAAGAAAAGATAGAACCCTCACATGGAGGCTATATCAAAGGATATACCTGTGTGGAAACACTTGAATACAGTCTGACTCTGAAGGGGTAGAATGGCAGAAATGTATCTGAAGGAGTAAAAGGTACAAATCAAGCAAACGCTAAAGACCACTGGGGCAAAAACAGCAGAAATACATACCAGGTATGTAATTTGCATTGGATTCTGTGTTCATCACCGCAGCCTCCAAAGAAGAAGACATTTCAGTGAATCGTGGAGGGTATGAGGGTTGAGGGGTTAATAAAGATGGAGTTCCTAAATGTATTTTTTTAAATTTCTAATTAAATGTTTTCTCTCTGCTTTGTGTCTTCTTTACTATTTACTTGAAATTCTTAATGGTCGGGTCTAATATTGGCCTGGCATTAAGAATCTCAGGTTCCATTTTTAGCTAACTTTTGACATAGTTTTTACTCCAGATTAGGTATTAAGCTTTCACTTTCCTCAAGTTACCTTTTTGAGACAAATTTAATGGACAGAGAGGATTAACCAAGAGGTAGAACAGTATTTCAGATGTTTCCTTTCATTTAATCAGGAAGATTGTGTGAACTTTCTGCCTCTTGCTGAGTTCACTCTCAATAACTACAGCTTTATGGCTAACTGGATGTAGCTAGGGATGGGCGAGTATACTCGCTACTATTCGGCACTCGCCGAATAGTAGCGGTATTCGTGTACTCGCTACTCGCCGAGTAAATTAGGATTGCTCGGGAGTAGCAAATACCGAATACTTTTGCAGTGTATCAATAGATACACTGCAAAAGTCCCGTAAAAGAGAGAAAAAGTGGTTAAAAAATAAATAAATTGGATACTCACCTTAACCGACGGCTGTACCAGGACCGGCCGATGCACGTCTATTCATGGAAAAGGACCTTTCACTCTCTCAGCCAATCAGATGGCTGGGAGAGATCTGGCCAATCAGATGTCGCCACGTCACAATCACGTGATCGCTAGCAGCCACCTGATTGGCCAGATGGAAAGGTCCTCTCAGGTACACCGAGGACCTTTCCATCTGGCCAATCAGGTGGCCGCTAGCGATTATGTCATTGTGACATGGCGGCACCTGATTGGCTGAGAGAGTGAAAGGTCCTTTTCCATGAATAGATGCGCATCGGCCGGTCCCGGTACAGCCGTCGGTTAAGGTGAGTATCCGATTTTTTTATTTTTTAACCACTTTTTCTCTCTTTTACAGGACTTTTGCCTTGTATCTATTGATACACTGCAAAAGTATTCGGAATCGCTATACTCGCAACGAGTAGCGAGTACCGCTACCTACTCATTGCGGGTAAAGCGATTCCGAATAGTAAGGTATTCGCCCATCCCTAGATGTAGCCTTTTTTTTTGTTACTGAAATTTTCGTCTAATTTTTGAGAATCTTTCTGGTTTGTGGTCCCCTTTTCCAGATGAGGAGAAACTTTCTTTCTGTTTAATTAAAGTCTGAAGAGATGCCAAAATAGGTCTCTTGGTAACTTGTGATGGGCCAAGAGAACTGAGAACCACAAACATTGGAGAGTTCTTGTCTTTTGGATGGGATAACTTGTGTAGTTGTCCTCAAAAAATGTATGATTCAAAGTACTAAGAAATTTGCACTGTAATTTGTTGTTCCAGTATAATGTAT
Organism: Allobates femoralis; assembly: GCA_033576535.1. Classification (NCBI taxonomy): domain Eukaryota; kingdom Metazoa; phylum Chordata; class Amphibia; order Anura; family Aromobatidae; genus Allobates; species Allobates femoralis. The sequence goes on from JARQOC010000005.1 coordinate 187,254,940, forward strand.
TAAAATCCTCAATCCTGTGACAGTAAAACTCAAATTCCCAGTGGTGAGGAGGATCAATAATTCCTTCCATTCCTCTCCTTTTAAGAGTTTTCAGGGGATCCCTGGTTCTCAGAACATAATTGAGTTGGATTTAGAGTAGAATTGGAAGTATAAGGTGGAGTTAGTTCTGGGTTCCAAATGTGTCAGACACCAGCTGCAAATCCTCATTAGGTAGAATTGTTACTATTCGGGAGACAACTTTGGGTGAGTGCATAAGGGCCCTTTCACATCAGCGTTTTTTTAAATTCGCGGCAGATGCGGTGAAAAAAACCGCATCTGCCGCGATTACCGCATACCGGCGGCACTTGCGGCACGGTTGTGGCGCAGTTGCGGTAAACGCCATACAAGGTATAGGCGGACTTGCGGCAGGTGCGGCAAGTGTGGTTTTGGCACTTGCGGCAGGTGCGGCCGCGAAAAAAAATGCGGCTGACAGCATTTTTTTTCGCGGCCGCACCTGCCGCAAGTGCCAAAATCGCACTTGCCGCACCTGCCGCAAGTGCCAAAACCGCACTTGCCGCACCTGCCGCAAGTCCGCCTATACCTTGTATGGCGTTTACCGCCACCGTGCCGCAAGTGCAGCCGGTATGTGGTAATCGCGGCACATGCGGTTTTTTTCACCGCATCTGCCGCAAATTTCAAAAAATGCTGATGTGAAAGGGCCCTAAGATTTGCATGTGGATCGTCTGGGAAGAGAGTTCTGTTAGCAACATTAGAGGATGGGGATCTCAATAGGTTCAGTAACCCCGCATGACCTTGAGAGGTGTGATTGGCTTTCTTCTCCACTGAGACACAGCAGGTTCAGTATGTGTCTGATTGATGATTATCTTTTACTATTGTTTAATTCTTTTTGGTCAATAAGTGTTTTAATTTGTCATTTAATCTGCCTTTTAACATAGTGTGTGCAGTTATTTATACCTTTCCCTTGCTGGTCTTGTATGCTGGCTATATTCCAGTGTAAATCCTGCTTGGAGTACCAGCCATACTACCAAAGATTTATACCAGTCAGACAGAGTCAGCAAGGTTTATTATCTTTGCTGTTACATCTATCTATTTTACTTCTTTCTCTTGTCAACAGTTAGATAATAGGAGGCTTTCCTTTCTTGCAGTGGTTCTTTACATTTTCCACTTTGTATTTGTGTTTTATACATTCTCACTTTTGGAGGGCTTCTATCTCTGCACACCTTCCTTATTAAGAGTTATGGTTCTTTGCATATCTCTCTCCTATTCCTAGGGAAGTACCAGGAACACTTGATGGTCTTTTAGTCAGCCAGGCCCAAGTTGTCATCTCCTAGATTTATTTTTAGCGTTACTACAGCTTGTGCAGGTGGTGCTATGGCCTGGGCAGGTAGGAACTTTAGTCTGTAAATGAATCGGTTGGGTCAGGTGCAGTAGTTTAGAAATTGTCTCTATTTTCCCATTTGAGTTACCACCAGTGCTTAACAAAAGCATGTTGATAGTTATAGAAATTGATAGATTGGAGTAATTTTTTCAAAAAGGTGTGCAACTAAATATTAGGTTGAGGGTGCCAATTTTTTCTGAACCATTTTTGGAATTTTGTGTAAAATTATATCAGATGTGCCTTTTTTCCTGTTTTTTTGTGGTGTTTGAATACACTCAAAGGAAATAAACATGTGTACAATAAAATATATCTAATTACTATAACTTTTTGAGAGAAAAACTTAATTTTCTGAACCAGTTTCAAAGGTGCTAACACTTTTGGCTATGAATGTATAACAGAAAATAGTTTGATGAAAGAACATTTTTTGTAAAAGTTGTGTAAAACTGCTTGATCTGACCAAATTTTGATGCTCTTTTCCCTCTTGCACCGTGCCACTCTATTTCAGAAATATTCCCATTTATTGTTATTGGAGTATGTGAAATCTCTGCTCACAGACCAACTTGCGTTTCTTCAGTTTTCTATGGGGGTGTGTGATTCTGCTTATTTTCCAGATGCTGCCAATCACAGGTATTTATTTTTTTTTAGCAAGTTACAAGTCCTCCTTACCTTGGGTGTTAAATTGGAAATGCTAATTTATACGTTATGTAAAATATGCTGGACAATTATACCATTTAAAGCTTTATCAATACCTTATGCCTGTGCTGAACATAGTTATTTAATTTCAGAATAATATACTTAGGCTGCTTTCACATCAGCGGTTTTCACTGATCCCGGTAGTTGCGGTAAGTGTGCGGTAGGTGTGGCAAGTGCGGTATCGGCACTTGCGGCAGGTGCGGCTGTGAAAAAAACGCGGCATACCACATTTTTTTCGCGGCCGCACCTGCCGCAAGTGCCGAAACCGCACTTGCCGCACACTTACCGCAAGCCCCATAGACCGCAACTGCCGTGATCAGCACAAAACGCTGATGTGAAAGCAGCCTTAAACTTGTATTTGCTTTCTTAAAAAAAATATGCATATGATCTACATTAACATTCAAAGCAGTCAAAATAGTTTCCTTTTATTCTATTGCAATTCCTAAATTTGTTTTAGTGAACAGACTGAAAAAAGATAAATAAATATCTATCCGTTATTTCTGAAAGCTGAAAACAGTATTTGACTTGAGTTCAGGCTTCTATCAGTCAGTCATGCTTTAATGCCTATATGAAAAGAGCTGTTCATTTACAGCTGTCAAAGAAATATGGAATTTGTCATATAAGCGTCGACAGGTAAAACTTGAACTACCTTCTTGCTTTTTCATTTCCCCTTTTAGGAATCTAAATTCTAGGAATAGCATACAGTTGAAGATACAACTGTCATTGCACAGAGATATTTTTTGATTGATTCTGGTAATTAAAGAATTGTAGCTTACACTTTGTTGGGTTTAATTACTTGTGAGGGATTTAATATAAGTCAACAGAGGCTTCAACTGATTCAGAAGATTCTGTGCATAACCTTAAACTGTAATTACAAATCTCTTTGAACTGCTGTTATCAAAAACTGTGCCTAATAAATTACTGTTTACATAGCTGATTTATTTAAACTAACAGGCCTTATCTACATTAATGTAAATTAATTTATGTACAAAAAGACTTTATAATTCATGGAAATGGAACAAATTGCATATCTATGCCTGGTATTGCCAAACCTGATAAACCACCTCCCCATGGGAGGAGCTCATTATATGCAAAACTGTAATCAGTATTCCAAGTGTGGTCTGAATCATCATTTCTATAGTTAAACCATATTCTAGTTATGAGGATCTATGATTTTTTTGGTTATCCCATGATTATATTTGCCTTGGCAACAGCTGTCTGACATCAGCCACTAAAGTTACATTTTGTATCCACTGATATCTCCATATCTGTTTTTCTCTTTCAGTAATAGTTTTACCCAATGTTTTACTTTTTACTACATAATTGTACATTTTGAATATTTTGTTTCCAGGAACCAATTGCACTCATTCACACTAAACTTAATTTGCTTTCTCTGGGCTTCAAACTCTCTCAAATCACTTTGTACTATTATATCCTTTTACTGTGTTGATTACCCTAAAGAATCTAAAATAATCTTCATATATTAAATTTGTACTCTGTAAGCCATCTACAGGGTCATTAACTGCTTGAAGGCTGTTACAGGTCAGTACACAAAGAAATGTGCAATAGTGTATTAGACTATCATTGCAGAGTAAGTAGTAACACAAAGATTGTGCATGTGCAGGAGCAGAGTACTGGTCATTAGAGATGTCACAGTGTGGTATAGCAGTAAGAGAGTCAGGTATCAAAATGGTAAAAAATGGGCTAAAGGCATTCAGGGGAGCTAGTGTGACCCTTAGACTTGGGGTTCCTGGCTCACTCTGTTCTCAGAGGTACCTGTGAATGTGAAGGTAAGGAGGTCTGGATCACCCCTGCCCTATGCTCCTGATTATCCCTAGACTAATCCACCCATAGAAAACACAGCAGCTACTACAGGGAAAGGAACAGCAGCCAGCACAGCACGAACGTCTCAACTACACGAGGTCTTAGTAGAGACTAACTCTATCAGCGATGTCAACTAGAGAAAGAGGAGGCTAAGGAAAGAAAGAGGAGGTGTGGTCAACTAACAAACTTTATGTTATATATTTTTTTTGCTCATTTCTTGTAATTAAAAAAAAATTAGACAATCTTCTATTTTTTTCCCTTACATTTGATTATAAGACACACTTTTATTCCCCCAAACTTTGGGGAAAATAGGGGTGCATTTTACAATCCAAATCTAGTGTTTAAATAAAAAAAATCTTACCGGAGGGGTGGCGGATGCGGAGCAGGGGTGCCAGAGGCATGTTTCGCAAGTCCACGGAGTTCGGGGGAAAGATGCAATACCGGAGCTGTGGGGGTCGTGGCAGTGTCATACGGTCGGTGTCGCCATTTTCTATGTGCCTGGATGATTTTGTAAGGCTGGCTTCACATTGCAGTTTTGGAGATCCAGGTTTATCCATTTTAAATCAGGCAGGGATCCAGTTTTGCCTCCCATGTATCCCTATGGTGCCAGATTGGTCATATATGGCCATCCGTTTATGTGAATTCAGTATGGGATTCGTTTTTCCGGGACCCAGAATCGTACACTGCACTATTTTTGGGCGCACCGGACAAAACTAGACAGAAACGTATTCGGCACGATCCGGATCACATATATTGGTAGTCTATGGTGTCGGATCTGGGAAAAAAAATGATAGTTTCCCGGATCCGGTTTTAGTTACTGAGCATGCTCAGAACATATGTAATAATAATATAATATTTATTCATTTATATAGTGCTATTAATTCCATAGCACTTTACATACATGGGTAATGCTGTCTCTCTTGGAGCTCACAATCTAAACATCCTATCAGTATGTCTTTACAATGTGGGAGGAAACCAGAGTGCCCGGAGGAAACCCACACAAACACGGGGAGAACATACAAACTCCTTGCAGATGTTGTCCTTAGTGTCCTTGTTGGGAATTGAACCTGGGACCTCAAGACCCCAGTGCTGCAAAGGTTGCAGTGCTAACCACTTGAGCCACCGTGCTGCCCATATGTAATGCTCCTCCCAGCCCAATTGTTATTCCAGATTCTCTGTCTCTCTCCCTCTCTCTCAAGAACTGACATTGCCATTATTTCCTATGGCTAGACAGATTGGCATACAGTCATGGCCAAATGTTTTGAGAATGACACCAAAATGATATTTTCACATGATCTGCTGCCCTCTGGTTTTTATTTGTGTTTGTCTGATGTTTATAGCACATACAGAAATATAATTGCAATCATATTATGAGTACCAAAAGATTATATTGACAGTTAGAATGAGTTAATGCAGCAAGTCAATATTTGCATTGTTGACCCTTCTTCTTCAGGACCTCTGCAATTCTCTTTCCATTCCTGAGCAAGCTCGGCACTGCTGGTAGTCCGATCCCGCAGCTGAAACAATTTTAAGATACGGTCCTGGCGCTTGCTGGTTTTTCTTGGGCGCCCTGGAGCCTTTTTGACAACAATGGAAGCTCTCTCCTTGAAGTTCTTGATGATGCAATAGATTGTTGACTGAGGTGCAATCTTTGTAGCTGCGATACTCTTCCCTGTTAGGCCATTTTTGTGCAGTGCAATGATGGCTGCACGTATTTCTTTAGAGATAACCATGGTTAACTGAAGAGAAACAATGATACAAAGCACCAGCCTCCTTTTAAAGTGTCCAGTGGTGTCATTCTAACTTAATCATGACTGATTGATCGCCAGCCCTGTCCTCATCAACACCCACACCTGTGTTAATGGAACAATCACTAAAACAATGTTAGCTGCTCCTTTTAAGGTAGGACGGCAATGATGTTGAAATGTGTTTTGGGGGTTAAAGTTCATTTTCTAGGCAAATATTGACTTTGCAAGTAATTGTGTTAAGCTGATTACTCTTTATGACATTCTGGAGTATATGCAAATTGCCATTAGAAAAACTGAAGCAGTAGACTTTGTAAAAATTAATATTTGTATAATTCTCAAAACTTTTGGCCATGACTGTACACAAAACAAATACACAAAGAGGATCCTTCAAAAAACAGGATCGGAGAATAATTGCAATTTGTTTACATAAACCCGTTCCTGTCCGTCTCATCCTTCAAAAAACAGGATCCACATGGACAGGAACAAAACATGATGTGAAGGGGGCCTAATGCACCTCGAGCAAAAATAAAAAATAATTCCACATGTTTCAGAGCCAGATGTTTAAGCCTATTTCTACATTGTAAAATGTTGATTCACACCAAAGTATTTCTACTATAAACCTCTGAATTTTTTTTATCATATACCGTATATACTCGCATATAAGCCGAGTTTTTCAGCCCAAAAATTGGGCTGAAAAGTTACCCCCTCGGCTTATACGCGAGTCACTGTTTATTGTATACAATGTATACAGTATACAGTGCCCCCCATCTATATACAGGCCCCCCCCGCCGCAATCCTGCAAAGGAAGAGATTAGTATACTTATCCCTCCGCTGTCCCGCCGCCGCCATCACGCTCCTCCATCTTCATCCAGCGTCTTCCGTCTTCTTTCAGCTTTCTCCGATGGTCGCAGGCAATGACGTCATTGAGGAGGAAGCTGAAAGAAGACGGAAGACGCTGGATGAAGATGGAGGAGCGTGATGGCGGCGGCGGCGGGACAGCGGAGGGATAAGTATACTAATCTCTTCCATTACAGGATTGCGGCGGGGGGGCCTGTATATATATGGGGGGGCTGCATATACCTCCTGGGGCTGCATATACCTCCTGGGGATGCATATGGGGCTGTATATACCTCTGGGGCTGCATATGGGCTGCATATACCTCTGGGGCTGCATATGGGGCTGTATATACCTCTGGGGCTGCATATGGGGCTGCATATACCTCCTGGGGCTGCATATGGGGCTGTATATACCTCTGGGGCTGCATATGGGGCTGCATATACCTCTGGGGCTGCATATACCTCTGGGGCTGCATATACTTCCTGGGGCTGCATATGGGGCTGTATATACCTCTGGGGCTGCATATGGGGCTGCATATACCTCCTGGGGCTGCATATGGGGCTGTATATACCTCTGGGGCTGCATATGGGGCTGCATATACCTCCTGGGGCTGCATATGGGGCTGTATATACCTCTGGGGCTGCATATGGGGCTGCATATACCTCTGGGGCTGCATATGGGGCTGCATATACCTCTGGGGCTGTATATACCTCTGGGGCTGTATATACCTCTGGGGCTGCTGTATACTACCACTGGGGCTGCTGCTGTATATACCACTGGGGCTGCTGCTGCATAATACCACTGGGGAGGCTGCTGTATACCTCACTGCTGGGGGTTGTATACCTGTGCTGGAGTCCACCCTCGGCTTATACGCGAGTCAATAAGTTTTCCCAGTTTTTGGGGGCAAAAGTAGGGGGGTCGGCTTATACACGGGTGGGCTTATACACGAGTATATACGGTAAGTAGAAAAAAAATCTATGCAAGTTTTCTACCACTGTAATCATAGTGACCTGGAGAATAATACTCGTAGGTAATTGTTACCATAAGACGGACTCCATAAAATAAAACCCCAAAAAGAATACCTGAACGGCATTTATTTTTCCTTTTAATGCATTTTGGGAATTTGTTCCTGTTTTGAGTACACTGTATTGTTATATGGATGATGTCATTCAAAACACACAACTTACCGTATGTGCAAGAAAAAACACTCTAGTAAAATTTCAAATAGTGTGGCTTTTAATCTAGAAATGTAGTAATTTAGGTTGTAGTAATAAAATATTAATAATAATGGTATTCCAGGGGCGGAACTACCATGGTGCAGCTGGTGCAGCTGCACCAGGGCCCCGACCGGCTAGGGGGCCCCTTCAAGCCTGGAGGGGGCCCCCAGCCGACCCCCACAAGCCGCCGTCAAAGGAGAGGAGGATCAGGCAAGGGAAGCAGAGAGCTTCCTGCTTCCCCTGCCTGATCCCGCCCCTCCTCTCCTCTGCCCCTCCGGCTCCTACAAGCGCTTGGCGCGGCTCACCAGGTAGGAGAGCACCGCGGCCGTGGCTCCAAGTGGCTCCCAGCAGCACTACCCCCCCGGGCCGAGCCGTCCCCCAGTAGCACACCCCCCCCGGTCCTCACCTGCACCAGGGCCCCCGGGGGTGACGGTCCACCCCTGTGGTATTCATATCTTCTAATAAACAACTTGTATCTTTTCTGTATCTGATCTCTTTTTCTGTCCATTTTAGATGATTTTTTGCAAAAGAGAATGTTCTTTTAACTTTGCCTTGTTCATGCATAACAGGAAATATTAAAAACAATAATTAATTAGCAGATGTTCAGTTGTTATACAAAGTGTCTTAGAAAAGACTCATCACAAAGTACACCATAGTATCTATAACAGCTGTGTCCTCAGGAAAAAAAACAGAATAGAAAATGATGGGCTTTTACAGAGAGAGCAAATACTATTTTCAAAAAAGGGTGTTCACACCCCGGGATTTTCACACACGTTAATTTGTTATATCCACAAACTTAAATGTATATTATTAGAATTTTAGGGATATACCAACAAAAAGCAACAAGTGTTTATGAAGCATAAAGGAATATTTTCATGATTTTAACATTTAAAAAAAAATATATAAATCTGAATATTGTGATATGCATTTGAATTCAACCCTTCTACGTTTGCAAGTCTTTAGGCCCCGTTACACACGTCAATATTGCCAGCAATCTGATCGCTGGCGACATTGATGGCTGATCGCTGGTGAGCTGTCACACAGTCAGACTCACCAGCGATCATTACCAGCAAGAACACTGGTATCCATGTAAACAAGCGGGTAACTAAGCGCCGCGCGGTGAGATAATGCAGTAAATATGACAGGTGACGTAAAGCTGACTCAGTCTTGGGAGGGAGAGAGGAGCTGGGGAGGTGAAATCAAAATTCCGAGATAAGAGGAACAGATAGAACAATAATACAATGATTAGTGGCCTGTGGAGACCTGAAAATTCTTCAGGTCTTGCCAGAGATTTGCTTCGATCTAAATGATTCCATTGTAGTTCTGGCAGGATATTTGGTGTTATTGTCTTGCTGGTAGTTGAATTTACACCCTGGTCTTAAGTCTGTTACAGTCTCTAACATGTTTTCTTCCAGGATTGACCTGTATTTTAACTCCATCCATCTTTCCTTCAACTCTGACCAATGATGCTGCGAACACCATGCTTGAAAGTGGGGATAGTGTTTTTTTAAGGGGATGGGCAGTGATAGTTTTCTGCAATATGTCGTGTTTCAAATTTATCCAAAATTTTTTTTAGAAGAATAGACCACAGGTCTCCTAGCGTGTTTCCCCGATAGTAAGACCCCCCGAAAGTAAGACAGGGTGGGGGGGGAACAGGGGGTCTGCTAATGTAAGACCCCCCCCCGAATGTAAGGCAGGGTAGGGGGGAGGGGGGTCTTACTATCGGGGAAACACGGGGGGGGGTGTACATACATACATACATACACACATACAGACACAAGCATACACATATATACACACCACACACACAGTCACACACATAGCACCGCTTCTTACCGGGTCCGGTGTGGGGTCCCGATGGTCCTGTGCCGTTCTCTGTGCTCCGGTCCGATCCCTGAGATGATCCGCTGCCGTCCGCCGTGTTCCGGTGCCGTTTTGCACTGGTATTGCCGGTCCTAGGCTCCATGGTCCCTGCTCTTCCGGAGTTCAGGCCGCAGCTCCGCCAGGTCATAGTGTGGGCCAATCAGCATAGCGGCGCTCAGAAGCAAGCGTCATCGGGCGCTTGCCTCTGACGTCAGCGCCGCTATGCTGATTGGCCCACACTATGACCTGGGTGGAGCTGCGGCCTGAACTCCGGAAGAGCAGGGACCGGACCGGAGCACAGAGGACGGCACAGGACCATCGGGGACCCCACACCGGACCCGGTCAGAAGCGGTGCTATGTGTGTGTGTTACTGTGTGTGTGGTGTGTATGATGTGTATATATGTGTATGCATGTGTCTGTATGTGTGGGAATGTGTGGATGGATGGCTGCAGTGTGTGGATGGATGGATGGTGGGGCCTCCAATGTAAGGCCCCCCCCCAAAAGTAAGACAGGGGGCCACTTTTGGCCACAAAAAGAATGTAAGACCCTGTCTTACTTTCGGGGAAACACGGTAGTAGCTTCTCTAATTAGTGATCTTCTTACGTGGGATGTCAAACCTGTTTAGGTGAGTGGCCATGTTTTTGTAGGTCTGCAGTTATGCTGTATTCGTATTTTTAGATGACAGATTGAACAATGCTCTGATATGTTCAGAACTTGGGCTATTTTTTTAATCTTAACCCATCTTTATTCTTCTAAACAACTCTATCCATGACCTGTCTGGCATGCCCTAGTTTTTTAATATGTCATATGATGTTTAATATGCACAAACAAACCTCTGAGGCCTTCACAGAGTAAATGTAATTACACAAAAAAAATTACACACTTGTGGACTCAATTTTACTTTTGGAGGCAATTGGCTAGGATTACATTTATGTGTATCAGACAACATAGGGCTGAATACAAATGCATGTCACAATTTTTACATTTATATTTTTAATAAATGTAGAAAACCATGTAGCATTTGGATTACACTTCACAATTACTTGCTACTATCTGCTGGTTTATCATTGAAAATCACAATAAAACACATGTAAGTTTGTGGGTGTAATGTGAATGTGGAAAAGTTTACAAAATATGAATACTTTTTCAAGGCACTTTTGCCCCCAAAACCTGGGAAAACCTATTGACTCGTGTATAAGCCGAGTCCCGAATACAGTATACAGGACTCGGATTCGTAAACTCGCTCAGACTCGCTCAGAAATGCTCAGAATCGCTAAGACTCGCTCAGAATCGCTAAGACTCGCTCAGACTCGCTGAGACTCGCTACTGACAGCGGGTATCCGAGTCCCTAATACAGTGACTCGCGTATAAGGGGGCTTATACGCGAGTATATATGGTATGTTTATTTCTATACATAGCCAATGCTGAATAAATATTGATGTTTGAAAATTTTGTTTTACTTTTTTTCATTGTTTGCTTATTATCAGAAAACATATTGAACCTGTGATTTCCATAATTACCACATTTTTTGCTTTATAAGACGCACTAGATTATAGGATGCACCAAAATTTGGTGAAGGAAAAGAGAAAATGTTATATTAAATGGGGCCCGTCTTATAATACCAGTGTCTGTCTTACAAACAGCATATATGTCCCAAATACCTGGATGGGGCATATACCTGGATGTGAGCCAAATACCTGGATGGGGGTATATAATGGAAAGGGGGCACATACACGATTGGGCATATACCGGGATGAGGATGATATACAGGATAGGGGCATTTAAAGGATGGAAGATAATACACCAAATGGGAGACCATACACCAGGCTAGGGGTCATATACAGGATGGGGGCTTATTCCAGAATGGGGGGTCATATACAGGATGGGGGCCTATACAAAGATGGGAACATATACCAGGATGGGGACTACATACCACAAATGGGGTTATATTCCAGGATGGGGACATATTTCAGAATTGGGACATATATGAGGACCATACTCCAATATCGGGGACATCAGTACAGAATATAGGGACATTACCCCCATAACAGTGTCATCAGCAGATGCTCCCATAACATGACAACATTTTTTTCTTCAATTTTATTCCCCTCTTTTCCTCCTCTAAAACCTGGGTGCATCATATAGTCTGAAAAATACTTTTACAAGAATGTAGTTACGTCGCCATATACTGACAACTGTAACTTTTTTTAAATTTTTTTACAATTGAACCAAATTAGAGCATGTTTTTTGCAGGATGGTTTGGTGTTTTTATCTATACAACTTTTTTACTTGTGACTTTTTCATCTCTTTTTATTTCCTTTTTTGTGTGTCAGTAAGGGTACCTTTACACGCCACCACTGTGCCTAGCAACCGGTATCAACCGTACGTGCACGCGCACGTTTTTGACGGTTGATACCGATCGCCGATGCCGCATGTACACAATGCCATTGCGTTGTCAACTGAAGGTATTGTGGTTCCCCCGGAAGTTCCCACAGATCCTGCGGATAACTGCCTGTTGAATCCCGTCGCTCCTTCACACGCTGCAATCAGTAGGGGAATGTGGACGTACATGTTCTGCTGCGCCAAAACATAGGCATGACGGAGTTGTGTATTCCGTGACACTAACACAATGATTGGACAACGCAATAGCGTCATGATTGGGCAGCCTGCGCAGGAAGGCTGGCTAATACATGACGCCATTGCAATTGTGTAGTGTGAATGGTCAGCTCTTTAAATATGGCGCCCTGTGAAGGGACAGCCAATGGTTACACAGTAGCCCCCACCAATCATCGCTGATGGGGCGCGGTATCCAGCACGCTGTGGCCGCCCCTGGGAATTCACTAGGCGACGGTGATTCAATCCCTGTGCCCCGTTTAGATGCCACTACCAAGGCAATATTGCCTTTGTGTTGCTTTGGATTTTTGAACACGGCTCAGAAACAGGTATCCGAGTCAGCTGCAGGAAACTCGATCTCTTTCCCAATTTACACGCCACCATTTCGTAGCAATTTCAAGGCAACAGGCACAAAAATCCCCATTGCCAGGCAGTTGCTACCACGCAGTGGCGGCGTGTAAAGGTACCCTAAGGGTGGTTTCACACTGGCGTTTGTGTCAGCATGCGTATGGCATGCAGACGCAAATGCAGGCCATACAAATTGTGGGCATCTGAACGCAAATGCAACCGAACGCAGCCAAATGCAGGCACATGCGTTCCCATGTTAAACATAGGAATGCATGTGCGCAAGCGTTTGGCTTCGTTCGGTGCGCTGCGTTTGCAAACGCCAGTGTGTAACCAGCCTAAGATGAAACAATTGTCATTTTTGGCATTTTTTTTAGTATTTTTAGTATTTTTTTTACGGTATTCACCATACAAAATAAGTAATCTGACAGTTTTATAGATTGAGTCATTCTGTATGTGGCAGTACCAATTATGTATACGTTTCTTAATTTATTTTTGTTTAAACACAAAAGCTTTGTTAGCACCTTTGAAGGATATTTTTTTTTCTGTTTGATCAGTGGCCTCATCTCATGCACTGTACAGCAGTGCAGGAGTTCTGTCAGTGATTCACTGATTGTGCCTGTAAGGAACTGTTTATTGAAGGATCTAACAGGCCACTGTACCCTGTGGTCATCAAATGACCTTAGTGTATCATGGAAAAGCGTGGCACCTGTGATTACGATTGCGGGTGCAGATCCTGACAAAAAGGGTCTTTTAACATCTTTTTAACCACTTAGATACTACTTTATTGACAGGGGTATTTAAGGGGTTAATCAGCTCTGATCAGTTCAAATTCAAATCGGGGATAATGCCCCCAGGTGTCAGCTATTACATACAGCTGTCAACTGAGGGAATTTATCCCAAGTGGTGGCGAGGAGGATGTGATTGGCAGCGGGGAGGCAGCACAGAGACACAGGCCGCCGCACCAGGGACAACTCATTTGGCTCCAGATTGTAAGTTTTACTAAACTATTATTTCGAGGTACCAGCCGCCATCAGACATGGGGGACCCCTTGCCTGAATGCAGCAGACATGCTGCATTCAGTGCTGCCCTTAGATTCACATCCATGGGGGGGGTGACATTGCTGTTGTCCTTCCGTCTTCCTTTCAGTGTCTGCCACATGGCATGTCCATTCCTTACTCTTTAGATAGCTGCTTGTATTGAAAAAACATTATTATTACATTAAAGCATTGTTATTATACACCTTAAAGTGCCACCATAGGCATTGCACCTCCGGATTTTGGTCATAAACACAGCTCTAGATACTTTGGTCTAAAAAAATTACAAGAGATACCGTAGATCATATCAAATTGTTTTATGCTATGATATAAATGCATCATATATTTAAGGCATACAACTTTCAGAATAATTTGAATGTCTTTATATACAATGATGTTACTGCCATGTTAATTGCTGTGTGTATGCTCTTTAACTGTATGAGATCATTGTCAATGAAATTGTCAATTTGTTTTTAAAAAAATGGGCAAACAAGGACAATGCCGGTTGTCTGAATTGTTCTACCTAATTTAATTAAATTCAGCTGCAGTGTGTGGTAAAGCATTTGAAATGACTGCTCTGACATTTTAATCTTTGAGTAAGCAGAATTTTCTCCTAAGTATTTAAGTCAGATTTCCTTGTAGCAGAGTAATTTCTCTATTACAACCTTAAATTGATTATTTACTTTGTTTATTTAGAAGAGAATGGATTTTTGATCTTCACATTACAGGAAACAATGTCATTTCCATACTGATTTTCTTTTTCAAAATTTGACTATCTTCCACATTTGAGTTGACAGAATACATTTGTTTATATGAACTTTTCTTTTATTTATTTTATATGACATACAGTAATTCAGAAAATGTGATAATATGGCACGTGCTTACTATAGAGAAATGCCTTATAATAGAATTTTACTCACTTCAAAGCAGATGGCCCTTCTGACTAAAACGATGTATTTTCCTTATGATCGTTGTCCGGCTGCTCCCAAGTTGCATGACTCTCACATTTTTGAGTTGTTCCCTTTTGTAACATTGTTAGATTATTAAAGGGTTTTCCCCTCAACCAAGGTTCATTTTAATCAATAGATCTTGGAATAAGAAGTTCCTCAATTTGATGTGACTGAGATAATCATATATATGTCCAGTAAATAGAGGTTTAACCACCGGGCACCATAACCATGTATGATAATTATAGACCAGCAAGGTCCTCCCTATGTGAACATGCAGGTCATCTCGGGAAGCCAGTGTTCATGTCAGATAAATATTCTGAGTCTCATAAACAAGGATGTGAGGAAAAACAGACCGGATGGATGAAGCTCCTTTTTTTATTCAACCAGAAAAGTTGACATCAATGCCGGGATAGGGAGTGAGGAGTCGGCGGACTACGGCATGCCATTTCGTGGGGTCTCTGCTTCAACAGAGACACTCGTTGAAGCCAAAACCCTGTGAAATGGCATGCCGTAGTCCGCTGACTCCTCACTCCCTCTTCCGGGATTGATGTCAACTTTTCTGGTTGAATGAAAAAGGAGCTTCATCCACCCGGTGATAATAATATATTTATAGTCCTGCTAAGTAGCTGAGTGAGGCCGGTGTTCCACCAGCTTATGGCCTCCAATGCGTGAACATCTGATGCAATATGCTAATGACCATTGTCTCATGGTGCTGTCACACCTGGCGACGTCGCTAGCGACATCGCTGAAAAAGTGACATATCAGCGATGTCGCTAGCGATGTCACGCTGTGTAAACAAGCGGCGCGACCGCGTTTTATCGCTGGTCGCAGGTTGTCAGGTTTACGGGAAGAACCGTAAACCTGTCAACCTGCGACCTGCGATAAGGCTGGATCGCGCCGTGTGACATCGCCAGAGCGATGTCGGCGGTGATCCAGCCTATACCGCAGCGTTGCTGCGGATCGCTCGCTGGGCTGAGCCCAGCCCAGCGAGCGATGTCACCGCCACCATCGCTGCGGTGTCACCGGCCGCAGCGTTGCTGTGTGACAGCTGGCCAGCGATGTCGGAACCGAGCGGGCACCCACGCATCGCTTCCGACATCGCTGGCCAGATCGTGCTGTGTGACGGCACCATAAGGCTCTGCTACAATCGTGAGTCAAGTGTCATGCTACTGTTATCCGATCCTATCAGATCACAGCTACGGAAGAGAGGGAGAAAATAATCTCCTCATCTCCTCTGTTGCCAGTCTCGATGTATATTGCACTGCACTCAGATGACATAAACTTGTTTGGGTGCGTGTGATCCAAAAGTCGCTGCCAAATGCAGCATGCTGTGATTTTATTCACATCTTGTTTTGGACTGTTAAGCAGGGAATCAGGCAGGAGGATGCAAGTGCTGGCAGTTTGGGGGACCTATCAGGTGCACTTTAATATCCTCTGTTTGGTACATGCAGGTCTTGCCATTTAGGCTGTGTGCCCATGATAAATTTTTGGTGAGTTTTTGACCCTGCATATTTTTGCTGCATCATAAACAGTGTGTTGCAGTGCCAGCAAAATAGATGGGACTTATTAAAACTTCATCCACACTGCGCTTCTTATTTACTCAGCATCAACTGACCTGCCGATAAAGTTTAAAATCTGCAACATGTCAATTTTTCTTGCAAGTACATCAAGCTTTTTATGCATATTTTTCCCATAAAATTGCATTAAATTCACCAAATCCAAAAGTATGAAAAGGTATTTCAGTTTTTGATGCATTTCTGCTGTGGAAACCACACCAAAAATGCATGTAAAATGCACACGGCTATATGAATCAATTTTTGTCAAAGCCAAATTCCAAAAGATATTAAAAACAATGTAGTTTTATTTAATTCCTTCATGAGCATGAATGTACCTTTATGTCTTGAGAGGAAAGGGATTCCCCACTAAAGACTTATAGGTATGTCCTGGTGATTTTGCAGGGACAGCAGCTGTGCCAACATGATCACTGTTGGGACCCTGGGTGATATGTGTAAGGACTAGTAGCTCGTACCTAACCAGGCCCCTCATGCTCCTGAGCATGCTCCAGCTCTTTGGCAGGTCACCCATTTCTCTTAACTGACCATGAGGGGTAGGTTGTCACTTCTTGTGGCGGAGCTTGTGCAGGTGCTCGCACAGTCCAGGAATTGCATTTTAGAAAATTTATCCATATTGCTGTGAGGCAGGATGCCATTGCTCCCAGCGATTATGCTGTTTAGGTCGCCCTGTGTTTGCTGTTGCCAGCGTGTAGAAGACGCCATGTCTGCTGAGGCAGAAAAGGGGTGAGAAGTTTTCTCCATTCCTCTCTCTTCCCCTCCTCCAGTGTCTCTGTGATAATGGGGTGGAGTGTGGGCATTGCTCCAGTGTAGTCAGGTGACTGCTGGGAGGCAGATTTAAACCAGTCATTTTCTCTGTTTGTTGCTGATTATTTCAGTTAAGTTGGGTTGTAGGGGTCTGTATTTCTGTGCTTCTGAGGTTGTTCATACTTTGGTCTCTTTTCTTGCTGAATTATTGTTCACCTTGTAATTAGAGTTTGCACTGTGTGTTTGGTTCTGGTGTGTTTGACCTGCCTGTTGCTTGCTTATGTGTCTGCTGCCTTGGAAGAGCTCTGCTAAAGTCCCACCTTACCATGACCAGGAGGTTGATGAGGACTATACCTGACCCTCAAGGGTGCATGCAGTGCGATGGCTAGTGCAAAGTGTGCCAACTCACTGCACTTGCTGACTTACAGCTGATCATTTCACCATCACAAGCCTTAGAATTAGAGATGAGCAAACCTCTGGATGTTTGAAATTGCTTCAGTTGGTCAAACAGGCGTTCAATAGGTTGCAAAACTTCCGAACCCCATTCAAATCAATGGGAGGCAAAATCAGTTGCCCAGAAAATACCTCGAAAGGGGCCCAAAAGCTGCAAAACACAGATCAACCCGCTTTACAGTGGAGCCCTGCTGTTTTGGCACAGACATTACCTTCTTACACTATTACTCAGTACGCTTCAGCGACATTGTCACACTCACTATGCTTGCGGTCCTGCTCACGAACCTTAGATATCCTCATTATGACTTCTCCGAAGTTGTCTCAAATTACACACAGCGGGTATCTTGCAGAAGGGAATCCCACGTATGGTGTTTGATGTTTCTTTTTAACCAGATTTTGAGAGTCTGCATTAAAATCTGCATGTATCCTGAGGCCAGTCTATGAAAGTTCAGATCAGAAGTGCTGTGTTAACGTGTTTTTTTTCCTTGCAGATTTGGTACACATTTTGAGGCAGAAAAAATAAATGTCCTAAGTCGGATTTGATTTTTCTTCTATTATTACTGTGGTTTTGGCAGAACGGATTCCCTTGCTCCATGGGGATAGGAGACTGAAATAATGACTTAGATTCTTCATCTCCTTTTGGGAAGATGGTCACGCAGCAGGGTGAACTGGTTGACATAGCACTGATGCCCACTACCTTCTTCCATTATGATGCAAAACCACTTATTCTGCAAGAATGCCACCACCTTCCCTCGGGTACACCTGTTGTAGTAGTGATTAACCTTATGCCCATGCAACCAGTCCTGGACCATGTTATCCACCAAACTAATCTACTCAATAAAGGAGGTAGGAGTCAGAGTAGGACAGGGTTGTTCATGCTATGTTGGATACTTGCAAAGGGTCCCCACATGACATTATCCCAGTTGAAGGCCACTGGTGGGGCTAATACACACAGTAGAGAAACTGGTCTTTCTGTCTCTTTTACCTCAGACTCCTCCCTGGACTTCACATTATACTCCTGATCTTGGTGGTGTTGGTAGTCCATTAGCAGGGGCATTGGCTGCAGCTTGAATACAGCCAGGCTTGCTGCAATGTCCTCTGCAATGTGACATGTGGTGCTCCTGGATGGCATGGGGAATGGGTCACCTCCTGACTGTGAGCTCAGGTCCTCCTCTCATATCGGAGTCAAGGATTGTATCTGCACTTCGCTACACAGCAGGCCAAGTGTAAGTAGCTCAGTGGTGCTCCAGTTCACATATATATCCATGTTGTTGTCCTCCGGTAGATGCCTCTTCGGGTCTGGTTCTGATGCACCCTCTGCCCTTGGGGTGTTGATGAAGATGACCTCTTCCTCCAGATCAGGCATCTCTTGCGTGGAATCCATCACCAAACTGCATAATGCTGCCACACGGTAGTAGGTGAATCATGATGTATCACATAGGTTTAGCCTGCAGTAATATGGTGCTGACACGCTGAACTTTATGGTGAGTTACACCTGTTTTCTTTCCTAGGGGCCCAACTCTTTCACTGTTAGTACTAAGTCAGACACAATGAATCACTAGTAGATCTTATTATTTTTACAATCTTGTTGCCTAGCTCCACTCATTAACCCTTCAATACAGTGGGCTTCAGAAGTAACGTCACTCACGCAAACAATTCCCCATGTCACAAGGTAAAAAGTGGCCTGTGCAGATACTAGCTGCAGTGATTATTGGAGACTGACATATTTGCAGGAGACATAATAATGAAAACAAACTTTATTCAGGTCACCAATTCACCAATTCATCTGGAATGCTGATGAATGAACATTGTGGGCAGAGTACTACAGCAAGGCAAGGACAAGTTCAATATAAATTATATATATAATAACACAGTTGTGCAGTTGACTAAACTCAGGATAGTAAACGTATGAAATAAAATGTAATGATTGCACAATTTTATTATGCAATATTGAAGGCATGGTGTTTTTTGAATGTGAACATGAACAGACCTATAAGAACATGTGTGTGAAACATGTAATGACCATATGCTATTTTTACATGAAGTGTTATCAAGTAAGTATAGAAGAGATGGTTTCGCACGCTGATGACTCTTTGCAATAATAAAAGTTTGTTTTAAAAAAATATGAAGAAAAAGAAGAAGATAAAAAAAATTCAAAAAATCTCCCTAAAATATTAAGCTCTGTAAGGGTACCTTTACAACTTTTCTAGAAATTTCACTGGCAACTTACCGGTTGCAGTGAAATCATGGACACATTGTTCTATCTTGTTGCTGTGTACAAATGGAACAATGTCTCCATGATTTCACTGCAACCAGTAAGTTGTCAGTGAAATTCCTAGAAAATTTGCCGCGTGTAAAGGTACCTTTAAATGGATGTTTTAAAGACATTGTAAACTTCTTGAACATCACAGCTGCTGCCACATCTGGCCCTGTTTCCAAAATTCACACCCTGCAGGTGTCAAAACACCTACAAACTACAGCAAGCTTAAAAAAAATATTTTAAAGGTCCAAAATAATTCTACACTTTGATACAAGCCGGTAGACCCGATGGCTTGGGATGCTCCTATCCATAAAGTTAGGTGTTGTCTCCAGCCAGCATGTCTTTCGGTGAGCGCTTTGGCCCCTAACAAACAGGGAAAGCTTTAGGGTATTTTAAATTTTGAACTTTTTTGCAAACAAAGCCGCGTTCGCCAAATTTTAGGGACATTATTTGGGTTTTGAAATCCTGAGACGAATCTGCCATGTTCGGGTTGAATTTAAAATTGGCGAACATGTTTGGGGAATATTCGCTCATATCTACTCATGATTTTGATATTTCCTAGCAATAGCAAGCAATTTTGTACGTTCATCTAAAAATGTATTTCCAAAATTCAATTCAAAATCCCAAACTTGCTTAGAAATGTCGCAATCATTTGTTGTGATTTGACATTTTCAATGTTAGTTCTGTTCAATCATTCAAATATGAACATAAAAGCAAATGTACATTCTTTTTGTCCAATTTGATATTTTTTTAGAATTTCAAAATTCACTTTGTTATACACCAGATTAGATCTGTGTGTCTGTCGATGTCATTTAGCCACTCATGTTACTCACTATCACAAGACAAAATATTTCAGAATTTCTACACAATAGGATGCATAGTAGTTTTTGTAAACTCTTTTTTGAAAATTAGAGTGAAATACAAGCAGTATAGACATTGCAAACATTTTGTATCTCAACAATAGTCCAGGTAACCCAAGGAAGAGGTAGTGAGTAGGGTGCGGGGGAGGATAGGAAAGGAGGTAGGAAAGGGAAGGTGGTGAACATGGTGTGGGGGAGAGAATGGGGGGTAAAATACTTATCAATCCTAACAAAAGTACTAAAACTAGTGGTTCTGCAATGTAGGGGAAAATTAAAAAAATGTTCTTTATGAAATGGTTGGACTTTGTATTGGTTATTATTATTTGTTGCTCAGGGATAAAATTGCAAGCATTTTGTTATTTGTTATTTCTTACACAATTCACTTCTAGACTGAAAAAGTTTCTGATACTAATGTGATACACTTTTTCCTCCGGGTTTGCTATGGAATCATGACTCCTTGATTTTCTCCTCCCACTCCTCCCCTCTTACCACCCCTTTCTGGTCCTCTGTCTTTATGTGGATGTCATTTTATTACATGTCACTTATGAGTAAGAATCACTAAGGATCTGAAACGCATCAGGTGTTTCACGTACTGCCCCTGTCCCTTCCTTCTTTCCTCATTTTAACATGTTTGCCATGCACTGTCTGGGAATTTAAAGAATGAAAAATATAATTAAGTTTTAACTGCTTAAGGACCATGGATTCTAGTGCTGGATATTTTCATTTTCCTCGCTGATTAAACACAGGGGCTAGCCCTCCTGCAACCTCTGTGCACCCAGGTGTAATAAGGCTCACAGTAGGCTGAATATTTACCAATATTCTGTTTTCTATAACAGAAGCACAGTCGATGAACATATTTACATACCCAAGATATGGAAGTCAATGATTTGATCAGATACAATGTGAATTTGCGATTGCCCGCTCCTAACTCAATTTTGGTCAGACATTTTTCCTGACTTTTATCTGAAGCTGGGCTTTTTCTATTTCTGATGACCTCAGTTTGCCGCTTCTCCCTAAGTCATGCGCTATGTCTATTCCTATGTCTCTCCCAACATCATTTCTTATATTTCCTCCTCCGTCTCTCCTTAGGCCATTTTCTGTGTCTATAAGGACAAGGTCATCTTAAACAGAAATGACAGACACATTTCTTCCGCCATCTTGTTAACATTCCACATTAAAGACAAAATCACTGAATATAAGCAATGTGATTAATATATCTGAACACTATAATTTCTACGCAATCTTTGGATTTCTCCGACACAAACGTATGACATACAAATGTAACCACAAATTACATATGCAAATGTAGGTTTTTTTTTTCCAATTTCTCTTTTTCGCTATAAAAAACACCAGTTTAGAATTAAACTTTATATTCTAAATTTCCCATTCTACATATAAACTAAGCAAAACTACTTCTAAGTTAAATTTATCTGAAAACATAACTCTTAACTTACGCTGTTCAGAAAGGGAAGAAATAAAATTAATTTTCTTAACTGGAGATAACTCAGCTTGAAGCTCCTTTGTGACTTTGCTGGCTCTGATCATCATCACTTGTCGTACATCTTGTACTTCTTAGCATCTCTGGCAGTTGTAGTATGTCTTGTACTTCTTAATACGTCTGACACATGTAGTCCTCATCAAAAATTATGGTTCACGCGACATTTGTAGAAGTTTTACTTTTGTGCTTTCTTTATTACTTATCAAACTCCCACTTTCAGGTTTCAAGATCGGAGTTCCCAAGGCTCCAAATTGTTAAATATTCTTTCTGTGTATATATATGTTTAATACACCGCTTATTACCAGATGCATTTTTTTCAAGCAGCAAAATATTCATAATATATGTATATAAAAAATTGGTTTGTTAAACCAAAAAAGATTTATGCAGAAAGATAAAGAATATGTAAGTATGTATTACAAGAAAATACTCCTTCATTCTGTTTTGGGCAACTGTAGACTTATGTGCTTTACCAAAAAGCTCTATCTTGGTTGCATCTGTCCACAAGACACCTTCCCAGAAGGAGTTTGGCTTACTCACTTACATTTTGGCAAATTGCAGTCTGGCTCTATTTTATGACTCTGTGTCAGCAGTGGGGTCCTCCTTGGTCTCTTGCCATAGCGTTTTAATTCATTCAATTGTCAATGGATAGTTGGTGCTGACACTGATGCGCCCTGAACCTGCAGGACAGTGTGTATTTCTTTGGAACTTGATTGGGGCTGCTTATCCACTATCCAGAATGTCCTGCATTGTAACATTTCATTAATTTTTGTTCACTGCCAATATCCATGGACAGTGATATGGGTTGTCATTGTTTTAATTATGTTGCACACCGTGGACAAAAGAACATGACTGTCTCTGGAGATGGACTTGTAACCTTGAGATTGTTAATGTTTTTCAACAAGTTTAGCTCTCAAGTCCTCAGATAGTTCTTTTTTCCTCTTTCTGTTCTTCATGTCTATTGTGGCATTGGCACACACAGATACACTATGCAAAGACTGAGTGAACTTCTCCCCTTTTAATGTGGATTCATACATTATTCTTGTATTGCCTACACCTATTATTTGCCACAAGTGAGTTCGAATGAGCATCTCATGCTTAAAACAAAGTTGTTTACTCACAATTTTTGAAAGTTGCCAGCAATTTTATGTGAAATTGTGTCCAATTTACAGAACCTTTTTTCTTTATTGTTTGGTGTTGTTCCAATACACAAAAAGTAAGTATAACAAAACATGTGTAATTACAAAAAACTTATACACTGTGTGCAGAATTATTAGGCAAATGAGTATTTTGATCACATGATACTTTTTATACATGTTGTCCTACTCCAAGCTGTATAGGCTCGAGAGCCAACTACCCATTAAGTAAATCAGGTGATGTGCATCTCTGTAATGAGGAGGGGTGTGGTGTAATGACATCAACACCCTATATAAGGTGTGCTTAATTATTAGGCAAATGCCTTTCCTTAGGCAAAATGGGTCAGAAGAGAGATTTGACAGGATCTGAAAAGTCCAAAATTGTAAGATGTCTTGCAGAGGGATGCAGCAGTCTTGAAATTCCCAAACATTTGAAGCGTGATCACTGAACAATCAAGCGTTTCATGGCAAATAGCCAACAGGGTCGCAAGAATCGTGTTGGGCAAAAAAGGTGCAAAATAACTGCACATGAATTGAGGAAAATCAAGCGTGAAGCTGCCAAGATGCCATTTGCCACCAGTTTTTCCATATTTCAGAGCTGCAACGTTACTGGAGTATCAAAAAGCACAAGGTGTGCTATACCCAGGGACATGGCCAAGGTAAGGAAGTCTGAAATACGACCACCTTTGAACAAGAAGCATAAGATAAAACATCAACACTGGGCCAAGAAATATCTTTATGACTGATTTTTCAAAGGTTTTATGGACTGATGAAATGAGAGTGACTCTTGATGGGCCAGATGGATTGGCCAGAGGCTGGATCAGTAAAGGACAGAGTGCTCCACTCTTACTCAGACACCAGCAAGATGGAGGTGGGGTACTGGTAAGGGCTGGTATCATCGAAGATGAACTTGTGGGACCTTTTCGGGTTGAGGATGGAGTGAAGCTCAACTCCCGAACCTACTGCCAGTTTCTGGAAGACAACTTCTTCAAGCAGTGGTACAGGAAGAAGTTGGTATCGTTCAAGAAAAACATGATTTTCATGCAGGACAATGCTCCATCACATGCATCCAACTACTCCACAGCGTGACTGGCCAGTAAAGGTCTAAAAGAAGAAAAAATAATGACATGGCCCCTTTGTTCACTTGATCTGAACCCCATAGAGAACCTGTGGTCCCTCCTAAAATGTGAGGGAGGGAAAACAGTACACCTCTGGGAACAGTGTCTGGGAGGCTATGGTGGCTGCTGCATGCAATGTTGATCGTAAACAGATCAAGCAACTGACAGAATCTATGGATGGAAGGCTGTTGAGTGTCATCATAAAGAAAGGTGGCTATATTGGTCCCTTTTTTTGTGTTTTGTTTTTGCATGTCACAAATGTTTTTTTCTAATTTTTGTGCAGTTATATTAGTTTACCTGGTGAAAATAAACAAGTGAGATGGGAACATATTTGGTTTCTATTAAGTTGCCTAATAATTCTGCACAGTAATAGTTACCTGCAGAAACAGATACCCTCCTAAGATAGCCAAATCTAAAAAAAAAACAAAAAAACACTCCAACTTCCAAAAATATTAAGCTTTGATATTTATGAGTCTTTTGGGTTGTTTGAGAACATAGTTGTTGATAAATAATACAAATAATCCTCCAAAATACAACTTGCCTAATAATTCTGCACACAGTGCATGAGAAATGTTTCATTTATGGAAACACTTTCAAGGGTTCCAACACTTTCAGTCATGACTGTATACATTAGTCTTAGTTCTCTTCTGTCATTTACGTACACTAAATCCAGTGTTTCCTGTATGATGTTAATATACAAGTCAAGTGCCCATATTTCCTATGGGATGTGTTGAACTGTCTTGGTGTATCCTATGTGATGTATACTGCAGTTTCAGCATCTCCAATGTGGTGTATTCAGCAGTCTTGGTGTCTCCTATGTGATGTGTTCAGTAGTTTCTGTGTATCCTATGTGATGCATATAGTCTTGATGTATCTTGTGTGGTATAAAAACAGCAGGATTAGTGTCTTGTATGTAATGTATACTGTAGACCTCCCACTGGTTTTCTATAAAAAATACATGAGTAGTAATACATTTCCCATTTTCAGGAGAAATACATTGAAATTTAAATAAGTTTTCAGAACCACTTCCTGCTATGAAACAATCTTTACAAAGTGTATCATTGCGAAGAGTCGCCTGCACTCCAGACTGGCGCTTATTTAGAAATTCACCTAACATCATATGTTTCACCAAAGAGAAACAATTCAAGGCATAACATTAATGGTGAATTACCAGTAATTAAATATTTGACCAAATATAGCAGGAGGATATTTATGTTTATAATTCTGCATGGCACATGAATAGTGGAATAAATATGCAAATGGCCCTTAAATAAGAGTGATGAGGTGTAGAGAAAAAGTCTCAAAATATGTAGGTTAAATACATATGGATCAGTAGTGTACCTGCTGGTGGAACAGAATGACCAGCTGCTATGGGCCCTGTGATCAGGAATGATTATTCCGAGCTACCGCCACCCTTGCCTGTATAGTCAATCTTTGCAGTGGAGGAGAGAGACTTGATTTTTATGCACCATTGCTCTTAGTTTTGTATACTACAGTAATAATAAGAAATGGAAGAACAAGAAGTTCAGATAGAGTGTTAAGAAATAAAACCACTGATAAATTCAGTCTTGGATTGGCTCACCGTAAATGGTTGTGTAAGACACAATGACTATAGAAGCATATGCTGGCTGATGCAGATCTACATTCAGGTATAATATCAAAATGAAGAAAAAAGGGACCAAACTGTGCTTCCAGAAAGATGAGAGTACTCACCAAAACGTAGAATAAATTATTTATTTTTCAACATGTTTAGAAGCAGTTCGCTTCTTCCTCAGGATGAATCATGTGGAGATGCAGTGGCTGAGGTGCCACTTCATGTGCGGGATGTCAGAATCACAGTGTGGCAATGTCATTACACTGGAAATCTTATGTCCTATATGTACGTTGTCATTATGACAGCGTGTTGCCATGCCTGTGGACTCATCAGGAATCTGGATTAGGTAAATTCATGATTTTTTTTTGTTTTAGCTAAAACATGTAGGAAACTGAGGGGGTATCAAAAACAATGGGAGTTGCTCCTGATGTGTAGGTGTCACTGTAGGTGGCTATATAACTTTTTCGTGGCCAGTGTACATTATAGGGACTACTCTGGGGGCCATTTTATAGTTTGTGAGCTAATGTTGGGGCTAATATGAGAGACATCATACAGTGGGGGCTACTGTGGAGGAAACTCAAACGATGTAGAAGGCTCTGACACTTTGGGTGCACCTCATACATTGTATGGACATCTGTGGGGGACCTTTAAAATGTGGGAGCAATTTTGCAGTGTGGAAGTGGATGCCACTATACAGTTTGACTACTGTTGAGGCCATTATAAAGTGTTAAGGACATAATATAGTGTTTTGAGGGAGCAGTGGGGACATCATAATATGCATAGGTGCAGGCCCATCATACTGTGTATAGGGGAGCTGTAGGCCCATCATGCAGTGTATTGGAGAGCTGTGCATTCACCGTACTGTGTATATGGGAGCTGGAGCTCCGTCATACTTCTATTAGAGAGCTGTTGGCACATCATACTGTGGATCCACTATACTGTGTATAGGGGAGCTGTGGGTCAACCATCTTGTATAAATGAAAGCTGTGGGCTCATTATGCTATGTATAGAGGAGCTGTAGAATCATTATACTGTGTATAGGGGAGCTCTGGACCCATTGTACTGTGCATATGGGAGGTGTAACTGGATTATACTGTGTATAAGGGAGCTGTGGAGGCATCATACTGTGTATTGGGAACTATGGGGGCATTATACTGTGTATTGGTGAGGTGTAGAGACATCATACTGTGCATAGGGAGCTGAACATTAGGGTACTTAGGCTAGGGTCACATTTATAAGCGAAATTGTGTTCACCGCATCCAGATCCAGAAGCTGTGAACACAATAGTCTTCAGTCAAGCAGCAATCTGGGAACCGTATTGCTGAAGCCGCAATCCGGTAAACAGATTGCTCTGGATGTGTAATCCGGAGCAATCTGGTTACCGGATAGTTTGGTCATCCCTGCTGCCGCAGGGATGAGCAAACTGTTCTCTGTGTTTAAAAACTTTTAATTTTATTAACAAATGTGTGTATGCTGTCTCTAGGGGGTGCCCACCCCCTAGAGACCTAGCACCCACTCAGGTGGGCATATAATGCTTTAATCTCTTATGAACAGCAGCCGGCTCCTGTCAGCTGCTGTATTTTACAGCGTGCGACGCGTGGGAAGAAAAGGGGGCGGTACCCTATAGAGGCGTGAATCCAGGCTCCTCCCTGGTGCTGACAACGTCCGGCAAGGAAGAGAATCCCTGGTGCACCGCGGAATCTTCAAGAGACATCCGGTTGGAAGCGGAAGACAGGAGGGCGAACCTTAACTAAGGGGGCACAGGATGTCGCAGCCAGCGGCGCCAAGCAGTGGCGGAGCAGCCGGCGAGAATCCAGCACCAGATCAAGGAGCAGCACCCAGCGGTGCAGCAGCGCAAGGAGCAGCACCTATCATGCGGTTCCTGATGCCATATACTCAAGGGGCAATGTGGCTGCCCCAATACTCCGGTGAGTCTAATACTCTTAATGACTTTATTACCAAGATAAAAGCTTACTATGTGATGTACCTTCTCACTGAAGCCCAATGTGTAGGAATGATTAAATGATTATTGGACAATTAATACCACAGGTTGGGTTCAGAGAAATGACCATTCAGATTGGAAAGGTAGAATTGCAGAACCAAGGTATAATAATCATAGATGTTGACCGGCGAGAACGTGAACCAGTAATGTTACTAGGAATGAATGTAGTTGAAAAGTGTTTTTCTGAGGTAATTACTGTTTTGCAGCAGATCGCCAAGACTGCCGGAATCGGACAGCAGAGACTTTTGCACAAGGAAATAAAAGCTCTGATGTTGAAGCAACAGGTAGAAATATCCGGAGGTGAGATCAGCAGTGTACGAGTAAGTGATCCAATACCCATTCTAATACTTCCCAAAACTGAAATGTTGGTCTGGTGTAGAGCCGCAATAGTCATCAAAGGGCAAGACTATCAAGCCCTGGTAGAACCCGTGTACTCAGACAGTAGACCTACTATACTCACAGCTAGAGGAGTGGTTGAGGTACACCGGGAAAAAGTGCCATTACGCCTACTAAATTGCGGAGAGGATGAGATCACATTACCAAAGTATGCTACCATGGCTAAATTGTACACAGTTGATAACAATGCCATCACAGCCATCGAGCCCTTGGACCCGTCAAGTTAGGTGGATGACAATGGCTAAGGGGAAAAGCTGGAGGATTGGTGCCAAAAGCTACATGTGGGTACCAGTTCTACACCTTCCCATCAAAGGCATGGAGTATACCAGGTAGTGAAAGAATATGAACAAATATTCAGCAAACACCCATTGGATTTTGGGCAAATTAAAGGGGTAGAACACACTATACCCACAGGTAACCATCAGTCTATAAAAGAGAGGTATAGACCATTACCACCCGCTCACTACCAAACCACCAAAGACATGCTCAAAGAAATGAAAGCTGCAGGGGTAATAAGAGACAGTTGTAGCCCCTGGGCAGCACCTCTAGTGTTAGTTAAAAAGAAGGACGGGACCATGAGAATGTGCGTAGATTACCCGCAGATCAACCGCATCACACATAAGGACACATACCCACTACCTAGGATTGAGGAGTCATTAGCTGCATTAAAATCTGCTAACTATTTTTCCACCCTTGATCTGACTAGTGGGTACTGGCAGGTTCCTGTGGCCGAGGCTGACAAGGAGAAGACAGCGTTTACTACGCCGATGGGCCTCGGTGAGTTCAATTGTATGCCATTTGGACTCTGCAACGCTTCCGGGACCTTTCAACGTCTGATGGAGAGCTGCCTAAGACAGAAGAACTTTGAAACTGTCCTCCTGTACCTAGATGATGTCATAGTCTACTCCAAGACGTATGAGCAACATCTACAAGACCTGGCAGAAGTGTTTGAGGCCTTATCCAGATACGGCATGAAAATCAAGCCATCCATATGCCACCTTCTCAAGCCAAAGGTACAATAACTGGGACATGTCGTGAGTTCAGAGGGAGTACCACCGGATCCTGATAAAGTCACAGTGATAAGGGATTGGCCAAGACCTACTAACATGAAAGAAGTGAGGCAATTCCTGGGCCTGGTAGGCTATTATAGAAGATTTGTCAGAGGATTCACGAAGCTAGCGGCTCCCCTGCAAGACATCCTGGTAGGACAGTCAAAAAGATCCTCAACCCTTAATCCTCCTTTCTAGTGGAGTGAAGGAAGGGAAGACTCCTTCAACAAGCTGAAGTGTGCACTGATGGGAGAAGAGATCCTGGCATATCCGGATTACCATCAGCCATTCATTCTGTACACGGATGCTAGCAACGTGGGACTGGGAGCAGTACTGTCACAGAACCAAGGAGGCAAAGCGAGAGTTATTGCCTTAGCAAGCAGAAAACTCCGGCCTAAGGAAAGAAATCCCGAGAATTACAGCTACTTCAAGTTGGAACTACTGGCAGTAGTTTGGGTTGTAATGGAACGTTTTTTTCATTCTGTTATTCACTAGGCTGGTTTACAAACAAAAGGTTTTTCAAAAGCATATGTTTTTTGTCATTTTGCCATTCCTATTATTGTGATCATATTTCCACATCTTTATATGACCAATCCCGATTTACCTTGATATCACCACATTATTGTTTATATTATGGCTATTATGCCTTTATTGTTGGGTCTATCATGCTAATGCCATTTTAATTCTAAATTCTATTTAATTCTAAAAACTGCTCCGCTGTTAATCGGCCTGTGGCCCCCCATGGTTTTAAGTGTTTTTAAATTTTAAATTGTCCCTGTATGTGTACACTAATAAAGATTTGTTATATTTGTTCATACAATTTTGGTGTTGCTCCCTTTATGTGCCTTCTCTTCTCTACCATAGTCCTGTCTCACCTGAGAGCAATGGCACCACACCTGTGGAGTAGGTGCAGTACCACTGTGGTAACCAAGATGCAGGGCACTACACTTGTGCGGTCAGCATCCCTGTGCCTGGCATCCTTATGGCGGTGCGCATGTCCAGGAGTCATGGAAACCTGTCCGTGATCCCGAACCTGTGCCTTTTACCACCTGGATTGTTGGGTGTCTTCCAAGGTCCCTGAGTAATGACTGCGCATGTGCACAGCTGATCTTGATCACATAATTAGGGTTTTTGGGGTTTTTGATCTCACTGTTAATGGAAGGTAGTAGTTTCACCTCTTCCCCTTCCTGATGAAGCGATAAAGAGATCCAATTGTGAAACACACATTGAAGGTATGTGTTGTCTCTGTGTTCTGTACTTTAAAAATGGGATTAGACTCTTTTCACCGCCCCCTGGATTAGCGGAGACCATTAATATATATTTTCATTATGTTGCTCCTATAGATAGTAGGATGGTGCCTTTAGTCTTTTATGTTTAATTGGGATATTTAGATTTTTTATGCAGTGAATCTCTTTGCTACTGATGGGCATATTAAGAGCCTTGTTATTTGAAGACTGCAGTACTTTACAATAAAATGTGATAATTTCCTTGCAATTAGTACTTTACATGTTCCCTATAGAAATCTCTTTGATTGATATTCCCAATTACGTCTTCATTCAGTGATCTTGTTTATGGTCCATAGTCCTTTTGTTTTTTTGTTTTGTTTTGTTTTTTTGTCTCTGTAGGTGTCATCACCCGTATTTTATGCACTTTAGTTTTTTGTTAATTTGTGTTTTATATGGTATCTTGCTGTTGCAATCTGAGTAAAAATTGCCAAATGTTTTGTATAAAATGACTCCTGCCTTCTCGTGCTTTTGTATTATTATGTGGAGTTTTTGATGCACCAAATGTGGTGCTCAATATGTGCGTTTATAAGAAGCGACAAAACTTGAATTGAAAAGGAGATTCGTGGATTTAATGTTTTTTGTGATTTTACCATTTAGAGGACACAAACATCACTAATTTCTAAGGGGCACAGGGGTAGTTATTATTATGTTATGCAGTAAAAAGAGCATTATTGTTGTATCAAACAGCAGTAATAGGCAGTGGCGTAACTTCATGCCCAGGGGCCCCGATGCGAAAGATCCAACGGGGCCCCCAATTATTGCAAATCTTTAATAGTATTAGTCTTTTTCGATAGGCCAAAGAGACTTATGGGGCCCCCTAGACTGCAGGGCCCGGGTGCGATCGCAACCCTTGCCCCTGTGGTAGTTACGCTCCTGGTAATAGGTATACATACGGCAGCAGAGGCTTTACACTGGAATATGAGTTGGATAAGGAGTTTGTGCAGGTTGGAAGTACTAGTAGTCATAGACCGTGATGGAAATGTAAGAAGCCAGATTTGTTTTATTGTAATCTCTGCAGACTAGTTGTGGTTGGAAAAAGTTATCATCTCAGGGCAGGGTGGAAAAAACGGGAAAAATGAATGACCCCCAACAGAGAAAACGTCACCTGTAAGTTACTGTCTGTAACTGTACTGTAAGGTCCAATATGGTATGCGGGACTGGTATTTGTCACTATATTCTCTCTGTGTGACGTTAATATCTGTTCCTATCTTAGTGTAGATAATTAGTTGGTTAGCCAACACCTGCTTATGCATCTGGATCATGAAGTCCCACAGGAGTTTAGCCATTTCATTCTCCACAAACTTTTTCTGGGCTCTCGCACCTGGACTTAGCGGCACTTAGCCCATACGCTGTACAAATGATCCTGTATACAGGTACCACTACTTGATTGAGGCGTTTGGTATACGCTGTTCCTGCTTGAATTTTGCATCCTGACACTATGTGTTGGACTGTATCTGAGGTTTCTTTACATAGTCTTCACCTTGGGTCTTGTCTTGTGTGGTAGATCCCTGCTTCAATGGATCTGGTACTTAGCGCCTACTCTTGTGCATTATGCTTAGTGTCTCTGTGCTCTCTTATAGTCCAGCTTTTGCCAGCCATTGGTTGGATTTCACCATGTCAGCCACCTCCATTATCTGTCGATGGTACGTTCCATGCAGCAGCTTGTCTTACCACGGCACTTCATGTTCCTGTCCTTCCTTCCAGGGTTGTTGTTGTTGCTGCCTTAGGTTCTCTGTCAGCATCTTATCTTTTGTTGCCATTTTTCTGATGAATTCCTGGATACTCCTTGTTTCATCCATGATTGTGGCTTGGATGCCTATACCATCCTCCTTTCTGTTGGTGTACAATCTTTGGCTGTTAGACTTCGGGTGGAGCCCTCCATGCATTGTAAGGAACTTCTGGGTCTTCACATCTTTTTTTTCCAGTACACTATGCCAGCAGGATACCTGATAACTGGCAGGGCGTATGTATTGATGGTAGGGATCTTATTCTTTCCATTGAGCTGGCTCTTCAGGACCTGCCTTATTTTTTGATGGAATTTGGATTTTGCAGCTGTCTCTGCCACCTCATCATGGTTACTGTACCACTGTGGAATGCTGAGGTACTTGTAGCAGGTCTATACATCTGCTATATTCCCTGCTGGTAGTTCTGCTCCATCAGTTTTCACACACACATATATACCGTATATACTCGTGTATAAGCCGACCCGTGTATAAGCCGACCCCCCCAACTTTTGCCCCCAAAACCTGGGAAAACCTATTGACTCGTGTATAAGCCGTGGGTGGACCCCAGCACAGGTATACAGCCCCCAGCAGTGTGGTATACAGGCCCCCCAGTGGTATACAGCCCTCCCCAGTGGTAGTATACAGCAGCCTCCCCAGTGGTATATACAGGCCCCAGCAGTATATACAGCATCTCCAGTGGTATACAGCAGCCTCCCCACTGGTATATACAGGCCCCAGCAGTATATACAGCAGCCCCAGTGGTATACAGGCCCCAGTGGTATACAGACCCCAGTGGTATATACAGGCCCCAGTGGTATACAGGCGCACCCCGCCATCAGTGGTATACAGGGCCCCCCTTGCTGCTGCACACCTGTAAAGTAATAGATCATTATACTTATCCCTGTTGCTGTCGCCTCTCTGACACCGCGCTCCTCCGGGTCTTCATGCTTCTTCCTGCTTGTGACCGGTGGGCGCAGGCAATGACATCATTGCCTGTGCGCTGGAGGAGGAAGCATGAAGAAGCATGAATACCTGGAGGAGCGCAATGTCAGCATGGCGATAGCGACAGGGATAAGTATAATGATCTATTACTGTACAGGTGTGCGGCAGCAAGGGGGGGCCCTGTATACCACTGGGGGGGGCGGGTGGCCTGTATACCGATGTATATGACTCGTGTATAAGCCAAGGGGGGGACTTTTCAGCACATTTTTTGTGCTGAAAAACTCGGCTTATACACGAGTATATACGGTATATATATATATATATATATATATATTTGGCAGGGCTAGACCTTGCCAAGCACTTGCTCCACTGTCTTTTGTACTTCATTCAAACTAAAAGATGAACATTACATATTTTCTGAGTATCCATATTGCACTGGTAAAGTAAGTAAAATCTTTTCAAAGCATATTTCCTGCTGTGGTGGTCAGAGGCAAAGTGTATTTGCAGAGACAGTAATTACATTTTGATATTACACATTTATACAGGTGGTAAGAATATTATAAAATCAGATCATGATGTGCAAGACAGAACAATAATTTCCTTGAAGTACAAATATATTATTCCAGGTCCTGTAGTGAAAAAACAGTGACAATATTATTTGTTAGCGACCAGTATTATCTTATTTGTATACGAGCCCCTGTCAGAATGGGCAATTTTCCATTTTTGCTCTATTTTGTCCTCTTCTTCCCAAAGCCATACCTTTTTTCATTTTCTACCCACAAAGCCTTATAAGCTTGATTTTTGTTTATTGAATTGCTTTTAAATAAACCATTCATTTTAACATTTAATATACTGGAAAACAGGGGAAAAAATCCAGCTACAGTGAAAAATTTTGCCCCTGTTTTCTGGGTTTTGATTTAATGGCCTTCATTGTGCAAAAAAGAAAACCTGGAATATGAGTCTACAAGACAGAAAGATTAGAGCAATACTAAACTTGTCACATTATTTTTTTTTTTTAATAAAAAAAATTAAGAAATATATTAAAAAATTCTGGTTTGTGTCGCCACCTTCTGCTAGCTGTTGTTAAAGTCAGATGCCCACACTTGACCGGTATGATCTAGGCTCAGCTCCTGACCTTGTATGTATCAGTATAGTGATGATCTTGAAGGATTTCAAGCATGACCACCGTTTACATTTTTATTTAATAATAACGTAGAGCAAGAAATTTTAATATACCTTCAAATATACTTCAAATATGAAATCTGGTAGAAAACCATTCATAAACCTTCCACAAGGTGTCCCCACTACACTGTGTCTGAAGCAGAATACGGGCATATAACCATATAAGGGTAAGGGGCGGGGTCTACACAGTGGGTGAGTTCCTGACTGCAGCTGAGGAGGTGACAATGTATCAGATTACCACATGCTACAAAAGGTAGCTCAATGTCAGAATGTTAGGATCACTGCAAACTTCTCAGCCCTTTCCTTGGCACAACCTTCTCTGATCTGTCATCTGGCACATGGCTCCCTACAAAGCTCACAATCTCTGATCTTGTCTTTTCTCTGCTGCCACATTGCACTGCTCCCTATCATCTAGCCACGCCCACACAGCCCTAAAATGCAGTTTATAAAAGCACGCAAAAAAGTTGAGAAAATACTGTAAGTCATAAGGCACAAAAAAAGCATTATCTTAGCTGATATGCGACCCATCAGTGACAACCAGTGCAGTATTTTTTGTTTGTTTGTTTTCAATGAAATGTACACTTTAAAGGCTTGTTCAGAAATAACAGCATTACATTTTCACATTGAGTTTGATCATTTTGGGGCATCTATATATATAAAAAAAATTTCTAGATATGTTTTTCAACTTTTTTTCAACCTACTTCTGTTTGAGTGAAAGTGCACTGCTTTTGACACCTTTCAAAAGGTTGCAGAAATCTGGTTCATAGCTTATTTGCATATCTAACTATGAGCAGTCCCTACCCCCACTATTCAAAAGGGGCAAAAGAAGCATGAAAAAGTCATTTTCTTCAATTACATTTTGCATGGTTAATTTTTGCAATGTACCAGGTATTCAAGAATTTTTAATTTCCTAAATATGATACAATGGCTGAAATATGTATTAAACACATTTTTTAATTACCGTATATACTCGTGTATAAGCCGACCCGTGTATAAGCCGACCCCCCTACTTTTGCCCCCAAAACCTGGGAAAATTTATTGACTCGTGTATAAGCCGAGGGTGGACCCCAGCACAGGTATACAGCCCCCAGCAGTGTGGTATACAGCAGCCTCCCCAGTGGTATATACAGGCCCCAGCAGTGTTACAGCAGCAGCCCCAGTGGTATATACAGCAGCAGCCCCAGTGGTAGTATACAGCAGCCCCAGAGGTATATACAGCAGCCCCAGTGGTAGTATACAGCAGCAGCCCCAGTGGTAGTATACACGCAGCCCCAGTAGTATATACAGCCCCAGTGGTAGTATACACGCAGCCCCAGTAGTATATACAGCCCCAGTGGTAGTATACAGCCCCAGTGGTAGTATACAGCAGCCCCAGTGGTATATTCAGCCCCAGTGGTAGTATACAGCAGCCCCAGTAGTAGTATACAGCCCCAGTGGTAGTATACAGCCCCAGTGGTAGTATATAGCCCCAGTGGTAGTATACATACAGCCCCATAGTAGTATATACAGCCCCAGTGGTAGTATATAGCCCCAGTGGTAGTATACATACAGCCCCAGTAGTAGTATACAGCCCCAGTGGTAGTATACAGCCCCAGTGGTAGTATATAGCCCCAGTGGTAGTATACATACAGCCCCAGTAGTAGTATACAGCCCCAGTGGTAGTATATAGCCCCAGTGGTAGTATACATACAGCCCCAGTAGTAGTATACAGCCCCAGTGGTAGTATACAGCAGCCCCAGTGGTATATTCAGCCCCAGTGGTAGTATACAGCCCCAGTGGTAGTATATAGCCCCAGTGGTAGTACACATACAGCCCCAGTAGTAGTATACAGCCCCAGTGGTAGTATACAGCAGCCCCAGTGGTATATTCAGCCCCAGTGGTAGTATACAGCCCCAGTGGTAGTATATAGCCCCAGTGGTAGTACACATACAGCCCCAGTAGTAGTATACAGCCCCAGTGGTAGTATATAGCCCCAGTGGTAGTATATAGCCCCAGTGGTAGTATACAGGGCCCCAGCAGGACCCCAGCAGGGCCCCCCTCATAATTTGGCGCCCCCACCTCACTTTCTGGGCCCCCCCGCATGCAGCGCTGCGCATATACATTACCTGTCTAGCAGCTGTCACCCTCCGATGGCGGATCGCGGCTCCCGGCTCCGGGCTCCATCTTCCTCGCTGTCTTCCTGCCTTGTGAACGGGGCTCATCGCGATGACGTCATCGCGACGCCGGCCGGTCACCTGACAAGCAGGAAGTCAGCGAGGAAGATGGAGCCCGGAGCCGGGAGCCGCGATCCGCCATCGGAGGGTGACAGGTAATGTATATGCGCAGCGCTGCATGCGGGGGGGCCCAGAAAGTGAGGTGGGGGCGCCAAACTTTGAGGGGGCCGTATTGACTCGCGTATAAGCCGAGGGGGGGACTTTTCAGCCCAATTCTTGGGCTGAAAAACTCGGCTTATACGCGAGTATATACGGTAAATTCATTTCTAAAGGTGCTACTGACTTTAATTTCTCATCAGATGTCGGTAACAACCCATTCAATCCACACAGGCAGGGTGCCTAGGATCCATAAGTGAAATTGAGTTTAGGGGCCCACACTAAAGTATAGCTACCATAAACAGTTTCATTACTAGTTAATTTATCATTTTCTCTCGCTAAGGCCACATGCACACGCTGAGTTTCTGATGAGTTTATTACCTCAGGATGTGTAAACCAGGAGTGGATGATTAAATACAGAAGTGGTGCAGGTATTTCTATTAGACTTTTCCTCTGATTGCTCCACTCCTGGTTTTGTTTACAAATCCTGAGGTAAAAAACTCATCAAATACTCAGCGTGTGCACGTGGCCTAAGGCTGATTTCACACTGCAGTTTTTTCCCTGATCAGGTTCGAACAGGTTTGTGTGTCAAAACCAGGAGTGTCTCCAAAACTCAGAACAGGTACCAATCTTTCAATTAGGCTGAAGGCACACTGGGCAAGGGACTCACGTGAGTGCAATGCGAGGGAAACTCACATTGCATTCGGACCAGTGTTGCCCTATCAGGCAAGACACACTGGTGCGAGTCCCCCGCACCTAACTCGCAATGCGAGTCAGAAGCAAGTGCACTCGCAGCATGCTACGACTGCACGTGATTCTGACGCGCGTCAGCGCAATGCAAGTCTATGGGGACGAGAAAATCTCACCCCCATACAGCACACGGTGCAATATTTGCACCAATGTGCTGCGCAAATCGCTTCAAACTTGCCGGCTGTCAAAAGCCAGCGAGTTTGAATTTCCCACCATGCGAATACAGTAATAATCATCCTGCCCCGCTATGACAGCGGTGCAAATGATTATTATAATGTGCTTTAACACTCATGTCAGCATGTGTCCTGAGATTGTCCAAGCTCCTGAGCACATGCTGAGGTCATAAATGGCCAAATGTGTGTTTTATGCCTATAAATCTGCAAAGCTGGTAATTGTCGGCTTTACAGTTTAATTTCTAAACTCCTGCACATTGCTGGCACAATGTGAACTGGTGCCAGCAGGAACACTGGGTCAAACAACTAGAAAAAAATTCTCTGCAGCACTCACCTCAACGTTAGGACTCATCAGACCTGGGGTCACCTTGTCGCGGTTGATGAGCAAACAGACATTGGCCAATGTATGTACCAACAACCCCAAAAAAAATAAAAAATAAGAATTTTGAGTTTTTTGAAAAAAAAAAAGTAAGTTTCAACCGCGACAAGGTGACGCCAGGTCTGATGAGTCCTAACGTTGAGGTGAGTGCTGCAGAGAATTTTTTTCTAGTTGTTTGACCCAGTGTCCCTGCTGGCACCAGTTCACATTGTGCCTGTGAGTGCTGTGCAGTTTTTTCTGTTTTGTGTATAACGTATGGAGTTTCTGGCTCCATGTCTGCAATTTGCACACTCATCACCCACAGGTGGTCTAGGGTTGAGATGGTGCCCGTCCACTTAGAAGTGGGATAGGGAGGAAAAGGAGGACAGGGATATCAACGTTAGGACTCATCAGACCTCGGATCACCTTGTCGCAGTTGATGAGCAAACGGACATTGGCCAATGTATGTACCAAGAACCCCCCCCCCAAAAAAAAATGAAGAATTTTGAGTTTTTTGAAAAAAAACACGTAAGTTTTTAAATTTTTTCCTCATATATATACAGCTTGTTAGCATGTGTGCATCATTGGTAGTAGCTGGGTGCTGCAGAGAATTTTTTTCTAATAGATAGATAGATAGATAGATAGATAGATAGATAGATAGACAGATAGATAGAGAAAAAATTAGAACAACACCAAAAACACATCTACTGTCGTACAAAGCTTTTTCCGGATACCCATCCAAGTGGTCCTTTGGATATAATGAAAAAACAGCACAAAAAATTGAACAAATGTGGATTTTAATGTCCAATGACATGGTGACATTTTGGATTTAGAATCCTTTCTCAAGAAGTGAAGAAATGTGCAGGACAGATTCTTGTAGGGTGCAGATAGAATTATCATTAGCAGTACAATTACCGTATTTTTTGCTATATAAGATGCACCTGATTATAAGATGCACCCCCAAATTTGGTGAAGGAAAAGAGAAAAAAAATAATTGTAATGTTAAATGGGGTCCGTCTTATAATGACAGTGTCCGTCTTACAAATCATATATATGTCCATGCTGGTATATATATCCCCAATGCTGGCACACTGCCTCCCAAGCTGGCACATTGCCCCCCATGCTGGCACACTAGCCCCCATGCTGACACACTAGCCCCCATGATTGTACACTTGCCCCCATGCTGGCACACTGCCCCCTATGCTGGCACACTTGCCCCCATGCTGGCACACTGCCCTCCATGCTGGCACACAGCCCTCATACTAGCACACTAGCCCCCATGCTGGCACACTAGCCCCCATGCCAGCACACTGACCCCCCATGCTGGCACACTGCCCCCTATGCTGGCACACTAGCCCCAATGCAGGCACACTGCCCCCATGCTGGCACACTGCCCCCCATGCTGGCACACTTACCCCCATGCTGGCACACTGCCCCCCAGTCATGCTGGACTCTGTCCCCCTTCAGCCATGATGGCACAGCCCCCATTTTGGCACATAGAGCCCCTCAAAAAATAATACAGGATGTGATACTCACCTAGCTTCGCTGCTCCCTGCTGACCACGCTATCCCCACTGTCTGTGCTTTCGAGGCCTGAGAGGAACGCATGGTGACATCACTCTGCAGCGACATTCACAGGACCCAGATGCCAATGCAGCACTGTCAGCGGGGATAGCGCGGTCAGCAAGGAGCATTGGAGCTAGGTGAGTATCATATCCCTGAGATAGTCAGTGCGTGCATTATGTGGAAAGCACTGACTTTCAACACAGGCTGCAGCCGCTGAGCTGCAGACCACTCCTGTAATATGGGCTTCTTACCCGCTGGTGAGTGACAGTGGGATGCAGTGCATATTACAGGAGATAATGAGTGGCCCCACGTGACCACAGCCCGCAGCTGAAGCCTGATACTGGCCCCATCCAGCCCCCGGACACCACTCCTGAGCCGCCCCCCCTCCCCTCCTCTACAGCACAACAGATTTTACTTTTGCTTTATAAGATGCCTCCCCCACTTTTCCCCAAAAGTCGAGGGACTAAAAGTGCGTCTTATAAAGCGAAAAATACGGTACATAAAGTTTTCATAAAAATATTATCAGATATACAACAATTTAATAAAGTGTCCTGTACATCTTATTGCCATAAACATGTGATATTAACATGAGAGCATTCATCCATGTCTTTTACAGTGCTCAAAAGTGTCCTATCCTTTAGAAACATGATTAAAAATCACTCATATTTGTCAAATGTTACTAAATGCCCCATTCTCAGCACTCCCTGCTCACTACTGTACATGTCTATGTCGTCATCTCAATATTACCCATAGTGCCATGGGACCGCAGCTGCGCAATACAGCTCAGAGGCTGTCGACACCATGTTGGATGTGGTAATAGTAGCTACGGGAGCACAGCAACACCAAATGCCTTCTGCTCATGCACACTATGTTCCAAACCTATCAAAAGTCTTAGTAATCGGAGAATTATTAAGTAATATTTCTGCAGGGTGGTCCATTAATAAGGATGCACCTAAATAAAATGGGAATGGTTGGTGATATCAACTTCCTGTTTGTGGCACATTAGTATATGGGAGGGGGGAAACTTTTCCAGATGGGTGGTGATCATGGTGGCCATTTTGAAGTCAGACATTTTGCATTCAACTTTATTTTTTTCAATGGGAAGAGGGTCATGTGACACATCAAACTTTATTCTTTCATGAGTTATTTACAAGTTTATGATAACTTATAAAATGTGTTAAAAGTGCTGGCCATTGTATTAGATTGTCAATGCAACCCTCTTCTCCCACTCTTGACACACTGATAACAACACTGTAGAAGAAATGCTAGCACAGGCTTCCAGTATCCTTTGTTTCAGATGCTGCACATCTCGTATCTTCAGAGCATAGACAATTTCCTTCAGATGACCACAAAGATAAAAATCTAAAGGGGTCAAATTGTGAGACCTTTGCTGGCCATTCAACTGGCCCACGACAACCAATGCACTTTCCAGGAAACAGTGTAAGGATGCTGAAATGTATTTCTAATATTAAGTTCAACACTGTTAATATAAATGATCTGTAGCAACTCAGTTCGGCCACTAGAGGTCATCAGTGGACACGAGTAGAAAGATCTGGAACCAGGAAGTAATTTTTAGTCAGTCTCCTGAGGTAAATTGACTGAGACAGATGCTTGTGGAGATCCTATATAGAAAAGATGTGTCGGCTGTTCTGAGGGGCTCGTGGGTCTATGGAAGGATGTGCCTGGCTTGAACAGTGTTAGAATCAATCAAGGGTTTGATCTACACCGTGGACTGAAAGATAAGACGTGTTCTGTGAGTACATAAGATTGACTGGTCAATGTATAGGGATAGTCAGACAGGGTGAGTTAGCCAGAAACTACAAAGAACTATTTTGTGTGTACTCATGAGGGGAGACTGACCAGGCTTGGTCTATACAAGATATTAAATATTGAGACTTGCACGAGTGTGAGATGCAAAGAGAAGCCAAATGTGGATGACACTGTAGAACTGAGAGAATTATCACCATCCCTGTTATACTGAGTTGTGCCCACTGTGAGGAAGATCTTATATACCTCAGTGGCTGATTGTTAGGGTGAAATGACATACACCCTATAAACTGTTTGTACATTACCAAGTTAAAGAGTTTTCACCTCATGCAGGAGGCAAAACTGCATTTGCTGTAAATAGGTTGTGGGATAGATTTATATAAGGGAATCAGGGATCCCGAAATATTTAGTACATAGCGTGAGAGGGCGGTGTAAGATTATATACCAAGGGGACACGTGCCGTGGCTGCAGTAAGAGCCTGGGTAGGCCCTGCACGGAGTAACGGTGGGGTTGGTTTAGTCTGTTGTGCTCCCTCTCTGCAAAACAGGTACGTTTTGTTATCTTTTTAAAACCGTTAAAAAGAGTTAATTTACCACTATTTTTGGAGTCCGTGTCATTCATAGCAGCACCTTATCGCTCACACACAAACGACTGGCATTTCGTACGTTAACAACTGTTCATGAAGGAATGCTAGGACCTGACACTCATAATGTGGTGGTGCACCATCTTGTTGGAAAAACTCAGGGAACGTGCCATCTTCAGTGCATGAAGAGGGCAACACATCATCATGTAGCAATATGAGATATTCAGTGGCATTGAGGTCACCATTGATGAAGAATGGCCCCACTATCTTTGTACCCCATATACCACACCATATCATAAATTTATGTGTTCCAACAGTCTTGGAGGGATCTATCCACTGTGGGTTAGAGTCAGATTAGGGATGAGCGAGTCCTAAATTACTCGGAATCGCTAGACCCGCACGAGTCCGAGCCCAGGACTCGCTACTCGTTGCGAGTCTAGCGAGTCCAATGTTAATGAATAGGGAACCGAGTAATAACGAATAATGCTATTTCCAAATCGCTGATGTGTCTCTGAAAGTGTGCGAGTCCAAACTCGCAGGTTTTTCTCTTATTTGGAGCCGATGATGGGAGGGGGAAGCGATTCTCGGGCACACACCATGCTGTAAAAGCAAACAGGAAACGACTCGCTCTGAGAGACGCACACACAGAGCAATCCATTCCCCAGAGCAATCATGGCCGGCCGTGTCACTATGAACACGCTGCGATTGATTCCTCTGGTGGAGGCTCGGCCACTGCTATGGCTCCCAACAGACCCTGACTATGGGGATAACATCATGAGGACTACTGCCTGGAGAGAGATCGCCCAAGTGATGTTCCCTGCGTTCCATCTGAGTGGCCATGATGAACAGAGCAATATGAGTAAGTTAAATGAGTTCACCCGTAATATATTGGATTTACTGTATATATACTCGTGTATAAGCCGAC
Source organism: Allobates femoralis (assembly GCA_033576535.1). Taxonomy (NCBI): domain Eukaryota; kingdom Metazoa; phylum Chordata; class Amphibia; order Anura; family Aromobatidae; genus Allobates; species Allobates femoralis. Next base: position 187,297,690 of record JARQOC010000005.1, read on the forward strand.
CTGTGTATAAGCCGACCCCCCTATTTTTCCCCCAAAAACTGTGAAAACATATTGACCGCCATCCTCGTATACAGCGGCTATCACTGGTAGACAGCCCCCCCAGCAGAGTATACAGCTCCCCCTGCAGAGTATACATGCCCCCATATTATGGTATACAGGCAGGGGCACGGGTCATGCGGCTGCAGGAGCATGAAGCACCGCATGACCCCGAAGCAGCAGCCGGAACCGCAAGCTCCTGGCCGCGCGATGACGTCATCAGCGCGCGGCTGCGGCCGGGAGTGAGCGGCTGTGAGGAGCGCGAGGCTGCGGCTGGGAGCGAGCCCTAGGAGACTTCGGGAGCTGCGGTGACTGTGAGGCGGCCGCCAGTCATCACCCCCCCCCCCCACCCCGTCCTCACCTGTGTCGGACCGGTGAGGGAGGGCTGGCACCCAAACTGTAGGGTGCCAGTCAGTCCCTGTATACAGGGCCCTCAGTGGGTCTACAGCCCCCCCCAGCAGTGGGTATAGAGGGCCCCCAGCAGTGAGTATACAGGGCCCCCAGCAGTGGGTATACAGGGCCCTCGTGGGTATACAGGCCCCCATAGCAGGGTATACAGGACCCTCAATGTGTTATCATGCGCCGTCGCATAGTTGCCTATATTTGGATGGGGTCACAACACTACACTTAGTTTAAGGGCTGGTGCTCCTGGCTCTTACGGCCAGGGGGTTGGGTGTATATTAATACCACTAATGAGCAGAGTCTGGTGCCCGCACTATTACCTTCTCGATGCGTGGACATGTGTCCTGCCTCATTTGTGATAGTGTCCACGTGAGCTCAATGTCCGTAATGCTGTTGATGATGTTCCACACTGTCGTGTCACTGTGACTTGTATACACATTACACACACAACATGAATAAAATGTTATTGTTGATTTGTACCCATACTTTTGGTGTTTCAAATATTACACATGTCTAAACCCGGTTTGAAATCATTTCACAGTTGACCATCTTCAAAAACGTTGGAGGAGCTGCCGCGATCAACATCGCAAACAACATCGACAGATCGCAGAGGGGGACCCGGGAGCAGCTCCAGAGCTGATCTACAAACATTACGACCGGCTGTCCTTCCTTGGACCGGTGGCCCGTATGCCAAGGTATGTGTCTGCAGCACTGTTGTCTACTATTATTATTATTTATTTATATAGCGCCATTAGGTTCCATGGCACTTTACATGAGGATAATGGTTAACTACAAAAAACAGTAAAGGAAGACAATCAGGTTGTACAGGTACAAGAGGAGAGGACCCTGTCCACGAGGGCACACAGTGTACGTATGAAGCTCTATAATGAGTGTGCTGGTTTACATACCCACACTGGGGTTTGTTTCTGCCATGGTGCAACAGATTTCTATTACCTTTGGCAATGATCCAGGACATACACATTTATAGTCACATTCTGACGTTGGGACAAATAAGCAGGGTGGGCAGACACAATGTTCCGTGACCTCACAATTAGCTATTATTGTTGGCATGTTTGTGGAACAAAGCCATGTTCTTCCCTGCAATGGTCTCTAAGGTGTGTGGCCTTGTCTGGTTTGCCTGTCGTAAGCATCATTTGTATGTGTTCTGTGAGGTAGCAACCGGGGAACCCGCTTGCAAAACGACAAGAACACGTGTTTATAAGGTTAAGCAATGTCTACCCGTTTATTTTCACATATTAATCACATAACCCGGGTAGCATGTTTGACACATATCACATTGATTAACAACACTTTACATAAATACACCATACATTTACATTTAACATCACATAACACTTATATTGCACATAACGTTTTATAGTAACCCGGGACCTGTAACCATCTCTGTCCCCATTGGAGCTCTACTAACAGCTCCCATGGTGGCTACGGCCTCCGGCCTACTTACACTATACATAAGTTACAGTACGATGATGACCCTTCCGGGTTCATAACAGGGATTGGCAAACTCTATTAACCCGTGGGGCTGCGGCCTCCCGCCAAACCACGCGTTACCCAATACGGGAGCCCTTCTAACCCCTGCTTCTGACCTTCGTTACATACGCCTCAACGGGCCCTGTGGGTCCCAATGGCGGTACCTGCCGCCTGGCTTTAGTCACCCCAGCATGATGATATACATTGACCCGTAGTCAGGAATCTTGCCTGACCGAGACCTTACACACCGTATGTGATCCATCATTCAAACGTCCATGGATCACACACCTGCTCACAGCCCACATCCATGGACTGTGGCCCCTCCATGGCCCATTACAGGGATTGGCAAACCATAGTACACGGGAACCACATCCGATACCTACTAGGAGCCCTATTACCCCTGTCTCTGGCACCACAGGCACACCCACACCATTTGAGGTCGTGGTTGAGGGATCAGGTACCCTCTGCATGCAGCAGGGCAAGCCTCCCTCTCGTCCCAAGGACGGAACGCCTCCAACATCATCCATACCAGCTGGGTCACTGTCTCTCCACATGATTATACATGGGTCTTACATAGGTCATCATCTCTCATTCAGGGCCATTACCTAAGCCCTCATACACATAGTTAAACACATTGTTTCATCAGGTCCTTTAACTGAGCACTCTGACTCGGACCTAAAGGCGGTCTATGCCCGCCTGGCACACTACATACAATTGCCTCCAAGGGCTACATACATTCCGGATCATCAGGACCTTTAACTGACTCCACTGAGTCGGTCCCAAGGGCGGTCTATACTCGCCTAACATGATTTACGCACACAAGGTGCACAGTTCACACTATCGCTCGGGAACTGCTTTCTTACCGGGCACGGATCCGGGTCTCGCTACCTGTGTCACAGGTTCCACCAGGCATCCCCACAGGCTCCTTTCCCGGGCGTGTTTCACCCCACGCCCGGACCAGTATCCACCTGGTTCAGCCACGGCTTCCCCCTCCAGGTGCGGACACGACCCCGGACCTCGGCACCGGCATGGAGCTAGCATGCCCCCATCATGTACTCAGAGCCTCTAAACTGCTCTGCACTTGGCTGGTCTCAGCTTCCATCTGAATTAATCTCAGCTTCCAGAATCAATCTCTCAATCACTCAGGTGGTCGGCTCTTATCGTGCCAGCCACTCCCACATGGACACACCCCCTCAGCTGCTGTTAATCAGCCTGTCACACAGCTCAGGTTAACTCCCTGTGTTCCGGGTTGTCAGCACTCACTCGTTACATCCTATTCCTCATGGACTCCTCGATCTCATCCCACTCTCACTGCCGCTCATTAGGCTCATGAAACCGCATTGTGTTCAGGTTGGTTCACACAGTATTATCATCACAGGAAAACCGGCCAGTGTGCACAGGATCATCCTCTGATCCTACATGTGATGTACCCCGGCCATGCGGATCATGCCGGCGGTGCCTCACAGTTCCTAATGGCCTCCCTCCACTTGCATAAGGGCCACATACATCCCTACACGTGTAATTGTGGGTGTTTTTAGGGTAAATAACGTTGTAAGGATATACCCCTTTTGCACTAAAATGTTTGTACACCATCACAAATTGTTGACACAGTCATACACATTAGAGGACATACTCTGTATCACTACAAATATGTGTGGTTCAGTTTTCCCATGGGTATATTTGGGCCTGCAAGGTGATGGTGTAGATATTAGGGCCCACATGTGAATTTAATTGTTTTGTTTTTAACTGATGGCCACATTAAGAATCCTCCGAAAAACATAGCGTATTAATGCTGTATAAAATCAAACTTAAAGGGGCCATATTTTCAGTGCAACAGGCTTTTATGTCCAAGGTACTTTAGGGAACAAGAAGTTTGCCCTTGCTGTTCCCGGCTTTGTGTTCGGCCCCGTTGGAATAATAGTAAAACTGTTCATCTGGGAATACCACCTTGTTTGGCAACAACGATGTGTGACCTGCTGATCAAAAACAACCCCATACTCTATGTCCATTACAGTCATTTCAAAATCCAAGCCATATGTTTTGTGGGTTTTATTTACCGAGACATTCCTGATTAGCATACATGGCAGCAACAAGGAGTGTAGGGCACTAACGCCGAATGCTCATGTGTCACCTATGCTGCATGACTACATTTCCTGTCTTACTCACCTGCCCTATAGATCTGGGTTATGTGCTTTGAAACCAAGGTCGCCCACACTGCGTCTTTTTGTGTCCATCTGATGGCAAACAACCCTGAAGAATGAGTTTGCCTCAAAGTGTGAGGCTATAGCTTTGTCCACATAAAGTTACAACAAAAAATAAATGCTATACTTGTGGCCACTAATGTGTCTTCAAGTGCCTAAATAGCTGTCCTGCCTAAGGCAGGGCACAGTGTAAATGGGCAGAAAAATGCTTACATTTCAAATGGAATGTCAAAAAATCGAGTACCAACACTACCCACACATAGAATATTGGTTGAGCCATGAGCCAAAATGTCCTAATTTATTGTCTGCAATTAAATCTTAAGGTCAACAATGAAAACACAGAATACACAGATATGGGAGCCATGGACGAGGGTTGAGAAAGAAGTGGATGGAGATAGTGGCTGAATAGTCATTATTATATATATTGTATTATATTAAATATTATATTATATATATATATTGTATACGTTTGAACCCCTTCACTGGTTTACATAGATTATATAACCTAAAAGTTTGGTAAATTAAGTATGTCAAGTTAACAGTGAAGTCAGGGGACTTTTTTTCATGTGAACCATTGGTGTTATTGATCGTCTAGGTTAGATGGGATGGGGGGGTGGGGGTTAATAAGGTGGGAAAAATTATGTATTATTAGGGAATTAGAAAACAAAGTGATGTATTCATTTATGTTATGTACAGTTAGTTATTCTTTAATAATAATAAAAAATTTCTGATTCTGAATACACTGATACACAGAGTCAAAAAAGTGTGCAACTTAATGTTTGACCTATGTTTTTGTTTCCAAATGCAATGCATTCACCAAACTTTTTTGGCCTTTACCCACAGAGAGGTTCACTACCGCAGGCGACGTGGTAACCGTCCACCACCACAGCTGCCTGAACAGGCGAGGGAGGCCCCTGAAGCCCCTTTAGTGGAGGAGCAAGGCCAAGCTGGTGGAATACCACCACCACCACCGCCGCCGCCACCAGCACCAACACCACCACCACCGCCACCACCAGCACCAGCACCACCACCACCGCCGCCACCAGCACCAGCAACACCACCACCGCCGCCACCAGCACCAACACCACCACCGCCGCCACCAGCACCAACCCCAGCTTTGGGGCATGTCCGGCCGCAAGAGGAGGAACCTGGATGCCCACCTCACAGCAGCCATGGTCTGATCCCGGGGTCACCTAATCGACGGCGTGCACAAAGTAATGCTGACTTTGCCCACAGTCTGATACCATTCCTGGATGAAATTCCATTTCACAGGCTACTGCGGGCAAGATCAGCATTACAGATTGTGCTTGACGCCAGTCGCCCACCAAACCACCCAGGTGAGGTTTTCAATTATTTGGAGGGGTGGCAACTCAGACACTCCAACCTCCAAGACAGGCCCACACCCCGGGACAGCCATGTGCCACCCCAGAGGCCTGTACCTCCCTTTCCACACTGTCCACCTAACAGGGACCTACCATTTTTCCCCACACCTGCCCAGATGATCCACCCTCAAGGGTTGCCGGAGGCCATTCATGGGGCCCTTGACCTCTTGCAGGACCAGGGTGATGGTGTCACTTTACTGGCAAGGCCGGAGGATGCGGCAACCTACCAGCAGCTGTAGACCCGTTATTTTTTTGTTTTTTATTTTTTGTTCATGTGCATTGCACAATTTCTTTATGTTATTATTTCTTATATTTTCCTACTGTTTACAAAGTTGTACCAAAAAAAAAAAAAAAAAAATTCTGACATCTTTACCATTATGGCGGAATAATACCCAGTTAACAAAAACTGCTTTGTGTCTGTCTTTTTTCAGGGAATGGATGTGTAGGTTGTTTTGTGGGTGGGCTTAAAGTCATCATCATTATAATTATTATTTATTTATATAGCACCGATAGGTTCCATGGCGCTTTACATGAGGATAAGGTACACAAGGAGAAGTACAATAAACATAGACAATAAGGTCATAGAGGTACAACAGGAGAGGACCCTGTACGCGTGGGCTCACATTCAACGAGGGGTGGGTGGGGATACAATAGGGTGGGGAAGGTGTCGGTCGTGGGGCGTGTAGCGGGGTGTCATGGCAGGTTGTAGGCCTGTCGGAAGAGGTGAGTCTTTAGGTGTTTCTTGAAGGTTCCCAGGGTAGGCGAGTGAGTGATGAGGTGGGGCAGCGAGTTACAGAGCATGGTTGATGCCCGGGAGAAATCCTGTATGCGGTTGTGGGAAGAGGAGATGAGGGGGGAGTGTCGGAGAAGTTCTTGGGATGAACGCAGGTAGCGTGAGGGATGGTATCGGGAGATCATGTCGGAGATGTATGGTGGGGATAGGTTGTGTAAGGCTTTGAATGTCATGATCAGTGTTTTAAAGTGAGCTCTCTGTGGGGCGGGGACCCAGTGAAGGGCTTGCCAGAGGGTGTAGACAGGTGAGTAGCGTGAGGACAGATGGATTAGTCGGGCAGCAGAGTTTAGTATAGATTGGAGAGGTGCAAGAGAGTTTGCAGGGAGGCCTGTGCGAAGGAGGTTCCAGTAGTCAAGGCGGGAGATGATGAGGGCATTAATGAGTGTTTTAGCTGTGTCAGGGTTGAGTAACGAGCAAATTCTTGAAATATTTTTGAGTTGGAGTGACAGGGACTTGGTTAGGAACTAGAGGTGGGGCTTGAAGGAGAGGGATGAGTCAAGGATTACCCCGAGACATTTGGCGTGGAGGACAGGGGAGAGAGAGCATCATTAGCAAGTACTTTACGGACCGCATGGAGCATGAAGTCACCTTGGTTACTAAGTGTAAAATCATGACTCCACATACAAATGTAGACAGTAGGAACAGGGCACCGGAGCGTGACAGCTCCAGGGAGCGGCGGCAGACAGTGGAGATAACAGACCAGACACACGGCGGTGCCTGCCAATCAGCACAACATGAAAGTTCAATTTTAAAGAACAGACGGCACTCACCGGTGTGATATTCGTGCGTTTATTTCAGACGGCACATTGCTTGATGCAGGGAGGGGAGGGAGTGCAGAGGAGACGACGGCACCGTTTCGCGCTTACAATGCGCTTCCACGGGTCACGAGTTAATGGCGTGCAGCTCACTTCCTATATAGGAGGAGTCTGCAGCCTAAATTGACATCACCATTAACTCTTAAGATGTGAATACAAATAAATCTTTAAAATCAAGATTCCACTCATTCCTGAAAGTAAAAATGAAGAACGGTGAACATTACAAGCTTATACATTTACAATTATTCTGTCACCATATAACACTGGAACAAAATAACCATAGAAGAAAGAAGCAGCAACAAACCGGGCAGGGTTACCATAGAGACCAGAACGCGGATAAGACATAGCTCAATGCTGTTTATAAGTACTGATTTGTCGGTCTATACCGATAAAAACATAAAACGATTAAGTCATAATATAACAAAATGTATAATACTACCTTAAAAAACCAACATCTGCTCAATCCGATTACAAAATGTGCTGGCATTATGATTTTAATTTAAAAAAAAAAAAAAAAAACCATTCCAAGTCATTTAATATACATGGCACTAATTAGCTCCAAATCCAAGTACATGGTAGTCAAAATTAGACTACAAGCCAAGACACACTACGTATCAATGATCAAACAAGAAGTGTTATGTTGTTTACTCACTGCTCTGATCTCATAGACTCGTCCGCCCGGCAGATGCGACCACCGCTTACTACTTGAACCAGATGCCGACAACCAATGAAAAATGACTAGAAATGAGTATTCAGGAAAGGACTGAGAAGGACAAGGCGAACCGAGAAACTCCAACAACAGTAAACAACGGAGGCATTATTCATATGTACAGTCATTAAGGCAATTAAAGCAGCAAGCACGCAACTTCCCACTATCACAGAAAAACGACATATAGCCAAACGACCTATAGAAAAACGGCCATATCAATCTTATCATTCAAGCCAGCTGGACCCTGAGCAAAGGAATTCAAGATCCAGTTGGCTTCGGTTTGTAGCAACTTCTTATGTGCATCTCCACCCCTCCTGGAATGAAAAATTCTCTCTATACCCGCGAACTTCAGCACTGTAGGATCACCATCATGGTCATCCCTAATGTGTTGAATCAATCTCGGGGAACCTTTACCAGTGAGTACTGAGTTAAAATGCTCCCTTACTCTGACGTTCATTGAACGTATGGTTTTCCCTATGTAGTATCTTTGGCATGGACACCATAGAATGTACACGACCCAACTAGTGCGGCAGTTTATAAAAGTTTGTGTTTTATTAACAAGTGCCCCAATCCTTACTGTAGGGCCACACTCTAAAAACCTGCACCAGTTGCAATGTGAACACTTAAAATTCCCTTTTAATGGGTTGGAATTTAGCCAAGAGGGGCTACCTTGTAATGGTTTAATCCTTTTCTGGACTATAAGATCGCCGATATTTTTACTCCTCCTATATGTCGTAACTAGTTGTGGTGATACCCTCGAAAAGGTTTTGTCGTTTTCGATCACGTGCCAATGACGTTTTACCGCTGCAGTAATAGTACTGTACATAGGGCCATATTTGAAATTGAAGTAAAATTTTCTAGACCTTTTTTTATCATCATCATTATCAGGAACCAATTCCAATGCACCCTCCTTCCTTGTGCCGTCATGTTGTTGTGCTTTCTCTCTCGCCTTCTTTAAAATATTGGAGGGATAACCTCTATAGGCAAGATCTTTCATCAGAGCTTCCGCCTGAGATGAAAAACCTTCAGAAGTGTTATTTAACCGTTTTAACCGCAGTAACTGGCTGAACGGCAGTGCCGCTTTAGTAAATTCAGGGTGAGCACTTCTATAATGAAGTAAGGAGTTGGTGGCTGTCTTTTTCTTAAAGACAGACCGAACCAACCCCTTATTAGTCAGATCCAATTTGACATCAAGAAATTCCAGACTAGACCCACCAAACACTGACGTGAAAGACATATTGAAGGTATTGTGGTTGAGATAGTCAACAAATTTAACAAAGGTTTTATCATCCCCTTCCCACACCACCAATACGTCGTCCACGTAGCGGATATAGTATTTAATATTTATCAAGAATGGGTTGTTCTCCGTGTAAATGTAAGAGTCTTCAAAAGCAGCCAGAAATAAATTGGCCAGGGTACATGCGACGGGGGTACCCATCGCTGTCCCTTCCCTTTGGACATACCATTGGTCTAAAAAGTTGAACGCATTGTTCTCAAGAATAAGGCTTAATGCATTAGAAACAAAACTACTAACATCCCTGTCTACCCTGTTTTTCTCCAAAAGATCATTGATAACCTTTACAGCCAAGGACTGGGGAATCCTTGTGTAAAGACTCTCTACGTCAATTGATGTTAAATTAAACTTTTCACTCCAAGCTATATGATCGACTGTTTTTACAAAATCAAATGAGTCTTTTACCAATGATGGGACTGAAGCCAAATACGGATGTAAGAACCAATCCAAATATTTGGAAAGTGGTTCGAACAACGAGCCAATTGCAGACACAATGGGTCTGCCTGGTGGCTCGCTTTCATTCTTGTGTATTTTGGGCAGGTAGTACCAGTGTGGTTTTACAGGATTTTCTGGCAATAATTTCTCAGCCTCGATCACGGTGAGAACATTACTTTCAACTGCTGACCTTAATAAGGATTTCAATTTATTCGTAAATTTACTAGTAGGGTCTGCGGAAATAGGCACATAGGTGTTGATCTGATTTAATTGTCTTAATGCTTCTTTGATATAGTCAGCTCGATTTAACACCACTATACTCCCGCCTTTGTCAGCCTTCCTGAAAATAATATCCTTCCACTGGCACATTTCTTTTAAAGCCCTCTGTTCTCCACAAGACAAATTTCTGGCAGGTTCTGGATAAATAAGGGCTCTTACGTCACGATCCACCAATTCGGTGAACAGATCTATGCTGTCATTAGGTATCGCTGGAGGCATATAGGTAGTTTTCACGCCCCCTTTAAAAGGAGGGCGGCAAGTATCTTTATTAATTGTTTCCCCAAACTGACTATCAGCGATACCCAAGAGCAGTTGAAGATCAGCTTGGGATTGAGGCAAGTTATCTTTTTCAACAAAAAAAACCCAAGGGACCGATGTTAGTGGCACTAAAAGACATTTTTGATTTTCTATGCGTATTATCAACATTTAATGAGCCTTTTTGGTTTTCAAAATGCTTAAAGAGACATAACTTTCTGGTAGACTTGAACAAATCAGATCTGAATTCTGCATAATTGAAGGTCTCAGCCATACAATAATTCAGCCCCTTGCGCAGTACGGCTAACATGTCACTAGAAAACTCATAATGAGACAGGTTATACACTCGAAGAAGCTGCGGATCTAGTCCCTCCATGAGACTTGCTTCCTTTTGAGAGGCGGGGGGAGTATAAGATCTTCCACCTCTCCTCCTGTTTTGTCCTCCTCGTCTTGTTCTCCGTCTAAAGGGACATTGTCCTCATCATCAACATCTAGATCGTTGTCATACAAAACATCTTCTTCATCTGTGCTTATGTTTATAGGCTTTTTTCCTGTTTTTACCGGCTTATTGTTGGGGCCCGGGTTATTGGGCTTACTTGGGGTCTTTGGTGTTGATGGCGTTCTGGGGGTAGAGCCCCCAGTATTCCTCTTTTTCTTCTTTCTAGGGGTATCCATAGACCTACCCCAGTTGAATACATGGCCTTGTTCATAATCTGCCTTGTCCCTTAGAAACTTTTCTCTTTTCAGAGCTTTAATTTCATTCTGGAGTGGTACTAATTTTTCATCCAGCTTTTTTATAAAGGAGGACCATTTCCCTTTCTTGGCTCTCTTTTGTAATTCTCTTCTCAGAGCAATTAATTCATCAGTGATCTTCTGATGATCTTTTACATTTTGCTCTAAGACTAAACATAGAAATTTCATGGATGAATCATGTTGAATTTCTTCCCATTTCTTAATAAACTCAGGACTGCTGGTTTGAGAGGCCATATTCTTAGCTACACGTAGCCCCCTGGGCACCCTTTTACAAGCCACATAAGTCTTTAATGAAGTCACTGTCCAAAATAAGCGAAGTTCTTTTTCAGCAAGAAAAGATATTTTCTGTTCTAAGCTTTTTTCACTCAGAACAGACACACAGTCCTTCACTTCACAATCAGTGAAATAAGTCTCGGCATCCTCCCTCCCTGCCAGCAAGCCATCTGGTATTAGAGCTGCACTTGGTCCTGATCCCGAAGGGGCAATCTCCATATTACCAATTAAGGCACCACGCTCTACTCCCCGCTACGGTCCGTGCCACTTCAAACAAGGAATGTAAATGTAGACAGTAGGAACAGGGCACCGGAGCGTGACAGCTCCCGGGAGCGGCGGCAGACAGTGGAGATAACAGACCAGACACACGGCGGTGCCTGCCAATCAGCACAACATGAAAGTTCAATTTTAAAGAACAATGCGTTCAACTTTTTAGACCAATGGTATGTCCAAAGGGAAGGGACAGCGATGGGTACCCCCGTCGCATGTACCCTGGCCAATTTATTTCTGGCTGCTTTTGAAGACTCTTACATTTACACGGAGAACAACCCATTCTTGATAAATATTAAATACTATATCCGCTACGTGGACGACGTATTGGTGGTGTGGGAAGGGGATGATAAAACCTTTGTTAAATTTGTTGACTATCTCAACCACAATACCTTCAATATGTCTTTCACGTCAGTGTTTGGTGGGTCTAGTCTGGAATTTCTTGATGTCAAATTGGATCTGACTAATAAGGGGTTGGTTCGGTCTGTCTTTAAGAAAAAGACAGCCACCAACTCCTTACTTCATTATAGAAGTGCTCACCCTGAATTTACTAAAGCGGCACTGCCGTTCAGCCAGTTACTGCGGTTAAAACGTTTAAATAACACTTCTGAAGGTTTTTCATCTCAGGCGGAAGCTCTGATGAAAGATCTTGCCTATAGAGGTTATCCCTCCAATATTTTAAAGAAGGCGAGAGAGAAAGCACAACAACATGACGGCACAAGGAAGGAGGGTGCATTGGAATTGGTTCCTGATAATGATGATGATAAAAAAAGGTCTAGAAAATTTTACTTCAATTTCAAATATGGCCCTATGTACAGTACTATTACTGCAGCGGTAAAACGTCATTGGCACGTGATCGAAAACGACAAAACCTTTTCGAGGGTATCACCACAACTAGTTACGACATATAGGTGGAGTAAAAATATCGGCGATCTTATAGTCCAGAAAAGGATTAAACCATTACAAGGTAGCCCCTCTTGGCTAAATTCCAACCCATTAAAAGGGAATTTTAAGTGTTCACATTGCAACTGGTGCAGGTTTTTAGAGTGTGGCCCTACAGTAAGGATTGGGGCACTTGTTAATAAAACACAAACTTTTATAAACTGCCGCACTAGTTGGGTCGTGTACATTCTATGGTGTCCATGCCAAAGATACTACATAGGGAAAACCATACGTTCAATGAACGTCAGAGTAAGGGAGCATTTTAACTCAGTACTCACTGGTAAAGGTTCCCCGAGATTGATTCAACACATTAGGGATGACCATGATGGTGATCCTACAGTGCTGAAGTTCGCGGGTATAGAGAGAATTTTTCATTCCAGGAGGGGTGCAGATGCACATAAGAAGTTGCTACAAACCGAAGCCAACTGGATCTTGAATTCCTTTGCTCAGGGTCCAGCTGGCTTGAATGATAAGATTGATATGGCCGTTTTTCTATAGGTCGTTTGGCTATATGTCGTTTTTCTGTGATAGTGGGAAGTTGCGTGCTTGCTGCTTTAATTGCCTTAATGACTGTACATATGAATAATGCCTCCGTTGTTTACTGTTGTTGGAGTTTCTCGGTTCGCCTTGTCCTTCTCAGTCCTTTCCTGAATACTCATTTCTAGTCATTTTTCATTGGTTGTCGGCATCTGGTTCAAGTAGTAAGCGGTGGTCGCATCTGCCGGGCGGACGAGTCTATGAGATCAGAGCGGTGAGTAAACAACATAACACTTCTTGTTTGATCATTGATACGTAGTGTGTCTTGGCTTGTAGTCTAATTTTGACTACCATGTACTTGGATTTGGAGCTAATTAGTGCCATGTATATTAAATGACTTGGAATGGTTTTTTTTTTTTTTTTTTTTTTTTTTTTTTTTTTTTTTTTTTTTTAAATTAAAATCATAATGCCAGCACATTTTGTAATCGGATTGAGCAGATGTTGGTTTTTTAAGGTAGTATTATACATTTTGTTATATTATGACTTAATCGTTTTATGTTTTTATCGGTATAGACCGACAAATCAGTACTTATAAACAGCATTGAGCTATGTCTTATCCGCGTTCTGGTCTCTATGGTAACCCTGCCCGGTTTGTTGCTGCTTCTTTCTTCTATGGTTATTTTGTTCCAGTGTTATATGGTGACAGAATAATTGTAAATGTATAAGCTTGTAATGTTCACCGTTCTTCATTTTTACTTTCAGGAATGAGTGGAATCTTGATTTTAAAGATTTATTTGTATTCACATCTTAAGAGTTAATGGTGATGTCAATTTAGGCTGCAGACTCCTCCTATATAGGAAGTGAGCTGCACGCCATTAACTCGTGACCCGTGGAAGCGCATTGTAAGCGCGAAACGGTGCCGTCGTCTCCTCTGCACTCCCTCCCCTCCCTGCATCAAGCAATGTGCCGTCTGAAATAAACGCACGAATATCACACCGGTGAGTGCCGTCTGTTCTTTAAAATTGAACTCCACATACAAATGTTGCTGACAAATAAACAGTGCCTGTGTTTGGGGGTTACTTAATGCCTCGCTATGGCAACAAGACTAGGAACACACATGTGAGAGGCTGGGACATCTACCTGCTACACATCGCGTCTACGCGTTTTCTACAGAGCGTACAGTGGGACCTTTCTCCAGGCTCCAGCAGGATGATAGTCCAAGCAATGCCCACGATGCAAGCATAGGCTTGTTGCCTAAAAAAATTAGCTCAAGGGGCTTCATATACATTTTTTTCAGAAAGCAGGGTGCTTGGCCCATACAATAGAATTGCTTGTACTAGGAGCATAGTACATGCAATGCCCACGATGGAGGCATAGGCTTGGTGCCTGGAAAAATTAGCCCAAGGGGCTGTTTGCCATTTTGGGTATAAATGCAGGCCTAAGGGCCATGATCAGCTTGTTAGCCAGGGTGGCTCAAAAAATTTGCCCAAGGGGCTGTTTTGCATTTTGGGTATAAATGCAGGCCTAAGGGCCATGATCAGCTTGTTAGCCATGGTGGCTCTAAAGATTTGCCCAAGGGGCTGTTTGGCAATTTGGGTATAAGTGCAGGCCTAAGGGCCATGATAAGCCTCTTAGGCTGGGTGTTTACAAAAATTAGCCCAAGGGGCTGTTTAGCATTTTGGGTATAAATGCAGGCCTAAGGGCCATGATAAGCTTGTTAGCCTGGGTGGCTCCAAAAATTAGCCCAAGGGGCTGTTTGGCATTTTGGGTATAAATGCAGGCCTAAGGGCCATGATCAGCTTGTTAGCCATGGTGGCTCAAAAGATTTGCCCAAGGGGCTGTTTGGCAATTTGGGTATAAGTGCATGCCTAAGGGCCATGATAAGCCTCTTAGGCTGGGTGTTTACAAAAATTAGCCCAAGGGGCTGTTTTGCATTTTGGGTATAAATGCAGGCCTAAGGGCCATGATAAGCTTGTTAGCCTGGGTGGCTCCAAAAATTAGCCCAAGGGGCTGTTTGGCATTTTGAGTGTAAATGCAGGCCTAAGGGCCATGATAAGCTTGTTAGCCTGGGTGGCTCCAAAAATTAGCCCAAGGGGCTGTTTGGCAATTTTAGTGTAAATACAGGCCTAAGGGCCATGATAAGCCTCTTAGGCTGGGTGTTTCCAAAAATTAGCCCAAGGGTCTGTTTTGCATTTTGGGTATAAATGCAGGCCTAAGGGCCATGATCAGCTTGTTAGCCATGGTGGCTCTAAAAATTTGCCCAAGGGGCTGTTTGGCAATTTGGGTATAAGTGCAGGCCTAAGGGCCATGATAAGCCTCTTAGGCTGGGTGTTTCCAAAAATTAGCCCAAGGGGCTGTTTTGCATTTTGGGTATAAATGCAGGCCTAAGGGCCATGATCAGCTTGTTAGCCATGGTGGCTCCAAAAATTAGCCCAAGGGGCTGTTTGGCAATTTGGGTATAAGTGCAGGCCTAAGGGCCATGATAAGCCTCTTAGGCTGGGTGTTTCCAAAAATTAGCCCAAGGGGCTGTTTTGCATTTTGGGTATAAATGCAGGCCTAAGGGCCATGATCAGCTTGTTAGCCATGGTGGCTCCAAAAATTAGCCCAAGGGGCTTTTAAATGTTTGGTAACAGAAAATAAAGGTTGATTCCTTGTGAAAAGGTGTTGTGATGGTTAATGAAACCGAAGTTAAGGTGTAGTGTTGGTTTAAGATGAAGCAGCCTCATTACCAGGTTGCAGGAACATGGTTACGCAAATCGTTAATGGTCTTGTACATACTGCTTGTACCAAAAAGACACAATATAATACAATGATTAATTATATCATATTGATGTTGAACGTGGCACTTCAGCTCTGAGTACTGTCGTCTTCAGGGCTCAAGAAGTCTTGTGAAATCCAGTTCCTATTAAACTTAATTAGAGTAAGCCTGTCTGCATTCTCTGGAGTAAGACGTGTCCTGGTATCAGTTATGATACCCCCAGCGGCACTGAAAACCCGCTCTGATGTCACACTAGCTGCAGGGCATGCCAGCACCTCCAAGGCATACAACGAGAGCTCTGTCCAAGTGTGGAGCTTGGAGACCCAGTAATTAAACGGGACTGCGGCATCAGTCAGGAAGCAGGTACTGTCACTTAAGTATTCTTGTACCATGTTGGTAAGTTTCTGTCTCCGAGAGATGGTTACTGGAGCAACATGGCGCTGCAGGTTCGATGGCTTATTGAACATAGCCCACTTTGCGGACATCTTTCCAGCATCTCTTCTGGACAGCGTGGATGATTGTGCCCCGACCAAAGGCTGCTGTTGCACAGAGTTGCTAACTATGGGCAGAGTGTTGTCTGACGGTGATATTCGAAGCATATTATCCACAAGAACCCTCTTGAAATAGTCAATTGTCAAGCCACGTGGTGACTGAAACAGCAGCGAGGTGAATTTATCTTTATAACGTGGGTCCAGAAAGGTGGCCAACCAGTAGAGGTCGTTGTGCAATATGTTAATCACTCGTGGGTCTTCTAGCAGACAAGTCAACATGAAGTCAGCCATGTGTCCTAAGCTGCATAGAGTCATGTCTTCAGTGTCCTCAGAACGATGTTCAATACCCATTGTATCCGCAAAGTCTGTCTCCGCCTCCTCCTCTCCAGGCCACCCATGGTGGACAGACACAAAGCTGGGGTTGTGAGTACCATCTGGGTTGACATCGGCACCAACAAAAAATAAATCCTCTTCATCGTCTTGCTCCTGTTCCTCCTCAGGAGCCATTGTTGCCTGGTCATACTGGCTTTGCTGGCTAGGTACTGCGCTGTTTAAATCTGGCTCCATAGCCATCTGCTGGGCTCTCAATGCTTCATTTTTCTGATTAATGAGGGATTCTTTCAGCAGACACAGCATGGGTATAGTGACACTGATGATGGACTGATCACCGCTCACCAGTTTTGTGCAGTAGTCAAAATTATCAAGAACCTCAGATGTGTCAGCGATCCACACCCACTCCATTGTACTAATATGTCGTGGCTGACTGCCGGTCTGACGGGCATGTTGCAACTGATACTCGGATATTGCCCTCTGCTGCTCATTGATCCTCGATAACATATGGAATGTAGAGTTCCATCGTGTCGGCATGTCACAAATGAGTCTGTGGTTGGGCAAATTCAATTGCTTTTGAAGCAATGAAAGTTTTCCAACCGCTGTTGACGAATGACGAAAATGTGCACAAACTCGACGCACCTTCTCCAGTAGGTCACATAGCTCTGGGTATGTACGCAGGAATTTCTGCACTACTAGATTCAGCACGTGAGCCATGCAAGGCACGTGCACAAGGTTTCCGAGCTTTAGTGCAGCCACTAGGTTACGACCATTGTCGCTCACCACGAGACCGGTCTGGAGTTGGAGTGGGGATAGCCACTCATCTGTCTGTTGCTTCAGACCTTTCAACAGCTCTACTGCAGTGTGCGGTGTGTGACCTAAACAGATCAGCTTCAGCAGAGCCTGTTGGCGTCTTGCTGAAGCACTGCAGCAAACCTCCCAACTTGGCCGTGATGTTGAGGGCAATTGAGGATTGGTCGAGGAAGCGGAAGATGGGGTAGTGGACATATAGGATGATGCAGAGACCCTGAATGAGGTTGTGCCAGCTATCCGTGGCGTGGGTAGGATGTTTGATGTAACACTAACATCGTTTGGCACACTCTCCACAACGTTGATCCAATGCGCGGTGAGCGAGATGTACCGGCCCTGTCCTGAACTGCTTGTCCACGTGTCCGTAGTAAGGTGTACTTTCCCGGTTACAGCGTTGGTGAGGGCACGCTTGAGGTTGTTAATGACATGCTCATGTAACGCGGGGACGGCACAACGTGAAAAGTAGTGGCGGCTTGGAACTGAGTAGCGTGGTACTGCCACAGCCAAAAGCTCATGGAAAGAGTCTGTACCCACAAGCCTAAACGGCAACATCTCGACTGCTAACAACTTAGCTATCTGTGCATTTATTTTTTTGGCTAATGGGTGGGAAGAGTGGTATTTCTGCTTCCTTTCGTACAGCTGTGTCACTGATAACTGTAAGGATGTTGCTGACCGAGAACTGTCTGCACTCGTGTTCAGTCTCTCTGCCACCGCTGCTTGTGATGAGTACATATCAGCTGGACCAGCTTCAGCAACACTTGATTGTGACGGACGTATCTGAGTTACCGTCGCAGTCTTTGGGTCAGATGACACTGTTGTGGAAGGCTGCAATTTTGACCACTGAATAGGGTGCTGACCAGCCATGTGCTTCCGCATACTGCTGGTGCTCTGGTTTCCTTTCCCGTGGCCTCTGCTTAGCCTTGCATGGCAGATGGTACAGATGACCACATTTTCTTGAGAAGGCCCATCTTTAAAAAATTTCCACACAGTGGCTGACCGACCTCTAGGCTTGACTGTACTCCCTGAGGGATTACTGAGGCCCACATTTGAGACATTTTGTCCAACAGTTGACAAATTTTGAGCCACAGTGGACACATTTTGGGCAACAGTGGTGACTCTTTCAGTTCTGGTGGGAGGAGTAGGCCTTGGTGCCTTTGTTGGTGGGACATACACACTTTCTTCCTCCGTGCTGCTCTGCTGGCTCTGCATCGCAACATTCCACGTGGGATCAGTTGTCTCATCCTCAACCCCTTCCTCTTCTAAATCTTCCCGATAACAAGATAGATTTTGCTCCCCAGATGACAAGTGTGTCACTGTCTCATCATCATCATCCTCCAACTCCTGAGAGGGTCTAAGACTTTGCTGAAAGACACGTTCATGTGGCCGGGGTGTCTCTAAAACTTGTCCATGATTGGACAATTCTTCATCAAGTATCTCATCTACTACGGAGTCTGGCAAACCGGATTCATGTAAAGGATTATATGTACCAAATAAGTCATCAGAGTGACCCATGTCTGTGTCAACATTTTCATGGGGCTGCTGTTGGTCTGAGGAACTGTGAAGAGGTTGTGGATTACATGACCCAGCATGGTATGTACCAACAGTAGACACAGTGCTCAAGGAACCTTGAGTGCTGCAAGAACCTGTTGTTGAGGTCTTGTCTGCCAGCCAAGACGTTAGATGCTGTTCGTCTTCCGGCCTCAATACTCGTTTACTTTCCTGACGGGGAAAGTTAGACAGGAGGAACGATCGATCAATCCTCGTCTGTCTGCCCGAACTGGTGGATAGTTGGCCACGACTACCAATGCCTGTACCTCGTCCCTGTCCCTTAGCAAGACTTTTTTTGGGATTTGGTTTTTTGTGTGACATTTTATAATTTCTGGTGGCTTTCTGGGGGCTTGTAAAACAAGTAGCAGGTACTATTTCGTGAAAGGTACACACTAGAGGCTAAGATATTTTAAGCGAGATGGAAGGTACCGTGCGAGCTGCAGGAAGGACACCGTACAGCGACGCACTGGCACAGGAAAAAATTGTTTAGTACGCAGAACCAGGCACTGTTAGGCTGCGGTGCTGGCTGCGTGCAAGTTTACAAGTACCGTGCGAGCTGCAGGCAGGACACCGTACAGCAACGCACTGGCACAGGAAAAAATTGTTTAGTACGCAGAACCAGGCACTGTTAGGCTGCGGAGCTGGCTGCGTGCAAGTTTACAAGTACCGTGCGAGCTGCAGGCAGGACACCGTACAGCAACGCACTGGCACAGGAAAAAATTGTTTAGTACGCAGAACCAGGCACTGTTAGGCTGCGGAGCTGGCTGCGTGCAAGTTTACAAGTACCGTGCGAGCTGCAGGCAGGACACCGTACAGCAACGCACTGGCACAGGAAAAAATTGTTTAGTACGCAGAACCAGGCACTGTTAGGCTGCGGTGCTGGCTGCGTGCAAGTTTACAAGTACCGTGCGAGCTGCAGGCAGGACACCGTACAGCAACGCACTGGCACAGGAAAAAATTGTTTAGTACGCAGAACCAGGCACTGTTAGGCTGCGGAGCTGGCTGCGTGCAAGTTTACAAGTACCGTGCGAGCTGCAGGCAGGACACCGTACAGCAACGCACTGGCACAGGAAAAAATTGTTTAGTACGCAGAACCAGGCACTGTTAGGCTGCGGTGC
Organism: Allobates femoralis; assembly: GCA_033576535.1. NCBI lineage: Eukaryota > Metazoa > Chordata > Amphibia > Anura > Aromobatidae > Allobates > Allobates femoralis. The sequence goes on from JARQOC010000005.1 coordinate 187,317,552, forward strand.
TGGCTGCGTGCAAGTTTACAAGTACCGTGCGAGCTGCAGGCAGGACACCGTACAGCAACGCACTGGCACAGGAAAAAATTGTTTAGTACGCAGAACCAGGCACAGTTAGGCTGCGGTGCTGGCTGCGTGCAAGTTTACAAGTACCGTGCGAGCTGCAGGCAGGACACCGTACAGCAACGCACTGGCACAGGAAAAAATTGTTTAGTACGCAGAACCAGGCACTGTTAGGCTGCGGTGCTGGCTGCGTGCAAGTTTACAAGTACCGTGCGAGCTGCAGGCAGGACACCGTACAGCAACGCACTGGCACAGGAAAAAATTGTTTAGTACGCAGAACCAGGCACTGTTAGGCTGCGGAGCTGGCTGCGTGCAAGTTTACAAGTACCGTGCGAGCTGCAGGCAGGACACCGTACAGCAACGCACTGGCACAGGAAAAAATTGTTTAGTACGCAGAACCAGGCACTGTTAGGCTGCGGTGCTGGCAGCGTGCAAGTTTACAAGTACCATGCGAGCTGCAGGCAGGACACCGTACAGCAACGCACTGGCACAGGAAAAAATTGTTTAGTACGCAGAACCAGGCACTGTTAGGCTGCGGTGCTGGCTGCGTGCAAGTTTACAAGTACCGTGCGAGCTGCAGGCAGGACACTGTACAGCAACGCACTGGCACAGGAAAAAAATTGTTTAGTACGCAGAACCAGGCACTGTTAGGCTGCGGTGCTGGCTGCGTGCAAGTTTACAAGTACCGTGCGAGCTGCAGGCAGGACACCGTACAGCAACGCACTGGCACAGGAAAAAATTGTTTAGTACGCAGAACCAGGCACTGTTAGGCTGCGGTGCTGGCTGCGTGCAAGTTTACAAGTACCGTGCGAGCTGCAGGCAGGACACCGTACAGCAACGCACTGGCACAGGAAAAAATTGTTTAGTACGCAGAACCAGGCACTGTTAGGCTGCGGTGCTGGCTGCGTGCAAGTTTACAAGTACCGTGCCAGCTGCAGGCAGGACACCGTACAGCAACGCACTGGCACAGGAAAAAATTTTTAGTACGCAGAACCAGGCACTATTAGGCTGCGGTGCTGGCTGCGTAAAATGTTACAAGTACCGTGCGAGCTGCAGGCAGGACACCGTACAGCAACGCACTGGCACAGGAAAAAATTGTTTAGTACGCAGAACCAGGCACTATTAGGCTGCGGTGCTGGCTGCGTGCAAGTTTACAAGTACCATGCGAGCTGCAGGCAGGACACCGTACAGCAACGCACTGGCACAGGAAATTTTTTTGTGGAAAAATGGCACCAAAATTATTTGGTAGACTAGTGCCAAAAATAAGAAAAAGCTTAGGATTACAGCTCTGCGTAAAGCTGGGTGAACTAAGCTCTGAGGATGGTGCTGGATTCACTGTAAGGCTGCTCCTATCTCCCTTCCTTACAGTCCTGTACAGCAATCCTCCGTCCTGGTAGTTCTGAAAAGAACTTTTGGGTTATGTGTGAGGAATCTTGACTCCTACACTCCGTCCTGTTAGTTCTGAAAAGAACTTTTGGGTTATATGTGACTCCTACACTGCCTAACTGTCCCTAGATCTGCTCCAAGTCTCCCTGCACTAGGTCAGCTCTTCTCAGGAATGTGCCCAAAATGGCGGGGGCAAGCCTTATATACTGCCTTGCCTTGTCATAGATGACATAGGCATCACGATGGACAGCAGCCAATCATAGTCCTGACACAACCAAAGCTGCTATGGCATTACTGACTATGATTGGCTAACATGCTTGTCCTTCTTCACAAGTTTTCTGACCTAACACGCAATGCTGACTAGTAACATAAAAGATTCTGGATTCGCGAGTCCCGAATAGAGAATACAGGACTCGGAATCGCAGACTCGCTAGGATTCGGACTCGTAGACTCGCTCAGACTCGCTGCTGTTTGGGGAGATTCAAGCTATATAGCGATGTGATAGAGCGAATCTAGCGAGTCTAGCGAGTGAGATAAAGTAAACTCTGACAAAACTAAGATTGCCATTGACTTGCATTGGACTCGTTACTGAGCGAGTATTCGCTAAAAGACTCGCCGATTACCGAGTCCAGCGAGTCCCTTAAGAATCGCCGAGTAACAAGTCCTAGCGAGTAGACTCGCTCATCCCTAAGTCAGATCAATAAATTCACAAAAAAGTTTGCCTCATCACTGAACATAATGTTTTGTGTAAACTGAGGGTCCTGTTCCAATTTTTGTTTTGCCCATTCTGCAAATTCAGTGTGCCGATCTGGGTCATCCATGTTGAGATGCTGCAGCAGCTGGATTTTGTAAGGGTGCCATTTGTGAGTAGCTAATATCCGCCGAAGGGATCTGCGACTGATGCCACTCTCCAGTGACATGCGGTGAGTGCTACGCTGTGGGTTCTTGCTGAATGAAGCTAGGACAGCCACTGACGTTTCTTCATTAGTGACAGTTTTCTTGCATTCACATTTTGGCAAATCCAACACTGAACCTGTTTCACGAAATTTGGCAAGCAGTTTGCTAAATGTAGCATGGGAGATGGGTACTCTTGTTGAGTGTCTTGAATTTAAATCTGCTGCCATGACCCGGGTACTGCGTTCACCAGACATCAACACAATTTCTATCCGCTCCTCACGTGTTAACCTCTGCGACATGTCTATGGCTGTAAACAAAGAGAAACTTGTAAATAACTCATGAAAGATTAAGTTACATTAAAACCATGCACACCATTGTTTTTATTCTGAAAATCTTTGATGTGTCACATGACCCTTTTCTCATTGAAAAAAATAAAGTTAGATCCAAAGTGGCCAACTTCAAAAAGGTCACCATGGTCACTACCCATCTGGAAAAGTTTTCTCCCTCCCATATATTAATGTGCCACAAACAGAGTTGATATCACCAACCATTCCCATTTTATTTGGTGTATCCATATAAATGACCCACCCTGTAAAACTTCAAGATGAGAATAATTAATGACAAAGTATGTTGATTAATAATGGGCATGAAATATTCACCTATTCAAGTAGATATTACCGGTCACACATCAAATCCAATGCAATCTCTATGGGAACTATTTCTTATCAGCCATTAGCTGAGGAGGTTGAGACATATGTCTCACAATATATCACTAAAGGCCCAGTTATGCACACAGATAATTGTGCAAAGATTGTTCGCAGATCTCTGGTTGCAGTGAAATCAGGGAAACATTGTTACATTTTGTGGCCGTGTACAAATGGAATAATGTGTCCATGATTTCACTGCAACCAGAGATCTGCGAACAATCTCTGCACAATTATCTGTGTGTTACTGGGCCTTAAGCATGAGATACCCTCCCCAGTTAAGTGGGGCACCCCATCTCTATGTATGAACAACTAAAAACACCAAGAAATGACAATCTCTTGTGTCCCGTTGTCCATACAGCGAGACACTTTATGACCTCTTCACTCAGGCTTTTTTTCATAGTCGGTCCCTATTCATACATAAGACTTAGTGAACCAATACACTAAAAAATTATTTTATTTATTTTTTCATATTTTACTCTCATTGCAAAAAAAAGTCTCTCATAAATTATAAGATGACAACACAAACCTGTGCAATAAAATTTAAATAAATCATAATTTACATAAAAATTATAACCAAATGTGATTGTGGTTCCCCTACAGGTAAACCGCCCCCAGAGATACTGCACTTCTACAGTTAGGAAGTGTAGTGCCCCTGTTTTCCTGGTGTCGGGATGGTATGGTTGAGTCCAAAACACAACACACACATGTAGTGATGGGCCCTTGGGACAATGGGTGGACCCGGAGGCATGAACCCAGGCCACAAAAGGGGACGGGACAGTGTTAGACACGTTAGTTCAGTAGTAGGAGACAGAGGAGTAACATCAACTGACGGATGAGTGGTAGCCAGGGTTGCAGAGGCGGTGTGGTGCAAATCCCGTGGGCTGAAGCTATGCTACCCTGCTTGCCCATGGGAGGGAAAAAAGAGCCCGGTAGAGACAGACAAGAACCCTTGGGGTGCGGAGAAGACAGCGATCACCCGTATGCTCGAATCTGATGAGACAGAGGGGTTGATGGAGGACACAGGGGCCAGCCCTGTAAATCCTACGGAAGCTTCAAGTCCGTGCCGAAACCGGAGGCTTCAGATTTCTAACAGGAGCTGTAGCTGAGCACCCGACACATCTTGGGGAAGGTGGCCGAACTAGGGAGCAGTGCCCATGAGGGATCCTATTGGTGTCTTGGACATACAGAAGCACCTGTGGCTACCAGTACCTGCGCTCTGTGCTGCGGAGGGTGTTGAGAGCCTAGGGGACAGAGCGATGACCCGCTCACCTCAGATGAAAGTTACCCCTTATAACGCCAAGAGGAGAGATCCACAAGACACTGTGACACGTAGAAAGGAGAGTAAAGGCACCAACCGTGGCTAGACTGTACCAACCTGGCTTTGAAGAAAAAGCAAAGTACTGGAGATTGGCAGAGAGTGTACTCGGCGGCCACGTTTAAAACCTGAGTGAAAGTAACGGAACTGCAGCTGTGGTGTGAGAGACTTTTATTTGCGGCGACCATCGGCCGCAGAGGCTGCCTATGACATCGGAAGTTCTGCAGACCGAGTGACCAACTGCTGAGATACGAGCCGGGGGAACCACTCCACTGCCCTGGTGATTGTGCCTCCCCTGAGGGGAGCGGGACTATCTAAGTTTCTGGTCATCCTCTCCAGAGGTTCTGCAGGAGTGGCGGCCGCCCTGGCCGCATACCGCAGGTGGCATCATGAATACCCCTTATCCCCTCAGACTTTCCCTAATATCACCCCTTTATTAAAATGACACCGCCAGGGAAATGGGATCGGGTCTCGGCCCCCGTCTGTCCCCGTGAAAAGAACCGAGAAGTGAAGACGTGAGAACAACTAATAACTGCTCGGTACTGAGTCTTTCTCGTCCCTGGAGTGGGCATGTCATGATAGTGTCAGTTCCAAAAGAAAAGAATACCTAAAAAAGAAAAAAGAGAGAAAAAAATTGTAAATTTTTTTTCAAGAATCATTTACAGTGAGGAAAATTAGAAAATTTAATTCACCTTAAAATCCACATTAAGACCATATGGCTTTAAGGTGTTGAGTTTCATAATCGACTCAAGTTCCTTCTTTTTCAACAAGCGGATGTAATCCCCACCTCTTCTCTGGACTGGTATCATACCAATAATGCAAAAACGCCTGAAAATGGTTTTATGATGAATGTGCCATATTAAGGGGTGGCTGCGGGATGCTATTCTTTAGCGTGGGGGGCCCCAAAATTATGGGCACTCACTCTGCTGAAAATATCAGCCCCCAACTACCTAGTTTTAAGTTGGCTGGCAATTAAAAATAAGGTAGAGCCCTATGCGTTTTTTTTGCCAACCAAGGTAAAATTAGGCAGTTGAGCGTTGCAACTCACGGCTGTCTACTTTATCTATGCTAGACTGAAAAAAACAAAGGTGTTATTTATTTATTTTACACAGTATGATGGCAGGTTGGCTGCCAGGCACTAATAAGTATGGCAAACAAGCATGGACACCATCCAGATTGTGAAAATACAGTCTGATTGCATCAGCCAATCACAAACTGTGAGCCTCTGTGATTAGCTGTTGCCAGTCAGTGCAGTGAATATGCATGAAGCTTAATGAGCGAGCTGGGAAGCAGCAGCCGGAGACTGGTAAGATGTCCTATCTATCTATCTATCTATCTATCTATCTATCTATCTATCTATCTATCACTAGGGTCACATTTCCGTTTTGACCCTAGCCTGCCGGATTCCGGTTTTAACTTATAACTTTTTCCAGCGCCGCATAGCGTTACCGCTATGCGGTGCTGGAAAACGCTGCCCTTAGCTACCCTATGTTTACCTTAACTACCTGTCATACAGGCAGCTGCTCGGAGTGCGCTTTACAGCGCCGCACAGGAAATGATGTCTGCAAACTACCTGTGTGACAGGTAGTTAAGGTAAACATAGGGTAACTAGGGACCGCGTTTTCCAGCACCGCATAGCGGTAACGCTATGCGGTGCTGGAAAAAGTTCTAAGTTAAAAGCGGAATCCGGCAGGCTAGGGTCAAAACAGAAATGTGACTCTATCTATCTATCTATCTATCTATCTATCTATCTATCTATCTATCTATCTATCTATCTATCTATCTAATCTATTTGTTTATTCTGTTCAATCTATCTATCCGATCTGTCTGTCTCTTCTTTTGTAACTTTATACAGCATGGGAAAGACAATGTTAAAAATGCATTGCACATGGACACCACACGGATGTCACACTGATATTAGCTAAGAAAAAAGCATGACTGCATTACACTTGCATGTCACACGAATCAAAAAATGGATGTCACTCGTCCTACTCTCCTGGATGAGAAACAGACAGATTTTTCAAATGCTGGTGTGCTTCCAGCCTAAAACACAGTGTTGGACTGAAGTGCTTCAAGGCCACTTCACACACACAGATATCGGAGTCCAATATCTGAACAGATCTCTGGTTGCAGTGAAATCATGGATACATTGCTCCATGTTGTACACAGCCACAAAATGGAGCAATGTATCCATGATTTCACTGCAACCAGAGATCTGTTCAGATATTGGACTCAGATATCTGTGTGTGTGAAGTGGGCTTCAGCCTCATGCACATGTAAATGAGATGCAATCCAGTGTGTTATGGTGGGTTTACACACACCAATTTCTGTGTCCAATATCTGAACAGATCTCTGGTTGCAGTGAAATCATGGACATATTATTACATTTGTACACAGCCACAAAATGGAACTATGTGTCCATGATTTCACTGCAACCAGAGATCTGTTTAGATATTCGACACAGAATTTGGTGTGTGTAAACCCACCATAAGGCCTCACATATCAGTATTGTTTATGGTGGGTTTACACACACCAATTTATCTGTTCAATCTCTGAACCAATCTCTGGTTGCAGTAAAATCATGGATACATTGCTCCATGTTGTACACAGCCACAAAATGGAGCAATGTATCCATGATTTCACTGCAACCAGAGATTGGTTCAGAGATTGAACAGATAAATTGGTGTGCGTAAACCCAACATCAGTATTTGCCAAAACCAAGAGTGGCCTTGTTCACACATACCATCATTTTTTGCATTCTCTGCGTTCTTTAGCTGTTAATAAAAAAACGCACATGCGTTAACGCATGGTGCACTTAAAGTGAACCTGTCACCCCCCCGGACATCAAAAGCTAAAATAGCCACCTTGTGCAGCACTAAGGCTGCATTCAGGGAAGGTGGCTATAGCCTTTTGATGCCCTATACATTGTTAAATATGCACTTATATAACTGCTTACACATAAGACGACCTAAGACCGGGAGGCTGGGTTTCGCGCTCCTCCGGCCCGCCCCCTCTTGTCAATCATGCTCGTCGCCTGCTGCTGCCTCCCCTCACACTGTAACATGAACGCGCGCCTCCGTTCACCTCTATGGCGCCGCGCATGCGCTGTGCGTGCAGCCCGACTTCCTGGACACCCGGGGCACAGAAACAAAAACGCATGTGTTGTTAAAAACACATTGACACTTAAGTGCACCATGCGTTAACGTATGTGCGTTTTTGGACTTTGAAAAAAAAACAGTCCAAAATGTTCTCAAAAACTGAATTAAGGCAAAAACGGATGGTATGTGTGAACAAGGCCTATTATTGGAGTAAACTATGTTGAATCTTTTGGCCACCCTCATCTGTGCCCCCTTTCCATGAAGCTTTGCTCTGGTTTTAAAAAAGTCCCCCTCCCCCATGTATAGCATATATAGCCTATTCCCCCTCTCTCACATATAGCATATATAAACTAATTCCCCCTCTCCACATAAAACATAAAAATCAAAGTCTCCCCTCCCCACATATATTGATATATAGCCTATATCAGAGGCATATCTTGGGGGCTGTGAAGAAGGGAGGGAGGCTAGCTGATGCAGCATTCGAGGTGTTTACCTGGTGGCTGCATGTTGCACCACTCTTAGTGAGAGCCAGATGTTCTCTGAGCATGGAAAGAAATGCAGCGGTCTAGTAGAAGGGCTGGTTCCTCAAATCCTGCAGTCCAGTCTTGTCATCCCACAGAAGACTTCATACTCTAGGTATGAAGTCTTCTGTGGGATGACGGGACTGGACTGCAGGATTTGGGGAATCAGCACTTCTACTACACCGCTGCATTTCTTTCCATGCATCTCCCTTCTGTCGCTGAGGGAGCAGCGGCAGAAGCAGCTCCTGGGATCCACCTCCTAGGCTGAAGGACCTGGCATCACCCGGAACCAAGGTATAATGCTAAAGGAACTGCGGTGATGTATTTCTAGCCGGCTGAACCACATGAATGCAACCTAGAAACAACTCGGAAGCAATGTATTGCAGCGGCAGATCCACACAATTTTTAGCCCGGACGGCACACAACCAGGCCAGCTCCAGGGGTTGTGCAGGGGTGCACAACCCCTTCAGGTTAGTGGTCCCCGTGGCCTCATCTGTTCCCAAAAAGGCTTACGGTCCTTAACAGTGTGCCCTTTTTCTTTCTTATCTCTTAGGGTACCTTTACACACGGCTACATTTGTAGCTTGTCATCAGGTAACTTACTGGTTGCAGCGAAATCGTGGATACATGATTCCATTTGTACACAGCAACAAGATAGAACCATGTATCCATGTATTTCACTGCAACCAGTAAGTTACCTGGTGACAAGCTACAAATGTAGCCGTGTGTAAAGGTACCCTTATGGTACCTTTACACGCCGCTACAGAAGGTTAGAAACAACCGGGTGTTTCACGTGCACGAGCACATTCCAACGGTTGCTAACGGTACCTGATGTCGCCTTTACACGCCGCTACAAAGTGCTCTACAGAAGGTTTTTTCAATCCCTTGAGGCACCGACGGGTGCCGCAGGTTACCTTCTGTAGAGCACCTTCCCTCATTTACACGCCACTACAGAGTTGTGTCTTTCATGACGCTAAAGTGTTGATTGGACAACGCCATAGCGTCATGATTCGCCAGCCAGCGCAGGAAGGCTGGCTAATACATGACGCTCTTCCAAATGAAGACTATGAATGGACAGCTCTTTAAATATGGTGCCCTGTGAAGGGACAACCAATCATAACGCAGGAGCCTCCACCAATGATCGCTGATGGGGCGTGGTATCCATGACGCTGTGGCACGCCCCAGGGATTCACTAGGTGATGCAAAAACCCTCCTGTTCCTCATTTACACGCCGCTACCATTGGATTGAAACCAACCTGTTTTTGAGCAGTGCTCAAAAACAGGTGTCGACAGTGACCGGTGGCAACAACCCTATTTACACGACGCTACCTCGCAGTGTTTTGACGGTGCAAGATACATTTGTCTCCGACACCTGGTTGTCTCTAACCTTCTGTAGCGGCGTGTAAAATGACCATTAGAAGTTCTCTGAGCGGCCGTCAAGCTTACAGCCGCTCAGAGAAACTATAGTATGCCAGCTCCAAGCAATCAACTGTACTCACAACTATGAGATGTGAGTATAGTTAATGCCCTGACACCGGCACTCTGGGTCAGGGCACGTCAGCAACACTATCAGGCTAGGTAATCACACTGCTGATGACAATCCTCGGCGCCGCAGAAGCTGCAAAATATTCTTGATAAGCACTCAAGTGGAATGGAAAACACCAAAGTTTTACTGCAATTAGAGGAAGGGGGAGAGGGATAGGAAGTGTATGTGGACACACCATAGGGACCAAATGAAGGGGGATTTGAGGACAGAGAATAAAAATCAAGAGAGTGATGGGTAAGGACACAGTATGGAGAGGACAGTATGGGAAGCCAGGAGGTAAATTTTAGGTTCCAGTATAAGGAGGGTCGGGGGAATGGCTGTGGACAGTATGGGAAGACAGGAAGTAGACTTGTGGATCCTGTATGAGGAGTGAGGGTGGGATGGCTGTGGACACAGCATATGGAGTGAGTAGGGAATGTATTAGGACACAGAATGAGTTGTGTAGGGGATGGGTGTGGACACAGTATGACGAGTGAGGGGAATATGTGCTGAGACAGTATGAGGACTGAGGGGGGATGGTTGCAGACATAGTATGGGGAATGAGGAAAGATAGCTGCAGACATAGTATGGGAAGCCAGGGGATAAATTTGATCCAGTAGGAGGACTGTAGGGATTGGCTGCAGAAATATTATAGTGATTGAAGTGGGAAGGCTGCAGAAACAGATGAGAAGTGAGGGGGTGTATGCGGACACAGTATGAGGAGTGTGGGGATGGGTGCTGACACAGTATGATGATTGAGGCAGAATGGCTGTGTACACAGTAAAGATGTGATGGCTGTGAAAAAAATATGTAGAGAGAGGGGTTATGGCTGCAGACACAGTATAAGAGTGAGGAAGATGGGTGTGGACACAATATGAGAAGTGAGGGGATGTATACAGACACAGTACGAGGAGTAAGGGAGATGTGTGTGGAGACATTATGAGGAGTGAGTGGGAAGATGGATATAGTATGTGAAGTGAGGGGGTGAGAACACAGTATGGAAAGCCAGGGTGTAAATTTGAGGATCCAGTATGAGGACTGAGGAAGAATGTCTGCAGACACAGTATGGCTAGGGTCACACTTAAAACATGAATTGCGTTCACCGCATCCAGATCCGGATGCGGTGAACGCAATTGTCTTCAGATATTCAGCAATCCGGGAACCGTATTGCCGAAGCCGCAATCCGGTAACCGTATTGCTCAGGATGTGTAATCGCTGCCCGTAGATCTACTGTAAGTGGCTTCAGGACCTCAGACAGCGGCGCACATACTGTACCATTAGCAATAGTATGCGCGCCGCTCTGAGGAGCCCGGCGCTTTTTTATTCATAAAACTGTACAACAGCTGACAGAAGTCAGCTGTTGTACATAACACATTATAGCAGTATATGCCCACCTGAGTGGGTGGAAGGTCTCTAGGGGGACTGAGCACCCCCTAGAGACATTGTACAAGCATTTATTAATAAAATAAATAGTTTTACTAACAACAGAGCACTTAGTTTATCCCGGCGGCAGCCAGAATAAGCAAAGTATATGCGGGAACTGCAGTGCTCAGGATTACACATCCTGAGCAATCCGGTTCCCGCATTGAGGATGTTAAAACCGCTCCGAAAACTGCAGCCTGCATGATTTTTCACGCAGGATGCCGAGCCGGAGACGGTTTTTTATCATAGGCTCCTATGAGGAGCGTTTCCTGATCCGGTTTTAAGCTTTTTGAAAGCTCAAAACCGAATCAGGATTTAAAAAAAAACAAAAAAAACGCAGATGTGACCCTAGCCTATAAGGAGTGGGGGGATAGCTGCAGATACAGTATGAGGAGTGAGACTAATAAGAAGTGGGGAAAAGGGAGTGGACACAGTATGATCCAGGGAATTAGTCTGATTGCCGTACCTGGAGTCAGGAAGGAATTTTTTCCCCCAATGTGGAGCTTAGTGTTGCCACATGGGGTTTTTTGCCTTCCTCTGGATCAACATGTTAGGCTATGGGTTGAACTAGATGGACTTAAAGTCTTTCTTCAACCTTAAAAACTATGTTATTATGTTACTATGTTACTAAAATTGACGGGTGATGGCTACAGATACAGAAAGAGGAGTAAGGGAGATGAGTGTTATGGTAGTGAGGAGAAAGTATGAGAAAAATGTGAGGGGCACAGAATAGAGACTGAGTAATGTGGAGGGGGGGTATGGAGAAGGGGCAGCATGCGAGGACAGTGTGTGGTCACAGCCAGGAGGTGACAATATACCAAGGAGAGGGAGTGTAATGAAGGGGACAGGATAAACACTGGGAATTATAGGGGGACACAGTGTGAGAGGACACTGTGATGATTGAGCCAAATATGTTTGAAAGAGAGCAGATTAGAGGTCATGTACCATATGAAGGACAATGTGTAATTGATATTTTGTGCAGGGAACAGCGAGAAGGAGCAATTTTATTGTATTCAGGTGCAGGTGGCAGATATTTTTTGTTCAGGAGTATTTTTGTCACTCTGCTATTTTTAAGGGTATCATGCCAGGACATGTTGCAGGATATCGAGAAGATGGAAATCTGCAGAAGACCAGAGATGATTGAAGTCTACAGAAAACAGTTGTGGATGTGAAAAGTCATCATGGTGTCTGGACTAGATGAAGAAAAAAGTTAATATGATAATCCACAATTTTGAGCCTCTTCCTTTAGGCATATGTTCAATTACTATATCTGTAAGCGATATAGGCAAGTTTACATTCAGTTGCTCCACCTACAGTAGATATTCCGAACATATGTCACGAGATTTACCCATTATATGAGTCATATGTAACTAGATAGAAAGATGTAAACAGGTCATCATTTTTTGTGTTATTTTGAAAAAAGAAACACATTTAAACCAGAGGTCCCCAACTCCAGTCCTCGAGGGCCGCCAACAGGTCATGTTTTCAGGATTTCCTTAGTATTGCACAGGTAATAATTTAATTACCTGCACAGGTGATAATTGCCACCCCTGTGCAATGCTAAGGAAATCCTGAAAACATGACCTGTTGGCGGCCCTCGAGGACTGGAGTTTAGCGTCCCCTGATTTAAACAAATGTAACATGTAACTAAATGAAGTGTAATTATTTCCGCAAACTGAACAATAACTTTGAATTTAGCAAAAGTTGCTGTTGTAAGAAAAAGTGTATAGTATAACATCAAAACCTGCACAATAGCAAACAGCAGTACTATTATTCTACAAGTATAACACAATATGAAATGATCATGTAATTCAAATAAAATGAGACTATCAAAAGTCCACAAACATGAGTCACTGCAGGACATTTTACATTGCTTTCAGATACCAGCATGATTCAGTCCCACTTCTGTTCTTTTTGCGGATTCAGAAGGAAAAACTGGCAAGACTGTATAATTTAGACATATGGACATACATAATTGCATGACAAAGATTTTATAATAGATGCTCATTGTTCAGCTGTAAGCAATGGATATTTCTTTAGAGGTTCAAAAATAATCTGAAGCTAGAATATTCAGTGCCTTATGAAAGTATTTACCCCCCCTTGGCTTTTTACCCATTTTGTTACAATACTACCGTACCTAAATAGTCATAGTTGGTCAAGTGAAGTGAGAAAAACATAGGTAAAAATTCAGTGTTTTGACAGTTCCTTCAATTTATCAATACATTAAGCTCTTTTTTTTCCTAGTTTCTACCACACCCATTTGCACCCATCAGAACCTAATCTATTCACTTTTTTTCATCGCTCCAAATCACCCATTTCCAATTTTCTACTGTCCACTTTTTAGACATTTTTGCAAACCTGAGCTGACACTTCCTGTGATGATATTAATGTTGAGGCTTCTTCACTTTTTTGGGCCACCATTCCAGTAACATGCGTTGCACAAAACCTGCATAGACGTCTGTGATGCCACTCTTCCAAAGCATATCAACTGTCAAGGAACTTACTGTACATGATTCAATTTTTCAACTATCTTGTACAAAAGATAGCTTCTGATGAGCTGGATGATGCTGCTTCTCTTTCCTTGGGAAATCTTTTTCATGGCTGCTCTTTCATTTAAACCAGTTACCTTTTGCTTGGAAGTCAACCTAATAAGGCTGGCTTCACACCATGGTACAATCAGGGACGGGGCCGTCCGGGGTGAACCTGACAGCCCTGGACCAGATTTTGAGATCGTACAGCCATATGGGGCCGGATAGAGCCAGATGGCAGCTATCTGTCATCCAGTTTCCATCTGTCTGGGAGGATCCAGGTGTATTCGGATTTTCCTCCTAGACACAAAAAATTTGCCCAAATCAGATCCTGCCAGATCAGGGGCAATCCAGAGCTCCCTATCATGGGAGTCTATGGTGCTGGATTGCCCAGATCCGGTAGAATCCGGGAACCGGACACCGGCGGCTGAAGTTCCGCGTGAGCTACGTTAAACTTCAGCATCAGGGAGTTGTCCCCTGTGAAGTGGTTCAGCACCATTTCAGCAGGGGATAGGTACCTCAGCTGCGCTCTGCAGCATCTGGCTATGAGCAGGACCAGAGGGCATATTAATCCTCTGGTTCTATTTGTCCGGAGCTGTCAGGCTGTGTCCGGTGCCTCCTGCAAAGCACTGGACACAACCTGACAAGGCAAAAATCGTGGTGTGAAGCCGGTCTAACAAAATGGACTATTAGGGAATGTTAGAACAGGCTGTAGTACACAGGAAAAAAAAAGTTTTCAAACATCAGAAGCAAAACAGTAACAATGCAGTGACTTTACAAGTATGTGAATAACTAATTATATGCTATATAGTTTCAAGTCAAATTTATGAAATAGCCAAGGAAATTGTCTAAAAAATAAAGGTAGTCTCATGCTCAAAGCTGTAGTGGATGGTGAGATGTGGAGCCTGAAAGTCAAAAGTTTAAAACTTTGTTAACCATTTGCTTGTCACTATATATATATATATAAAAGAGAAAAAAGAGAAAAAAACTGCACAACACTCACAGACGATGTGAACTGGTGCCAGCAGGGATGCTGGGTCAATATATGATGTACATATGCTGACAAGCTATATATATATATATGAGAAAAAATTTAAAAACTTACGTTTTTTTCAAAAAACTTAAATTCTTATTTTTTTTAAATCTGAAGTTCTTAGTACACACATTGGCCAATGTCTGCTTGCTCGTCGACTACGACAAAGTGACTTCAGACATTGGCCAATGTGTGTACTAAGAACTTCAGATTTAAAAAAAATAAGAATTTGAAAAAAACGTAAGTTTTTAAATTTTTTCTCATATATATATAGCTTGTCAGCATATGTACATCACTGGTAGTAGCTGAGTGCTGCAAGGTTTTTTTCCAGTATATTGACCCAGCATCCTTGCTGACACCAGTTCACATTGTCTGTGAGTGCTGTGCAGTTTTTTTCTCTTTTGTATCGTGTGCAGTGGCTGGCTCCATTACTGCAATGTGCACCCTCGTTGCCTGCAGGTGATCTAGGGTCTAGATGGTGTCCGCCCACTTAGTAGTGGGGTAGGGTGGACAAGGAGGACTTGGGTGTCAGCGTTAGGACTCGTCGGACCTGAAGTCACTTTGTCGCAGTCGACGAGCAAGCAGACATTGGCCAATGTGTGTACTAAGAACTTCAGATTTAAAAAAAAATAAGAATTTGAGTTTTTTGAAAAAACGTAAGTTTTTAAATTTTTTCTCATATATATATAGCTTGTCAGCATATGTACATCATTGTACTGAGCTATTGTACATAGCTGAGTGCTGCAAGGTTTTTTTCTAGTATATTGACCCAGCATCCCTGCTGGCACCAGTTCACATTGTCTGTAAGTGCTGTGCAGTTTTTTTCCCTTTTGTATCGTGTGGAGTGGCTGGCTCCATTACTGCAATGTGCACCCTCGTTGCCTGCAGGTGATCTAGGGTCTAGATCAGGGGTCTCAAACTCCAGGCCTCGAGGGCCGCACACAGTTCAGGTTTTCAGGATTTCCATTACATTTGACAGTTGGCAATCAAATTACCAACTGTCAAACTCTTAGGAAATCCTGAAAACCTGGACTGTGTGCGACCCTCGAGGCCTGCAGTTTGAGACCCCTGGTCTAGATGGTGTCCGCCCACTTAGTAGTGGGGTAGGGTGGACAAGGAGGACTTGGGTGTCAGCGTTAGGACTCGTCGGACCTGAAGTCACTTTGTCGCAGTCGACGAGCAAGCAGACATTGGCCAATGTGTGTACTAAGAACTTCAGATTTAAAAAAAATAATAAGAATTTTGAGTTTTATGAAAAAAATGTAAGTTTTTACATTTTTTCTCATATATATAGCTTGTCAGCATATGTACATCATTGGTAGTAGCTGAGTGCTGCAAGGCTTTTTTCTAGTGTGTATATATATATACATATATATATATATATATACATATATTTATTTATATTTCATGCTCTGGAATCAGGTTTCTTATATACTATGCGCTCAATGTGAAAACGCTCAGCTGGCCTAGTAGCAAAAGCATGTGTCGCC
The DNA here is from genome assembly GCA_033576535.1 of Allobates femoralis. Lineage (NCBI taxonomy): Eukaryota > Metazoa > Chordata > Amphibia > Anura > Aromobatidae > Allobates > Allobates femoralis. The sequence goes on from JARQOC010000005.1 coordinate 187,333,527, forward strand.
TCGTCCATCAATTGTCAGTCAATTGCGTATTATCCTGGCAATTGAAGGCAAGAGAATGATGTTGATGACAAATTGGTGGCAGTGGTGGAATGTCTGGGAAATCTCCCCAGCTGTCCCCCTGATATTTGGTGGCAGTGGTCGGATATCTGCGTAATTACGTGGTTGTACCCTGACAGCAGATATTTTAATCCCCTGGTGATCAAGTCTGAATGGGAATTAATGATGTCCAATTTTTGGATTCTTTTGCTTCTTTTCAGTTTCCATAATTATTTTATTTTTTCATTAGCATGGCATTTTTCATTACCTGGCTTTAATTTTTGAAGGGCAAATGTATTATTTTAAAGATCTAAAAAGATACTTGGCACTCCAATGGTATTGAATTATTTTTTTTTTTATTAAGGCAATTGAGAACAAAATATGTTGTAAATATTTTAACTTTATTTTCCATGTCTTCATCAGACACTAAACAATCTTCTATATATATAAAACTGAGGTTATGTGTGTGTTTCTGTGTGTGTGTGTGTGTGTCCACTAAATGAATCTGCACCATTGCACCTACAATCACCAAATTTTGCACACACTCCATTTAACTCAGGGAACATCTATAACTATGTTTTGAGGGGAAATATTAACCCCACACCATACAGTCATTTGACAGAAAAAGGCATATTTATCAGTATGTGTGTGTGTACTACACACCCATAGATGGTAATATTGCCCATATATGGTAATAGTGGACAGGCCCCGGTATACAGCAGGAAGCCGCACACTGACCCCAGTAAACATCAGGAGGCCACACACAGCCCCCAGTATATAGCAGGAGGTCGCACATAGGCCCCAGTATATATCAGGAGGCCACACACAGCCCCCAGTATGCAGCAGGAGGCCGCACACGACCCTCGGTAAACAGCAGGAGGTCTATTTACTTTGTGACTTTTATATGCAAAATTATTTTTTGTTAAACCATTATATTTTGTTATAGCTAAGAATAGTTACTTTCTATCATGTTTTGAGGTGAAATAGTAATCCTGCGCTTTACAGTCAGTCACCAAAAAAGGCCTATTTACTGTTTGTACAGTATGTGTGAGGTAATAGATTGTAATCCTGGTCTGTTTGTCCCTTGTTTTGCTGGTGTTACTGTGCAGGTTAGCGCTCTTACCCTATGCTCCTTCCCCCTAACCAGCTAGTCCTTTAAGGATGCTGCTTGGTTCCCTGCTCTGTTGCGTAGCTGTATGCATGTCGTGAGGTCCTCTGCTGAGCCCCAAGTATACAGCAGGAGGCCACACACAGCCCTTAGTATACAGCAGGAGGCCTATTTGCTTTGTGACTTTTATATGCAAAATTATCTTTTGTTAAACCATTTTATTTTGTTATAGCTAAGAACAGTTAGTTTCTATCACAAACACCTCATTTGATTCCGGGACCATCCTAGAATATGTTTTGAGGGGAAATTGTAACCCTGCGCTTTACAGTCAGTCACCAAAAAAAGGCCTGTTCACTGTTTGTAAGTGTAAGGTAATAGACTGTAATCTTGGTCTGTTTGTCCCTTGTTTTCCTGGTGTTATTGTGCATGTTAGTACCCTATGCTCCTTCCCCCTAACCAGCTGGTATACTGTTGTATGTTACCTTTAAGGATGCTGCTTGGTTGCCTGCTCTATTGCATAGCTGTATGCATGTCGTGAGGTCCTCTGATGAGCTGCATGACCAATTATGTGTGCGGTACCTGGCTGCTCTGCTGTGAAAGCTATCCATGGGTTGCAAAGTCTTCTGCTGTGCATGACTTTCCACGTGTGTCCAGACTTGCAGCTACTGCCAGGTGCACTAGGCCTCAATTCCTGTGCTAGGTTTGCTGGGTTCCTGTTTGTGCCTAAGGTATGCATGGCCACATCTTATCGGCTTTCATTACAGGTGATGTGCACCTTGAATTGCTGTCCCCAGTTTGTTGCTGTGAGGGAGCTCCTATTCAAAGTTTCCTTTCCCTGTTGGGCATCACCAGAGATATGCATTGGATTTGTGAATATAGCTATGTGTGTTGCTCAAGCTAGCTTATCGGGGTCAGCCTATATTTCCGGCTCTAATTCTGCAGTTCTGTGGTAGCTGATTTGTCCCTGGACCCTTCTTGTCTGTGTTTCACCTGGTACAAGCCTCCCTGCCTTGTCTCTTGAATCCATCTGTGCCTTGTACCATTAACCTAAAGACTGTGAGTTTCCTTTATCCTGTGTGTTGTGAACCTTAGTGATGGGCGAATCCTAAATTACTCGGAATCGCTTGACTCTAGCGAGTCCGAGCCCAGGACTCGCTACTCGTTGCGAGTCTAGCGAGTCCAATGTTAATGAATGGGGAAGCGAGTAATAGCGAGTAGTGTGAGATTTACAAATCGCAGATGTGTCTCGGAAGCTTCAGCCTGAAGCAATCCTAGTTTTGTCATTTATTTGCATTGCTCGTTTACTTTGTAAGTAATCGCTGACTCGCACAGATAAGATCCTGTCTCCTCTGTACAGGCTGCCAGCTCCAGGGTCCTAGAGCCCGCCTGCTGCCTGATGTAGCAGTGCTGAGATTGTTCTCAGTCTGCTCATTCCCTGTGTACAGACATGAATGTCTGTGCACAGAGATGATGTAGCAGAGCTGAGATTGTTCTCAGTCTGCTCATTCCCTGTGTACAGACATAAATGTCTGTGCACAGAGATGATGTAGCAGAGCTGAGATTGTTCTCAGTCTGCTTATTCCCTGTGCATAGACATCTATATTTATGCACAGGGGATGTAGCAGAGAGGACATCGCGTTTTGGACTGCGTCGGACGGAAGAGGATTTTTTTAATTAAAGATGGAGTCCCTAATGGCTTTTTTTTTATTTCTAATAAAAAATTTTCCTTGTGTTGTGTTTTTTTTAAAACAATTTAATAGAAATTCATGGCGGTCATGTCTAATATTGGCGTGACCGCCATAAATTTCGGGCTTAGGGTCAGCTGATAATACAAAGCTGGCCCTAACCTCTATTACCCAGCGTGCCACCGCTACCAGGGCCGCTGGAAGAGCGGGGTTCAGCGCCAGAGGATGGCGCTTCAATGAACGCGCCATCTTCTGGGGCGGCTGCGGGCTGCAATTTGCAGCGGGGGGTGCCCAGAAAGCTTGGGCATCCCTGCGCTGCGGATTCCAGCCCCCAGCTGCTTAGCTGTACCTGGCTAGACATAGAAATTGCGCGGAGCCCCACGCATTTTTTTTTTTATTATTTCATGAATTTCAGAGTCAGAGTCTCAGAGTCAGAATCTCAGAATTTCATGAAATAATAAAAAAAAAATGCGTGGGGCTCCGCGCAATTTCTATGTCTAGCCAGGTACAGCTAAGCAGCTGGGGGCTGGAATCCGCAGCGCAGGGATGCCCAAGCTTTCTGGGAACCCCCCGCTGCAAATTGCAGCCCGCAGCCGCCCCAGAAGATGGCGCGTTCATTGAAGCGCCATCCTCTGGCGCTGAACCCCACTCTTCCAGCGGCCCTGGTAGCGGTGGCACGCTGGGTAATAAAGAGGTTAGGGCCAGCTTTGTATTATCAGCTGGCCCAAAGCCCGAAATTTATGGCGGTCACGCCAATATTAGACATGACCGCCATGAATTTCTATTAAATTGTTTTAAAAAAAACACAACACAAGGAAAATTTTTTATTAGAAATAAAAAAAAAAGCCATTAGGGACTCCATCTTTAATTAAAAAAATCCTCTTCCGTCCGACGCAGTCCAAAACGCGATGTCTTCTCTGCTACATCCCCTGTGCATAAATATAGATGTCTATGCACAGGGAATAAGCAGACTGAGAACAATCTCAGCTCTGCTACATCATCTCTGTGCACAGACATTCATGTCTGTACACAGGGAATGAGCAGACTGAGAACAATCTCAGCTCTGCTACATCATCTCTGTGCACAGACATTCATGTCTGTACACAGGGAATGAGCAGATTTAGAACAATCTCAGCACTGCTACATCATCTCTGTGCACAGACATTCATGTCTGTACACAGGGAATGAGCAGACTGAGAACAATCTCAGCTCTGCTACATCATCTCTGTGCACAGACATTCATGTCTGTACACAGGGAATGAGCAGACTGAGAACAATCTCAGCACTGCTACATCATCTCTGTGCATAGACATTCATGTCTGTACACAGGGAATGAGCAGACTGAGAACAATATCAGCACTGCTACATAATGTCTGTGAGCAGGCGGGGTCTAGGACCCTGGAGCTGCACAGAGAAGACAGCTGGACTCGGCTCGCAAAGAAACAGCAGTTATCTGCGAGTTTCCCTGCTATCACTGGCACAGTAGCCAGTGATTACTCGCACAAGTCTAATGCAAACAATGGCAATCCTAGTTTTGTCAGCGTTTCTGACAAAACTAGGATTGATATTGATTTGCATTGGACTTGGCGAGTAATCACTGGGAAACTCGCAGAGTACCGAGTCCTGCGAGTCCCTTACTACTCGCCGAGTAACGAGTCCTAGCGAGTAGATTCGCCCATCCCTAGTGAACCTCTGTTCATCTTTTGAAAAAAAGTCTGATGACTGCTACCTATAGCCATGTCTAATGTTCGGATCCTGAGGACTGCTTTTTGGTGCCTGGAGGGATGACCGATGTCCGAAGTCTGATGACTGCTGCCTGGTGCCTGAAGCCATTTCCAACGTCTGGAGCCTGATGATTGCTGCTTGGTGCCTGGAGCCATGTCTAAAGTCCAAAGCCTGTTGATCACTGCCTGGTGACTGGAGACATGTTTGATCTCTGGAGCCTGATGACCGCTTCCTGGTGCCTGGAGCCATGTCCAACGTTCGGAGTTTGATGAGTGCTGCCTGGTGCCTGGAGCCATGTCTGATGTCCGGAGCCTGATGGCCACTGCCTGGTGCCTGTAGCCATATCCGGACTCTGACGATGGCTGCCTGGTGTCTGGAGCCAGATGTCCAGTCCATGTTTTTATGTCTTCTGCCTGGAGCCGTGTCCAACGTCTGGTGTCCAGATATCATTCCTGTGTCCTGATGTTCCTTGCCTGGAACCATATGTTATGTCCAGAGACCAGATTTCCGGCCTTTGTCCTAGATGTCCAGTCCGAGTTCTTGGTCGTTCAGCACTTGTTCCAGAGTTGGTCCTGCTCATGTTCCTGAAGGGCTCTTCCTCTTTGTTTCTGGGGAGTCTCCAGCCTTGTATTCCTGTGATGGCTCTGCCTGAGTTTCCTGGATCTAAACAGCCAGTATTCTAAGCTGTCCTGTTGGTGTTCCTGGGCTTGTACTCTCTGTGTTCCACCTGTGTCCTGATGTCCGGCCTGTTCCCAGGGGTCCATCCTGTGATCACATCTTCCTAAGGTTGGTGTCTGATGTTCTTCTCCTGTGCCAGTGCAATACCTGAGGCCTGAGTCAGACGTCCTTCTGATATGCCTGTGCAAGATGACCCTGGACTGCATCAACCCGAGATGACTTCCTGCCATGCCACCGCCTGACGTCTACCAACCTGTGATGATCCCCTTGCCTGATATGTGGAATCAGCAGCCTGGCATTATCTGTCAGGCTTGTATCTTGTACTGTGATACCCTTCATGTTAAGTAAACTTTATTATCTAAACCTAAAGATGTGCGGTGTCATGAAGTCCTGATATGTACCATCTTGCCCACTTGCTCAGCTGCCAAAGACCCCGGTTGCTTCCCTCACCAAGTCCGGGCAGGCTCAAGTCCTCCCTGTGGTTCACTAGGTCCACATACTATCTCCACCTGAGACACACACATCTCATGTCGCCGTTGGCTTCGTGGCGTGGGAGCGTAAGTAAGCATCACAAGTAGAACTCTAGGTTAAGTGTGCTCTCAGTAGACACAAATACCAAGAATGGTCAGGCAGTGACATGACATGGAATGATATAGCCTAACATTCTATTGTCACATCATTGTTTTGTTATCTTCCATATATGGTATGTTATAGGGCACCGGATAAGTATCCAGGATAACTGGCAAAAGAGTGTATATTACCTCACACATACAAATATTGAAGAGGCCTTTTCTTTGGCGACTGAAGCTCAGGGTTAACATTTCCCACTTAAAACAGTGTTCGACGTTCCCTGAGACAAAGGTTTCAATATACTATATATATTTTCTGTCTATGTACGTTTTGACTTTTATGTGCAAAATAATGATTCTATTTTCTTATAACTAAGAAAAGTTAGTTAGCATGTATCAGGCCCACAAGGGTCTGGAGACTCAGATCTCGGGTGGTTGGGTGCAAGGATGTCACAGGTGGTCGGTGCCCGAGCCTGTGCCCTTAAGGGTGACAGTAAAAAGGGGAGTTTTTGATGGGGAATAGAGTTAATGTTTGTCGTGACGCCACCTGTAGATCCGATGATGGCACCGTCGCTGCTGGGGCCTCCAGGGTGATGGTCGGCAGCAAGGTGTTATGACTCCCTACAGGTGGAGCGGGGCCCCCGGGCTGTAAAGGTACAATGGTGGAATAGGGTAGCGCAGTCTGGTATGTGTGGAACCAGGCCTAACCTCTCTTGTCTCTCTCACACCCGTGTTGCTGCACTGAGGGCTCTCACTTGGCTACCGCTACCTCTTCTGCGGCTCCTGGCTCCCCAATGGGGAGTGCTGCAGGTGTCTGGGAAGCTAAGCCTCCGTGGAGTACTGGGATTTTCTGCTGGGCTAATCTCTCCCTTGCAGACTCAGACTCCAGTGTCCGGTGTTCTCTTGAGGTCAGCCGGTATAGCTCCTCTGCCCCCGCTGTACTGTTCCTCGCCTCTGCCTTCGGTCCTCTCTCTCTGGACCCTCTCACTTGCTCTGGCAGTGCACTGGTTTCGGGCCGAGCACAGCTCCGGTAACCAGTTTTGCTCACTAGACTCTGAACTGATCTTCACATTTCTCCTAGCAACAGCACACTCTGGCTAACTCTGCCCCCAGCACCTGTATTTATAAGGGATCTGGCTTAATGGCAACCAGTGGTGCTCCCCCTACTGACCTGGAGTGGAAGATGTTGTGTGTATGTGGGTACCAGATGTGGAAATCCCTTGGTGTACTAGTTGGTCCTGTGGCTACCTGGCACAGGGCGCCACATTACCCTTTAGTTACCTTCAGTACTCCCGAACTGAGTAAAGATTTTTGTAACATCATAACAGTAACAATAACAATAACAGGTATCATAAGAGAGCCTCAAAATTTAAAAATGTACAAAAACCACTGAAAAAACTGGTGAAAATAGGAAAAATCAGTCCTTATGGCGCTAGTCCATCTGCTGCAGGCTGTAAAAGAACAGAAAGAATAGTTTTGCCACCACCAGTCCTGTGGCTGTGGTCCATGGTTAGACAGGGGAATTCTGGGAAAAACGGTAAAGTCCTCACAGTAAAGTCTCTGTAGGCTTGAAACATTCAATAGGTTAACCAACTTTACACACAATTTCCCTATGGGTGTCTCTGCTTCGGAGTCCTGGTCTCACCTTCACTCCGCCCCAGGCACTTTCCGTTCCTAGCTTAATGTGCATGGGGCTGTGCCCAGTTCCTCCACCCTTCTATACACTACTTTTCAGATCTTTATACATAAGTCACTATTTACCCTGCTGCTTTACACTTTTGCATTTTATATCCATTCTCCGTACCTGGATGGGGCCTGGCTTTGGGGACCTACATGACCTAGGTGTCTCATGTGCTGTATTCAATTCTGGGTGAGGTGGTAAAGCGGGTAGTTGTCTGCGAGGCCTTAGTCTCACTGTAGGACTGGCAGGTTCACCGATTGTAGGAATCTCTGGTTCCAGTATAACAGGCTGTACGTCTTGTACTTGAATGGGTTCTTCTCCTCTTCTTGATTCTTCTGGGGTTGGAAATTGTTCTTCAACTGGTTGATAAAAGGAGAGTACTGGTACTATCATAGCTCCATCACATTGAGGCCAATCTTCTGGGAAGTCTCCTAGTACAGTGTGGATTACTCTCTCTCTCTTTTCTTCAACTGGAGTTGAGTAGGAATCTTCTTCTTGTGGTTTCAGCTGTTCTGGACATTTCTTGAAGTCATCTCTTGAAACTGTCGAGGTTGTTCTTCCTTCATCACGGCTAATTATGCAAGTTTTGCTGTTGTCAAAGTTAGATTGAATTTCAATGTAGGGTTCAGCTTCCCACTGGTCATCTAGTTCATGAGTTCTTCTTTTTTTTTTAGAACCATTTCACCAGGTATCAAGGGTTCAGCTGGTGCATGTTTGTTGTAGTCTCTTTCTTGTTTGTTCCTGATGTGTACTAAGTTCTTTTCTACACATTTTTGTACCTTCTTGTATTGCTGCTGATGGGTAGAGTCCCAATCTTCATCAGAAGCATCTGCGTTTGGTACTACAATTCCCATCTCTAGGTTAACTTGGAGTTTTCCAGGTCTTGCTCGCATCAAGTATGCTGGTGTGTAGTTGGTGGAACTTAAGCGGCCATCACACGCTACGATTAGTGATGGGCGAATCCTAAATTACTCGGAATCGCTTGACTCTAGCGAGTCCGAGCACAGGACTCGCTACTCGTTGCGAGTCTAGCGAGTCCAATGTTAATGAATGGGGAAGCGAGTAATAGCGAGTAGTGTGAGATTTACAAATCGCAGATGTGTCTCGGAAGCTTCAGCCTGAAGCAATCCTAGTTTTGTCATTTATTTGCATTGGACTCGTTTACTTTGCAACTGTAATCGCTGGCTGGGAAACTCGCACAGATAAGAGTCCTGTCTTCTTTGTGTGCTGGCTCCAGGGTCCTAGAGCCCGCCTGCTACCTGATGTAGCAGAGCTGAGATTGTTCTCAGTCTGCTCATTCCCTGTGTACAGACATGAATGTCTGTGCACAGAGATGATGTAGCAGAGCTGAGATTGTTCTCAGTCTGCTCATTCCCTGTGCATATACATCTATATCTATGCACAGGGATGAGCAGAGAGGACATCGCGTTTTGGACTGCGTCGGACGGAAGAGGATTTTTTTAATTAAAGATGGAGTCTCTAATGGCTTTTTTTTTTATTTCTAATAAAAAAATTTCTCTGTGTTGTGTTTTTTTTAAAACAATTTAATAGAAATTCATGGCGGTCATGTCTAATATTGGCGTGACCGCCATAAATTTCGGGCTTAGGGCCAGCTGATAATACAAAGCTGGCCCTAACCTCTATTACCCAGCGTGCCACCGCCACCAGGGCCGCTGGAAGAGCAGGGTTCAGCGCCAGAGGATGGCGCTTCAATGAACGCGCCATCTTCTGGGGTGGCTGCGGGCTGCAATTTGCAGCGGGGGGTGCCCAGAAAGCTTGGGCATCCCATCGCTGCGGATTCCAGCCCCCAGCTGCTTAGCTATACCTGGCTAGACACGCATTTTTTTGACTCCGACTCCAAGACGACTCCGACTCCGAGACGACTCCGACTCCGAGACGACTCTGACTCCGACTCGACTCCGACTCCGAGACGACTCCGACTCCGACTCCGACTCGACTCCGAGACGACTCCGACTCCGAGACGACTCCGACTCCGACTCCGACTCGACTCCGAGACGACTCCGACTCCGAGACGACTCCGACTCCGAGACGACTCCGACTCCGACTCGACTCCGACTCCGAGACGACTCCGACTCCGAGACGATTCCGACTCCGAGACGACTCCGACTCCGAGACGACTCCGACTCCGAGACGACTCCGACTCGACTCCGAGACAACTCCGACTCCGAGACGACTCCGACTCCGAGACGACTCCGACTCCGAGACGACTCCGACTCCGACTCGACTCCGACTCCGACTCCGAGACGACTCCGACTCCGAGACGACTCCGACTCCGAGACGACTCCGACTCCAACTCCGAGACTACTCCGACTCCGAGATGACTCCGACTCCGAGACGACTCCGACTCCGACTCGACTCCGAGACGACTCCGACTCCGAGACGACTCGACTCCGAGACGACTCCGACTCCGAGACGACTCCGACTCTGAGGCGACTCCGACTCCGAGACGACTCCGACTCTGAGGCGACTCCGACTCTGAGGCGACTCCGACTCTGAGACTCCGACTCTGAGGAGACTCCGACTCCGAGACGACTCCGACTCCGAGGCGACTCCGACTCCGAGGCGACTCCGACTCTGAGGCGACTCTGACTCTGAGACTCTGACTCTGTGACTCTGACTCTGAGACTCTGACTCTGAAATTCATTAAATAATAAAAAAAATGCGTGGGGCTCCGCGCAATTTCTATGTCTAGCCAGGTACAGCTAAGCAGCTGGGGGCTGGAATCCACAGCGCAGGGATGCCCAAGCTTTCTGGGCACCCCCCGCTGCAAATTGCAGCCCGCAGCCGCCCCACAAGATGGCGCGTTCATTGAAGCGCCATCCTCTGGCGCTGAACCCCGCTCTTCCAGCGGCCCTGGTGGCAGTGGCACGCTGGGTAATAAAGGGGTTAATACCAGCTTTGTTATACAAGCTGGTATTAAGCCCGAGATTCTTAATTTCAGGCCACATTTGACCCAGCCACTAAGAATCTCCAATAAAGGGTTAAAAAAACACAACACAGAGAAAAATTTTTATTTGAAATAAAAAAAAAAGCCATTAGGGACTTCATCTTTATGTAACATTCATAACCAGTAACAAAATAACAATAACAGGTTCATACAGTGAGCCTCAAAATTTAAAAATGTACAACAAACCACTGAAAAAAAAAAACTGGTGAAAATACGGAAAAATCCAGTCCTTATGGCGCCTAGTCCTCTGCTGCAGGCGGTAAAAGACAGAATAGAATAGTTTTGCCACCTCACCAGGTCCTGTGGCGCGTGGTCCTGGTTAGACAGGGGAATTTGGGAAAAAAAAAAAAAACGGTATCAAGTCCTACTCACAGTAAAGTCTTCTGTAGGTTGATAAACATCTCAATTGGTTAACCAACTTTACACACAATTTTCCCTATGGGTGTCTCTGCTTCGGAGTCCTGTGGTCTTCCTTCACTCCGCCTCAGGCACTTTCCCGTTCCTTAGCTTAATGTGCATGGGGCGGTGCCCAGTTCCTCACCCTTTATACACTACTTTTCAGATTTTTTTATACATTAAGTCCCTATTTTCCCTGACATGCTTTACACTTTTGCATTTTATATCCATCTCCTGTACCTGGATGGGTGCCTCGGCTTTGGGGACCTACATGACCTAGGTGTCTCATGTTGCTGTATTCAATTTTGGGTGAGGTGTTAACGCTGGGTTAGTTGTCTGCGAGGCTTTAGTCTCACTGTAGGACTGGCAGGTTCACGATTGTTGGAATCTTGGTTCCAGTATAACAGGCTGAAACGTCTTGTACTTGAATGGGTTCTTCTCCTCTTCTTGATTCTTCTGGGTTGGAAATTGTTCTTCAACTGGTTGATAAAAGGAGAGTACTGGTACTATCATAGCTCCATCACATTGAGGCCAATCTTCTGGGAAGTCTCCTAGTACAGTGTGGATTACTCTCTCTCTCTTTTCTTCAACTGGAGTTGAGTAGGAATCTTCTTCTTGTGGTTTCAGCTGTTCTGGACATTTCTTGAAGTCATCCTCTTGAAACTGTCGAGGTTGTTCTTCCTTCATCACGGCTAATTATGCAAGTTTTGCTGTTGTCAAAGTTAGATTGAATTTCAATGTAGGGTTCAGCTTCCCACTGGTCATCTAGTTCATGAGTTCTTCTTTTTATTTTTAGAACCATTTCACCAGGTATCAAGGGTTCAGCTGGTGCATGTTTGTTGTAGTCTCTTTCTTGTTTGTTCCTGATGTGTACTAAGTTCTTTTCTACACATTTTTGTACCTTCTTGTATTGCTGCTGATGGGTAGAGTCCCAATCTTCATCAGAAGCATCTGCGTTTGGTACTACAATTCCCATCTCTAGGTTAACTTGGAGTTTTTCCAGGTCTTGCTCGCATCAAGTATGCTGGTGTGTAGTTGGTGGAACTTAAGCGGCCATCACACGCTACGATTAGTGATGGGCGAATCCTAAATTACTCGGAATCGCTTGACTCTAGCGAGTCCGAGCACAGGACTCGCTACTCGTTGCGAGTCTAGCGAGTCCAATGTTAATGAATGGGGAAGCGAGTAATAGCGAGTAGTGTGAGATTTACAAATCGCAGATGTGTCTCGGAAGCTTCAGCCTGAAGCAATCCTAGTTTTGTCATTTATTTGCATTGGACTCGTTTACTTTGCAACTGTAATCGCTGGCTGGGAAACTCGCACAGATAAGAGTCCTGTCTTCTTTGTGTGCTGGCTCCAGGGTCCTAGAGCCCGCCTGCTACCTGATGTAGCAGAGCTGAGATTGTTCTCAGTCTGCTCATTCCCTGTGTACAGACATGAATGTCTGTGCACAGAGATGATGTAGCAGAGCTGAGATTGTTCTCAGTCTGCTCATTCCCTGTGCATATACATCTATATCTATGCACAGGGATGAGCAGAGAGGACATCGCGTTTTGGACTGCGTCGGACGGAAGAGGATTTTTTTAATTAAAGATGGAGTCTCTAATGGCTTTTTTTTTTATTTCTAATAAAAAAATTTCTCTGTGTTGTGTTTTTTTTAAAACAATTTAATAGAAATTCATGGCGGTCATGTCTAATATTGGCGTGACCGCCATAAATTTCGGGCTTAGGGCCAGCTGATAATACAAAGCTGGCCCTAACCTCTATTACCCAGCGTGCCACCGCCACCAGGGCCGCTGGAAGAGCAGGGTTCAGCGCCAGAGGATGGCGCTTCAATGAACGCGCCATCTTCTGGGGTGGCTGCGGGCTGCAATTTGCAGCGGGGGGTGCCCAGAAAGCTTGGGCATCCCATCGCTGCGGATTCCAGCCCCCAGCTGCTTAGCTATACCTGGCTAGACACGCATTTTTTTGACTCCGACTCCAAGACGACTCCGACTCCGAGACGACTCCGACTCCGAGACGACTCTGACTCCGACTCGACTCCGACTCCGAGACGACTCCGACTCCGACTCCGACTCGACTCCGAGACGACTCCGACTCCGAGACGACTCCGACTCGCCGACTCCGACTCGACTCCGAGACGACTCCGACTCCGAGACGACTCCGACTCCGAGACGACTCCGACTCCGACTCGACTCCGACTCCGAGACGACTCCGACTCCGAGACGATTCCGACTCCGAGACGACTCCGACTCCGAGACGACTCCGACTCCGAGACGACTCCGACTCGACTCCGAGACAACTCCGACTCCGAGACGACTCCGACTCCGAGACGACTCCGACTCCGAGACGACTCCGACTCCGACTCGACTCCGACACCCGACTCCGAGACGACTCCGACTCCGAGACGACTCCGACTCCGAGACGACTCCGACTCCAACTCCGAGACTACTCCGACTCCGAGATGACTCCGACTCCGAGACGACTCCGACTCCGACTCGACTCCGAGACGACTCCGACTCCGAGACGACTCGACTCCGAGACGACTCCGACTCCGAGACGACTCCGACTCTGAGGCGACTCCGACTCCGAGACGACTCCGACTCTGAGGCGACTCCGACTCTGAGGCGACTCCGACTCTGAGACTCCGACTCTGAGGAGACTCCGACTCCGAGACGACTCCGACTCCGAGGCGACTCCGACTCCGAGGCGACTCCGACTCTGAGGCGACTCTGACTCTGAGACTCTGACTCTGTGACTCTGACTCTGAGACTCTGACTCTGAAATTCATTAAATAATAAAAAAAATGCGTGGGGCTCCGCGCAATTTCTATGTCTAGCCAGGTACAGCTAAGCAGCTGGGGGCTGGAATCCACAGCGCAGGGATGCCCAAGCTTTCTGGGCACCCCCCGCTGCAAATTGCAGCCCGCAGCCGCCCCACAAGATGGCGCGTTCATTGAAGCGCCATCCTCTGGCGCTGAACCCCGCTCTTCCAGCGGCCCTGGTGGCAGTGGCACGCTGGGTAATAAAGGGGTTAATACCAGCTTTGTTATACAAGCTGGTATTAAGCCCGAGATTCTTAATTTCAGGCCACATTTGACCCAGCCACTAAGAATCTCCAATAAAGGGTTAAAAAAACACAACACAGAGAAAAATTTTTATTTGAAATAAAAAAAAAAGCCATTAGGGACTTCATCTTTAATTAAAAAAATCCTCTTCTGTCCGACGTAGTCCAAAACGTGATGTCCTCTCTGCTACATCCCCTGTGCATAAATATAGATGTCTATGCACAGGGAATGAGCAGACTGAGAACAATCTCAGCACTGCTACATCATGTCTGTGAGCAGGCAGGTTCTAGGACCCTGGAGCTGCACAGAGAAGACAGCTGGACACGGCTGCAATGTAACAGCAGTTATCTGCGAGTTTCCCTGCTATCATTGGCACAGTAGCCGAGTCTAATGCAAACAATGGCAATCCTAGTGTTGTCAGCGTTTCTGACAAAACTAGGATTGATATTGATTTGCATTGGATTCGTGCGAGTAATCACTGGGAAACTCGCACAGTACCGAGTCCTGCGAGTCCCTTACTACTCGCCGAGTAACGAGTCCTAGCGAGTAGATTCGCCCATCCCTAGCTACGATATAGCTAGCGATATTGTTAGCGATCACGTGCACGCGCGATCGCTTACAATATCGCTCACATCGCTGGTGAGATGTCACACAGACAGACTCACCAGCGATGTGGACCAGCGAGATCGCTGGTAACTATGGTACACATCGGGTTACTAGGCGCCGCGCATCGCTTAGTAACCCGACGTGTGCTCTGCCGCTGGGAGATCGTTCATCGTGGTGTCATACACCACGATGAAGCAGATCGTTAAATCGTTCATCGCAAGATGTGAGGTCCGGAGCTCAGATCTCGATCTTGCGATTTGATCATGTATCGTTCGTCGTATCTTGCCGTCACACGCACAGACATCATTCAAGCGATGTTTAATCTGGCGCGTTCAAGCGATATCTTTCAAGATATCGTAGCGTGTGACGGCCGCTTTACAGATATGTGGTTGTACATGTCCACTAGGTCAGGTAGTTTCTCTGGCCACTGATTTCTTCCTTTAAGGGGTAATGTCTTCAACATATCGATGACAATGTTGTTCATTTTCTCTTACAGTCCATTTGTTTGTGGATGGTAAGATGTGGTTCTGATCTTTTTTATAAGCCCAAGAATTCTTGCAACAGTTTAGATTCAAATGCAGAACTTTGATCTGTCAATACTTGCTCTGGATACCCGTGTGGCCTACAGAAGTAGGTTTGAAAGGTTTTGGCTGCTGTTTCTGCTGTTAAGTCTTTGACTGGTGCTACCACTAAGAATCTAGAGTAGTGGTCTACGATGGAATGGACGTAGGTGTAACCTGATCTGCTGGGTGTCAGCTTCACATGATCCAAGGCTACTATTTCAAGGGGTTGCTTGGTGACAATTGGCTGTATTGGTGCTTTTTGGCTTCCCTGGTCCTTTCTTCTTAGGTGACATGGTCCACAATTTCTACACCATCTCTCAATGGAACCTCTCATGCCAACGCAGTAGAAGAGGCCTTTCAGCAACATCTCTAGCTTCTTCCAACCAAAGTGTCCTGCATCATTGTGATATGCTTCTAACACCATCTGGACATCTCTTTTGGGTAACACTATCTACCAGACCATCTCATGGGTTCTGGGGTTGATGTGACGTCTGCACAGTTTCCCTTAGTAGACAAACGGTTTTCCTTTCTCATTTCATAGGTGTTTTGCTTCTTGTGGAGCATCTGGACTCAGGCACTAATGTTCTTTAGTTATTAGCTCCTGACTAAGCTGACAGCTGGATCATTGTCCTGTGTCTCCTTCCATCCATGATGAGGTAACAGGTTCACTGTTGTCTCCTGACGTCTCTGACTTGTTTTTGATGACACTGGGTTGCACTTGGGTGGTGGAAAGCTGGTAGCTCTACTTCTTCTAGCTCATCCATGTCTTCTCCCGCGTCTGGTAAATTAGGCATTCTGGACAAGGCATCAGCTTTGACGTTCTTATGGCCCGCTTGGTACTTGATGGTGAAATCAAAGTTTGATAATCTGGCCATCCAGTGTTGCTCCATTACTCCCAGCTTCGCAGTCTCCAGATGTGTCAGGGGGTTGTTATCTGTGAAAGTTGTGAACTTTGAAGCTGCCAGGTAGTGCTTGAACCGTTCTGTAATCGCCCAGACCAAGGCTGGGACCTCCAGTTTGAATAAGCTGTAGTTCTCTGGATTCCTTTCTCTAAGACGGAGATTCCTGCTGGTATAGGCTATCACTCATTCTATGCCTTTCTGTCTTTGTGATAAGACAGCGCCTAATCCCACGTTGCTGCCATCGGTGTATGACAGGAATGGTAGACTGTAGTCAGGGTAGGCCAGGATCTCTGTTGTGAATTCATTAAGGAGGAATTCTGGTTTTGAGCTCCCTTCGGTGGTTGTTGTTGGTAATGCAGCTGGCTGTGTGTTGGAGAGTTCTACAGCTGATCTTGATGATTGGCAGTCAGGTTCAGATTGGAGCATATAGTGGTTTGAAGCTGATCAGTCCTTGCCAGTTGTGAATGTTCCTGGAGGTGTCCACTCCTTTTCCTGGTTTCTCCTGGTCTGCTGAGATCTAGAGATGAGCCACCACCCCGGTGTTCGAATTCGATTCGATTCATCGAATCGACGGGGTGTTCGACGAATGTTCGTCGAATGCTCGACGAACACCGTCGAACACCCCGGAAAACGAACAAACCGGGCCTGTGGGGCATTTTCACTTCCACAATGTATATACATACATTGTGGAAGTGAAAATAAGTGAAAGAAAGTGTTAAAAATAAAAAAACAATCAATGCTCACCTGTCCGTGGTCCACCGAAGCCTCCGGCAAGGTCCTGCGGCTTCTAGCACCTGTGGTGACGTCAGGTTCTCGCGCGAACTCCGGTCACATGACCGGAGTTCCGCGAGAGCATGACGTCACCACAAGTCCTGGAAGCACAGTACCTTGCCGGAAAGCTTAAAATAGATATTTTTATGTTTCGGACCCTTTCTTTAAGTAAAAGTGCTTCCAGGACCTGTGGTGACGTCACGTTCTCGCGGGAACTCCGGTCACATGACCGGAGTTCCCGCGAGAAGATGATGTCAGCACAGGTCCTATTAGCAATAGGACCTTGCCGGAAAGCTTAAAATAGATATTTTTATGTTTCGGACCCTTTCTTTTACTTGAAGAAAGGGTCCGAAACATAAAAATATCTATTTTAAGCTTTCTGGCAAGGTCCTGTGCTTCCAGGACCTGTGGTGACATCATGTTCTCGCGGAACTCCAGTCATGTGACCGGAGTTCGCGCGAGAACATGACGTCACCACAGGTCCTAGAAGCCGCAGGACCTTGCCGGAGGCTTCGGTGGACCGCGG
The DNA here is from genome assembly GCA_033576535.1 of Allobates femoralis. Classification (NCBI taxonomy): domain Eukaryota; kingdom Metazoa; phylum Chordata; class Amphibia; order Anura; family Aromobatidae; genus Allobates; species Allobates femoralis. The sequence continues at coordinate 187,350,808 of JARQOC010000005.1, forward strand.
ACAAGTGAGCATTGATTATTTTTTTATTTTTAACACTTATTAGCTGTTTATTGAGGCCGAAAATGCGGCAGATGCAGTTTTCTGACCACATCTGCCGCATTTTCGAACCAAAATCGAACATGTTCAATATTCGCCGAATTTGAACCAAATTGTTCGAATTCGGCGAATGACTCGAATAGCGCCAAAATCAACTCGAATTTGAGATTGGCGAACTATTCGAATCGAACATCGCTCATCTCTACGGAGATCCTTGCAAGCTAAGTGAATGGTTTTTGTTACTTTGTGGCGCACATGTTGTGTGCTTGTGGATCTGTTTTCAGTTTGTCTTGTTCTGAGTTGTGGGTTTGAAATTTAGTTTGCATATTTGTTTACCTGCTCTCAGTTAGCAAGTTTTCTTACTGGACAGAAATTGCTATTCACTGTAATCTGCTATTTCCAAGGTTGTTGGTATTGGTACTTGTTTATTCTTGTTTGATTCACTGAAGTTTTGCAGATATAGAGGGCGGCGAGTCTTAGTGTCAAAAATTACCCTGAGTCCACCATCTGCTGTTGGAGATTTTTTTTATAGTATTTTAATACTGACCGCAATAGTATTCTATACTGTCTTTACTATTTAGCTAGTGTGGCCTTTTTTGCTGAACACTATATTCTGCCTGTGTGTGTCTTTTCTCTTCTGTTTCCCAGTTAATATTTGTGGGGGGCTTGCTGCTCTTTTGGGGTTCTGCTCTGAGGCAAGATAGCTTTTCCTATTTGCATCTCTAGGGGTAGTTAGTTCTCCGGCCATGTTGAAGTGTCTAGGGCATGGTTAGTTACATCCCACGGCTACTTCTAGCTGCAGTATTTAGTCAGGTGTCACGGTCAGTATCGTTACCAACGGCTTCGGTGGAATCTTCATGTTACTCCTAAGTCATCGGATCATAACAGATCTCTTCTCCAGTCAGGGCCTCTTTCAGCCGCTTAAAAGACTGTTCTTGTTCCTGTCCCCACCAGAACAGAGGACCTCTGATCTTGCCCTTCTTAGACTGTCCTACCAGGAGATCTTGCATGGGTGCTCTATCTTCGTGTAGCTCTTGATGAACCTCCTGTAGTACCCGACCAGTTCTAAGAATTGGCATACTTCTTTAAAGGTAGTTGGTTCTGGACAGTCCTTGATGGCAATGACCTTTTCAGGGTCTGGTGCTATTCCTTCTGCACTGAGCACATGCCCAAGCTATTGAACTTTTGGTTTCAGCAAGTTGCATTTTGACGGCTTTAGCTTCATCCCATACTTAGACAATACTTCAAACACTTCACTTAGATGCTGAAGATGGTCTTCATAGGTCTTAGAATACACTATGACATCTTCCAGGTACAGAAGCACAGTTTCAAAGTTTCTGTGGCATAGGCAACACTCCATCAGTCTCTGGAATGTTTCTGGTGCACTACACAGTCCGAATGACATGCTGTTGAACTCACATAGTCCCATCGGTGTCGTGAAGGCTGTTTTCCTTTGGTCTTCTTCTGCAACGGAGACCTGACAGTATCCACTAGTAAGATATAGGGTTGAAAAGTAATTAGCAGAGTTCAATGCAGCAAGTGACTCTTCTATACGGGATAACGGGTAAGCATCTTTGTGTGTTATGTGATTAATTTGCCTATAGTCTACACACATTCTCATACTACCGTCTTTCTTTTTAACCAGGACCAGTGGAGCTGCCCAGAGACTAGAACTATCTCTGATGACCCCTGCGTCCTTCATGTCCTGAAACATCTCTTTATCGCTGGTAGTGTGCTGGTGGTATAGGCCTGTATTGCTTTTTAATGGGTGGATGGTTTCCTGTGGGTATGTGATGGTGTACCCTTTTATCATCTCAAAATCAAGTGGATGCTTGCTAAACACCTGTTCATACTCTTGAACTACCCGATAAACTCCGTGTTTCTGGTGAGAAGGTTTGTGATAAGTCCCTACATGGTATTCCTGACACCAATTCTCTAACTGCTTCTTGGAGTTGTGATCCTCATCTGAACCTGGTTGAGTCAGTGGTTTTACTACATGTATTGAGTTGTTGTCTTCATGGTACAATTTAGCAACAGTTGAATACCTTGGTAACTTAACTTCATCTACACTATAGTTCAGTATGCATACGGGTACTCTTCTTTTGCGTACATCAACCACCCCCCTGGCTGTCAGGAGTGTAGGACTACTTTCAGACATCACTGGCTCCACTACCGCCTGGTAGTCCTGCCCTATGAGGCCTGTTGCTGCCCAACCCCAGATTATCATTTCACTTCTCGCTGGTGCCACAATAAGAATTGGGTCTGTTACCCGTACACTACCAATTTCACCACTTGTTAGGTTTACTGTTGCTGTTACATGAGGGTTCTGATTTCCTTCTGAAGAGCCCTCCTCTGCTCGGGATGAGCATTGTCTGCAATCTGTTGGAGTAAGAACAGCACTTCTCCTAAACAATTACCAATGACATTTTTTCCAAGTATAATATGTGGGTCCCTCTCATTAGGATTAGTGTCAACCACAATAAGTCCTTGGTTCTTTAATTCCACCCTTCCCACCTTTATTGTTACCTCCCATCACCCCACTATGTTGACAGGTAACCCATTGGTAGCAATAATAGACAGGTTAGGGTCTGGAGGGTCAAGTTCAGTTTCAGACCAGAACCGTTTATAAAGGATACTGGGATGGTGGTCACCTGGGATCCAGTGTCTAGCAAGGCAGGTGTAGGGATACCTTCTAGGGTGATGGACAGGTACAGATGCTCTCCCACATACCTATCCAGCCAGTTGGACTGGCCCGGACAGTCTACTTCTGGGGTTTGGCCCCAGGGGTTGCTCGTTTAACAGGCAGAACCGGTAGATGTGTCCCACCTTAATGCGACAGATGGGGTGACCATTGGAACTGTAGCAGTCTGTGGGTTTCCCTTGAAGTGGTGGTGTCCTCTTCCTCATCCACGGGACATCCTCTGGGCTGTCAGCGAGCTGTATCTTTCTTTGTGGCTGTGTCTCTGTCTTGGGATGACTGGCACCCAGGAGCTTGGATACATCTTTGCTTAGCTGGCGCACCGGAACACAGGCTGTCAAACCGGTCAGGGGTTACAGTCTGCATGTTGGCCTCTGCAACAAGTGATAAGGAAGGTGCCTCTTGTGAGGAAGTGGTATTAACCCGTCGCAGCTACAGGGCTAAGTCTGGTATTGCTGGGAGTTGCTGTCCCTTAACGGCCAGTTTTTTTAGGGTGGCAAACTCTGCATCAGGGTTTTGGACAGCCCACCAGCGTGCTTGCCTGCTGTCATCTGGTGACTTGAACCCCCTTATGAACTGCTCAGTTATTATTCTGTTTTCATCATACATACTGATTGGGTCTACTTGCTTAAGGGTTATCAGCGCCTCATGCAGGAGCAAGATGTAGTCTAGGACAATTTTCTGTGCCTCCTGCTTGCAGGGGTAAAACAGCATCCTAAGTGCAGCCTCAGTGTGATGTTCAAAGACCTTTCAGTTTTTGAAAGATTTTAACAATAGACTCCTGATCTTCCTCTGACCTGTTTCGAGTTTCCAGCTCCGCTGCACCTGTTAACTGTCCCATCACTACAGATGCCCTCTGTCAACCAGTCATCGCATACATGTCCAACACATTACAGATCTTTCTCCTGAATGCTGCCAAGGTGCCTGGCTGGCCGTCATACGTGGGCAACCAGGCTACATTAGGGACATATGGCAGTGAGATCGGCATTATCAGGGCTACTGGTGCAGGTGTCAGTATTGCGCCGCCGGGTGGATTGGCGAATGTGGGCCCAGCGGGTTGTCCATTTTGGGATCCGCTTGCTTCGGTGGCCTGATTTACATTAGATACCTCTGCGTGTTTGCGTCCGGGGCACTCATTCTCGCTTCCCCTAGTAAATCGTTGCCAGTCTCTGAAAAGCGAAAATACGTAGTTGGCTCCGCAGGCGGGGGTATTTGTGGGATCAGGCTGCTGCACTCGGTGGTTCTCGGCAGAGTGTGGGGCACGGCCCTGCAGCCGTAACGCCCCTTTCATTTCACAAACACAGTCTATGCATGGCACACAGTACCGGTAATACCGGGCACAGGATCCTGTTCATGACGCCAAGCTGTTCTTCAACAAGGTTCTGGGGACTCAGTTCTCGGGCGGTTGGGTGCAAGGATGTCACGGGTGGTCGGTACCCGAGCCTGTTCCCTTGGGGTGACAGTAAAAAGGGGAGGTTTTTTAGATCTGGTGATGGCACCGGCGCTGCTGGGGCTTCCAGTGTGATGGGCGGCAATAAGGTGTTATGGCTCCCTACAGGTGGAGCGGGGCCCCTGGGGCTGTAAAAGTAGAATGGTGAAATAGGGTAGCGCAGTCTTTGCTGTGTGGGACAGGCCAGAAGGATGGATACACAAGAAAGTCTTTTCTGTAGCTTTACTGGTGGTTTGCAGGTACACTTCCAGGGTTGAAGGATGCACTCTGGGATTTCAACACCGATGGGCTATAGGCGTCTCTATGTCCTGCTCCCTTGTCCTGAAGTCCCTTGTCCTGAAGAGGCCTTACTCTTCTTGTCTCTCTCACACCCGTGTTGCTACACTGAGGGCTTTCACTGGGCTACCGCTACCTCCTTTTGCGGCTCCTGGCTCTCAAATGGGGAGTGCTGCGGGTGTCCGGGAATCTAAGCCTCGGTGGTGTACTGGGATTCTCTGCTGGGCTAATCTCTCCCTTGCTGACTGGTCGCTTCCTTGACAGTACGGCTGGTCGTTGGTGCCACAACGCCCCCAACTGTGGGTTGCAAGTGATCGTGCACCGGTTTAATGACACCTGGTTTGCCTTCCAGAGGAGCTGACAATCTGCTGCTGAATGAAATGGATATTTACCTGGAAGTTTTTTGGTGAGTTTTTCTGTACTGATTTTAATGTCCTTTTTCGGTGAATCTAGTTATTAATTATACATATGTCGCAAACATATGAGATAGGACTCATGGGACGTAAGAGGACCGTGAAGAGGGTCCACGAGCTTACGTTATTTTGGCCAAAATATCCAAACTAAATTCTCACATTTTTCATCTTTAGAGTTTAGTTATTTTTTCATCTGCAGTTCAGGTTTGGCCCTCTGGGGGCATAAGTCACTGGTGAGGCATTTAATCAGTACGGACCGGCCCACCTGCTCTGTGTGTTACTAACAGGCCGAGTTTGATGCTATGCTTCACATACACAGGAGTGACTGAGCCCTTAGGCAGCCTTGTGTCTGAATGTCACCGGTCGCTTCCTTGACAGTATGGCTGGTCGCTGGTGCCGCAACCGCCCCCAACTGTGGGTTGCAAGTGATCGTGCACCGGTTTAATGACACCTGGTTTGCCTTCCAGGGGAGCTGACAATCTGCTGCTGAATGAAATGGATATTTACCTGGCAGTTTTTTGGTGAGTTTTTCTGTACTGATTTTAATGTCCTTTTTTGGTGAATCTGGATATAACCTTACACCCACCTCCAAGCTATTTACAATATACTTCGGGATCCCTGATTCCCCTTTATAAATCTATCCCTCAACCTATTTAGAGCAAATGCAGTTTCCCCTGCTGCAGGGGTCAAATTCTTACTCAAACTTGGTAATGTACAAACAGTTAACAGGGTGTATTATGTTTAACCCTAACCACCAGCCACTGAGGTATATGAGATCTTCCTTACACTAGGCTTTTTAGCACAGCCCAGTATAACAGGGATGGCAATCACTCTCTCAGTCCTACGGTGTCATCCACGATCGTCTTCACTGCGTCTCACAGTTGTTCAAGTCTCAGTATTCAGAAAGTTGTATAGACCAAGCCTGGTCAGTCTCTCCTCACGAGTACACACAAAATAGTCCTTTGCAATTTCTAGCTAACTCGCCCTATCTTACTATCCACTTATTGACTGGTCAATCGCATGTCCTCACAGCACACGGCTTATCTTTCAGCCCACGGTGTAAATCGAGTCCTTCAAGAAATCTAACATGGCTCAAGCCAGGCACATCCTTCCCTAGGTTCCACGAGCCCCTCAAAACAGCCGACATGTCTTTATCTGTGTAGGATCTCCTCAGTAATCCGTCTCTTCAAAATTTACCTTACAAGACTCTGAGAGAACTACTTTCTGTTTCCAGTCCTTTCTACTCGTGTTCAATTGTGACCTCCAGTCACCGAACTAAGTTACTGCAGCATTATTTCATAAAAACATAACATTAACAGGCCACACTCCACCCCACTTATAGTTTGGCATCCTGACAAATGGTTTCTCACAACTCGTGTGTATCATATACTCCTCTCGGTTATATTAGATTGGGGAAACAACAGATGTGCTCTTCTCTGACCTCTGTAAACAGGTACCTGCCGACCTCATTTGCATATTCACCACATCAGGAGCAACGGTAACCTCAGGGGCGCTGTCTAGGACATCTGGGACTTGCGCGATTGGACCCTGCATCCCGAGAGTTCTGCCCAAAGTTGTCCCAGCAGTTGCATTCGACATTGTTTGGCCCAACAGCCTACTTGGTTCAAACAACTCAGGGGGACAGGCAGGAATGTCGCACATACACCTCTTTAGCCATTTCCAGTGCATTGTGCGATGGGGACCACTGCACCCTTCAGGGACTACAGTGTACACACTTTCCCTGGAAATACCCTGTCGACTACTGTGTATGGTGTATCCTTCCCACCTGTCACTCAACTTCCCTCCCAGAAGCGTGGACTCTCACTAGCATCTTATCACCCACTCGCTCGGAACTCATCCATGTGCACCAATTCCCGACCTCGGTGGGGCTAATCCTGCACACAATCTTTGACTATCCGGTGGATTTCTTGCAACTTTCGTTGATGGGGCCCGAGCAGAGGCCCTCTGTTCTGGCGACTTATCTAGTTCACATGGCCGGCATTTTCTACACACCTTTCTCACAACTTCTTCCAAGCCAAGTGTTATACACTTACCGATGCAGCCAATGGTAAGTCTTTTAAGGCCCAAAATGGACACCCTGCATATGGACTTCCAGGGCAATGTCTGGAGCCACCGATGCTAGGGTTACTACCTGCCAACGGTACCCCGGTTCGGCCACTATCACCCAGTGATACAAGCCCTCTTTGTTATGGCCAGTCGATCCCGCTGCCTTAGGAGCTTTTGTCCATCTGTTCTCAGCCAAACTCTCACTCTTCCGTCAGGCCAAGACTTTTGGCTCAGCCATCTCTTTACTCGCGACAGGTCGGAGTCTGTAGCCTGTAGTTCTGGCTCGACTCTTGACGAGTCTTGCCCAGTAACATGGTGACCCATGTCGCAACCTCACTTGAACATGCCACATCCACGAACACGGGTGGTCACCTAAAGTTGGGGATCTCAATGTCCTTGAGGTTTTCATCCACCACAGGTTCTGACACACTGCGAGTCATCTCCTGATACTGCAGGTCCAGACACCTCACTGGCACGCTTCCATCTTGTACAGTGGCCACTGTTCAGGCAATCATTGGACTACTCGTGTCTTCTGACTTTCCCACTGGTTCCAGAAGCACCCACACACCATTCGGTTTTAGATGCATCCCCACCGGCATCAACGCAAGTTTTCCCTGACCCAGGACGATCGCGACTGCAGACCCGTGTGGGGCATACACCGCTCTTCCTTCTGGTGAGCTCTTCTGAATAGCTCATGAATGGACCACCGACTGCAGAGTTCTCTGAGTAGTTTTGTGTGGTGTCGTTCATTTTCAATGTCTTGGGCCACCACGCTCAAACAGAAGGGAGTCCAGCTCTCTCAGGATATTCATCCCCAGAACCACCAGGAGATTAGGCCTCGCTTGTGTCTTCACGAGCACCACTCCTTTGGTTCCCAACTCCTGGTCAAACGACTGTACTTTAATCCAGGCAACGCCACCCACTGGGGTCTTTTTACTATTAGCCGCTTTCAGTCTTAACAGATGTCCCGTCTCCGGTTTGACAGTCTCTTCGAAGTGTGTCTTGAAAAAGTCAATCAGCATGGTTGTTGTCACCTCCGATCCAGTATCCACCAAACACACCACCTTCCTTCCTGCAAATGGTACCGCTAAAGTGGGACTCTCTGCGATCAAATCTTTAGACCAGATGTTCAGTGCTGATTTTCGTTCCTGCCTCGCCATATGCCAAACTACAGCGAGGGCCTCTCTTACCCTGATAACAGGACTCTGGCAGTCCCACTGCATATGCCCCAGTCCTCGGCATCGCCAACACTGAACCAGTCGTCTTGTCCTAACTCTGTATGTCTCAGGTCCAGAAGCAGTCGGTGTCTTCATTGGGTTAGAATGTGGTTGACCTTGTACGGGGGTAGAGAGATGAGTCAACGCTGAGCATGTCGGGAGGACCTCCCGAATCCACATCTGCTGTCCCTGTTCTGCCAGGTTTCCATGGCTTTCTGTAAAGCCGCCAGCTGTGTCTAAACAGGGTCTGGTCTCGACTCCCTTGTGTTAGCCATTTGCAGGTTTTTCCACTGCAGGGCAGGCTTCACTTCTAAAGTCCACACTACTGCCTCTTCCTGTATCTCAGTATACCTGATACCAGGGGTACTCCATGCTCTCAGCAACAACTCGCTCCATAGTGTCTCACCCAATATTCCCTCGATGAACTGGTCCCGAAGATTGCTGTTGACATCGCCTTCAGCACCCACGGTTACAGGCGACTTCTTCTTGATGTCCTGATACAGTTCCTACAATGCTATCGCATACTGAATCAAGCTTTCCCGTCTCTCTGGGTTCAGGCGAAAAACTGTATTCAGAGTTGTCATGTCACCACCATGTGATTAATTGCTTTCTCTAATACCCGAATGTTGTCATCGACCATCTTTAGTTTATCTTCTGATTTTAACAGGACAACTCTGTGGGCTTCCCCCTCCAGTGCATTCGGCACAACTTCCAGTTGTAGGTGGGAGCTGACACCTTACAAAGTAATGGCATTCTTCAACCTCCCTACCCAATCACTAAACAACAAGTTATACCCATCAAACTTGGCCAGGTGATTAAGTAGTGCACCCATTTTAGAGAAACCCACTAACCGGTCTCTGCCGGTTGCAATGGGAGAAGGGGGGTGGACTTCTACAGCAGGCACGGCAGCACCTTCTGTACTACTGACACCATACACAGTGAGCACCGTATTCTAGAGACTACGCCAAGTTCTAAAGACCAGGATGCAAGTCGTTTGTGTGTGAGGAATATGGCGCTGCTATGAACGACACTGACTCCACAATAGTGGCAAATTAACTTTCTTTATCGGTGCCAAAAAGATAACAGATTCAAACTTTTCCACAAGATATGGGCCCCAACAGCCCGATCAGAGTACACAAATTACGTAGCCAGAGTGAACTCACGTGCCAGTTTTGCAGGGAGGAAACACAGCTACCCCTGACTATACCGCCCCCACCCTTACTCTGTACAGATACAGGGATATAACCTTACACCCACCTCCAAGGCTATTTACAATATATTACGGGATCCCTGCTTCCCCTTTATAAATCTACCCCACAACCTATTTAGAGTAAATGCAGTTTCCCCTCCTGCAGGGGTCAAATTCTTACTCATACTTGGTAATGTACAAACAGTTAACAGGGCGTATTTTGTTTAACCTTGACCACTGGCCACTGAGGTATATAAAATTTTCTTTACACTAGGCTTTTTAGCACAGCTCAGTATAACAGGGATGGCGATCGCTCTCTCAGTCCTACGGTGTCATCCACGATCAGCTTCTCCATGTCTCATAGTTGTTTAAGTCTCAGTATTCAGAATGTTGTATAGACCAAGCCTGGTCACTCTCTCCTCAGGAGTACACACAAAATACTTCTTTGCAATTTCTAGCTAACTCACCCTATCTTACTACCCACTTATTGACTGGTAAATCTTATGTACTCACAGCACACGGCTTATCTTTCAGCCCATGGTGTAGATCGAGTCCTTCAAGAAATCTAACATGGCTCAAGCCAGGCACATCCTTCCCTAGGTCCACGAGCCCCTCAAAACAGCCGACATGTCTTTATCTGTGTAGGATCTCCTCAGGAATCCGTCTTTCCAAATATTTACCTCACAACACTCTGAGAGAACTACTTTCTGTTTCCAGTCCTTTCTACTCATGTTCAATTGTGACCTCCAGTGGCCGAACTAAGTTATTGCAGCATTATTTCTCAAAAACAAAACATTAATATGCTACAGCTAGTAAATAAATATAAAAAATAAATTATCAATAGGTGGATTCAACAATTTATCAGAAATAATTAAAACATTATGATTGAGATACAAAGGTGTTGTCACGGTCGCGCTCGCGACCCGTGAGGTAAGGGGAATGTGGACCCACTGGACCACAGGGGGGACCCGGGCCTGCCCAGACTAGGGAAGAACAGCAACCGGGTTCTGTGGCAGCTGAGCATGTGGGCTAGGTGGTAACCTGCAGGACAAGACAACACCGCACACTTCAGGTATAGCAAAAAGTAACGTTTACTGAACAAGAACACACATCAAGGACACGGAACATCATGGACACGGAACATCATGGACACGGAACATCATGGACACCAGGCGTGAACGTCAGGGTCATTTCGGACACCAGGCGTGAACCTCAGGGTCATCTCGGACACCAGGCGGGAACCTCAGGGTCATCTCGGACACCAGGCGGGAACCTCAGGGTCATCTCGGACACCAGGCGGGAACCTCAGGGTCATCTCGGACACCAGGCGGGAACCTCAGGGTCATCTCGGACACCAGGCGGGAACCTCAGGGTCATCTCGGACACCAGGCGGGAACCTCAGGGTCATCTCGGACACCAGGCGGGAACCTCAGGGTCATCTCGGACACCAGGCGGGAACCTCAGGGTCATCTCGGACACCAGGCGGGAACCTCAGGGTCATCTCGGACACCAGGCGGGAACCTCAGGGTCATCTCGGACACCAGGCGGGAACCTCAGGGTCATCTCGGACACCAGGCGGGAACCTCAGGGTCATCTCGGACACCAGGCGGGAACCTCAGGGTCATCTCGGACACCAGGCGGGGACATCGGGGTCATCTCAGACACCAGGCAAGACATCGGGGTCATCTCGGACACAAGGCAAGACATCGGGGTCATCTCGGACACAAGGCAAGACATCATCAGGCAGGACCTCAGGACCATCTCGGACACCAGGCGGAACCTCGGGATCATCTCGGACACCAGGCACGGACACCAGGCAGAACCTCAGGTCCATCTTGGACACCGACAGTCAGGACGTCTGGACTCCATGCAACGGACATGGCTCCAGACCGGGAACAGCAAGACACAAGCAGGAACAAGACAAGGACGTTGGCACCAACACAGATAAGACAGGTCCAGGGACACAGACATCAGCTTTCCCAGAACTGATTGCAGGCAGAACAGGAGCTGTAGACAAGGCAGACCAGGAGCAGCATGTTGGACCAAACACACAGGGCTAGGTCAAGAAACCTAATGCGAGGCTCTGGCGACGCCCAACAGGGAAGAGGAACTTTAAATAGAAGCTGACCCTCAGCTATAGGCTGGGGACAGCAATTCAAGCGCACACCCTCCATCTTACAAAACTGGGGAAGGTGTGGCGGCGCGCACCCTAGGCACAGTCAGAACCCATACAGCATACCCAGCACAGGAACCGATGCACAGAGCACCTGGCAGCGGCTGCAAGCCTAGACACACGTGGAAAGTCATGCACCAGCTGCAGAGGACCTCACAACCCGCGGATAGCTTCCACAGCGGGAGCCAGGGTCCACACGAGAGGTAAACAGCGGAGCACTGACAATACAACACGTGCAGCTACGCAACGGAGCTGGGAACTGAGCAGAATCCTATCCAGGTAACATACTACAGTCTCCCAGCTGGACAGGGGGGGAAGGAGCATTGGGTGAAAGCGCAGTAACGCCGAGGGAACCAAGACACCAGACCACCGGCGTTACAGGTGTATAGTATTGTAAATCCATCATAACATGGAAATCCTTTAACATTATGTATAACTACAGATAGTTCATATACATACAGTAATGTATTACCACATAAAAATAAACAGTATTTTGTGGTCATTATAGCAGTATAAAGAAAAAGTTAATTTGGAAGGCATATATCTTTAACGGTACCTTTACACGCCGCAACTGCGGTGTAGCAACTGAGAGGCAATCGAGATTTCTGTAACGGTTGCCTTGAAATTGCTACAAAATTGCGGCGCGTAATTGGGGAAAGTGATGGTGATTTTTGAAGTTGCTCCCGTTTGCGGTTTCAGAGCATTGTTCAAAAACCAGAGGCAACCCTGAAGGTGAATTGCCATGGTTTTGGCGTGTGAATGGGTGATAGGGATGGAATCTGCGTCGCCTAGTGATTTCCCAGAGGCGTGCTACAGCGTGCTGGATACAGCGCCCCATCAGCGATGATTGGTGGGGGCTACTGTGTTTCCATTGGATGTCCCTTCACAGGGTGCCATATTTGAAGAGCTGACCATTCACACTACACAATCGCAATGGCTTCATGTATTAGCCAGCCTTCCTGTGCAGGCTGCCCAATCATGATGCTTTTGCGTTGTCTAATCAGCGTGTTTGGGGCGCAGAATACACAACTCTGTCACACCTATGTTCTTGCGGCACAGAACATGTACGCCCACATTTCTTTGGGGATTGAGGCGTGTAAAGCGGCGTAGGGACGCTACCAGATGTTTCCTGCTGGTTCTGTGTCAACTTCCAGGGAGCCACGTTCCCTTAGGTTGAGGGCGCAATTGCGGTGTGTACATGCAGCATTGGCGATCGGTATCAACCATCAAACACGTGCACGCACACGTTCGGTTGCTAACGATCACTGGTGATAGTTGTGGTGTGTAAAGGTACCTTAAGATCATTATTATAACAAAAATCATATTATTTAACCTGCAGAAAGATAACAAAACAGCTTTAATTGGATTACTCAATCTAGTGATATGAGATATTAAATGATCATTTTCATATTACAGATATAATATGTATGTACAGGGCCGCACCATCCGTTGGACAGTGTGAGCCCTGTCATTCAGGCAGCAGCCGGCAGGGGGAGCGGCTGTGCAGAAGGGGGCGGCGCCTCATGCACAGAGCCTCCCCCTGTCATGGCGCCGGCCGCTCATCCCGCTCACCGCAGGTAAGCGGCGGGCAGCGGGGGGACACGCACACAAGGGGCGGCAGCCCCAGGCTTCAAAAGCACCCCCCCCCCGGTACTCGCGGCAGCGGCCGGCAATCAATGCCGCGGCTCAGGTGGCAGTGGCGAGCCAGTCACTGCAGAAGGGGCGGCAGCCCCAGGCTCCACCAGCACCCCCCCCCCGTAATCAGTGCCGCGGCTCAGGCGGCAGTGGGGCTCGGTGCACCCCTGTGTATGTATAAACTTGCTAGAAGAGAAAAAACAGACTAGATGCCAGTGTGAGAAGTAAAGTAAGGCTGGATTCCTACTGGCATTTTTTGCCATAGGTGTGAAACCCACTGAAACTACATGCACCTGCATCCATTTTTGGCCCCATTGACTTTCAATGGGACCAGATAAACATGTGAGTGCATCCAGGTTTGCCCTTTTCCCCCTGATCCGGGTGGTTACGTTTTTTACCTGAGGCCAAAAATACAACTTGGTGCATTTTTAGTCTCCGTGTGAAAAAGCGTGACCACCCAGTTGCAGGACAATGCAGATGGCTTTAAAATAGGGTTCTATGTAACCCAGATCCAGGGGAATAAATATCCCGCTGGATCCAAAACAATAGACCTGGGCTTTGGAACTCTGCATGCCCAGAACGCAGTCTCAAATGACACGCCCCCTAGAAGGCATGTCATTTGTCCCTAGATCCAGTGGAAACAAGTACATAGCCGGAAGCAACTTTCTCCTCCTGCCCCAATATTATCATTGATCCATGGGACGGATCAGTGATAATACTGATATGGTGGCATACATTTTTACAAATCCAGGAAGGGGAAATCAAGGGGGATGCAGGTAAAACCCGCATCCCCTGGATTGCAAAAAAAGGCTAGTGTGAAACTAGCCTTGATCACAGTAATAGATAGAAAAAGTCCTAGTATAAGATAGAAAAGCAAAGAAACAAAAATCTGAGTGTGTGGATAAATAGATATTAGATTGAACATAGCGAGAAAGTCCATTCATGTAAACATATAAGGAACTCGGCAGTCTTCTGTAGGTACATTGAATAGGGGTGGCGCTGTGATAAAGCATAAAAACACAATGTGTAGGCATGTGAGGTAAAAAATATAAGCGTATGTTATATACTAAAGCCCCGTCACACTAAGTGAGATTGCTAGCGAGATCACTGCTAAGTCACAAGTTTGGTGACGCAACGGCGACCTCGCCAGCGATCTCGCTATGTTTGACACTTAGCAGCGACCAGGCTGAGAGATCGCTGGTCATGTCAGAGTCACCTGGACCATTTTTTGATCCTTGGGGTACCACTGAGCAGCATGCAACACTACATGTCTGAGAAGCAGAGTCCCAATGACCTCTGTATCATTCCGGATCGTTGTTGTGTTGCTGGTGAGATCCCTGATTGACATCTCACAAAGCGATCCCGACAGTGACGCACCAGCGATCCCTACCAGGTCGTATCGCTGTCGGGATCGCTGGTGCGTCACCAATTGTGAGGGTACCCTTACATTGGTCGAAAGTGAAACTGTTGACAAGTGACGTCAGAAGGAAGGAATTAAGAAACGCATTGCTAAGTGACGCTAGTTAAAAGTTGTCACATGTCTGTCACTTAGTGACACGGTCCACAATCCCCTGCTAATGACACTCACATGCCAACACTTACACTTCTGGCTAATGTAAGTATATAACATGTATAACATAATTATGTGGAGGTCAGTAAAAAAAATCCTCTATAGTTCACAGTACAAACAAAAATTTCCTTGTCATGAACGGGAAAAAAACTGCCATCTTGAACTGATTAACTATACAGTCAATTAAATTTATGTAGAACTCAGGACATTTAGGGAAAAATATTGGTTAGAATACTTTTAAACTGCTCCTCATGACGTTATCCGGCAGTATTTTACCGCCACTTGTTTCAGTCAACCCAGATTTCCTACTTGGCTGATAGCCTGAAGGCCAGCTGTTCTCTCCTTGTAATTATCACACCAGGACACAGCTTCTCAACATGTGAATATTATGGTTTATTTAGTTAATACATTTAATGATCCTTTACAACAAAGAAGCAATTCATGTCTGTTTATTTAAAAGCAGAGGAAAAATCAAAGTAATTATTTTGAAAATGTTATTCTTATTTTGTCTAATCACGTTCCCTTACAGCTGTCACTTGTTGTTTTTATTGCAGGGTAAATTTTCTAATCACCTCTGTTTTAGTAATTTGGACTAAATACATAGAAAGAAGAAAGGAAAGTTGTATATTAAGTAGCAAACACTTTTTTTCGCAGTTTACCTACAGCAGTTATGCTGTTATTGTGAAAGATTTTTTTGTACAAATTCTTAATTTGTTAGGCTGGCTTCACACCACGTTTTTTTTGATCCAGGGCTGTCCGGTATAAACCAGACAGCCCCGGACCGTTTTTTGGCCCCAATGCAGCCTATGGGGCCAGATGGAGCTGGATGGCAGCTCTCTACCATCCGGTTTCATCACTCCGGGACAATCCAGGAGAATACGGATTATTCACTCCGGACACAAAATGATGCTTGCATCATTTTTTTGTCCGGGGAAAAAATCTCCCCAATTTGCCGGATCCGGATTCGGTCTGATTCTCCCAGAGCCGGGGCAATCCAGGCTCCCTAACATGGGAGCCTACGGGGCCGGGAGGATCCGGGAACTGGATACCGGCGGCTGCATGCGCTGTTGTTTCAGGACCATGCTAGCTGCGTTCTTGCAAAATCAGAAGCTGCGTCTGCAATTAGCAGCATCCGGCTGCACACAGGACCGGAGGTGCAAATGGATATTTTACATGGCTAATTTTCTGTGAGTTTTTCTGAATTTATGTCCCCTTTCAGTGATTTTTTCTGAATGTTTGGTGGTTTACCACTAAACAAATTTATGGTTAGGACTTGTAAGCGTGAGGACCCTTGATGTGGGTTACAAGCTTACGTATTTGGACAAATATCCACAAACACCTCACATCTTCATCTTTTAGTGTTTTATTGCACCTTTTTATCTTTTGCAGTATGTGGCTGAGCCCTCTGGGGGGCATCGGTCATTTGTGATGCATATACATAGAGCGGTGCAGCCTGCCTGATCTAATAGCAGGGCGTGACCAATAGGCTGCAATCTGACACTTTGCGTCACATGTGCCTGGATGATTGATGCCCAATGATAGCCTTGTGTCTATAAATACCACCAGTCACCTCCTTAGTTGTCAGCAAATTTTTAGTGCAAGATGATGACAACAATGAAAAAGAAATCATAACCAATGAAAGTATTAAGTTAAAATGCTCAGAAAAATGGTAAAACCTTGGGTTAAGGATAGCCACTTGCAAGATACTTTTTCTTTTGTTCTGATCATGAATTAATGTGTTCAATTAAAATGTATTATTTCCAGTAAAATGCCACACTCAGATGATCATCTAAAAAGAGTCAGTTCCTTATGAAGCAAAATTACGTTTCAGATATCCCTGTAACTACTTCTTTAAATGTAAAAAAAATAATAACTAGACAAGTATAGTCTAAAAAATGGAAAAATTGATTATATTATTTATCAGAAATTGATCTCAGCTTCAACTATCCTATCTACATACCAGATTTTGCCGCATCAGATTGTAAAATGCACCCCATATTTAGAGAAAGAAAAAAGGAAAAAAAAATCTTACATGAAATTGGGGGTTCATTTTATTTTATCTGGTTGTATTTTATCCCAGGGGGTCAGCAGTGGGGGAAGAGCAGTGTCACATAGGCAGAGACACTTGCAGTGGCAGGAATAGGGCGATTCTGCAGGCGGTGTGGTGGGTGTCCCAGCTATGGTGCAGCTTGTGTGAGGCAGTATCCACCTTGGGGATGCTGCAAGCATTTTGAGACAGGAGCCATCCCTGGTGGTTTTAAGCAAGAAAATGTTGGTGGTACAAGCTTTAAAGAAATGGCGTCCGGAGAAAGAGCATACACAGATTTAGCTCTCGGCTCAAAGATGAGCTGGGAGCTCAATTTGCACATGCGATGCCTATGGACATAATTTCTTTGAAGCTTGCACCACCAACATTTACTTATATACAACCACCAGGGATGGCTCATGCCTTGCAATTCCCTCAGCTTTGCCTGGATGACCACCGGCTACACCACCTGCAGCATTGCCCTAATCTAGCTACTGCCATGTACTAGCAACAATATCTAGTGTGAACCCACTCCACCAAGCTCCCCCACCCCGTGGTAAACTACAACTAGATTATAAAACGCACCCCCCATTTCCCTCCCAATTTTTGGGAGAAAAATGCGTCTTATAATCCAAAAACATACATTAATTATGGAGGCTAGTTTACTGCATTGCATTATACATGTACTTCATTTATTGGCAGCACTACTGTCACACCTACAATGCAGAAATCTGAAAGTTAATTAAATGAAAATAACAAAAAAGTGAACAAACAGCAAAACAAACAAATATTTCTTTAATTATTTTAATCAAAAAGCACTCTGCAGGACAGCCATCAAAGATCTATATGCTTCACAAAGATATCTCGTAACATGGATTGAGGCAAAAAACTATTAAGAGACACATTGGCTGAACCTTTTGAGAAATTCAACTTTGCTGCCGGACACTGATGGAAGCCCTAGCAATACAAGAATGATCAATAGGTGTATGGTGTTAATTTTATTCAGTTTAAAAATGCAGCATGAAAAAGTTAATCAATAAGTATCTGAGCCCTCATGAATAATTCTAAATGGAGTGATTTTCAATTCAAGTCAGTTTACATATGGGAACTGGTCTATGGGTATTTTATATATACAACTATGAAGACTATACTTGTTAATGCTTTCTTAAATTTAGGAATGCCAGAAGAAAGTGAATCTGATTAACTTGGTGCAGCTCTGGCAAAGTCTTACAGATAGAAGTAAAAAGACGTAGTAGAGGAGACTGAAACAAAGGGGTCTCTAAGCATTGTCTGATCAAAAAGCACAATTGGTTTTGTTATTGTAGAGCGGATGCATATATTATGGTGCACCATAATGTAGACTGGGCTCTGTAGATTAAATAATAATTTTTATATATTTAAAGCAATGTTTGCACCACCTATACTAAAAAACTACTCAAAAGGCAGCATCAGAAAATTCTTACCATCAGCAGCCAGATACAAAAACCAACACAGCACTTGACAGGATGCAGTCAGACCCCATTATCTAGAGCAAGCCCAGGTGCAGGCTGATAAAATCACCTCTACCTGCAAAGACATGTGGGAGGTGACTTGCCATGCACATATTGGGCCTGCATAGGACGCTATTCACTCTGTTACACATGATGCAGAGTGTCTGATAGCTATCCATTGGTTCGGCCACCTGACCAAACGGGCCGCCACTACTATGTCTCCACACCACTGGATAATGGCGCCCCATGGGGCCCAACCGCACCCCACAATTGATAAAAAAGTGCGAAAAGTTTTTTATGGTGAACAAAAAACTCTTTATATGGGGTATTGGTTCATGTATTGACCAAGACACTTAAGCTCATGATCCACATCACAGATCCCCTTGCTCATGAGTCCTAACATAATATATACAGAAAACTACTCAAAAGGCAGCATCAGAAAATTCTTACCATCAGCAGCCATATATATATATATATATATATATATATATAATATATGTATGTATATATATATATATATATATATATATATAGTTAGTACTCATGAGCATGGGGATCCATGACGTGGATCATGAGCTTAAGTGTCTTGGCCATTACATGAACCAATAACCCATATAAAGAGTTTTTTGTTCTTCATAAAAAACTTTTTGCACTTTTTTTTTATCAATTGTGGGGTGCGGTTTGGCCCCATGGGGCTCCGTTCATCCAGTGGTGTGGAGACATCGCACTGGGCAGCCCATTTGGTCAGGTGGCAGGACCAATGGGTAGCTATCAGACACTCCACATCATATGTATCAGTGTGAATGGCATCCTATGCAGGCCCAAAATGTGCATGGCAAGTCACCTCCCACGTGTCTTTGTAGGTAGAGGTGATTTTATCAGCCTGCACATGGGCTTGCTCTACACAATGGGGTCTGACTGCATCCTGTCAAGTGCTGTGTTGGTTTTGTATCTGGCTATTCATGGTAAGAATCACCACCCATAGTGCCAAAATGTCATATTCTGTATTCTCTGAATGAGTAAAGTAATTGACATCTGAGCCATTGCATACAGACATACAGAACTTTACAAGGTTAAACAAACAGTTCATATAACTTAATAACTCATGAAATATATTTTTCTTTTTCCTTGTAACTTGTGTCTTTTAAAGGGAGCTGAATTCATTAACTTTACTGCATATTAAAATCAGCTTTTACATTTTTTGTTCTCTATCTTTTAAGTCTGGTGTTATGGAGTTTTTAAAACATTAATTGCAGATCCCTGAAGTGCTAATGATTTTAATTTTATTATACTTACTGAATTCCTGCTGTTTTTATTACACATTTTATGCTAAAAATAATATCCACATTAAACACATTCAATTCCTTAATAACTTAATACCATCAAGGGGAGATTACCATATAACAGATATACGCCCTGTAATAGGCCATCATTTTTTTCAGCAATAATGACACATTGAAAATATCAGTCATTCATTATGTAAATTTTATCACAATATGTTACACATTTTTTTATCAACTAACAGTAATTGCAAAAAATGTTTACATAATGTCCATTAAACAATAGAAGACCTCAGAGTAGACCATAATCAAATAAATACACATTCACTCATATAGTTCACTATTTCTCATTTATACAATATGATTAATGTGATTAGGTATTCTGCTAATCATACAGATGGTGTTATAATTTGACATTGACAAAGGATTGTAAAATGTAGATGTCCATTAAGTTCATAGACATTAAAGGCTTTAAGGCCTCAAACTGTGAAAGAAAAGGAAATATAGAAAAATATGCTAAGACAACTAATACTCATACACAAGCCTTTTACATATAAAAGTGAAATCTAACGTCTGAAAACTATAAATCAGTTTGTCTGCTGAGGGCAAGAAGTTCTTCATGGTCCTGTGCAATACATACTGTATGAGAGAAATAAAATAGTTATCTTCATCTTGTGTCCAATGGGGAAGTTTTCCCGTTCATGACCAAAGGCCTATATATAGGCCCTTGGCCATGTCCCTCCCTCTAATGCAAGCTCAGGTGCTGAGCATGCATCCACCCCCACACATTTCAGTTGATCAGCTGACATGTGTAGCTAACAGCACCGATTTGATCAGCGACCTGATCTATGCTGTTAACCCTTTGGATAATGCTGTCAATCACTGACAGCACATTCCATGGCAGGGATTGCTCCATTTCCCGCCAGTATAGGAGGTCCCGTGATGCTATCATGGGTCCTCCGAGGGTTACCTTGACAGCCCAGGGTCCTGTGATGACTCCAGATGATGCCTGTAATCACTTCCTGTGGATGCCTGGTGAGAACTAGCATCCACACAAAGTGACGATTCATGCTATGCAGATACATGCTGAAGCATGCATAGCGAAGTGCAAAGTGCAGCACTGAGGCCCCTAAAAGACAGTGAAAAAAGAAGAAAAAATAAAAAAGTTCTTAAAAATATGAAAAAAAAAAAAAAATATAATAATTCAAATCACCCTTTTAGCCCCATTGAAAAAAAATATAAAAATTTAAAGAAATACATATATTTGGTGTTGCCACTTTTAGAAATGCCCAGTCTATCAAAATCTAATTTAGTTAGGGCCCTTTCACATCAGCGTTTTTTGAAATTTGCGGCAGACGCGGTGAAAAAAATGCATTTGCCGCAATTTACCGCATACCGGCTGCACTTGCGGCGCGGTTGCGGTAAACGCCATGCAAAGTATAGGCGTACTTGCCGCACCTGCCGCAAGTACGCCTATACTTTGCACGGCGTTTACCGCAAACCGCGCCGCAAGTGCAGCCGTATGCGGTAATTGCGGCAGATGCGTTTTTTTCACCGCATCTGCCGCAAATTTCAAAAAACGCTGAAGTGAAAGGGCCCTTAGACCCTTTCACATCAGCGTTTCTGTCCGGATCCAGCAGATCTGGACAGAAAACTGCATCTGCCACATTTGCCACCTAATGGCTGCACTTGCGCTACAGTTGTGGCAAGCCCCTTGCATTCTCTATGGGCCTTGCAGCAAGTGCGGCAAATGCGGTATTGCCGCAATCCGGCACTTGGAAAAAAAGGTCCAAACGCCAAAATTACGTTCTTTTGGTTACCACAACACTGCAATAAAATGCAATAACGGGCGATCAAAACAGCGCATCCACCTAAAAATGGTATCATTAGAAACGTCAGCTACAAAAAATAAGCCATCACACAACCCCAGATCCCGAAAAATGAGAGCGCTAAGGGCGCAAAAGCTCAATTCTTTTTCCTTAACACATTCAGAATTTTTTTTCACCACATAGATAAAAGTAAAAGTATACAAGTTTGGAATATACAAACTCTGATTAACCCAGTGCATCTTACTGAAACGTCAGTTTTACCATATAGTGATCATGGTGAATAAAAAACTAAAAAACATATGTGTATTTGCACATTTTTTACAAATTCACCGCGCTAGGAATTCTTTTTCATTTTTCCTGTACACTATATGGCAAAATAAATTATGTCATTGAAAGGTCGACTCATCCCACAAAAAAGAAGGCCTTGTTTGTCTATATTGACGGAAAAATAAAAAAGTTATGGCTCTTGGAAGAATGGGAGGGAAAAATAAAACATGGAAAATGGAAACTTGCCCGGGGGTGAAGGGGTTAAAGCACAACACTGTTGTACAGTGCATAAGGTACTAAAGCTCTTTATATAAGAGCTTTAGTACCTTACAGTATGTACTGTAGAATAAATCTGCAGGACAGCCAATTAGATATAATGTGATTTATAAATGAAATGTCTATGCTGATTGTCACAGTCCTCTAGCCAATTACTTGTTCTAATGATCATCAGAGTCTATAGCATTCTTTACTGTGGTGAATACTGTGTTAGGGCCCTTTCACATCAGCGTTTTTTTCAAATCGCGGCAGATGCGGTGAAAAAACCGCATCTGCCGCGATTACCGCATACCGGCTGCACTTGCGGCACGGTTGCGGTAAACGCCATACAAGGTATAGGCAGACTTGCAGCAGGTGCGGCAAGTGCGGTTTTGGCACTTGTGGCAGGTGCGGCCGCGAAAAAAAATGCTGTCAGCCGCGTTTTTTTTCACGGCCGCACCTGCCGCAAGTGCCAAAACCGCACTTGCCGCACCTGCCGCAAGTCCGCCTATACCTTGTATGGCGTTTACCGCAATCAAGCCGCAACCATGTAGCAAGTGCAGCCGGTATGCGGTAATCGCGGCAGATGCGTTTTTTTCACCGCATCTGCCGCGATTTGAAAAAAACGCTGATGTGAAAGGGCCCTTAGACCAAGAAAGTATTCTGTTACAAATGAGCACTTCCACTCACACAGGGATGAACAAAAGAGGAAGATGTTCACAATAGGGCCCTATGCAGACTAGGATTACCCTAAACATCACCCTATTTTGTTCCTGCCTGACTGCAGAGGTTGGCACAATAAAGTAACACTATGTCGCACCCTCTCAACGTTAGCTGACCCTGAGTGTCCTTAACTTCTCCCTAAACTATAAAGTATAACCCAAAACATCAATAAACATAAAAAGAGGTTAATAATGAGACACAGAACTAAAGAAATGTACCACACAGTGGAACCCCTCCAAATCCCAAATGAAACAGAATGGAAGAATGCCAGAAAGAGAAAAACACAAACACACCACAGGTGAAGGCAAAAGTCATAACTCAGCAAGATTAACTGGAACTGAGGAGCTGAGACTCCAAACATCTATCCACCTTGGAATGTGTGGCACACAACCAGTTTTGATCGCTTACATGGCTGCTGCAGAATCAACAAACCACGTTAACCACGCAGCAAAAATCAAAGACAATGGATATACAAGTGGATGTAGGCTGCACTGTCTACTGAAAGAAAAACAAAGTGGTAGATATTCCAAAGTGGTGGTCTTTATTCATCCGACACATTTCAGAGTGAATTCCTCACTCCTTCCTCAAGGACACAACCAATTTACAATGATCAAGTGAGACATTGATTAAATAGAGAATACAAAAAAACTGAAAGGAAGCACATGATCATGTTAAGGTTCAAAGATAATCAGGTATCAGGATATAGGTGTCCATGGTCCGCGCTGCTATCACTTCCACAGGGTATTCAATACCCTGAGGAAGGTGCCAAGAGGGGCACCGAAACGCGTTGGTGGAAGTGGAATAAAGGAACCATCACATCACCCCTAGGACTCCTGTCTTTTTTGGGGGACCAACTGAAACATCCAGGGATAATTCTCCAGTGATAGCAGCGCGGACCGTGGACACCTATATCCTGATACCTGATTCTCTTCCCACGTGCAAAGTGGTGGTGGAGGTCCAGCGGCAGCTGTCATATGCAAAACGCCTACTAACCAGTTGTGGGGATCACAACTGGTACAGGTTAGTGCACCTGTATTTTCACACGCACCTTTCACTAAACATCGTTGTTAGGGCACTATTTGCGCCTGTTTGTCTCCCTTTATATTTTCCAAGGTTCAGGAAGGTAACCGGCCCTCCCTTGAACCTTGACATGACCCATGTGCTTCCTTTCAGTTTTTTTTTCACTTTTCTCTATTTAATCGATGTCTCAGTTGATCATTGTAACTTGGTTGTGTCCCTGAGGAAGGAGTGAGGACTTCACTCTGAAATGTGTCAGATGAATAAAGACCACCACTTTGGAATATATACCACTTTTTTCTTTCCATTGGCAATGTGGTCTACGTCCACTTATATATCCATCTATTGGAATATAGCACATGTGATGTTACTAGACAAACCATTAGTATTGTATTTCACTATGCAAAGGAGTTAGTGAATGATGTAGTGAAATGAGTAAAAGTAAAGTAGTTGCCCTTAGCAAACAATATAATTAGGACAATCATTTTTCAAGGTAAAAGGGAAATTGATTGCAGCACCTATGTGGTTGCGGTATTATCTGCTAATCAAGGGGGGTAAGGGGCGTGGTAGTCATAGAACCCTCATATGAATTTAAGCTACGGGTCTATCACATACAAATTAAGCGGCTCTACCGCTTACCTTTGAATAAATTCTTTCTACCCCTGCCTCACTGCACACCTGTCCTCTCTCTAAGACAACCACCTGTTTCGCACGTCCAAGCCTATATTACTCAGAATGTTATGTCCTCACTAGCACTACTCAGCCTTCACTTCCTGATCTCTCATGAAGACCACCTCTCCCGTTATAAATCACCCATAGCAAGCGGCTCTGCTGCTCCTCAGACCTGATATCTGTCTCTGACCTGATATCTGTCTCTGACCCATGTTCGGTCCTAACTGACTGTTCCACAGAAATCGACTCACTATCTATGTACTAGCTCCTCCCCTATAGGCTATTCCCAGCTTTCAACTGTCTGTTGCCAGGCAGATTTAACCTTTTAACTGTATACCTACAACACTTATCTACCTTATTAAGCACCCCACATTATATACTACGTAACATTACACATTATATCAATACAAGGAAAGGGTAGGGGGATTATAGCCACCTTCACAAAATGCAGCATATGCGCTGCTGAAGGTGGCACTTTTCATTTAATAGGCCCTTGGGGGGGGTGACAGGTTCTCTATAAACTGTGCTTTTAGCAAAACATTATGTTTTTCATTCTGGATTCCAAATATGATTCCGCCAGCTTTCATATAGGTATGTTCATTAATTAATTTAAGTTATCTATTATAAGTAAAAAAAGAGCCTATGACCAGTTTATTCTATTATGTAAAAAAGGGCAAGGGTAAAATTATATCCGGATATTATGTTGTGATCCCAATGTTGTTAGTGCGCTTTGTACACTGTATAATGGATGTAATGCAGTGATACTAAATCTCACCGTCCAGCAAAGGTGACTTTTGGAACATTGATTTCCTTTGACTTAACACCTGTCATAGACAAAATTAGAAATGATAATAAAGCAAAATACTCATTAATATATAGAGGTTCAATAACCATGTCCAGAAATCTTTGATGTATAGCATCACTGACCCTGAAGTTACTATGACCAAGTGATATCCCATCTTATTCATTTTAGATATAAAATAATTTTCATGTTGCAATGTTTAAAAACCCATGGAAATATTGTACAGTATCACTAATATTAATCTGCCTAAAAATAAGTGTCTCAATTTTGCACTTTAAAAATAAAATACACAAAAATAACAAAATTCTAACAGAAGTTTAATGTAATATTGAAGGCGTTTACAATTCCAAGTTAAAAGTAATAAATTATTAAGTACTGATTCATGTCCAATATAGTGAGGATGGAATTGAGAGAATTCTAAAAGGAGCTTTTAATGTAGTGATCACCACTAATATAAAAATGAAATACTTAATTAAGAACATTTATTGTTTACATAAGGCTGCTTTCACATCAGCGGTTTTCACTGATCGCGGCAGTTACGGTGAAAAAACGGCCGCACTTGCGGTTCACTTGTGTCTATGGGGCTTGCGGTAAGTGTACAGCAGATGCGGCAAGTGCAATTCTGGCACTTGTCACAGGTGCGGCCGCGAAAAAACCGCGGTATGCCGTGGTTTTTCGCGGCCACACCTGCCGCAAGTGCCGAAACCACACTTGCTGCACTGCTGCAAGCACCATAGACACTGTATGGGGATCGCCGCAAGTGAACCGCAAGTGCAGCCGTTATGCGGTAATCGCGGCAGTTGTGTTTTTTTCACCACAACTGCAGCGATCAACGAAAACCGCTGATGTGAAAGCAGCTTAATACTAGATGGCTGGCCCGATTCTAATGCATCGGGTGTTCTAGAATATGTACTGTATGTAGTTGACATACTGTGACTGACAGAACTTGTTCAGTCAACGTGAGTGAACTACATATATATATATAGCAGCGCTACGGTATATGGTGGTACATTACAGTACATGTATAGCAGCATTATAGTATGTGGCGGTACATTACATTACATGTATAGCAGCACTATAGTATATGGCGATACATTACAGCACATGTGTAGCAGCACTATAGCGAATGGCGGTACATTACAGTACAAGTATAGCAGCACTATAGTATATGGCAGTACATTACAGTACAAGTATAGCAGTGCTACGGTATATGGCCGTACATTACAGTACATGTATAGCAGTACTATAGCGTATGGCGGAACATTACAGTACATGTATATCAGCGCTATCGTACATGCGGTACATTATAACACATGTATAGCAGCGCTATGGTATATGGCAGTACATTCCAGTACATGTAAAGCAGCACTATAGTATATGGCGGTACATTACAAGACATGTATAGCAGCACTATAGTATATGGCGGTACCTTACAGACATGTGTAGCAGCACTATAGTATATGGTCGGTACATTACAGTACATGTATAACAGCACTATAGGTATATGGCGGTACATTACAGTACATGTATACAACACTATAATAATGGCATACATTACAGTACATGTATAGCAGCGCTATGGTATATGGCTGTACATTACAGTACATGTATAGCAGCACCATAGTATATGGCGGTACATTACATTACATGTATAGCAGCACTATAGTATATGGCGGTACATTACATAACATGTATAGCAGCACATAGGATATGGCGGTACATTACAGTACAAGTATAGCAGCACTATAGTATATGGCGGTACATTACATACAAGTATAGCAGCACTATATATGGCGTACATTACAGTACAATGTATAGCAGACTATAGGTATGGCGGTACATTACACTACTAGCAGTATAGTGCATGTGGCGTATGGTATATGGTGGTACATTACAGTACATGTATATCAATACTATAGTATATGGCCATACATTGCAGTACATGTGTAGCAGTACTATAGCGTATGGCGGAACATTACAGTACATGTATAGCAGCACTATGGTATATGGCGGTACATTACAGTACATGTATAGCAACACTATAGTATATGGCGGTACATTGCAGTACATGTATAGCAGCGCTATGGTAGATGGCCGTACATTACAGTACATGTATAGCAGCACCATAGTATATGGCGGTACATTACAACACATGTATAGCAGCACTATAGCATATGGCGGTACATTACAGCACATGTATAGCAGCACTATAATATATGGCGATACTCTGCTCCCGCAGCCCCCCTGCTCCTCCTAGCTCCTCCACAGTAAAAGTAAAAATAAAAAAATCCTCAGTGAGGATACTCACTTGTCCGCTGGCTCGCTCCACCTCCGTCTTCTAGGTTCTACAGGCCTTTAGGACCTGTCATTGCCTGGGAAACCGATCAGCTGATCAGTCACATGACGCTAACTGCCGGGGCGACAGGATGGAGCAGGGGGGCAGGATGGTGACGGGGGGGGCAGGATTGAGCAGGGGGGCAGGATGGTGACGGGGGGTCAGGATGGTGATACGAGGGCAAAATGGTGACAGGGGAGGGCTGGATGGTTGTGGAGGGGCAGGATAGAGCGAGTGGGGCAGCATGGAGTGAGCGGAACAGGATGAAGTGAGCGGGGCAGGATGGAGCCGGCCGGGGGGCAGGATGAAGCCGGCGGGGGGGCAGGATGGAGCCGCGGGGGGCAGGATGGAGCCGGGGGAGGGCAGGATGGAGTGCAGGTAGTGTCCTACTAGGACCTTGCATGATGTCAGAATGACATTGGCGTTCGGCTCTGTGATTGGCCCGCTTGCGGTCATGTGATATGTGACGCGCATATCACATGACCATGAGCGGGCCAATTACAGCACCGAATGCCGATGTCATTCTGACATCATGCAAGGTCCTAGCAAAACACTGCCTGCTTCTGCTCCCGGTTAACGAACACTCGGAGGAGAGGTAAGTATAACAATCTTTATTATTTTTAATACATTTGTCTTTATTTTACATTTGATTTCGCAGGGGGACGCGGGGGGCTGCGGGGAACGGGAGTGCAGACAGCGCAGAGGAGAGGGGTATGGAGTGCGTGCAGGACAGTAGGAGCGGGGGGGAAGTGCGGGCAGGACAGAGGAGCGGGGTATGGAGCAGAGGGGGAAGCGCGGGCAGGACAGAGGAGCGGTGTTGAGGAAGCGCGGGCAGGGCAGAGGAGCGGGGTATGGAGCGCGGGCAGGACAGGAGGAGCAGGGGGGAAGTGCGGGCAGGGCAGAGGAGCGGGTATGGAGCGCTGGCAGGCCACTGTCGACCAGACCCGTGTATCCCAGCGATCCCAGCTGTCGCCGGGCTGCAAATTGTCGTGAAATTTATTTGAACTTTGAATTTTCACGCCTATTTGCATAGTCTGCGCTCATTGGTGCCTGCCTCCGGCGGCCACCAATGAGCGGTCTCTGTCTGGTGCGCGATTTCTGTGACCGACAGACGCCTTAGACAATTATATAGTAGATACATACACATATATACATGTATATACACGAATATATGCATACACACATGGTGGGTCATGTGAACCAGCGGGTCACATCATACACATATACACACACATACAGATGCACATTATACACACTCTTATACATACACACGCACATGGTGCGCGTGACACAGCGAGTCCACATATACACACACATACACATATATATATATATACACACGTGGCAGGTCTTGTGATGCGGTCGGGACATACACACATACACACACACATTAAACATACACACAGCGGGTCATGTGACGCAATGGGTCCACATACACAAACACATACATACACTTGTATATACACACATATACACATGAATACACACATACACACACAACTGCTCACGTGATGCAGCGGTGACATACACAGATACACACACATGCTATGTTCACATACCTCCGCTGTAATTATTTAGCGGGTCTCTGCTAAATACTTAGTTTTTTTCCGAGAAGCGGAGGTGCATGTGTGCCGAAGCTTTCTGCGGACACAGCCCATGGTTACCCAATGTGTATCGTGGTAACCATTTCACACAGCAGGCTGCCTAGTGTCCGCTTAAGCCGAGCGGACAGGGAAATGCTGCTAGCAACGTTTCCCTGTCCGCTCTGGGAAAGCGGACACTAGGCAGCCTGCTGTGTGCAATGCATTACTCTGCATTACATCTACCACCCTGGGCACCGAGGAATGCTGAGAACCGCCCCTAGATGCCGCAGGGTGACCTATAAGGTGACTGACCTTTTCTCGGTGGAGCGGCCTCCCGCTTCCCCTGCTAAGATGACGCCGACGCCAAAATCCCCTACAGTATCTGTCTCCTGGCAAACCTCCCGCTCCTCCCGCGCCTCCCGCAGCCCAGAGGAGCGCGACACTGGACTGGATAACGGGGACGTCCCAATAACGCAACGGTACCTCAGGGGACTTTTGGGGTCCCTGCGGAGATCGCTCCAGGAGGAATGAAAAGAGATGATGAGAGATATCCGTCATGAGTTGGCTTCCCTGGGTGAGCGTACACATAACCTAGAAAACAAGATGGGGGAGTTTGCCTCTGCCCATAATGAACTTGCATCTGATTATGTTGCTATTGAAGGGGGGCTGAAACAGCCACAGTCAAAGATTTGTGATCTGGAGGATAGACTAAGGAAAGAAAATATCAGAGTCAGAGGTATATCTGAGGAGTCAGGATTTAAGGAAATGGGGAGTTCAATCATGGCTCTTTTGCAGCAAATACTTCCTGATACACCTGTAGGGGAGCTGAGTCTGGATAATGTCTTTGGGATCCCTAAACCTCCTCATATTAACAAAGCCTTACTGAAAGACATTTTGGTGACTTTTTATGTTCCTAAAATCGGCTGGCATCCTTGTTAGGAGAAGGGAATTTGCTCCTTACTGTAAGATCCTTCGTGAGAAAAGTTTGATGTACAGCTGGGGCTCGCCAGCTTGTGTAAAATTTTGCTACAAGGGGTCGAATCAGAACTTCAACTCCCCTAGCCGTTTGAGCAAAGCCTTGAAAGAATAGAATCTTGCCCAAGACAAAGCCAAGTCCCCACCACATTAGGGATTGCGTACCTACACCGGCAGCCAAGACAAAAACAACTGTGTGGTTACATCAGACTGGCAGAAAGTGGGCTGACTGTCTTTAATTTGACTTTGGGTTGCCCGTGGATCTTCTTGGAAGTCAGGTTCCTGATTCCTTCCCTCTGCCTTGCTGGGAAGTTCCTGGTGTGGGGGTGGACTGCATTCTCCCCTGGAAGTTTGGTCTATTGTTGATTATCCAGGCCTCATTTAGTTGGGATGCAGACGGACAGGTTCTACCCCCGAAACAGGCCGTGGCCTGAGTTTAAGTTTACATATGTGTTTTCTGTTTGTTATGTTTTGTTTTCTTATTTCTCCCCTTCCTTGACCAGGTTGACTTTCGCCAGTTCAAGCCAGTGCACCTATGTCCTAGTGCTTTTTCTATAATCCATGAGTGTCAAAATTACTTCACTTAATGTTCGGGGGTTAAATTCCCCAGTCAAGAGGTCCTGTCTATGGGGGGAGGCGATTAGATGCAGAGGTTATTTTCCAGAGGTTATTTTGCTAACCAGAAAGCATGTGTGTGCATCCTTATCAAAAATTCGGTTGCGTTCCAGTTGTGTGATGTAATAGCAGACCAGGCGGGGAGATACATTATTTTAAAGTGTTCTATTGCTGCGGTCCCTGTAACCATTGCTAACTAATGTTGAGCGAACATGCTCGGCACTACTCGTTACTCGCACGAGTATCACTGTACTCGGGCGACTCGCCGAGCACCGAGTAATCTCGCGATACTCGTGCTGTGCTCGTGGTCGTCATCTCTCCATGTTGGCGCTCTTTTGAGAACCAGCCCACGTGCAGGGATTGGCTGACAGACCACTGCAATGCCACAGCCCTGTTAGTTGTGGTATAGCAGTGATTGGCTGGCCTGCACAGCGTCACCGAGCCTTTATAACTCCCGGCGCGCTGTGCTCGGCACACAGCCATCCAGACAGTGAGTGTAGGGAGAGTGTCTGCTGCTGATTAGGGACAGATTTGCGGCCCTCATAGGTAGATCCGGATCAGGGCTGCAAACTGCTGCTGACCACAACAGTCCTTCTCAGGACTAATCTAGGAGGACATAGGCAGGGTGATCCAGATCGGAGTCCAAGATTTCCAGTGACCAGAACAGTCCTTCTCAGGACTAATGTAGGAGGATATAGGCAGGGTGATACAGATTGGAATCCAAGCTTTTCAGTGACCATTAGAGTCACCACACTCTTGTACTTAGTACCTTAATACAGGTTAGGGACTAAAATCCTCTCTTCAAAGCATTACAGTCACCAGACAGGTGTACGTACTACCTTAATACAGGTTAGGGAACTAAAATCCTAACTCTTGTCATCAAAACAGTCACCAGACAGGTGTACGTACTACCTTAATACAGGTTAGGGACTAAAATCCTCTCTTCAAAGCATTACAGTCACCAGACAGGTGTACGTACTACCTTAATACAGGTTAGGGAACTAAAATCCTAACTCTTGTCATCAAAACAGTCACCAGACAGGTGTACGTACTACCTTAATACAGGTTAGGGACTAAAATCCTCTCTTCAAAGCATTACAGTCACCAGACAGGTGTACGTACTACCTTAATACAGGTTAGGGAACTAAAATCCTAACTCTTGTCATCAAAACAGTCACCAGACAGGTGTACGTACTACCTTAATACAGGTTAGGGACTAAAATCCTCTCTTCAAACCATTACAGTCACCAGACAGGTGTACGTACTACCTTAATACAGGTTAGGGAACTAAAATCCTAACTCTTGTCATCAAAACAGTCACCAGACAGGTGTACGTACTACCTTAATACAGGTTAGGGAACTAAAATCCTAACTCTTGTCATCTCAACAGTCACCACACTGTTGTACGTCATACGTTTATACAGGTTAGGGAACTAAAATCCTAACTCTTGTCATCTCAACAGTCACCACACTGTTGTACGTCATACGTTCATACAGGTTAGGGAACTAAAATCCTAACTGTTGTCATCTCAACAGTCACCACACTGTTGTACGTCATACGTTCATACAGGTTAGGGAACTAAAATCCTAACTCTTGTCATCTCAACAGTCACCACACTGTTGTAAGTCATACCTTTATTCAGGTTAGGGAACTAAAATCCTAACTCTTGGCATCTCAACAGTCACCACACTGTTGTACGTCATACGTTTATACAGGTTAGGGAACTAAAATCTTAACTCTTGTCATCTCAACAGTCACCAGACAGGTGTACGTCATACCCTTTCTACAGGTTAGGGAACTAAAATCCTAACTCTTGTCATCTCAACAGTCACCACACTGTTGTAAGTCATACCTTTATTCAGGTTAGGGAACTAAAATCCTAACTCTTGTCATCTCAACAGTCACCACACTGTTGTAAGTCATACCTTTATTCAGGTTAGGGAACTAAAATCCTAACTCTTGGCATCTCAACAGTCACCACACTGTTGTACGTCATACGTTTATACAGGTTAGGGAACTAAAATCCTAACTCTTGGCATCTCAACAGTCACCAGACAGGTGTACGTCATACCCTTTCTACAGGTTAGGGAACTAAAATCCTAACTCTTGTCATCTCAACAGTCACCACACTGTTGTAAGTCATACCTTTATTCAGGTTAGGGAACTAAAATCCTAACTCTTGTCATCTCAACAGTCACCACACTGTTGTAAGTCATACCTTTATTCAGGTTAGGGAACTAAAATCCTAACTCTTGGCATCTCAACAGTCACCACACTGTTGTACGTCATACGTTTATACAGGTTAGGGAACTAAAATCCTAATCTCTTGTGATCTGAACAGTCACCAGACTGGTGTACGTCATACCTTGATACAGGTTAGGGACTAAAATCCTCTCCTGTGACTGTTGTCGCAGTATACAAGCAAAATGCGCAAGGGCGTTGGCAAGGAACAAGGAGGTGAACGTGATGGTGGTGCAGGTAGAGGCCGAGGTCGCGTGCAAGCACTAATTTCGCAACAATAAAGTGGCACATCTACTCGCTCACACGTCCTGTCCAAATTGTTGGGGCCCGCTGTAGTACTACGCTCTTGAACCAACACTAGTGTCAACAGCTTGTTACTTGGATAGCGGATAATGCTTCAAATCTGATTGGCACCTCCACAAACACCCTGTCTTCCACACGGTCAATTGTCAGTAGCCGTGATACTGCACCGCACATTTCCCAACCTGATCCTCCTTCCTACCAACTGGCTGAGTGCACGTCCACGGACATTACTGATCCCACACTTGGACACTCGGAAGTCCAGAAGTGTGTACCCATGGGTCAGTGGAGGTACATGGCAAATTGCCATTACAAAATTTAAATTCAGTTGTCATTTGTTGGTGGTGTGGTGAAGTCTGGCCCAATCCAACCCTTGTTCATCTTGATCTCAGTCAGCCTGTCAGCATTTTCAGTTGACAGGCGGTTGCGTTTATCAGTAATGATTCCACCTGCAGCTCTGAAAACACGCTGTGACAAAATGCTAGCGGCAGTGCAGGCCAGGACTTCCAAGGCGTAGAGAGCCAATTCATGCCACGTGTCCAGCTTGGAGACCCAATAATTGTAAGGCACAGAGGAATCTCGCAGTACAGTTGTTCGATCGGCAAGGTACTCATTCAGCATCTGACCAAACTTAGCATTTCTTGTGGCACTACCCCGCACCTCAGGGGCTGTGGTACGTGAGGGGCTAAGAAAACTGTCCCACCTCGTAAAGACTGTTCCCCTACCTTTGGCGGATTGGACTTGTGCCCCTCTCGGCCGAACGCCTTAGTTGTCCACCGATTCCTCACCTATGCCGGTAGCGTTTTGTGAGGGGAATGATTAGCCTACTTCCGTGACTATGGCCTTCTGGAACTAGTGCGTTTTGGCTGACCTCTCCGCCTCAGGAATGACAGACATTAATTTCTCCTTGTACCGTGGGTCTAACAGTGTTGCCAACCAGTACTGATTGTCGGCCAAGATGTTCTGAACGCGAGGGTCACGAGGCAGGCAGCTTACCATAAAGTCAGCCATGTGCGCCAGACTCTTAACACCCATCACTTTAGTATCCAGACCAACACGATGACTGAACATGCTGTCCTCCTCCTCCTCCTCCTTCTCCTCCTCATCTCCCCTGTCCTCTGCCCAGCCACGCTGAATCGAGGGTATCACTGGTGTGCATGTCATATCCTCAATTTGGCCAGAGAGTTGCTCCATGTCTTCATACTCCTCCTCCCCGTCATAGTCCTCCACTGCACGATGTGATGAGATGAGGCTGGACTCTGTGTTTTCACCCACACCCACTACTGTTTCTTGCTCCAAGTCATCGCGCTCGGCCTGCAATGCATCCTCTTTGTTTTTCAGCAGAGACCGTTTTAGAAGGCAGAGTAGTGGTATGGTGACGCTAATAATGGCGTCATCGCAGCTCACCATCTGGGTGGAGTCCTAAAAGTTTTGGAGGACGGTACATAGGTCCGACATCCATCTCCACTCCTCAGGTGTTATGTGTGGAGTTTGAACCATTTTCCCGACGGCTTAGGTGATGCAGGTAGTCAACAACTGCCCTCTTCTGCTCACATATCCTGAACAACATGTGCAGAGTTGAATTCCAACGCGTGGGGACATCACACACCAGTCTGTGGGCCGTAAGACGCTAACGGCGCTGAAATCCGCAAAGGTCGGCTGAAGCAGCAGGTGACTTGCGAAAATGTGCAGACAGACGGCGAACTTTTACCAGCAGTTCAGACAGCTCTGGGTATGACTTTAGAAACCTCTGAAACACCAGGTTGAGCACGTGGGCCACGCATGGAACATGCGTCAGCTGGCCTCGCCTCAAAGCTGCCACCAAGTTCCGTCCATTGTCACACACGACCTTTCCTGGCTTTAGGTTCAGAGGTGTGAGCCCGTGATCTGTCTGCTGTTTCAGAGCTGTCCACACCTCTTCTGCATTGTGGGGTTTGTCACCTATGCAGACTAGCTTCAGCACAGCCTGTTGACGCTTCGCATAGGCAGTGTTGCAGTGCTTCCAGCTAGGGACTGGTGTGGAGGGTAGAGTGGATGAGGATGAGCAGGAGGAGGAGGAGGACGCTGAAGAGCATGACATTCCGGAGCTGTAGAGTGTCGGTGAAACCCTGACAGAGGTAGGGCCTGCTATCCTTGGTGTGGGAAGGACGTGTTCCGTCCCTCGATCAGACTGTGTCAGAGCCTCCACAATATTAACCCAGTGTTTTGTCAAGGAGATGTAGCGGCCTTGCCCACAAGCACTTGTCCACGTGTCTGTGGTTATACACTTCAGCCCCTGACCTTACCCCTGCGGTATTAAAGAACAGCAATGACTGTCTACCTCCAGTTTCCAATATCATGTCCACTCTCTATTTGAAACTAAACCTTTCCAAAACTGAACTTCTTCTGCTCCACCCATCCACTAACCTCCCTAAATCGGACATCTCTCTCTCAGTTTGTGGCACCACGATAATGCCTAGGCAGCAGGCTCGTTGTCTGGGTGTTATGTTTGACACCGATCTCTCCTTCTCCTCCCACACACAATGTCTCGTCCGCTCATGTCACTTACACTTGAAGAATATCTCCAGAGTCCGTCCCTTTCTCACCCTGTAAACAACAAAAACCCTCACTGTGGCCCTAATCCATTACCGCCTTGACTATTGCAATTCTCTATTAAGCGGCCTCCCACTCACCACAGTTTCTCCTCTCCCGTCCATCCTTAATGCAGCAGCCAGGATCACCCATCTGGCCAATCGTTACTCAGATGCCTCTGCTCTGTGCCAGTCATTGCACTGGCTGCCCGTATACTACAGCATCCAATTCAAATTGCTTCTTATCACCCACAAAGCTATTCACAGTGCAGCACCCCGCTACCTCTCCTCCCTCATCTCTGTCTATCACCCCACTCGCGCTCTACGTTCCTCAAATGACCTTCGACTGACATCGGTAATAATCCGATCCTCCCAGTACCGGCTCCAAGACTTCTCCAGAGCTGCACCAAACCTCTGGAATGCTTTACCAAAAGAAATCAGGACTATCCACAACTTGCATGGCTTCAGACGATCCCTAAAAAAGCATCTTTTTAAGGCGGCCTATCATACTCCCTAATAGAAGTCCTTTGTACTGTAGATAGTGGGCTATCCCTCTGGACATTACTCTTCTACAAACTCCACCAAACCAAAAAGGTCTACACAGACTGTATAATGACCATCCATGTAAGCTTAGTTCTATGCCCCATTTCCTCAAGATGCCTGGGCCATCCGTGCAATAAGCCCCTGTACCTTGTGCAACCCCTATCCCGTTGTAGATTGTAAGCTCTTTTGAGCAGGGTCACCTTCATTTCTTGCTTTATTTTTTGTATTTTCTTTTTTACATTGATTCTATGCCTATTGTTTTGTATCCAATTATTCTACTGTATTTGTTCTGTACTGTAATTACTTACTGTATTATATTTTCTGTACTCTAACCCTACATTGTAAAGCGCTGCGTAATATGTTGGCGCTATATAAATAAAGCTGTATTATTATTATTATTATTAGGTGGACTTTGGCTGAAACAGCGTTGTTCAGGTCACGTGTGATGCTGTTGGACACGTGGTTATGCAATGCGGGGACGGCACATCTGGAGAAATAGTGGCGGCTGGGGACCGAGTAACGTGGGACAGCAGCCGGCATCAGGTCGCGGAATGCTTCTGTCTACACCTGCCGGAAAGGCAACATTTGTAGCGCAATGAGTTGCGAAATGTGATCATTCAGGACTGTGGCATGTGGGGCGTTGGCAGCGTATTTGCGCCTGCGTTCAAATGTTTGCTGAATGGATAATTGAACACTGCGCTGGGAAAAGGACGTGCTTGATGGTGGTGTAATTTGGACGTGGGCAACTTCAGGTGCAGGGACGGAGGCTTGTTCGCGGCCAGCATGGACAGGGGATTGGCTCGCACGCACAACAGGCAAAGACGTAGCAGTGACATCAGCAAGCACCGTTTCTCGACTCTGTTGTAGTTTCCACAAAGTCGTGTGCTTGGCTGACATGTGCCTGATCATGCTAGTGGTGGGCAGGCTGCTACTTTTCGTACCCCTGCTGATGCTGGCATGGCAGGTGTTGCAAATGGCCTTTTTAGAGTCATCTGGAGCCAACTGAAAATACTGCCAGACTCGGGAAGACCTAACATTTGCACAGGCACCTTGTGTCGTGTTGTTGTTCCGGGGAACGGTTGCCTGCCTTATGCCTGCGTACCCGACCCTGCTTCGTACTGCCTGTTGGGATGCTATGCCTCCCTCCCCCTGTGCACTGCTGTCCTCGCTCTGCATATACTCCTGCCAGGTTGGGTAAGCTACTGGATCATCCACCACGTTGTCTTCCTATTCCTTGGCTAATCGCTGCTCCTCCTTCTCCTCATGTGGCACCATGATGACCGTTACAATAGTTTGGCTGTAGTTTCAGGTATACCCACAGTGGTAAATTTTTACGCCCATTCTTTTTGAATGGGCATTACAAAGACAGGATACCCGCATCTTTTCTATGTGAAAAATGTTTTGAGGCCCTCCAGCACGTCTCTATCCAGGGACAAAGAGGAGCCTCCCAATTTTTGGCTGCCCTGACCAAAGGGCTATTCTAAAATACACCCACTTGAGGGTTACAGGCCCTACTACATGTCTGTAAGCATGGGTCATTGTTGAACCTCCCAATTTTTGTCTGCCCTGGCCAAAGGGCTATACTACAATACACCCACTTGAGGGTTACAGGCCCTACTACATGTCTGTAAGCATGGGTCATTGTTGAACCTCCCAATTTTTGTCTGCCCTGGCCAAAGGGCTATACTACAATACACCCACTTGAGGGTTACAGGCCCTACTACATGTCTGTAAGCATGGGTCATTGTTGAACCTCCCAATTTTTGTCTACCCTGACCAAAGGGCTATACTACAATACACCCACTTGAGGGTTACAGGCCCTACTACAAGTCTGTAAGCATAGGTCATTGTTGAACCTCCCAATTTTTGGCTGCCCTCACCAAAGGGCTATACTAAAATACACCCACTTGAGGGTTACAGGCCCTACTACATGTCTGTAAGCATGGGTCATTGTTGAACCTCCCAATTTTTGTCTGCCCTGGCCAAAGGGCTATACTACAATACACCCACTTGAGGGTTACAGGCCCTACTACATGTCTGTAAGCATGGGTCATTGTTGAACCTCCCAATTTTTGTCTGCCCTGGCCAAAGGCTATACTACAATACACCCACTTGAGGGTTACAGGCCCTACTACATGTCTGTAAACATGGGTCATTGTTGAACCTCCCAATTTTTGTCTGCCCTGGCCAAAGGGCTATACTACAATACACCCACTTGAGGGTTACAGGCCCTACTACATGTCTGTAAGCATGGGTCATTGTTGAACCTCCCAATTTTTGTCTGCCCTGGCCAAAGGGCTATACTACAATACACCCACTTGAGGGTTACAGGCCCTACTACATGTCTGTAAGCATGGGTCATTGTTGAACCTCCCAATTTTTGTCTGCCCTGGCCAAAGGGCTATACTACAATACACCCACTTGAGGGTTACAGGCCCTACTACATGTCTGTAAGCATGGGTCATTGTTGAACCTCCCAATTTTTGTCTGCCCTGGCCAAAGGGCTATACTACAATACACCCACTTGAGGGTTACAGGCCCTACTACATGTCTGTAAGCATGGGTCATTGTTGAACCTCCCAATTTTTGTCTGCCCTGGCCAAAGGGCTATACTACAATACACCCACTTGAGGGTTACAGGCCCTATTACATGTCTGTAAGCATGGGTCATTGTTGAAACTCCCAATTTTTGTCTGCCCTGGCCAAAGGGCTATACTACAATACACCCACTTGAGGGTTACAGGCCCTACTACATGTCTGTAAGCATGGGTCATTGTTGAACCTCCCAATTTTTGGCTGCCCTCACCAAAGGGCTATACTACAATACACCCACTTGAGGGTTACAGGCCCTACTACATGTCTGTAAGCATGGGTCATTGTTAAACCTCCCAATTTTTGGCTGCCCTGGCCAAAGGGCTATACTACAATACACCCAGTTCTTGTTTACAGTCCATCCTGCATGTCTGTATCCAGGGGCATTGGTGAACCTCCCAATTTTGGACTGCCCTGGCAAAGGAAGATACTACAATAGACCCAGTTCTTCAAAATGGGCACATTATTTCTAGACAGGGCTTCATGTACGTCTCTTGTCAGGGTCATCGGAGTGCCGCACAATGTTTTCACGTAAAATCTTTCATGTAATCACAAAAAGTAACATACACCAGCTGTATCTCACTATTGGATATGTGCCCTTAACATTTCCACCCTAAATATTCATTTTGGTGTCATTTTGGAAGGTTTTCTGGTGACTCCGTAAAATTGGCGTGAAACTCGGACAACATTGTTCACAGCTGTGACTTTTGAGTGAGAAATGCTTCCAGGGGTCTTCCCCATGGTGTTGCCATGTCATTTCAGCACTCTTCTGACACTTTTGTGACATTTTTAGGGTTTTTCCAGGCAGCCGGCAGTCATTTCATAAAAATACTCGTGTCTCCCATAGGATAACATTGGGCTCGTTACTCGGGCCGAGTACACGAGTATCTCGGGATGCTCGGCCCGAGCTTCGAGCACCCGAGCATTTTAGTACTCGCTCATCACTATTGCTAACATCTACAGTCCAAATGCAGCTCAGGTTAGTTTTATGATTATGATTTATGATATTATGATTAGTTTTATGAGAACATTCCTGGAAAATGTAACGGAGGAGTCTAGGGGGCTAAAATTCATCTGTGGGGACTTTAACGTGGTGATGAATAGGGCCATTGATTGCTCTATGAGGAGGGCAATTGGGGGTCGAGAGTTGGGCCCTTTGAGTAGAGAACTCCACCTTCATGATGTATGGCGATATCTCCATTTGACAGAGCAGGATTACTCCTTCTTCTCGCACAGACATGGGTCGTACTCACGTATTGATTACTTTTTGGTAGATAACTCTTTATCGGCCTGTGTCTGTACAGAGGTTGGACTGATTACG
Source organism: Allobates femoralis (assembly GCA_033576535.1). Lineage (NCBI taxonomy): Eukaryota > Metazoa > Chordata > Amphibia > Anura > Aromobatidae > Allobates > Allobates femoralis. The sequence continues at coordinate 187,390,969 of JARQOC010000005.1, forward strand.
TAGTCCGACCACTCCCCTGTTTCTCTGGAAGTGGACTTTGGGCGCTGTGCACCTCCCCAGGCCTCTGGAGGTCGAATGTGGGGTTGCTTTCCCATCAGGCTACGCTGGAGGAGGTTGCTAACAGGCTGGGCAATTCCTTCCAGATCGATGATAATGGGGCGGTGCGGGACAACACACTTTGGGAGGCCCACAAAGCCTATATCAGAGGCATCTTTCTTCAGAAGGCCTCACAATTAAAAAAAGAGAGATATTGCCAGAGAGTAATTTTGATTTCTCGCCTCCAATCTCTGGAGGCTGCTAACAAAGCTTGTCCCTCCCCCCGTGGCTCCACTCAGCTCATGAAGGTTAGAACTCAACTTAGGGAATTCCTTTTAAGACAGCACGAAAGACACCTTAGGCGTTTGAAGTCACCATTTTATGAATCGGGAGATAAAGCAGGGGCGCTATTGGCTAGACCAGGGGTCTCAAACTCCAGGCCTCGAGGGCCGCACACAGTCCAGGTTTTCAGGATTTCCTTAGAGTTTGACAGTTGATAATTTGATTACCAACTGTCAAATGCCATGGAGATCCTGAAAACCTGGACTGTGTGCGGCCCTCGAGGCATGGAGTTTGAGACCCCTGGGCTAGACGGATTAAAAAGAGAGTAGAGAAATCCGCCATAGATAAGATGATTGATAAGGCAGGCAGGGTGGTTCGGAACTCTGCGGGAATAACAGCAATTTTTGCACAATTTTACGGGGAATTATATAATTTGAAAAAGGATTCTGCTACCCCTCAACCATCCCAAGAGGGCATTAATTCCTTTTTGAGGGTGCTGCGGCTCCCACAGGTGTCTCAAGCCCAACTTGATATGCTAAATACACCTTTTACGCAGGGAGGAAGTTATAAATATCATCTCTTCTACAAAATGGCATTCTGAATATGCAAATAAGTCTGTGGAGCCTCGGTTAGGAGTCTCAAACACAGGACTAGCCAGATATCCTTCCAGGGAAGGAACCAGTCAAGGGGTGGCTCCTTGCGGAGAACACCATAACCACCATGTTAAGATGCCCTTTTAGTCAATATCCAGCTCTTTTACAAGCTTAGAGATATGACAAGGGAATACCAAGACCAAATATCCATCCACAGACAGCTGTTTCGGGGTGTTGCCCCTCATCAGAGTGGAGTAGGATTCTGGCTAGGTGGAAGCAAGGCCTAGTAGACCAACATCACAAAGTATTCACTGATCTCAGGGAGACCAGTCCAAGAAAACACTGCGGGCAGCTGGCTAAAGCGCTCAACACAGTGAATTCCTAGGCGCATTGCCTCCTGAGAATTATGAATATGCAAATAAGTCTGTGGAGCCTCGGTTAGGAGTCTCAAACACAGGACTAGCCAGATATCCTTCCAGGGAAGGAACCAGTCAAGGGGTGGCTCTTTGCGGAGAACACCATAACCACAATGTTAAGTGGCCCTTTCAGTCAATATCCATCTCTTTTACAAGCTTAGAGATATGACAAGGGAATAACAAGACCAGGTATCCATCCACAGACAGCTGTTTCGGGGTGTTGCCCCTCATCAGTGTGGAGTAGGATTCTGGCTAGGTGGAAGCAAGGCCTAGTAGACCAACATCACAAAGTATTCACTGATCTCAGGGAGACCAGTCCAAGAAAACACTGCGGGCAGCTGGCTAAAGCGCTCACCACAGTTAATTCCTAGGCGCATTGCCTCCTGGGAATTATGAATATGCAAATAAGTCTATGGAGCCTCAGTTAGGAGTCTCAAACACAGGACTAGCCAGATATCCTTCCAGGGAAGGAACCAGTCAAGGGGTGGCTCCTTGTGGAGAACACCATAACCACCATGTTAAGTGGCCCTTTTAGTCAATATCCAGCTCTTTTACAAGCTTAGAGATATGACAAGGGAATAACAAGACCAGGTATCCATCCACAGACAGCTGTTTCGGGGTGTTGCCCCTCATCAGTGTGGAGTAGGATTCTGGCTAGGTGGAAGCAAGGCCTAGTAGACCAACATCACAAAGTATTCACTGATCTCAGGGAGACCAGTCAAAGAAAACACTGCGGGCAGCTGGCTAAAGCGCTCACCACAGTTAATTCCTAGGCGCATTGCCTCCTGGGAATTATGAATATGCAAATAAGTCTATGGAGCCTCAGTTAGGAGTCTCAAACACAGGACTAGCCAGATATCCTTCCAGGGAAGGAACCAGTCAAGGGGTGGCTCCTTGTGGAGAACACCATAACCACCATGTTAAGTGGCCCTTTTAGTCAATATCCAGCTCTTTTACAAGCTTAGAGATATGACAAGGGAATACCAAGACCAAATATCCATCCACAGACAGCTGTTTCGGGGTGACTAAATGGCATTCGGCACCTGGCCCGGATGGGTTGCCGAATGATTACTACCGAGCCTTTCCTCGTTTGCTAGCCCCATATCTTTCCAGAATGTTCCAGGAATGGCAACTAAACAGCTTGGTACCGAACCCTAACCTGGAAGCTACTATTCTTACAATTCCCAAGGCACCCAGAATTCCAGGGTAATTATAGACCCATTTGTTTACTTAATTGCGACCTAAAGATTTACTAGAAATTGCTAGCAAACCAACTTTTAGGGATGGTCCCGGATCTGGTGGACCCCGACCAGGTGGGATTTGTTTCGGGTAGGCAGGAGAGGGGTGGATCCCGTCGAATGATTGACCTGGTTAAACTGGCAGAGTTGAGGGGAGTCCCCAGTGTATTCCTGTCCTTGGACGCCGAGAAAGCATTTGACAGGGTATACCTTGAGGGTGTGCTGAGGAAGTTTGGTCTTTCAGGCCCCTTCCTGTCAGCAGTATTGTCCCTCTACTCTAACCCCACTGCCAGGGTTCTTTCTTCTGGGTTCCTCTCGCCTCCCTTCCGAATAACTAATGGCACTCGTCAGGGCTGCCCGCTGTCACCAATAATTTTTGCCCTGGCGATTGAGCCATTGCTCCGGGCACACCCCTCTATCCAGGGGATTTCTGTGGGCTCCCTCCAACATCTTGGGGGCCAATACGCAGACGATATTATTATCTTGTGCACACAGATTGACACTTCCCTCCCTGCCATTATGGAAGCTTTAGAATTGTTTTCCAGGGTCTCCTTTTATAAGATGATTGCCTCTAAATCCCTTATTTTACCCATTGGAGTCCCCCAGCGTTTGCTTACAACTATTAAAACAGACTTCCCCTTTAAAATCGCTCTGGAGGGGATCCCTTATTTAGGTATAATTCTCTGCCCCGCGAGGGATCTGGTACAGCGCAACTTTGACCACATTTATATAAAAACCTTTCCAAAGATCTGGCTACCAACCCAGTTCAGAGTCTCTCCTGGATTGCTAGGATCTAAGCTTTCAACATGTTACTTCCTAAAATAGCATATGTTTTTAGAACTCTTCCAATACCCTTCCCAGGTAGCCTGATCAGGAAACTGCAATGTTTAGTATTTAGGTATATTTGGGCACAAAAAAGGCCAAGGGTAGCAAAGTCCGTTATGTTTCTCCCATTACGGAGAGGGGGAATGGCAGTCCCTAACCTTTTGGAGATTCACAGGCCGGGAGTGCTGGAGGAGGCAAAATCTTGGTGGAAAGCCCCGGTTCATAAAAAATGGGTCCAAATTGAATCGCAGTTTGCGGTGGGAGGATCTCTCCAGGTAGCCCTTGCCTCAGAAATGTTGGGCCCGGGTAAGTAGAACCCCCCGCTGGATTCTATGAAGGCTCTTCTCTTGTGCTGGAGGAAGGTCCCTCGGGGTTGGACTTCTTTTCCCCCTAATCAAATTCCACTCCGAGCTTTAAAGAGTCATCTCCCACTCTTCCATTTGAAGGTTTGGGAGGACGCAAGGATGAGATTTTTTGGAGAGCTCCTGGATGGGGAGATCCTACACTCATTTGAGTTTCTCTAACATAAATTCCCGGGTTTGAGACCTCATTTCCTCCAGTTCTTGCAGTTGAAACGCTTTTTCTCCGATATTGGTTATAGAAGTGGGGGTGGTGGCTCATGGAGGGACTCTTATCTACAAAAATGCATCCTCTCGGATCCCAAAGTATGAAAAGGTATTTCGGGGCTTTACAGGGACCTACTTGAACTGGGGAGACCTTCTAAACTGCCGTACATGCTTAAATGGGAGGCAGATCTTGGCTTCTCCTCTTCAGCGGAGGAGTGGGAAAGGGGAATTGTGAAGATCCAGAGGTCCACTCGTTGTATAAATCATATCGAGAATCTGATAAAGATTCACATGAGGTGGTATTTCCCCCCCCTCCAGACTAGCTAAATTTGTCAAAAATGTATCCCCCTGTGCTGGAAACAATGCGGGCTTTTGGGATAATTGGCCCACATGTGGTGGACCTGCCCCTGGATCTCATCCTTTTAGATCCTGGTGGCTAGCCTCATTGGCTCTGTCACTTGCATTCCGGTGGAACTCTCGCCGAGCCTGGCTGTTCTGCACATAGGCAGAGATGTGTTTCCTCTGGTTATACGTGGGACGGTAACATACATTTTGATTGCCACCAGGCTATGCGCAGCTGGTAGTTGGAAGTCTCACACCCCTCCTACGCTCAGAAGTTATAGACAAAACAAATTTAATTTTTCAACATGAGTATTTCCTAGCTCTGGATCGCCCTACAAAGAACAGAACACTGGATAGCTGGCAATTGTGGGTGTCTCACCCCTCTGCTACTCCATGTCCAAGTAGTTGACCTCTGGTCACTCACTCTCTCCCAAGGTCTCGTCTTCGTTAGGGAAGTTGATTTGTTATTTAGGTGGCGTTGATTCTCTTCAGGCGGTTGTCACTTGGTTCCCTCCCCTTTTCTCCCTCTCCTACGCTCCCTCCCTTTAATCCCCCCTGCCCTTCCAACATACCTGATGTTATCTATATGATTCTATTGCTTGTTAGCTACTGTTTCCTTTGTTTAACATGTTGGAAAATTTATTTTTCAATAAAAATTTAATGTGGAAAAAAAAAATATTTATTGCAACCAAAAATCTCAAATTTACAAAATCATTTTAACATAGCTGAAAAAATAAAACAATGTGAATAGTAGAAATATGTCATTCAGTAAGTCACCTTGATATAAAAGAATAAAATAAAAAACATGTAGAGCAGAATATATTCAAGTCTGTCAGAACTGTAAAAACACAAGATTTACCATTTAAATGGTATAGCATTGGCATGCAAAAATAGAAGATCAATCCTACAAAGACAGTCAGATTTATCATTGCCTTAGCTTGAACAGCATGGAATATATACTTTGAGCTAAAATTGGCATTCAACAAGAATTGTTTTAGAGAAGCGATGGGGTTGCAGTATTTATTTCAATTCAATTCACAGTATGTAAATAAAACATTACCATATGAAATTCAGTGTGTTAAGAGTATTCATACCATATGAACGTTTCCACATTGTCTCATGTTACACCCACAAACATTTATTTTAGTGGAATTCTATTTCGTATACCAATGCAAAGTAATAAATATTTGTAAAGTGCAAAGTAAATATACATGGTTTCCTAAATATTTAAAAATATAAATCTAGTCTGATAAAACTAAAAAAAATCCTAATGGTGGGTTTACACGCCGCGATATCGGTGTCCAACTCCGACCCAACTCCGACAAAAAGTCACGTGGGTTGCGAGTTGGACCCGATATTGTGTGCGCGTTGTACGGTTTGAGCGTACAACGCGATGCTGGAACGATGCCAAAACGATATCGGAGTTGAATAGCCGAGCTATTCAACTCCCCGATATCGCATGGCCGTTGTAGCAGCATTGCAGCGTGTGACAACCCAACTCCGATCTGTACGCCGACGCTACCCATTAACTCCCATGTTAAATGGTTGTTCCTGGGTTGGTGGGCGTAGACATCGGAGGGACGTTGTTTCCCGATATCGCAGCGTGTAAACCGCCGATGCGATATCGGGAAAAGGGTTGAAAAAATGCACGCTCCCGCGCCGTTGCCTCCGATATCGCCGCGATATCGGGATGTGTAACCCCACCATGAGTGTCCAATTACCTTCAGAAGTCACCTAATTAGTAAATTGAATCCTCCTGAGGCAAATAGAAAAATTACCCATACAGCATGCATAATAGCCACTAGTCAATCCTTACTAAAATGTCTCAGATACAAGCGGAGGGTTTACACGGTTCATGGGTATACGCCTTACTCATAATCTACCACCTTATTCATATACCCCACAAATAAGACCTTTATGGAAGTGTGGTTAGAAGAAAGTGATTTTTGAAAGAAAACCATAATGGTCCCTTTACACGCGGCCACAGGAAGGTAGAAACCGGCAGGCATCGAACACAATTGTGCCTGTTGCCTTGAAAAGACCCGATGTGGCGGCGTGTAATTCAGGACTTTCCTTCCTTCAGGGAAGACACAGGAAAGAAAGTCCTGAACTACACGCCGCCACATCGTGGTCTTTTCAAGGCAACAGGCACAATTGTGTCCGATGCCTGCTGGTTTCTACCTTCCTGTGGCCGCGTGTAAAGGGACCATAAGAAGTACCATTTGTAGTTTGCAAAAATCCATGTAGGGGAAACAGCTAGCATGTAGAAGAAGACACTCTGCTCAGATGAGACCAAAGTAATACTTTTTGGGCTAAATAAAAAAATGTAATGTGTTGTGAAGACTAACAATACACATCACCCTGAAAACACCATCCCCATAGTTAAACATAGTGGTGGCAGTATCATGCTATAGTGATGCTTTTCTTTAGCATGGACAAAAAAGATAATCATAGTTGCTGGGAAGATAGAAGGAGCAAAATACAGGGAAATACTGAAGGAAAACCTGTTGGAGGCTGCAAAAGACGTGAGACTGGGGCATAGGTTCACCTTCCAGGAGGACAACAATCCTAAACATACTGTCAGAGCTACAATGCAATGGTTTAGGCTGGCTTCACACTATGATTGTGGTGTATCAGGTTCTGTCCGGTGTTCTGCAAGGAACACCAGACAGAACCTGATAGCCCCGGATAGAACAGAACCAGAAGGCAAATATGCCAGCCGATCCTGTTTTCTGGCGGAATCGGCAGATCACAGGTTTCAGGAGCTGTCCCTGCTGAAATGTCATGAGCGCGGCTAGCGGGAGCTATCCGCGGTCCTGAAATCTCAGCAGGGGACAGCTCCAGGTGCTGAAGTTGAGTGTGGACAGCGCTGAGCTTCAGCACCCACTGTCCGGGAACCTGACATATTCTCTCTTGCGTCAAACGCGATCCAGCACCCCATAGACTCCCATCGGGATCCGGGAGGATCCAAATTGTGCAGATTTTTGTCCCAGACACAAAAACGTTGCTGATCCTCCCAGACAGATGGAAACCGGATGGCAAATAGCTGCCATAAGGCTCCTCCGACCTCATAGGAATACTATGGGCCGAAATCTGATCTGGGGCTTTCCGTTTCACACCGGACAGCCGCGGATCTCATCAACTGTGGTGTGAAGTCGGCCTTAAATCATTGAGGATATGTGGCAAGACTTGAAAATTGCTGTTAACAGACACTCTCCATCCAATTTCACTTTGCTAGAGCTGCTTAGTAAAGAAATGTGGGCAGAAATTCAGCCTCCTGATGTGCAAAATAGATGCTCTTTTACAATAGTTTTCTTTCTTTTGTGTTTTGGAAATAAAAGAAATTCAACAGTGTTTCTAACCACCAAGCATTGAATATCAGTTCTAAAATTATACTGTATATTTCTATGTAATTAGAGAAAATATATATAGTAGTAAATAAATAATATATACACTATTTCCGAGGTATAGCTCATATCCCCTGAGTCAAAAATGCAAGGAATGGTAACAATACTGTAGGAAAAAAAAGACTTTGACATACATTCAAAACTCATATTTTGATCTTTTGTTGCTAAGCAAAAATGTAAAAGACTGTTGTAAGGTTCTTTGTTAACAGGAATCTGTCAGCAGGTTCTTGCTACGTCATCTGACTGCAGTATAATATGGGCAGATGGCACAGATATCCTGAATCCAAAGATGTATCATTTAGATTACTGGGTGCAGCTGTTCTGACACAATCAGAATTTTTAGATTTAACGAGCTGCAGCAGAGTTGAGGTGGCTGTCCATGACCCCACCAGGCTCTGTTTATAGATATTGAACATTCACATAGAGGTGTCAGAGGAAGGGGACTGCCATACCCAAACAATGTAGTCCAAGGAATGATAAGTCCTGTGACTTGCTTAAACAAAAATTTCAAAAAACAACAGATTGGACCCTGACAAAGGAGGAATCCCTGATTTCTATGTTTTAACCCTTGTAGCATGGTGTCTTCAGATTAGCAAAAAGCTGCAGACAGATTTCTATTTAAATTTTGATCAGACTGTATGAAACTCACTACCGCGTCTCAGCGAACCTCAGCAAACCAACACCCCTTATTTAGACTTTTATTCTATAGAGGTATAACATAGAATGTGGAAACTATTTTTATGTTGAGATATTATGAAATCATTGTGTAGCCTTATTTATGTGGTAAATCAGGTTTTATTCAATATCAAATAAGAAACAGTGCAGATAAATATATAGCGGTCTGGACAATGATATATCTTTTTACAACCAACTCGTGTGTTGCTATAATGTATGGTAAGGAGCAAATAATATTCAGGGAGCTGCATTAAACCTCAATATAGTAGCTTCAGACCTCAGGTAATCGTAGTTAAAGGAGAAGGGAGAGAAAAGTGGAAAAGCAAGAAGCGAGAAAGATTACATAGAAAGAGAGGCGGGGAAAAGAGAAGTAGGATAGAACGAGGGAAATAAGGAAAGAGTCCGGAACGGGCTGTGGCCAACAACGTAGAAGTTAGGATGCCAACCATGAGACAAGCGAAGGGGAGTCCCTAAATAGTAACCACGGTGTCCATACCTGAAAGTAACGCTTAGTACCAAAGTCCGAGGGGTCTGATTGATGAAGAAAATCCTCCATTCTGCAGATGTCGTGTAGTTCAGATATCAAGTCTTCTCTGGACGGGCATCGGGAGTCCTTCCAATATCGGGGGACTAAACGCCGAGCTGCCGTGAGAAAGTGGCGTAATAGACCCTGCCTAAAGCCGGAGATCGAGCATGGAGTCAGATTCAGGAGAGCTAGTTCAGGAGTGGGCAGTAGGCACTCCCGTGTCACCGTTCGGTAAAGGTCAAAGACCTCCCCCCAAAACCGTTGGATCCGGGGCACAACCACCATGTGTGGAAATACGACCCCACTGCGGCTGAGCATCGCCAACAAGTGGCGGGCGTCTCTGGGAAGAATCTATGCACATCCTCAGGGCATCTATACCACCTCGCCACCACCTTAAAGTTACATTCCCGGGACGCTGCGCAAGATGAGGCTTTGTAAGTATTACACAAAATCTTGTTAACCTCTACAGGCGTGAAACTCCTGCCTATGTCCGTCTCCCACTTCGTCAAATAAGGTGGAGCATTATTCGAGGAGCCGAGGACCGAATCCTGAAATAGTTTATATAGCCTAGAGATCAAATGGGGTTGTGGGGATGGGTCCAGACACATCAGTTCAAAAGGAAAAGGCGCCCTAAATAAGCATCTGTGAGGGAGGGTAGAAACATAACTCTGGAGTTGACGTAGTTGGAGCCAGGCCTGTGGCGGTGGGGGGGAAGAAGGGAACAGATCCGCTAGGGAACGGGTCCCTGACTGCGTGACATAATGAAATAAGGTGGGATTTGAGTCTCTATGTTTATGCAGGAACTTCCGCAATCCTGTATCAATTGGAAAGTTACTGTTTTGAAAGATCGGCGTGAGCGGGCCAGGGATGGAGAATAGGTTATAAGCCACTCGTGTCCTCTTCAGGTATAGATGTAAATTATGTGTGATGAAGGGCAGTGTTCTCACCTCTATCGTCTCCCCCCCCCACAACATGGTCAGGGGACTCCCGGAACAATTCAGCCTCTCCGCGTCTATCCATCTCTTCCCAGTTGATGGATGAAATAGGTCCAGAATGCAAGAGCCCAAAGCTGCGTGGTGATATTTCAGGAAGTCAGGTAATCCCATCCCTCCTTTATCCACCTGTCTGATCAAAATAGCATAAGAGATGCGAGACCTCCTGTGCGACCATATAAATTTAATGATGGAGCTCTTGAGTCTGGAGAAAAAGGAGGCAGGAAGAAGCAGTGGTAGGGTCTGGAAAAAGAAGAGCAGGCGCGGGAGCAAGTCCATGCGGACCGTGTTGATCCTCCCCAGCCAAGTGAGGTGGAGCTTATTCCATCTCTGCATTTCCTTTTCTATTTTCAGTTGTAGTCCTGTAAAATTAGATTTCAGCAGGTTGGAGGGGTCTGACGTTAGGCGGATACCTAGATAATCAAGGTGTCCCTTTCGCCAATTGAAAGGGTACTGAGCCTTCAAAGCCTCGACCACGTCTCCACGGAGATTCACATTCAGTATTTCAGATTTGCTGGGGTTCATTTTAAAGTTGCTCACAGAGCCATAATGATGAAGAACGGTCATAATAGCTCGTAAACTGCTCGCTGGTTGTGTCACATATAAAAGTAAGTCGTCCGCGTACAAAGCTAGCTTGTGCTCTCCACTACGTGAAGAAATTCCGCGAACTTCCGGGTGTCGCCTCAGGGCAATGGCTAGGTGTTCCATTGTCAAAATGTAAAGAAGCGGGGACAGGGGGCACCCCTGCCGAGTACCGTTTCTGATAGGAAAGGAATCCGACAGTGAGCCATTGATCCTAATGCGAGCCGAAGGATGGGTGTAGAGAGCTCCAATTCGACTAAGCATAGCCTGTCCTAGCCCCCATGACTCAAGGACCTTGTACATGAAGCCCCAGTGCACCCTATCAAACGCTTTCTCTGCGTCTATTGACAGGATGCACATGGGGACTCCAGCACGTCTAGCGTAATCCACCAGAGCCACTGAACGTATGGTGTTGTCCCTGGCCTCTCGGCCAGGTACAAAACCCACTTGGTCTGAGTCTATGGTGTCCGGGAGTAGCGTCTTAAGTCTATTGGCCAGCAACTTAGCGAACAGTTTAATGTCTATGTTGATGAGCGATATTGGCCTGTAGCTGCCACAGCTCAGCGGGTCCTTGCCCGGCTTGGGGATGACCACTATGTGCGCCATCAGGGCCTGTGGCGGAAAGGAACCCCCCGAGGAGACGTGGTCGAAGGCCCTCAGCAGAAGAGGACTGAGGAGATCATGCAGACATTTGTAGAACCCTGCGGAGTAGCCGTCAGGGCCTGGGCTCTTGCCCATTTTGAGCTCTTTAATTGCGGCAGTAATTTCTTCAATGGCGAATGGAGTCTCTAACCTAGAGGCCACGGATGGGGATAATGGTGGTAGGGGGGTGTCTACTAAAAAATCGACTATCCCATCGGAGCCCTCCGAGGGGCAGCTCACATCATAAAGCGAGGCATAGTAAGACCGGAAAACCGACAGAATATCCCTTGTGCTGTGTACTGTGGTATCGGAGTCAGCTCTAATGGAAGGGATATAGGTCCTAGCAGTACGGGGATGGAGCGTCCTGGAAAGCAGGTGACCACTTTTATTGCCATGCTTATAAAAACGTGCCCGGAACCTGTCCCTCAAGCCCTTATCCTTCTGGTCTAAAATAGCTAAAAGAGAGCGCCTAAGGGAGGTGAGCTCGCTGAATCGCTGAGGTGTGGGGTCGCACTTTGTGTAGCCTTATTTAAATATTTTTTGTACTGCATATTATTTGGGCATAATAATGTTTTTGCATTGTGTATTCGGTAAAATGAAGATATTGCATAGGCATATTCATTAGTATGATTTGGCTGTTTTAGTTCAAATACATGCAGGATTTTTCCAGCTACCTGTATATGCACTTGTTCTTAGATAGAGATAGTTAGCATTTTATGTTAAAAATGCACAATGCATCCTTGCTCTTGAAAATGATAATGACTTTTATGACAATTTGATGAGTGAATAAAGAAGTTTTTAATTTAGAGAACTGTATACCTGCATAAATTACTGCACAAACGTTTCAGGCTAGTGTGTAAAAATGAAGTCAGAAGGCTTTCAAAGATAGAAGCCTTAATAGTTTACTTTAATCAATTAACAAAATGCAAAGTGAATGAACAAAAGTGAAATCTAAAATTAATCAATATGTGCTATCATCATGCTTTGAGGGTCTGCCTTCAAACCAACACATTGTAGCATTTCTTCCACACTTACCTAAAACGTTTGCATAGCATATACATAAAAATATATATATAGTGCCTTAAAAAAGTATTCATACCCTATGGACTTTTCCTAATTTTTTTCATATTATACCCACAAACTTGGTTAATGTATACCATTCCATTGGACCTCTGGCAGTATGTTTTTGGTCATAGTCTCAAGTGTTTGCAGCCTTTAACAGGTTTTTCTCAAGGATTGCCTTGTATTTAGCACCCTCCCATCAATTCTGACCAACTTCCCTGCCCCTGCTGAAGAAAAGTATCTTCACAGCATAATGCTGCCATAACCTTTTTTGACAATGCAGAGGATGTTTTCAGGGTGATGCACAGTTTTAGATTTCTGACACATATAGCTTTTAGCCAAAGAAGTTCTATTTTGGTCTCATCTGACCAGATCACCTTCTTCTACATGCTAGATGTGCTCCCTAAATGGATTTCTGGAAACTGCAAACATGACTTCTCAACCCTTTCTTTTAAATGTGTCTTTTTTTCTTGCCACCTTTCTTTAAAGGCCAGATTTGTGGAGTCTGCAAGTGATAGTTGTCCTGAGACAGATTCTCCCACCTGATCTGTGGATCTCTGAGGCTCCTTCAGTGTGATTATGGGCCTCTTTACTAATTAGTGCTCTCCTTGCTTGGGATGTTAGTTCAGGTGGACAGCCATGTCTTGATAGAATTGGAGTTGTGCCATACTCCTATGTTTGGATGATGGATTGAACAGTACTCTGTGAGATGTTCAGAGCTTGGACAACTTTTTTAAAATCTAACTTTTCTTTATACTTTTCCACAGCTTTATCCCTGACTTGTCTGGTGTGTTCTTCAGTTTTCATGATGCTATTTGATCCTTAATATTCTCAAACAAACCTCTGAGTACTTTACTGGACAGCTGAAATTATACTGAGAATAAATTGCACGCAAATGGACTCAAGTTACTAATTGGGTGACTTCTGCAGACAAGTAGTTACTCAGGAGTTTATTTAGTGTAATCAGACTACAGGTGGCTGAATACAAATTCACAGCACAAGTTTAAGATTTATATTTTTAAATCTTTAGAAAACCATGTATAATTTTTTTTATACTTCATAAATACTTGATTAATAGTGTTCATTTAACACATAAAATCCCAATACAATATATTTAGCACAACAAAATAAGAAGAAATCCAGCATCTGGACAAAATTGTTAAAAATGTACAGTCTTTATTTAATAAAAGAAAGAGTCCAGCTCACCGTTTATGCCAGTCTTCATGTAGCACTGTCTGGAGCACGGATGTGGGCGCTGGTTTTGCCTGAATTTCATAAACAAATAGGAATCCAACTTTGCCACAATGGGATTTTATTTCATTTGCAGCTTCATAAGTACATTACACGACAGATGTCTTTCATGATAACGTTAAGTTCAGCACACAGCTACATGTTTCAGGTGTTACACACCCTTAAGTATGATTAAAGGGACTCTGTCAGATCATTTTTCAGTATGATACCAATAGTACAATTGCATAGTACCTGGGCAGACCTTTCAGGATATGTAAAAATCATTACTGTACCTTTCATAGTTCTCTTGCTACAAGCATCTTCACATCCAGCAAGCAGCTAGATTCAGCACTAAAAGTAATTGACTGGACTAGTGAATAGTCAAGGCATGTAAATGTTCAATTAGAGTATTCACTCCTGCTCAAGCAGCTATTCCCTTCCCCCGTCCTCTGACTAGTTTCATTTTCATTTTGTTGTCCTGCACAGAGCTTCTGATGAGAAGATGGAGGGAGGGCTAGACTGCAGGCACATATTTGGTATCTCATCTAGGTAAGGCAGTCTCATTCATTTGTTTCTCTGAGCAGAAGCCCCATGCTGTCTATGAGAGATTCTGTTTGTTTGCTTTAACTTTTATTTTGCTCCATACAAGGAGAGCAGACAAAAGTATACAGCCCCCCCCCCCCTATGTGAGTGATTTCTACTTATCTTCTTCTGTGCAGTGCAGTGATGTGAATATGTGACATGAATATTCATTCCTTGGGGAGTGTGCCGCAGAGAAGAAAGTGATCACTCACTGTGAGTGACTGATGGACTGAATCTCTTTATTTACAGTTACACAGGATAGGTGTAAAATATCAATAATAGAAATACATTAACAGAGAGAGTTTCACCACAGGAATTAGAGAATGATATCAATTTCATATGGATTTTTGACCTGACAGATTCTCTTTAAGGAGGTGTAACACCTGAAACACCTGGCTATTTTCTGTGATTAATGTTATCACAAAGATGGTAACACCCTTGACCTGGTCTTTACCCGACTCTGTTCAACCTCCTCCTTAGACAACTCACCTCTTCCTCTCTCTGACCACAACATTCTCTCCTTCACGCTCACAAATCCCCATACACCCCAGCACTTTCCTACATTTCATACATTCAGAAATATTCAGGCCATTAACCCTCATACATTCAGAGACTCTTTCATAACATCACTGTCTCCAATCTCCTCCTTCTCCTGTTCTGATCTGGCTGTGAATCACTACAATGACACTCTCAGAAGCAACCTGGACCAAGTAGCTCCCCTCACCTTCAGAAATTCCAAACACAGGATTAAACAGCCCTGGCTCACATCGCAAACTCGATTTCTCCAGCGATGCTCTAGGAGTGCTGAATGCCAATGGAGGAATATCTGCACACCAAAAAACTTTATTCACAGTTTGTGTTAAAAACCTATATAACTCTGCCCTTTACCTAGACAAACAGACCTACTTCACCACCCTAATCTCCTCACTATCCAACAATCTAAAAAAACTCTTTGACACCTTTCACTCTCTCCTCAGTCTTAAAGTGCAGGCCCCTATCACTGACCTCTGTGCTGATGATCTGGCTTCCTACTTCACAGACAAAATAGAAAACATTCATCAGGAAATCAGCTCCTGACCTCCAAGCGCTGTTACTCCCTTTCCCCCCCCACATTTCCTCTGGCTCACTCTCCACATTTGACCCAGTCACAGAAGAAGTCTCCAGGCACCTCTCTTCCTCTTGTCTCACCACATGCACCACTGACTCCATTCCCTCACACCTACTCCAGTCTCTCTCCAGTGGTCACCACTCACCTAAACAAAATCTTTAATCTCTCCCTCTCTTCCGGCATCTTCTCCTCCTTTTTCAAACACTCTATCATTACTCTATTATTAAAAAAACATTTCTTGACCCATCCTGCACAAATAACTACAGACCAGTTCCAATCTCCCCTTTATCTCTAATCTCTTGGATCGCCTGATCTCTTTTCGCCTCACCGTTACCTCTCCACTCACTCTCTTCTAAATCCCCTCCGTCCCCTACATACTACAGAAACTGCCCTCATCAAAGTGACCAATGACCTTTTGACGGCAAAACATAATGGTGACCACTCTCTGCTTATACTTCTTGATCTCTCTGAAGATTTTGACACTGTTGACCACTATTTCCTACTCCCTATGCTGCACTCCATCAGCATAAAGGACACTGCTCTCTCCTGGTTCTCTTCCTATCTTTCTGACCGCTGTATTACAATGACTGTCTAACCGCAGTTTCCAATATCATGTCCGCTCTCTACCTAAAACTCAACCTTTCCAAAACAGAACTCCTTCTGCTCCCACCCTCCACTAAACTCCCAAAATCTGACATCTTCCTCTCAGTGTGCAGCACCATGATAATGCCTAGGCAGCAGGCTCGCTGTCTGGGTGTTATGTTAGACACCGATCTCTCCTTCACCTCCTATATACAATCTCTTGCATGCTCTTGCCGCTTACATCTGAAGAACATCTCTAGAATCCACCCCTTTCTCACCATGGAAACAACAAAAACCCAAGGCCCTGATCCACTCCCGCCTTGATTATTGTAATTCTCTATTAATTCGCCTCCCCCTCACTAGGCTTTCCCCTCTCCAGTCCATCCTTAATGTGGCAGCCAGGGTCACCTATTTGGCTAACTGTCACTCGGATGCTTCTGCTCTGTGCCAGTCATTGCACTGGCTGCCCGTACAATATAGGATCTCATTCAAATTGCTTGTTCTCACCCATAAAGCTCTTCACAGTGCAACACCTCTGTACCACTCTTCCCTCATCTCTGTCTATCACCCCACCCGTTCTCTACGCTCTGGAAGCGACTTTAGAATAACTTCTGCATTAATCTGAACCTCTCACTCACGACTCCAAGACTTCTGCCGAGCTGCACCAATTCTCTGGAATGCTCTACCTCAAGAAATTAGGTCTACCCACAACTTACATAGTTTCAGGCATTCCCAAAAAACACATCTCTTTAGGGCGGCTTCATGCCCCTTAGTCAAAGTCACTCAGACATAGCCTATTAATTCCACCAGACACAAAATGCTTTACAAAGAATGGCTGGTAGCCACTCATGCAGCTCTTATCTATTCCCACTTTTTCAAGTAGGCTGCACCATCATTGTGAATGAGCCCCTGTACTCTGTCACCCCCATCTCATTGTAAATTGTAAGCTCTTATGAACAGGGCTGTCATTATTGTGCTTTAATTATTGTATTCCTTGACAAATGTTACTTATGACTGTTTGTATATGAACCTCTGAAATATAAAGCGCTGCGGAATATGTTGGCGCTATATAAATAAAGATTATTATTATTAATATTATATTTCGACAATTGTGTTTCTTAGCAACTGTACCCTAATTTGTGTTTTTTTGCTTTTCTGCTTTTTGTCTTTGTGGGTGTTGACACCCTTTTTTATGTAACATTCTCTGGATACTTTTGTAATAAAAATTGACACATTTAATAAAGTTATATCCATTTTTACCCAATACTCATGTATTCTAAACAATCTTTCTTTGGTAATAAAATACATTTAAGTTTGTGGGTACAATGTGAAAAAATGTGAACGAGCTTTAAATAAATAAATATATAAATGTTATATATAAATATATTTCTATATAAGTATATTTATATAATAGATATATAATATTTTGATTTGTTACATATGCAGACAACTTACCGTACTAGCATAACAAACACATTTGCTACTAATTACCTGGCCTGTATAGCTTTGATATTTTAATAACCTTGATTGAAATAAAAATTGTTATCTTCATGAGCCATGGTCAAGTAAATAGTTTTTAATCAGTTATTTCTTGAAATGAATTTCTTTTATTTTATAGGGAGAACTGCTGACAAGGAGATTAGAAACAAGCGTAAAGTACATTACTATGCCTATGAAACAAAAAAAATGATGGGTAAGCAAAGACAGAGGTTACTGTGAAAGTGCCGAAACAGCATTTGCAACTCATATCTTATCCATTGCACCGTAATACTAAAACTACAATGACAAAAAATATCTGTCCCAGTAACATTATCTTTATATATACAATATTTAACTGTGTCAGCTTTATGAAATAACACACATAGTATATGGAAAAAATGCAGTTAAGCTTTCCTGACAGTTCTCCTATTAGTCTGCGCTGTACATTTATACTGCAACACAAAACAGGCGGAACGGATTATCATTTTGCCACTCAAGGCTTTATTAATATTTTTGCTATTGTTTCATTTCCCTAAAAAACACTTGGCAAGTTTAAATTTGATCTTAACGGGGCCAATAAATATTAAGATTTACACTTACAATGCTGAGATATTCTGCAATATATACAGAATACTTTATCTCTGGAGAACATTATGGTTCTTTAACCAAATAGCAATGTCAGCCTGAAAAGAGCTGACATTGTTATAGTATCACAGAGCAATTACACAGTACTGCAATACAGATTTAATGTTAAACAGTATGGTTTACTGAGCAGAAGAGGCACACAATGTTAAAATGAATCAACTTTACATTGTAGAGGTAAATACCAACTAAACAGATTGCATCCTTTTGGTGTAGACTATATTTCTTGGTCCAAGATTTGTATTTTGACCCCTTCTTTATTCTACAGTATGAGAAATAATAAAATACACACAGTGTTATACCAAGAAAGACAAATAATAGACTATCCTGATCTTCCTGATCCAAAACTGTATATAAATTCATCAGGCAAAATCAGTAAATAAAGACTAGAAATGATAGTAATAATTGGCTATAACTCTTCAAATAGTGTTGGGAATTATAATGATAAGCAAAGAAATAGAAACAAAACGTGAGTTAAAATTTAATCTAAATGAAAAGCTATGTTTAAGAGCCACACAAAATACAGTAGTTAAAAAAAAATGAGTGGGTCCATGGATGTTCAGGTTCACTGGGTATGGCCAGACTTTAGTCTTGGGACCTGGACTTTACCTGGACTCAAACCCCATATAAGTAAATGGGGACCCAAAGTTAAGTGCTGTAAAATAGTGCAAAAGGTAGCAAATGAGGGCAAGAGCAGGACAATTATGCATACCCAAATATAAAATACCCATCAGACTGCTTATTCGCCCAATGTTTAATCAAAACGCATTCACTGCTTCGACTGCCCAACCTCTTTGCCAACATCTGTGATTGGTTGCAGTCAGACTGCTATAATGTTCCCCATTGTTTAAACAATTTGAATATTCACTGCTTTCCCTGCCCATCCTCTGTGCTGGTGTCTGTGATTGGTTGCAGTCAGACTGCTATAAATGTTCCCCACTGTTTAAACTATTTGAATATTCCTGATTCACCCACTCACCCTCTGTGCTGGTGTTTGTAATTTATTGCAGTCTGTCTACTTTATTGTAGTGTTAAAATAAATAACTTTAAAATTGAGGTGGGCCCCCTAATTTTCTTACCAGCCAAAGCAGCAGCTACAAACTGATATTAGGTTGTGGTCAAAATCCATGGCTGTTCCCAGCTTTCTAATAGCAGCCCCCAGCTGTCAGCTTTGCCTTGGCTGTTTAGCAAAATAGAGGGGACTCCACATCTTAAATAAATAAATAAAAGATTGAAAAAAAATGGTGTGGGGTCACTCGAATTTTTGAAAACCACCCAAAGTAAAGCTGAAATCTCGGAGATGGTATTATCAGGGTGAGATGGACTATGGATATTTGGCCCTATCCAACCTAAATATACCAGCCCTCAGCTGCCCTAGATTTTGGGCACGACGAATGAAATCTCAAATAGTTTGAATTTACATGAAACCTTGAATTTAAGGAAATTGGACTTTTTTATCTTTGTAACTGGCATCAATAACGTAGCTCACAAGTTGGCTTGGAATACATGGTTAAAGGGACACTGTTAGGTCATTTTTCAGTATGATACTAATATTACTCTTGCATAGTGTCTGAGCAAACCTTTTAAAAACATGTAAAATCATTATTGTACTGTTTGTAGTTACCATGTTATCAGCATTGTCAGACCCTGCAGTGAGCTCCTGGATTAGTCCTCTCCATTATAAGCAAACAGGAATAGTCCTGTGCTGTATAAACTGTCATTAAATTATGCACTCCATCTCAGCAGCTCTCTCTGCTTCCTCCTCTATTTGCTAACAGTGCAGTGTCAGGTTTCATGAGGACAAGGAGGGAGAGAGCTATTGCCGATCTGACATATCTAGACTCTATCTGTTTTTGTAAACACTTATCCCTGCTGTGACAGTTTCTGTATTGTATGTCACCTCTTTCTTGGCTGCAGACACAGAGAGCAGAGAGGAGAATACAGCCCCTCCCAGTGATCTCCTCTGCAGTGATGTAGTGTGAGTATGTGACATGCATATTCATCCTATGGGGAGGGGACAGCAGAGAACTAAGTGGATCATCATTGTGAGTGACAGATGGAATGAATCTCTTTATTTGAAGTTTACAGAACATAGGAGGGAAATATAAATAAAAGAAATGCATAAATAGAGAGAGTTTAGAGTGAGGAATTAGAAAATTATAGCAGTTACTAAGGACATAAAAGAATATATAACAAATAGCGTAATATATTATACTGGAACAGATATTTTTGACATATACATAATGTCAGACTGGAGTACCCTGGGCCTACCAGAGAAAAGAATCCTTGAGACCCACCAATAAGCTTTACAAAAATAAAATGAGAAAATTAATTTTATGGTAAGATATCTATATGGTAAAAAATATAACGTTTGTTAACTAATGAATAACCAATTAGTAAAGAAGGGTAGGGTCAGACAGCTGCAGATTTTCTCCCCCAAATAAAAATGTGTAGCAAATCTTCTAATACAAAGTTCACTTGCACATATATGGAGTAGGAACACTTCCATCAAGATAATGTGCTCTCTGCAATTGCGCTTCCCAAATTTAACTCTGATGGAGTTAATGTGATCCAGACCCAATGTTGGGGATGCTGCAATAGCAAACAACAATTTTCCCTATTACCAGTGCACGAATTGAAATAACAAAACAGATTTTTTGGGTTGCTATTGCGCAAATTGTGGTAGTACTAGAGATGAGCCACCACCCTAATGTTCGAATTCAATTTGATTCGTGGAATTGGGGGTGTGTTCGTCAAATGTTCGTCGAATGTTCGTCGAACACCATCGAACACCGTTGAACACCATTGAAAACAATGGCAGGCAAACACAAACACATACAAACACAAAGAAAACACATAGAAAACACCTTCTAAGGTGTCCAAAAGGTGACAAACTACTCAGAAGACACAACAAACACATGGAAAAGTGACAAGTACATATAAAAATGCAAAAAGAAATGAACTGGACAAGTAAAAGGAGGAGGAGACACAGATATAGGCATGTCATGCCCTTCTGAAATCATGTAAAACACAGCAAGGGACTCCAACAAGAGTCTCCATTTATTCCAAAAATTGGGGCACAGACACCACTTAAGTGGCATCAATTGCCCCACAGCTGCAAACTTAAAATGGTTACTTTCTTGAAGCACATTCAAAAATCCACAAGTCTTTAGTCTCCCCACGATGACACAGGGGTAGAAAAGTCCTTGCGGATCCATGACTTGTTCGTCTTGATGAACGTTAGTCTGTCCACATTGTCACTGGACAGACGCGTGCGCTTATCTGTCAGCACACCACCAGCAGCGCTGAAAACTAATTCAGAGAGAACGCTGGCTGTGGAGCAAGACAAGATCTCCAAGGCGTGAGTGGCGAGCTCAGGCCATTTTTCCAGATTGGAAGCCCAAAATGAGCAAGGCTCCAGTTAACCAGTGATGGCATCAATGCTAACTTGGAGATACTCCTGTGAGATTCACTCCGTGCACCACTGGTGTTGTGTAGAAAAGCAGATCTAAGATTCTGTAACAGCTTCTGCTGATACTCCTGCATGCGTGCGTCCCTTTCTATGGCAGGAATTATTTTGCCATATTTTGTTGTACTGGGGATCTAAGAGTGTGGCAACCCAGTAGTCAGCATTACTTCGAATTCTGACAACCGAGGGTTATGTTGCAGGTAGTGCAGCAAGAAGGTGCTCATGTGTCTTGCGCATGCAGGAGGACCAAGTCCTTGTTGTGTTGATGGTGGCAAGGTGAGAATCATGCTTCCTTCCCTGCCCTCTCCCCCCAATCTCGCATAACATAAGTGTCATCAAGGTCTCCCTCATCTGCTGAGTCTTCCATGCCCATCACCAGTTCGTCCTCCATTTCTTCCTAGGCTCCTGCTCCTTCCTCAACAGTTTGGCTGCTACCATGTGCCCTCGTTAATCCAACTCCCCACCCTCCCATGCCTGCCATCTTGGTGCTGCTGACTGTGAGGACCTTGGTAATCTTGTTATCCCTTCCTCATAGGACTCCTCCTGTACTTCCTCCACCTCCTCTTGTCCCACCACCTGACTCCGAATACTGTTTAGAGTGTGCTCCAGCATGTAGATGACCGAAATAGTCATGCTGATAATGGCATCGTCAGCGCTAAACATCTTCGTTGCCATTTCGAAACTGTGCAGAAGGGTGCATAGGTCCTTTATCTGAGACCACTCCAGCAGCCTGATCTGCCCCACCTCTGGATCTCGTTGGCCCAGGCTATATGTCATAACGTATTGCACAAGGGCTCGGTGGTGCTGCCACAGTCGCTGCAACATGTGCAGAGTGGAATTCCAGCATGTTGGCACATCGCATTTCAGATAGTGAACTGGCAGGCCGAAAGACTTCTGGAGCGATGCAAGTTGTTGAGCTGCAGGATTTGAATGGCGGAAGTGAGCACACAATAACTGTGCTCTTTGCAGAAGCCCATCTAGGCCAGGATAGTGTGTTAAAAATTGCTGGGCAACCAGGTTCAACATGTGAGCCATACAAGGCACGTATGTCACATTGGAGACAAACATTGCTGAAACTCGGTCTCCAGATCTGACCACAACTCCTCAGCTGTGTGACTCACATTTCTTAGACATTTCAAGGTAAACACCGCCTGATGGCATTGAGCCCTGCCGCCAGCATAGTAAGGAGATGTGCTGGATTCCTGGTTCACAGTTACAATGCGGGTGGCATTACCAGACAGGCTTTGGGCGCAGGTGGAGGACCGAGACAAGGTTGAGGAGGAAGAAGCAGTGGAGGAACTGCTACGTACTGAGGATTGACACACAATTCATGGGGACGGCAAGACATATACAGCAGACCCTTTTCCAGCTCTCACCATAGTTACCCAGTTCCTAGTCACCGACATGTAACGCCCCTGTCTATGCTTACTGGTCCAAGTGTCTGTGGTGAAATGCACCCTGTCACACACAGAGTTTCTCAAGGAAGCGGTGATGTTGTCTGCGACATGCTGGTGTGGCACAGGCACGCCCTTTTGGAGAAGTAGTGGCGACTGTGCATCTGGTACTGAGGCACTGGAAAGGACATAAGGTCTCTAAAATCCTCTGTGTCCACCAGGCAGAAGGTAGTGTTTCTGTAGCCAACAGTCTGCAGATGGTGAAATTCTACCGCTTAACTTTGTCATGGCTAGGAGGAAATGGTCTTTTACTTGTCCACATCTGAGGGACAGAAGACTGGCTGCAGTGCTGAGACGGGGTTGAGTAGGGTGTCCCGGCAAACTGCTGGTCTGTGAGGGAGGTGCAGGAAAAAAATATAATGTTGCCTTCATCCAAAGGTGGTGCTCTCAAAGTCAAAGAGAGCTCAACACCAGCAGCATTTTCCACTTCAAAAACAATTGACGACCTGGCAATCACACTGCCTGTTGCAGGTAAAGAGGTGGAAGGTCTGCGTCCAAAAGCATGAGTGACAGCTGACCCCACAGTCACAGAGGATGAAGAGCACGCGCATGCACTTGATGGGGCAGATTGTGGTGGGCCCGCCCCGCTAGCCAGCATTTTAGCACAGTGAGCTTCCCACTGTGCTTCATATCCATGTGACGGGTCATGCATGAAGTACTCAAACTATTGAGTTTTTGGTCTCTACTCAGAGATCGGTGACAAATGTTACAGATCACATGAGTTGGGTGATCCTTGATGATGTAAAAAAAGGCCCAGGCTAGCCAAGGCTTAGAGCCCAGGCAACCTGCAGAGCCACCATGACTTCTGCTCAGAGGCAGAGTTGTGGCTGCAGACGTTGTTGTTGACATGCTTCCAGTACTCCGTCTCTGTCCAGGAAGGCGCAACCTAAGCTATTCGTCACTAACATCCTCCTTCACCTCCTCTGCTGACCTCATTGACTGGCTGACTGTGGGTTGACAGTAAATGGGATCTCCAACCTCATCATCACCCTGTGTGTTATCACATCCCTCGTCCTTAGAGACAACTTCTTCCTGCGCTGACCGAAATGTTGTCTGTCCAATCAAGTATCTGAGTCTCATCAGCATCTTCCTCATTGTCTCCACCAAGAGGAGTTACAGTTTGGGAAGGAGGGTCTACATTATGTTCAGAACCTTTTTCATCTGGGCCTGGATCCGACTCACAAAGCTTCTGGACATCAGTGCAGATCATTTTCTTTTCTGGACTCACAGAAGCTTTGGAGAAGACCTCTGATTCCCAGGCTATAGTGTGACTGAACATCTCTGCAGACTCAACCATCTCTGTTACCCCATACTCAGTAGGGCGGCTGGAGGCTTGGGAGCTGGGAGGAAGCAAGTGCGATTGGAGTGACACCTCAGAGGATTGGAGGGTGTGGGATGTTGAAGTTGAGGTGGAGGAGAGGCCACTTGATGGAGCACTTGAGATCCATTCAAGCACCTGCTCTTTTTGTGCCTCATCTACAATAGGTATCGATGGTCGTGGCCGTAAGACAGGGATCATATCAGATTGTCCACGGAAATAAGTAGACATCTTACTTTGGCTGGAAGATGGTCTTTCTTCAGCAGATGTTACTGTTGCTTTACCACCTACCCCACGGACACAAACTTTTTTTCCCTTTCCACCATGCCTATTCCCCTTTCCACCAGCAACTCATTTTGTATGTGAACAAATTTGCAACTCTGCAGTTGTTGGCAAAAAAATATTCAGATGGAAATCGAGCAGAGCTGAGTGGCCAAACAGTGGTACTAGGCCCAAACTATTACCTGGGCTAGATGCAGTTAAAAATTAGTAGGAAATAGACAGGCGGTGTAGCTTGGTTGACAAGTGGGCTACATCACTGACTAATAGACACTGCTACTAGACCCAAACTATTACCTGAGCTAGATGCAGTTAAAAATTAGTAAGAAATAGACTGGCGGTGTAGCTTGGTTCACAAGTGGGCTACACCACTGACTAACAGACACTGCTACTAGGCACAAACTATTACCTGGGCTAGATGCATTTAAAAATTAATATGAAATAGACAGGTGGTATAGCTTGGTTGACAAGTGGGCTACACCACTGACTAACAGACACTGCTACTAGGTCCAAACTATTACCTGGGCTGGATGCAGTTAAAAATTAGTATGAAATAGACAGGCGGTGTAGCTTACTTTACAGCTGGGCTACACCGCTGACTACCAGACACTGCTACTTGCCCAAAAGGATTGCCTTGGCTAGCTGCAGTAAAAAATTAGCTACTGGATAGAAAGGCAGTGTAGCCTACTTTACAGCTGGACTACACCGCTAACTACCAGACACTGCTACTAGCCCAAAAGGATTGCATGGGCAAGCTGCAGTAAAAAATCGGCTACTGAAGACACGTGGTGTAGCTTTCTTCACAGCAGTGCTACACTACCTGTCCAAAAGGATTGCCTGAGCTAGATTTAGCCAGATGCTGTGAAAAACACTTGCACAGCACTGGCACACACCTGCCTGGCAAAAACTAATAGGAACTGCTCTAACCTAGGCCTCAAAAGGGTTGAAATTACAACTAGTCCCTACTTCTATGAAGTAGCCCTCAAAAGGGCTGATATTCCAACTAGTCCCTACTCCCTACTTGTCTGAAGTAGCCCTCAAAGGGGCTGATATTCCAACTAGTTTTGCTCACTATCTGTCTAAGTCACACTTTATAGCGCCCACAGTAGCAGTAGCGGTTCCTGACTGACATACAAAAGCAGCACTGAGGTAATGGGGGCAATGGGGAAAATGGCCCGGTCTTATACGGCAAGGACATATGACATACACAGCCAATGACACATGCCCTTGCTTGCGTGCAAAAAATGCACTTTTCTGTGTGTGATTAGCTGATAGCCTGCACTGCCCGCTGTATATGTGGTTAGGAGAAAAAAAACATGGAGATCAGCATTATTTCAGCAGCACTGATCTAAACCCCGCCCCCCCGCACACTATACACTGTAACTGGATATTAACATTCAATAACAGTATTACTGTGAAAAGCCAGTTATGCTTTTGGTTAACGAAGCGTTATCGAACATAACCTCGAATTGCCAAATTTGAAGCTAATTGTTCCCATTCATCAAATGACTCGAACATCGCCCAAAACAGGTCAAATTTGAGATTGGCGAACATTTCAATTCAAACACCGCTCATCTCTAGTTAGTACAAAGAGAAGTTTACAAACTGAGTTTACACACCTAAGGGGATATATATCCCTCGTGGACAAATATCAACCAAAAGATTGTTTAATATGGATTTCCTAACTCAGCCGGACACTTATTCTAAAGGTTTCTACTGCATAAGTGTGCTAATAGGTAATGATACATCCGCTCATTAGACTGTTTACTCCCTACCCAGGTTGTCAAGAATTATGATTATTCACAGTTATCTTTCACTTGTGTTTTATTCAAAAGCTGCTTCTTTTAAACTTTATGCATACATAAGTGTATTACCTCAGAATGCACAAGATAAAAAATTTAATCCCAGAGAAATCATTTTTTTTTTTTCATATTTTTTGTTCCACAAATACTACACAAAACATTTACACTAAATTAAGTGTAATGAATGATTCTCCTGCTCCTGTAGCTTTAGTAAGGCCACATTTTTGTATATGGCCATATAACACCCACACACATGGGCTTAAGAGAGCCACTTACCACTTATCCTGTCCTCCTGATGAAGGAGCACGAACAGTTCTGAAACCAGTCGGTTCTCAGCTCCCTGTGATGTCACTGCTAAGCTCCACTCCTCTGTGCCACATCTATTGCTGTGAATGCCGAACAGCCGAGGCATCCAGCACTGGTGTCGCTCAAGACAGGGCACCTGCCTACATCATCGGGTAGTGGAGGATCAACCTCCATCTACCAGCAGGTAGCTTAAGCCCATGTGTGTGGGTTTTAAATGGCCATATATAAAAAAGTGGCCTTACAAAAGCTACTAAAGCTACAGGGGAATCATTCATTACACTTAATTCAGTGTTAATGTTTTGTGTAGTATTTGTGGAACAAAAAATATTGAAAAACGTTTTTCTCTGGGATTAAACATTTTTTTCTTGTGCATTCTGAGGTAATACACATATGTGTGCATATAGTTTAAAAGAAGCTGCTTTTGAATAAAGCACAAGTGAAACTTAACTGTGTGTAATCATTATAATCATTATAATTTCTGACAACCTGAGTAGGGAGTAAAGAGTGTAATGAGGAGATGTATTAACACACATATACAGTAGAAACCTTTAGAATAAGTGTCTGGCTGAGTTAGGAAATCCATATTAAACCATCTTTTGGTTGACATTTGTCCACGAGGAATATATATCCTCTTAGGTGTGTAAACTCAGTTTGTACACTTCTCTTTGTACTAACACAATTTGCTCAATACCAACCCAAAAATTCTGTTTAGCAATCTTCTGTCTGATCAATAAAATAGAGAAGAAAACTGCAGCACTACTTGCAGACTTCTGCAGAGAGGAACTGTGGCGCCCCTATGGGAAGGCGCCACAGGGAGGTATTGCACCCCAAACAGAAGATGTAGTGCCTCCATAGCCATGGATAAGGGTTTCATGCAGAATCTGTCCTAAGCATCCTAGGCAGCCAGAGAGGACGCGCCTGACAGTGTTCCTAACAGGAGGACACCTCCTTGGAGAGGAGTGACCCAGAAACGAAGGGGACAATCCAGGACTGGTTGGAGTGGGCTGGGGAGTCCGGGGTCAACATCGGCATACCAGAGCCGTGGCAGTCAGAGGTCTGTCCCTGACTGTGAACCGACAAGCTGTGGGACCGACAGAAGGGAGCCATAGTGCCACAGACTGTACCTCTTCCTCAGTTCCAAAAAGATCCAGGACACATTAGGGAAAGGACCGAATTCTGGTGGCGGGAGAATTTGCTTGTTGTCACTCCCGTACGTACCAGTAAGGAACCGACCGTACCTAATAGTAACAGACCAGGGGACTGGCGAAGGAGCTCTTCAGAGTGGTGAATGAGAGTAAAGAGGAACACAGATCCCGAAAGTTGTGAGAGGGAACCACCGACAGACTCAGCTAAGTTACCTCAGATCTGTGGCCACGTCCCCGGTAAACCAGACTGTACTGTGTACCTGTTTTTCATCTGCAGACAGTAAAGAACTTCTTGAGCTGATCTGGTGTCTGTCCTCATTTGCTCTGCTGCCCGGAGGGCTCCTACATTATCGAAAAGGTGAGGACTACTACTCTCCTCAACTACCCCCACTGCCCTGAGGCAAAGCTCCAGCTGTGGAGAGCTGTACTACTCTGAACTGCACCTCCATCACATCAGCGTCCGGCCGCAGCGCTGGTATCCACGTTACCAGGTACCACAGGTGGAGTCATGTTACCATTCCTCCCCCATCCATCATCCCCGCCATTGAGGGTCGAGGGCACAGAACCGGGAGCCGACCAGCCGTGATCCCCATCGAAGTCACCATCTGTCCCGGTATCCAAGTACCCCCTACCCTGTCAACCGACTCAATTCTGGCGTCACAAACAGGATCCCGTGCCCAGTAAACCAGGTACTGTGTGCCTAGAATTGGACTTTATTGACTGTTTGTGCACTGTAAAATCGGGCTACCATTACTGCGTCTCAGAAATTCAACTGCATCACAGAGCGGGTGAAAAAGAGCGCGAGGAAAAGCCCCATTCCTCCGCTCTGCCGAGGTTTGTCGAAGTGTAGTGGTGGGCTCCGAAAAGGCCCGAAAGACTGTCCTACTAAATCTCTCTGGAAGGTAGGCCTAACTATGTAAAAGACTATGTGCTGACCCAGGGGCGAGCTTCTGCCCCTCATCAAAGTAGGGCCATGCAAAGGCGCCAAAGTGTCTCCCCACCCCCTTGCCATCAAACAACAAAGGGGGTGGGTCGAGAAACAAAATGAGGATCCAGGGAGCGTAGAGCCTGGAGAGGAGGCCTCCGAACAGCAAAACCTGTTCCGGTTCTCCAAGGAACCCTACCTGACCGTAGAGGAATGTGAGAAAGAAAGCTCTACCAGCCAGGTGAGTTTCGGGGAGGAGGACCAAGAGGAAGGAGCAGCCGGCGGTGCAGAGGCGTCCGGGCCCAGCGAGCTATGGTTGGCCGATCGCCTGGAATAACAACAAGACCGGGTCAGTATGGAGATGAAGTGGTTTGAATACCAGCCTCCAGCCTCGATCCCGCACTCCTAGCAACCCGTTGGGAGGCTAAAGTTCCAGGATGACCGGAAAGGCGACATCATAACCTACGAACGCCACACAGGACCCCGAGGGTGGTATGCGATCCGGGTTAGTAGAAGCATGGAGTGATGAAACAATCCCGGTATCGTATATCAATGTAAATAGTTGAGTATAGTGTATTTTCTTGTTGTGTGCTAGTATATGAAACGGGTAAAGAGCAGGTAAAATCCGGAGCACAATATTAAAGAGGGTGAAGTGGGTGTAAGGAGCTGTGCAGGGAGAGAAAAACCTTTGCCAATCAGTGACCCCAGGGTCAGGAATTCCTACAGCACTTATAGCCAAAAGAGACCCCAGCAATACCAAGGACTCCTACGCCGTAGCACCAATAGTTAATGGTTTGTTGTGTATTGCGACTTTAGAAGCCTACAGAGACTTTACCTGCCTGACTGTGCAACCCCTAAATGTGAATTTTTGTGTTAAAGCCTGATTGAACTTTAATTCAGAGACTTGATACCCGGTCCCCATTGGGCCAATGTGTACTAAAGTGTTCCTTTATTTTTATTTGTTGCAATGTTTAAAGTACAGCACCTTCCGCAAGGGAAGACCAAAAGAATGCGTATTGTTATTGTTGTTGAATTGCAAGTTACCCAGTTAAAATGTTAATAAAACAAAATGTAAACTCAAGCCCAGTTTGGTTTTAAATCTCACCAAGGGGGTGTGTAGCGCCCCTATGGGAAGGCGCCACAGGGATGTACTGCACCCCAAACAGAAGGTGTAGTGCCTCCCATGGATACGGGTTTCATCCAGAGTCTGTCCTAAGCACCCATACACTAGCCCACCTTAGCAAAGGGACTGTATATTCTGTGGGTCCAGGGGGTGGAGCTTAGAGTAGAACGAGAGACTTGAGTGACAGTTGAGCTAATTTTAGTCAGAAAGTGCTGGGAAGACATCCAGAGAGGACGCGCCTGAGAGTGTTCATGACAGGAGGGCACCTCCTTGGAGAGGAGTGACCCAGAAACGAAGAGGACAATCCAGGACTGGTTGGAGCCGGCTGGGGAGTCCGGGGTCAATACCAGCATACCAGAACCGAGGCAGTCAGAGGTCTATCCTGTCTGTGAACCGACAAGCTGTGGGACCGACAGAAGGGAGTCATGGCGCCACAGACTGTACCTCTTCCTCAGTTCCAAAAAGGTCCAGGACACATTAGGGAAAGGACCTAATTCCGGTGGCGGGAGGATTTGCTCGTTGTAGCTCCCGTATGTAACGGTAAGGAACTGACCGTACCTAATAGTAACAGACCAGGGGACTGGTGAAGGAGCTCTTCAGAGTGATGAATGAAAGTAAAGAGGAACACATATCCCGAAAGTTGTGAGAGGGAACCACTGAAAGACTCAGCTAAGTTACCTCAGATCTGTGGCTACGTCCCCGGTAAACCAGACTGTACTGTGTACATGTTTTTCATCTGGAGACAGTAAAGAACTTCTTGAAATGATCTGGTGACTGTCCTCATTTGCTCTGCTGCCTGGAGGGCTTCTACAGCATCAAAAAGGTGAGGACTACCACTCCCCTCATCTTCCCCTGCTGCCCTGAGACAAAGCTCCACCTGTGGGGAGCTGTACTACTCTGAGCTGCCCCTCCATCACCTCAGCGGCCGGCCGCAGCCCTGGTATGCGAGTTACCAGGTACCACAGGTGGCATCACATTACCATTCTCCCCCCATCCATCATCATCATCCCCCACCAACCCTGCCATTGAGGGTCGAGGGCACAGAACCGGGAACCGACCAGCCGTGATCCCCCATCGAAGTGACTATCTGTCCCAGTATCCGAGTACCCTATACCCTATCGACCGACGCAGAACCTTGGATCTGTCCCAGAACTCCATAAACCACAACCAGGATTAACGGGTGCCAGCTTTCAGTAGAAGCAGTTGTATCCAATGTAGAAATGAGGCCAGCAGCACTCCAGTCCTTGAAAGGCTTCCAACTTTATTACGTAAGGGTACATAAGCAAAACAGGGAGAGATGCAGGGTGTGTAGGACAAACAGATTGTTTCGTACCTTGTGATGCTTCAACTAGTTCCGTGGTCTTTTAAGGACCAGAGTGCTGCTAGACTCTGGATTTTCATGGAAAAAATATTAAGGGCTCATACCCACTTGTGAGACAGGGTTGGTGTAAGTTTGTTTTTTGGATTATATGAAAGATTTTTTTTTTTAAATTGTGTGGCACTCCCATGCCCCAGGGAAGAGATGTAAATGAAGGCCTCTTTAAATAATGTGCCCATTTTAAGGAAGTGGGTCTTTTGTAGGATTGGCCTAGGCAGGGCTGCCAAAAGTTGGGAGGCACTTCAATGCCCCTGGATAGAGACGTGCATGAGTGCCTCTTTAAATAATGTGCCTCTCATAAGGAAGTGGGTCTTTTGTAGTATTGCCCTAGGAAAGGCTGCCAAAAAATGTGTGGCACTCTGATGCCCCTGGGAAGAGACGTACATGAAGGCCTCTTTAAATAATATGCTCATTGTAAGGAAGTGGGTCTTTAGTAGTATTGCCCTAGGCAGCGCAGCCAAAAATTGGAAGGCAACCCAATGCCCCTGGGTAAAGGCGTGCATGAGGGCCTCTTTTAATATTGTGCCCATTATAAGGAACTGGGTCTTTTGTATGATTGCCCTAGGCAGGGCAGCCAAAAATTGTGTGGCACTCTGATGCCCCTGGATAGAGACATGCATGAGGGCCTGTTTAAATAATGTGCCCATTGTAAGGAACTGGGTCTTTTGTGGTATGGCCCTAGGCCGGACAGCCAAAAATTGAGTGGCACTCCCATGCCCCTGGGAAGAGACGTAAATGAAGGCCTCTTTAAATAAAGTACCCATTTTAAGCAAGTGGGTCTTTTGTAGGATTGTCCTAGGCAGGGAAGCCAAAAATTGTGTCGCACTCTGATGCACCTGGATAGAGGCGTGCATGAGAGCCTCTTTAAATAATGTGCCCCTCATAAGGAAGTGGATCTTTTTTAGTATTTCCCTAGGAAGGGCTGCCAAAAAATGTGTGGCACTCCCATACCCCTGGGAAGAGACGTACATGAAGGCCTCTTTTAATAATGTGCCCCTCATAAGGAAGTGGGTTTTTTGTAGTATTGCCCTAGGAAGGGCTGCCAAAAAATGTGTGGCACTCCCATACCACTGGGAAGAGACGTACATGAAGGCCTCTTTTAATAATGCGCCCCTCATAAGGAAGTGGGTTTTTTGTAGTATTGCCCTTTATTGACTGTTTGTGCACTGTAAAATCGGGCTACCATTACTGCGTCTCAGAAATTCAACTGCATCACAGAGCGGGTGAAAAAGAGCGCGAGGAAAAGCCCCATTTCTCCGCTCTGCCGAGGTTTGTCGAAGTGTAGTGGTGGGCTCCGAAAAGGCCCGAAAGACTGTCCTACTAAATCTCTCTGGAAGGTAGGCCTAACTATGTAAAAGACTATGTGCTGACCCAGGGGCGAGCTTCTGCCCCTCATCAAAGTAGGGCCATGCAAAGGCGCCAAAGTGTCTCCCCACCCCCTTGCCATCAAACAACAAAGGGGGTGGGTCGGAGAAACAAAATGAGGATCCAGGGAGCGTAGAGCCTGGAGAGGAGGCTTCCGAACAGCAAAACCTGTTCCGGTTCTCCAAGGAACCCTACCTGACCGTAGAGGAATGTGAGAAAGAAAGCTCTACCAGCCAGGTGAGTTTCGGGGAGGAGGACCAAGAGGAAGGAGCAGACGGCGGTGCAGAGGCGTCCGGGCCCCGCGAGCTATGGTTGGCCGATCGCCTGGAATAACAACAAGACCGGGTCAGTATGGAGATGAAGTGGTTTGAATACCAGCCTCCAGCCTCGATCCCGCACTCCTAGCAACCCGTTGGGAGGCTAAAGTTCCAGGATGACCGGAAAGGCGACATCATAACCTACGAACGCCACACAGGACCCCGAGGGTGGTATGCGATCCGGGTTAGTAGAAGCATGGAGTGATGAAACAATCCCGGTATCGTATATCAATGTAAATAGTTGAGTATAGTGTATTTTCTTGTTGTGTGCTAGTATATGAAACGGGTAAAGAGCAGGTAAAATCCGGAGCACAATATTAAAGAGGGTGAAGTGGGTGTAAGGAGCTGTGCAGGGAGAGAAAAACCTTTGCCAATCAGTGACCCCAGGGTCAGGAATTCCTACAGCACTTATAGCCAAAAGAGACCCCAGCAATACCAAGGACTCCTACGCCGTAGCACCAATAGTTAATGGTTTGTTGTGTATTGCGACTTTAGAAGCCTACAGAGACTTTACCTGCCTGACTGTGCAACCCCTAAATGTGAATTTTTGTGTTAAAGCCTGATTGAACTTTAATTCAGAGACTTGATACCCGGTCCCCATTGGGCCAATGTGTACTAAAGTGTTCCTTTATTTTTATTTGTTGCAATGTTTAAAGTACAGCACCTTCCGCAAGGGAAGACCAAAAGAATGCGTATTGTTATTGTTGTTGAATTGCAAGTTACCCAGTTAAAATGTTAATAAAACAAAATGTAAACTCAAGCCCAGTTTGGTTTTAAATCTCATCAAGGGGGTGTGTAGCGCCCCTATGGGAAGGCGCCACAGGGATGTACTGCACCCCAAACAGAAGGTGTAGTGCCTCCCATGGATACGGGTTTCATCCAAAGTCTGTCCTAAGCACCCATACACTAGCCCACTTTAGCAAAGTTACTGTATATTCTGTGGGTCCAGGGGGTGGAGCTTAGAGTAGAACGGGAGACTTGAGTGACAGTTGAGCTAATTTTAGTCAGAAAGTGCTGGGAAGACATCCAGAGAGGACGCGCCTGAGAGTGTTCATGACAGGAGGGCACCTCCTTGGAGAGGAGTGACCCAGAAACGAAGAGGACAATCCAGGACTGGTTGGAGCCGGCTGGGCAGTCCGGGGTCAATACCAGCATACCAGAACCGAGGCAGTCAGAGGTCTATCCTGTCTGTGAACCGACAAGCTGTGGGACCGACAGAAGGGAGTCATGGCGCCACAGACTGTACCTCTTCCTCAGTTCCAAAAAGGTCCAGGACACATTAGGGAAAGGACCTAATTCCGGTGGCGGGAGGATTTGCTCGTTGTAGCTCCCGTATGTAACGGTAAGGAACTGACCGTACCTAATAGTAACAGACCAGGGGACTGGTGAAGGAGCTCTTCAGAGTGATGAATGAAAGTAAAGAGGAACACAGATCCCGAAAGTTGTGAGAGGGAACCACTGAAAGACTCAGCTAAGTTACCTCAGATCTGTGGGTACGTCCCCGGTAAACCAGACTGTACTGTGTACATGTTTTTCATCTGGAGACAGTAAAGAACTTCTTGAAATGATCTGGTGACTGTCCTCATTTGCTCTGCTGCCTGGAGGGCTTCTACAGCATCAAAAAGGTGAGGACTACCACTCCCCTCATCTTCCCCTGCTGCCCTGAGACAAAGCTCCACCTGTGGGGAGCTGTACTACTCTGAGCTGCCCCTCCATCACCTCAGCGGCCGGCCGCAGCCCTGGTATGCGAGTTACCAGGTACCACAGGTGGCATCACATTACCATTCTCCCCCCATCCATCATCATCATCCCCCACCAACCCTGCCATTGAGGGTCGAGGGCACAGAACCGGGAACCGACCAGCCGTGATCCCCCATCGAAGTGACTATCTGTCCCAGTATCCGAGTACCCTATACCCTATCGACCGACGCAGAACCTTGGATCTGTCCCAGAACTCCATAAACCACAACCAGGATTAACGGGTGCCAGCTTTCAGTAGAAGCAGTTGTATCCAATGTAGAAATGAGGCCAGCAGCACTCCAGTCCTTGAAAGGCTTCCAACTTTATTACGTAAGGGTACATAAGCAAAACAGGGAGAGATGCAGGGTGTGTAGGACAAACAGATTGTTTCGTACCTTGTGATGCTTCAACTAGTTCCGTGGTCTTTTAAGGACCAGAGTGCTGCTAGACTCTGGATTTTCATGGAAAAAATATTAAGGGCTCATACCCACTTGTGAGACAGGGTTGGTGTAAGTTTGTTTTTTGGATTATATGAAAGATTTTTTTTTTTAAATTGTGTGGCACTCCCATGCCCCAGGGAAGAGATGTAAATGAAGGCCTCTTTAAATAATGTGCCCATTTTAAGGAAGTGGGTCTTTTGTAGGATTGGCCTAGGCAGGGCTGCCAAAAGTTGGGAGGCACTTCAATGCCCCTGGATAGAGACGTGCATGAGTGCCTCTTTAAATAATGTGCCTCTCATAAGGAAGTGGGTCTTTTGTAGTATTGCCCTAGGAAAGGCTGCCAAAAAATGTGTGGCACTCTGATGCCCCTGGGAAGAGACGTACATGAAGGCCTCTTTAAATAATATGCTCATTGTAAGGAAGTGGGTCTTTAGTAGTATTGCCCTAGGCAGCGCAGCCAAAAATTGGAAGGCAACCCAATGCCCCTGGGTAAAGGCGTGCATGAGGGCCTCTTTTAATATTGTGCCCATTATAAGGAACTGGGTCTTTTGTATGATTGCCCTAGGCAGGGCAGCCAAAAATTGTGTGGCACTCTGATGCCCCTGGATAGAGACATGCATGAGGGCCTGTTTAAATAATGTGCCCATTGTAAGGAAGTGGGTCTTTTGTGGTATGGCCCTAGGCCGGACAGCCAAAAATTGAGTGGCACTCCCATGCCCCTGGGAAGAGACGTAAATGAAGGCCTCTTTAAATAAAGTACCCATTTTAAGCAAGTGGGTCTTTTGTAGGATTGTCCTAGGCAGGGAAGCCAAAAATTGTGTCGCACTCTGATGCACCTGGATAGAGGCGTGCATGAGAGCCTCTTTAAATAATGTGCCCCTCATAAGAAAGTGGATCTTTTTTAGTATTTCCCTAGGAAGGGCTGCCAAAAAATGTGTGGTACTCCCATACCCCTGGGAAGAGACGTACATGAAGGCCTCTTTTAATAATGTGCCCCTCATAAGGAAGTGGGTTTTTTGTAGTATTGCCCTAGGAAGGGCTGCCAAAAAATGTGTGGCACTCCCATACCCCTGGGAAGAGACGTACATGAAGGCCTCTTTTAATAATGCGCCCCTCATAAGGAAGTGGGGTTTTTGTAGTATTGCCCTAGGAAGGGCTGCCAAAAAATGTGTGGCACTCCCATACCCCTGGGAAGAGACGTAAATGAAGGCCTCTTTAAATAATGTGCCCATTTTAAGCAAGTGGGTCTTTTGTAGGATTGTCCTAGGCAGGGCTGCAAAACATTGGGAGGCACCCCAATGCCCCAGGATGGAGGCGTGCATGAGGGCCTCTTTAAATAATGTACCCATTGTAAGGAAGTGGGTCTTTAGTAGTATTGCCCTAGTCAGCGCAGCCACAAATTGGGAGGCACCCCAATGCCCCTGGATAGAGGCGTGCATGAGGGCCTCTTTTAATATTGTGCCCATTATAAGTAACTGGGTCTTTTGTATGATTGCCCTAGGCAGGGAAGCAAAAAATTGTGTGGCACTCTGATGCCATTTGATAGAGACGTGCATGATGGCCTGTTTAAATAATGTGCCCATTGTAAGGAAGTGGGTCTTTTGTAGTATGGCCCTAGGCAGGACAGCCAAAAATTGAGTGGCACTCCCATGCCCCTGGGAAGAGACGTAAATGAAGGCCTCTTTAAATAATGTGCCCATTAAAAGGAAGTGGGTCTTTTGTAGGATTGCCCTAGGCAGGGCTGCCAAAAAATGTGGGGCACTGTGATGCCCCTGGGAAGAGACGTACATGAAGGCCTCTTTAAATAATATGCTCATTGAAAGGAAATGGGTCTTTAGTAGTATTGCCCTAGGCAGCGCAGCCAAAAATTGGGAGGCACCCCAATGCCCCTGGATAGTGGCGTGCATGAGGGCCTCTTTAAATAATGTGCCCATTGTAAGGAAGTGGGTCTTTAGTAGTATTGCCCTAGGCAGCACAGCCACAAATTGGGAGGCAACCCAATGCCCCTGGATAGAGGCGTGCATGAGGGCTTCTTTTAATATTGTGCCCATTATAAGGAACTGGGTCTTTTGTATGATTGCCTTAGGCAGGGCAGCCAAAAATTGTGTGGCACTCCCATGCCCCTGGGAAGAGACGTAAATAAAGGCCTCTTTAAATAATGTGCCCATTATAAGGAAGTGGGTCTTTTGTAGGATTGCCCTAGGCAGGGCTGCCAAAAAATGTGTGGCACTGTGATGCCCCTGGGAAGAGACGTACATGAAGGCCTCTTTAAATAATGTACCCATTTTAAGCAAGTGGGTCTTTTGTAGGATTGTCCTAGGCAGGGAAGCCAAAAATTGTGTCGCACTCTGATGCACCTGGATAGAGGCGTGCATGAGAGCCTCTTTAAATAATGTGCCCATTGTAAGGAAGTGGGTCTTTTGTAGTATTGCCCTAGGCAGGGAAGCCAAAAATTGTGTCACACGCTGATGCCCCTGGGAAGAGACGTACATGAGAGTCTCTTTAAATAATGTGCCCATTTTAAGCAAGTGGGTCTTTTGTAGTATTGCCCTAGGCAGGGAAGCCAAAAATTGTGTTGCACTCTGATGCCCCTGGATAGAGGCGTGCATGAGAGCCTCTTTAAATAATGTGCCTATTTTAAGGAAGTGGGTCTTTTGTAGTATTGCCCTAGGAAGGGCTGCCAAAAATTGCGAGGCATTGCGATGCCCCTGGGAAGAAACATGGAGGAAAGCCTCTAAAAATTGTTCCCATTACAAAGGATCGGGTCTTCTGTACTTGTAATGCCCATTCTGTAAGCATGGACTAAAACATTTACCCCTGAGAGGTTTACATGAAACTAATGCCTAACTTTTGAACGGTTAGGGTCATCATCATCATAAATATAATGTAAAAAAATAATGGTTTTGTGGCATCATGAACCACGGTCACACTGATCATATGATGGTGGCGGATGAGGAGAAGGAGTAGTAGTACAGCAAGTAGCCAAAGACATGAAGTGTGTACCAATGTGTGGGTGTGCGGAGGTGCATGGCAATCTA
This sequence comes from Allobates femoralis, assembly GCA_033576535.1. NCBI lineage: Eukaryota > Metazoa > Chordata > Amphibia > Anura > Aromobatidae > Allobates > Allobates femoralis. The sequence continues at coordinate 187,428,875 of JARQOC010000005.1, forward strand.
CTGGCACAAAATTTAAATTCCACTATCATTTGGTCTTGGTGTGGTGAAGTCAGGCCCAATCCATCCCTTGTTCATGTTGATCAAAGTCAGCCTGTCAGCATTTTCAGTTGACAGGCGGGTGCGTTTATCTGTAATGATTCCACCTGCGGCACTGAACACATGCTCTGACAAAACGCTAGCGGCAGGGTAGGCCAGGACTTCCAAGGCGTAGAGAGCCAATTCCTGCCACGTGTCCAGCTTGTATACCCAATAATTATAAGGCACAGAGGAGTCTAGGAGCACTTTAGTACGATCAGCAAGGTACTCCCTCAGCATCTTGGCAAACTTTGCAATCCTTGTGACACTACTCCGCACCTTAGGGCCTGTTGCACGGGAGGTGCTGAGAAAAGTGTCCCAGATCTTTGAGAGTGTTACCCTACCTCTGCTGGATTGGACTTGTGCCTCTCTCGGCCGGACGCCTTGGTTGTCCACTGAATAGTGACCTCTGCCGCTAGCGTTTTCAGAAGGGAATTTTTTTAGTAATTCCGCGACTATGGTCTTCTGGTACTGCAGCATTTTTGTAGACCTCTCCGCCTCGGGAATAAGAGAAAAAAAGTTCTCTTTGTAGCGTGGGTCTAAAAGTGTCACCAACCAGTAATGATTGTCCGCCAAGATCTTGATAACGCGAGGGTCACGAGACAGGCAGCGTAACATAAAGTCAGCCATGTGCGCCAGACTGTTAACAGGCAAGACTTTAGGGTCCTCACCAACAGCATGACTGGCCATGCTGACCTCCTCCTCCTCCTCTCCCCTGTCCTCTGGCCATCCACGCTGAACTGACGGTCTGACGGTTGTGCATGTATTACCGTCAATTCCGCATGAAAGTAGCTTTATTTCTTCATCCTCCTCCTCTTCGTCATAGTCCTCCAATGCATGTTGGGATGAGATGAGGCTGGGCTGTGTGTAATCACCCAGTACGGTTTCTTGCTGTAAGTCATCGTGCTCCACCTGCAATGCATCGTCTTTGATTTTGAGCAGAGAGCGTTTTAGAAGACAGAGAAGCGAGATGGTGTCATCGCCACTCACCATCTTAGTGGAGTCCTCAAAGTTTTGGAGGACGGTATATATGTCGTACATCCATGTCTACACCTGAGGTCTTATGTGTGGAGTTTGAACTGTATACCGACTACCTTGTTGATGCTGGTACTCAACAATTGCCCTCTTCTGCTCACAAATCCTGACCAACATGTGCAGTGTGGAATTCCAACACGTGGGGACATCACACACCAGTCTGTGAGCCGGAAGCTGCAAACGCCGCTGAAAGCCGGCAAGGCCGGCAGAAGCAGTAGGTGACTTTCTAAAATGGGCACACAGGCGGAGTACTTTGACGTTCAGATCAGACAGCTCCGGGTAGGATTTAATAAACCACTGAACCACAAGGTTGAGCACATGGGCCACGCATGGAACATGTGTCAGCTCGCCTTGCCTCAGAGCCGCCACAAGGTTCCGGCCATTGTCACACAGGACCATGCCTGGCTCTAGCTTCAGAGGTGTGAGCCAGTGATCTGCCTGCTGTTTCAGAGCTGTCCACAACTCTTCAGCATTTGTCACCTACGCATATTAGCTTCAGCACAGCCTGTTGCCACTTAGCCGAGGCAGTGCTGCAGTGCTTCCAGCTTGGGACTGGTGTGGAGGGTGAAGTGGAGGAAGAGGAGGAGGAGGAGGAGGCTGAAGAGCATGACATGCCAGAGCTGTACACTGTGGGTGAAACCCATACTGAGTTAAGGCCTGCAATCCTTGGTGTCGGAAGGACGTGTTCCGTCACAAGCTCACACCGGGTCCCGGCATCCAGAATATTAACCCAGTGTGCCGTCAGCGAGATGTACCGGCCCTGCCCACAAGCACTTGTCCACGCGTCCGTGGTTAGGGGGACTTTGCCTGAAACTGCATTGTTAAGGGCACGTATGATGTTTTGTGACATGTGCTTATGTAATGCGGGGACGGCACACTGGGAAAAATAGTGGCGGATGGGGACCGAATCACGTGGGACAGCCGCTGCTATCAGGTTGCGGAATGCTTCCGTCTCCACCAGCCTAAAAGGCAACATTTCCAGCGTAAGTAGTCGCGAAATGTGTGCATTTAGAACTGTGGCATGTGGGGCATTGGCAGTGTATTTGCGCCTGCGTTCCAAAGATTGGTGTATGGATAACTGAACGCTGCGCTGGGACAAGGATGTGGCTGATGATGGTGCTATTTCTGCTTGTGCAAGTACAGGTGAAGGACAGGAGGCATCTTTGCCTCCAGTATGGACAGGGGATTGGCTTGCACGCACAACAGTGGAAGATGCAGTGTCACCCGCAGACACTGCTCCTGGACTCTGCTGTACATCCCACAAAGTCGGGTGCTTTGCTGCCATGTGCCTGATCATGCTGGTGGTGGTCAGGCTGCTAGTTTTGCTACCCTGCTGATGCTGGCATGGCAGGTGTTGCAAAAGGCTTTTTTCGAATTATCTGCAGACACCTTAAAAATCAGCCAGACTCAGGAAGACCTAACAGTTGTATTGGCAACTTCACTCGTGTTGTTTTTCCGGGGAACGGTTGCCTGACTTCTGCCTGCGGCCACCACCCTGCTTCTCCCGGCCTGTCGTGATGCTACGCCTAACTCCCCCTGTGCACTGTTGTCCTCGCTCTGCATGTCCTCCTGCCAGGTTGGGTCAGTTACTGGATCATCCACCACGTCATCTTCCACTTCCGCACCCTGGTCCTCCTCCTGACTTTCTGGCAATTGTGTCTCATCATCGTCCACCTCTTGTTGAGACACGTCTTCCACCGTTGCCTTCGTGAGACCGTGGCTGCTCAAATATTTAGGCATCGGTACATACGATCTCCTCATGACCCACTTCAAGTGAAGCTGGCGAGAGGCCAGAATCTACAAATGGATAAGTGAACAGCTCTTCAGAGTGTCCAAGTATGGGATCAGTTATGTCCGGGGCCGGGCACTCGGCATGGTGGGAGGAAGGAGTATCAAGGTGTGGAATATGCGGTCCAGTCTCACGGCTACTGACACTTGACCGTATGGAAGACAAGGTATTTGTGGTGGTGCCAAACTGACTGGAACATTATCCGCTATCCAACTAACAACCTCTTGACAATGGTCTTGGTTTAATAGTGGAGTACTGCTGCGGTCCCCTAGAAATTGGGACAGGAAGGTCGAGCGAGATGATGTGGGCGTTTGTCGTGGCGCAATTCGAGCTTGCACACGGGCTCAGCCTCTGCCTGCACCACCATCACGTCCAGTTCCTTGTCCCTTGCCACCGGCCTTGCGCATTTTCAATGTTGTGCTGACTGTATACAGCTAAATGAAGGCGTCCAAGAAATGGTTTTTAGCACGACACTGAGATTTGATATTAAGGCCCTGTAGGTGTACTAGTCAAACACAAATGCTGACGACAATAGCGAGTCTTTTTGCATATCCTAATTTGCGCTGCAACCTACTCCTGCCGCACACAAATGTTAGATGAATGCAGACAAGAGTTGGTTTTTAGCACGACACTGAGATTTGAGATTCAGGCCCTGCAGGTGGACTAGTCAGACACAAACGCTGACGAGAATAGCGAGTTTTTTGGCATATCCTAATTTACGCTGCAACCTACTGTAGCTGCACTAAGATGCTAAATGAGTGCTGACAATATTTGTTTTTTAGCACGACACTGACATTTGAGATTAAGGCCCTGCAGGTGGATTAGTCAAACACACACGCTGACGAGAATAGTGATTTTTTTGGCGTATCCTAATTTAAGCTAAAACCTACTCCTGCCTATAGTGAGCTAAATTAATCCCTAAAAGCACTGCTTTGGGATGGATGGATGAGATTTCCAGCCTGTACACCAGCCCCAGATGTGATGCAGGCTGGAATACTGGCACAACGAAGTATGCTATATACCCTGCCTCCCTGCCTGCCTGTATACAGCTCTATTAGTCCTCAGAAGGATTGTTGTGGTAATTAGACTGGCAGCCCTGCGCCTACACTAACTGAAAGGCCACAAATCAGTCCCTCAATCAGCAGCACCTCTCCCTACACTGACTGTCTGTGGAGCAGAGTGACGAGTACAGCGCGGTCAGGTCTTATAAAGACCTGATGACGCTGTGCGGCCAGCCAATCACTGTAATGCCACAACCAACATGGCTGTGGCATTACAGTGTCTGTCAGCCAATCCCTGCATGTGAGCTGGCTCTGTAAAGAGTGCCAACATGCAGGGAGGAGGACCCGGAGCATAGCAAGAGTATTGCGAGATTACTCGGTTCTCGCTGAGTACCCCGAGTACCGAAATATTTGCGCGAGTACTGAGTAGTGACAAGCATACTCGCTCATCCCTAGTTACGATCTGTAGGTGAGGATTGCAAACTGCAGCAGCTACTGCAAAACCTTACAGGGAATCTGTTATGCTAACACTGGTCTGCATCAGAAAAATAATTCTGCTGACCTTAGAATTTTTGCTGATTTTAATAAAACTAAAAGGAGCTAATTCCAGATATAAAGTAAAAAAAATGCATGTAATTTTTTTCACAAATGAGAAACGTTTGATTAAAGATTAAAGTCGAATATCTGGGGTAATTAGAAATTCTAAAGCGACAGCATGCTATAAATTTGTTTTATGCAAAAAACAAGTCTAACCAAGAGAGCAATAGTTTAAATTTTAACTGTTGGGGAGAAATGTATTTTCTTGAATGCTCTGCAATAGTTATAAATAGTTATGAAAAGGTGTATCACCCTGTAAACACCAGCTGTAGTCTGCCATCATGTTTGTGTTCCATTGTTCTTGATCTTTGTTTCATGGTCCATAAGTCTTGGTGAAGTCATTGTCTTTGTTCTTCAATTATAGCTCCAATATTGGAAAGGAAGGAAAAATTGAGACTGATAGAATTCATTGTTGTCGGAAATTTCTAAAGTAACATAGTTAGGTGTAGGAACTTTGTCACTGTGATCAAACGATCTTAGAGCTGAGAGGCGATTTGGTGATTGATGGAAGATTTTATCTTTGTGTTCATGTCTTTAAAGGGAACCAACCATCAAAAAATACCTATCTAACCTCTAAATATCTGTCCCTGGGGCCCTAAATGACTATTCTAACCATCCCTGACTGACTAAATCTAACTAACTACAGGCACAATAAATAACTTTTATACTTACCAAATTCTTGTCGCCTGGGCGTTCCTCCAGGGTCTCTGTCAGCGAGGCGGGTCTCCTCGCTGCTGTCCGTCTTCCTTCCAGGGCAGCATCTTCTTCCTACGGATTCAAAATACCCGCCCATTGCGTCCTCGCAATGAGCGGGTCACATGCTGCAGGCCCCGCATCACTTCCGCCCGCCGCGTCACTGGTGCACTCAGACCGGCTTCTGAGCATGCGCAGATGGCATGCTGAAGCCGGCCTGGGCGCGTCACAGTCCCAGCGACGCGGCGGGCGGAAGTGACGCGGGGCCTGCAGCACGTGACCCGCTCATTGCGAGGACGCAATGGGCGGTATTTTGAATCCATAGGAAGAAGATGCCGCCCTGGAAGGAAGACGGACAGCAGCGAGGAGACCCGCCTCGCTGACAGAGACCCTGGAGGAACGCCCAGGCGACAAGAATTTGGTAAGTATAAAAGTGATTTATTGTGCCTGTAGTTAGTTAGATTTAGTCAGTCAGGATGGTTAGAATAGTCATTTAGGGCCCCAGGACAGATATTTAGAGGTTATATAGGTATTTTTTGATGGTTGGTTCCCTTTAATATTTACCATGCAGTAATAGCAATCATCAACATGGTTTTGAAACTCTCATGAAGTGACAATTTGCATATTTTCCAGAGGAGGGTTGCGGCTTTAAATCTCTTTACCTACTTAACTGTCTCTTTATGGATGCAGGCAAACTCCTCTCAGTAAAGTAGATAGCGAGTTCCCAGACCGCGTCTTAGCCTCTCATACAGCCAGATCAGAATATCCCACACACTACACTGATGAGGGGCAGTTTCTCTGAAACGCAGCATCTGTAGTTTGGGGTTCTGATCTGGCACAAATCCTTAGTCATATTAAAAGGCTTGTCAGAAAGTCGACTATGACTTTGAGGAGCTACCAAAGGTGGCGCTAGAGTTCGTCCACTTCCTTACTGAAGTGACAATTTGCATATTTACCAAAGGAGGGTTGTGGCTTTAAAGGGAACCTGTCAGGTGGTTTATGCCCCCCCAGCTATCATGACTGTAGCTGCAGCTTTATAATACTATTCTAATCATTCCTGTCTGAGCTCATAGTGTAATGTGAAAGGTGAAAAAAAAGCATTTATACACTTACATTTCAGTCCCCACCGAGGGGGACTGTCTGGCAGGATAATAGTTAACTCACTTTTAACTTGGATGGCTAAGGAGCCTGTGTGATGTAATGATCATGTGACCATAGTGGGCGGAGCTAAGCATGCAAAGGTATTATGTTTTATGAGAACTTAGCTCCGCCTATGTAGTCACATGGTTGTGACATCACATCAGGTCTCCCAACATGTTCTAGCACAAGACTGAAATGTTAACTATTAACCTGCCAAACAGTCCCCGTCCTCCAAGCCAGGGACTGACTGCCTCATTACATAAGGAAATGTAAGTGTATAAATGCTTTTTTTTCACCTTTCACATTACACTATGAACTCAGACAGGGATGATTAGACTGGTATTATAAGGCTGCAGCTACAGACAGTGATATCTGGGGGGACATAAACCAGCTGTCAGGTTCATCTCATCTACTTAACTGTCTCTTTATGGTTGCTGGCAAACTCCTCTCCATAAGGTTACCCAGGCCTCATCAAAATATTGTAAATCTAAGGGTGGAAACACACTATCCTACTTACATGCGAGTCTCTTGGACGAGACTTGGATGAGTGACCCTGAACGGCCTCTCCCTCTCTGGATGGGAGTGTGATGCTGCACAAAAACACAAGCAGCTGACACTCCCATCCAGAGAAGGAGAGGCCGTTCAGGGTCACTCATCCGAGTCTCGTCCAAGAGACTTGCATGTAAGTAGGAAAGTGTGTTTCCACACTAAAGATAAGACTTTTTGTCTAACCCTTAGTACACTGTCTCAGGTTTTCAAGGTTTTTAACACATGTCCTGCACCTTTTAGCTAGTGCCAAGATTTTTGTGGTCACCCAATTGAACCCTGAATTATGAATAACCCCTTAACCCCCAGCTTGGTTTACACCTTCCTGACCAGGCCATTTTTTTCAATTCTGACCAGTGTCATTTTGTGAGGTTGTAATTCTGGAACGCATCAATGGATCCCAGTAATTCTGAAATTGTTTTTTCATCACATATTGATAGTAGTAGATTTACCACAATATTTTTCGTATTTATTTGAAAAAATAAAAATAAATTGGAGAAAATGTTTAAAATTCTTCTATTTGCAGACACTGAATTTTTATGCTCTTAAACCAGAGACTTATGTCACACACAAAAGTTAATAGATAACATTTATTTCCCACATGTCTACTTTACATCAGCACAATCTTTGAAACTTAATTTTTCTTGGTTAGGAATTTAGAAATGTTCAAAGTTTATCAGCAATTTCTCATTTTCCAACAAAATTTACAAAACCATTTATTTTAGTGACCAAATCACATTTGAAGTGATTTTTAAAGGGAACCTGTCAGCTGGTTTATGCCCCCCAGCTATCACTGTCTGTCCCTGCAGCATCACAGTCATATTCTAACATCCCTGTCTGAGAACATAGTGCAATGTTAAAGGTGAAAAAAAGCATTTATACAATTACATTTTCTTATGTAAATGAGGCAGTTTATACACTTACATTTTCTTATGCAAACGAGGCAGTCAGTCTACATCTTGGAGGATGTAGTAGGCTGGCAGGTAATAGTTAACTCACTATTAAATTCTCTGCCTAAAGGACCTGTGTGATGTCCCGATCATGTGACCATAGTGGGCGGAGCTAAGCAAGCCAAATTATTATACTCTATGAAGACTTAGCTTCGCCTATTGAAGTCACATGGTTGTGACATCACATCAGGTCCGGCAGCATGTTTTGATATTTGGCTGAAATGTTAACTACTTTCCTGCCAGTCTACTATGTCCTCCAAGATGTAGACTGACTGCCTCATTTACATAAGAAAATGTAAGTGTATAAATGCTTTTTTTTCTCCTATAACATTACACTCAGACAGGGATGATTAGAATAGTACTATGAAGCTGCAGGGACAGACAGTGATAGCTGGGGGGCATAAATGACATGACAGGTTCCCTTTAAGAAGCCTATGTGACAAAATATACCCCAAAGTGACACCATTCTAAACACTGCATTCCTCAAAACCACATCCACGAACTTTAATAACGCTTCAGGAGCTTCACAGGAACAAAAGCAATGATAAAGGAAAAATATTACTTTATCCCCAAATCTTGCATTTTCAAAGGGGTAACAGGAGAAAGTGGATTGAATTTGTTGGGCAATTTCTCCTGAGTATGACAATACTCCATATGTGGTGGAAAACTACTGTTTGGGCTCACAGCAGGGCTCAGAAGAGAAGGAGCGCCATTTGACTTTTGAAGTGCAAGATTGGTTGGAATCGTTAACTGACACCAAGTCACGTTTGGAGAGTCCCTGATGTGCCCAAACAGTGAAAAAGTGACTGCATATTGTAAAATAGACCCATCACAGAAATGTTCTAAATTTGAGCTGAGCACCTGGAAGTGTGACAGTGAAAATAGAAAAAAAACACATGTTCTACACAAAATTGCTATTTTAGCTTAATATTTTTTATTTTCACAAGGGTAAGTGGAGAAAATGAACCAAATAATTTGTTGTGCAATTTCTCCCATGTACACTGATACCTCATAGGTGGTGGTTGTTTGAGGGCTTGGGCAGGAAGGAGTGCCATTTGACTTTTCAAGCAGAAAATTTGCTGGAATCATTATTGGATGCCATTTCCCATTTGAAGAGCATCCCCACAAGTGACCCCATTTTGAATTTTTCTTTGTGTTTTGAGTACCTTCAATGACCAGGTGCTTCGCAGAATTTGAGAATTTCAAGCTATGAAATTTAAAAGAATCAAATTTTCTGGACAAAATTTTTTTTTTTAGCTCCAATGTTTTTATTTTTACAAGTGTAACAGGAGAAAATTGATCCCATAATTTGTTGTGCAATTTCTCCTGAATATGCTGATACTTCATATACAGTAAAAACTACTGTTTGGGTGCACAGAAGGGCTCTGAAAGAAGGAGCACCACTTGAGTTTTGAAGCAGAAAGTTGACTGGAATTGTTATTGGATGCCATGTAGTGTTTGGAGAGCCCCTAATGCACCTAAACAGTGGAAAAAACCCACAAGTGACCCCATTTTGGAATTTAGGCCTCTTCATGAACCTTTCTAGAAGTGTGGTCAGCACCTTTAACCTCCTAGGTACTTCACAGATTTGCAGTGGAAATAAAAATATATGACTCCATCCTGGTATATATGTCCCCATCCTGGTATAAATGCCCCTCATCTTAGGCCCATTGGGGTATATATGATCCTCATCCTAGCAGATATGTTCCCCATCCTGGGCCTATTCAGGTATATATGGCCCTCATCCTGGTATATATGATCCCCAGCCTAATATATACAGTTGTGGCCAAAAGTATTGACACCCCTGTAATTCTGTCAGATAATACTCAGTTTCTTCCTGAAAATGATTGCAATCACAAATTCTTTGGTATTATTATCTTCATTTAATTTGTCTTGAATGAAAAAACACAAAAAGAATTGTACTAAAGCCAAATTGGATATAATTCCACACCAAACATAAAAAAGGGGGTGGACAAAAGTATTGACACTATTAGAAAAATCATGTGATGCTTCTCTAATTTGTGTAATTAACAGCACCTGTAACTTACCTGTGGCTCCAAACAGGTGTTGGCAATAACTAAATCACACTTGCAGCCAGTTGACATGGATTAAAGTTGACTCAACCTCTGTCCTGTGTCCTTGTGTGTACCACATTGAGTATAGAGAAAAGAAAGAAGACCAAAGAACTGTCTGAGGACTTGAGAAACCAAATTGTGAGGAAGCATGAGCAATCTTAAGGCTACAAGTCCATCTCCAAAGACCTGAGTGTTCCTGTGTCTACCGTGCGCAGTCTGTAAATGTGAGATAAATGCGCATAGGGTCTTATCCTTTTTACAAAGGGTTATAGCGGTATATATTAAGAACTGCTCACCTGGCTCAGTTGTGTCACCCACAACCGGTATAATGAAATTTAGGGAAAGTCGGTGTTTTCCGGTCCGCGCTGCCAGGTTCATTCACATCAAAGAAAACCAATAATCGATGTTCTGATCCAATCCTTCCTTTATTCTCCTCCTACGCGTTTCAGTGCCCACCTGGCACCTTCATCAGGTGGGCACTGAAACGCGTAGGAGGAGAATAAAGGAAGGATTTGATGTGAATGAACCTGGCAGCGCGGACCGGAAAACATTGACTTTCCCTAAATTTCTTGGTACATCTCCACGTGCGTGGAGCCGGTGGGAGTCCTGCAGCAGCCATCAGGATATTAGTCTATGAGCCTTCAAACCAGTTGTGGGTCACACAACTGGAATAGGTGAGTGAATTGACTTTTTCACCACTATACGTTCTAGTGTCTAGTGATAAGGGCACTATTGCGCCTCTTGTCCCCCCCCCTTTTTTTGTCTTTTTTTACAAACCGGTATAATCGCCTGTAAGATAGCTTGTAGAATGGCTGCTGCAGGGCCGCACCTTCACGATAATCGTGGAAACAGGAATGCTGTAATGGGACAAAATGCCGGAATGCCCGTGCTGCCACCAGGAATCACCAGGAAACGAAGAGTTAACTTGGCAGATTTTTCTTTATTAAATCCTATGTGTTGCAGAGCCACTATCCAAGCTCCTTCCTCAGGTGGCAGCACGGGCATTCCGGCATTTTGTCCCATTACAGCATACCGTGCGCAGTGTCATCAAGAAGTTTAAAGCCCATGGCGCTGTGGCTAACCTCCCTAGATGTGGATGGAAAAGAAAAATTGACGAGAGATTTCATCGCTAGATTGTGCGGATGGTGGATAAAGAACCTCGACTAACATCCAAACAAGTTCAAGCTGTCCTGCAGTCCGAGGGTACAACAGTGTCAACCCGTACTATCCGTCGGCGTCTGAATGAAAAGGGACTGTATGGTAGGATACCCAGGAAGACCCCACTTCTTACCCCGAAACATAAAAAAGCCAGGCTGGAGTTTGCCAAAACTTACCTGAGAAAGCCTAAAACATTTTGGAAGAATGTTCTCTGGTCAGATGAGACAAAAGTAGAGCTTTTTGGGCAAAGGCATCAACATAGAGTTTACAGGAGAAAAAAAGAGACATTCAAAGTAAAGAACACGGTCCCTACAGTCAAACATGGTGGAGGTTCCCTGATGTTTTGGGGTTGCATTGCTGCCTCTGGCACTGTACTGCTTGATCGTGTGCATGGCATTATGAAGTCTGAAGACTACCAACAAATTTTGCAGCATAATGTAGGGCCCAGTGTGAGAAAGCTGGATCTCCCTCAGAGGTCATGGGTCTTCCAGCAGGACAATGACCCAAAACACAATTCAAAAAGCACTAGAAAATGGTTTGAGAGAAAGCACTGAAGACTTCTAAGGTGATCAGCAATGAGTCCAGACCTGAATCCCATAGAACACCTGTGGAGAGATCTAAAAATGGCAGTTTGGAGAAGGCACCTTTCAAATATCAGGGACCTGGAGCAGTTTGCCAAAGAAGAATGGTCTAAAATTCCAGCAGAGCATTGTAAGAAACTCATTGATGGTTACCGGAAGCGGTTGATCGCAGTTATTTTGGCTAAAGGTTGTGCAACCAAGTAATAGGCTGAGGGTGCCAATACTTTTGTCTGGCCCATTTTTGGAGTTTTGTGTGAAAAGATCAGTGTTTTGCTTTTTGCTTCATTCTCTTTTGTGTTTTTTCATTTAAGACAAAGTAAATGAAGATAATAATACCAAAGAATTTGTGATTGCAATCATTTTCAGGAAGAAACTGAGTATTATCTGACAGAATTGCAGGGGTGTCAATACTTTTGGCCACAACTGTATAATCTCCAATCTTATATATATGAGGTGGTCGACAGGGTAGGGGGTACTCGGATATCGGGGCTGATGTCAACATGGATGGGGAATCATGGCTGGTCCCCGTTCCCATGCCCTGGACCCTCAATGGCGGGGATGGTGGGGGATGATGGTGGTATAAGGGGATTGGTTACGTGACGCCACCTGTGATACCTGGTAACATGTATACCAGCGCTGCGGCCGGCCGCTGAGGTGATGGGAGGTGCAGATCAGTATAGTACAGCTCCCCACAGGTGGAGCTTTACCTCAGGGCTGTGGGTATGGATGAGGGGAGTCGTAGTAGCGTCTCTGCAGTCAATGCTGTGGGTAGCGGCGGGTAAGCAGGCACACACACAGTAGTCTTTGTTTCGGTACCTTTAACTGATGACGGGTAACAGGTACAGTCCAGAAAAGTAACCAGGTCCTCAGTGCAATTTGGGACTTTCACCTTGGAGAGTTGTGAGGCATCCTCTGTCACTGTGTACTGTGGTTTTGGGGTAAGTTCTGTCTCTGACTGAAATCGCCGCTCCTTCTTCCCTAAGACCAGCGACCAGCTCCTTCACTCCTGCTCTCTCCTCTCTGACTAACTGAAACCGAAACTAACTGGACTAACTGTCTTCTCCCTTCAGGCCTGTATCTTTTAAAGGGGATCTGGCTTAAGGCAGCCAGTAGAGGTCCCCTTTCAGGTCTGGGGTGGAAGGTGTTGTGTGCTGTGTGTACCAAGGTGTAAATCCCTCCTTGCATCGGTGGATCCTGTGGCAATCCCCTGCAGGGGTGCCACATTTCCCCCTAGTTAAATACAGTCCTCCGGACTGAAACATTTTTCAAAAAACTAAATAACTATTTACATTTGAATTTGAACAGAGTCTCAAAATTAAAAAAACTTACAAAAACCAGGAAGGAATGGGAAAAATGGGTAACCAGTCCATACAGCACTAGTCCATCTGCTGCAGGCTGTTTAAAGGGTATTTGCCACTACCAGTCCTGTGGCTATGGTTCATTTTTAGAAATAAGAAAGGAAAAATTAAAAAAGTCCAACAGGCAAAGTCTCTGTAGGCTTAAAGGTTCAACATTACACAACAAAAAATTTACTATGGGTGTCTCGGCGTAGGAGTCCTAGGTACTGCAGGGGCCTCTACCGGAAGCGCTGTAGGCCTCCTGGCCCTGGGGTCACCTATTGTCCAAGATTTTGCTCTCCTTAGACAGCTCCTTACGCCAACTCCGCTCACCCCTCTTTCTGGTGTTGTGTTCCTGGTCTGGGTTGTTTTAGCCTACTCTTCACCCTTTTTCTGTACCTTACATTAATTACATATTTACATTTTAAACATATTTACATTTTTCCTATGTTTTGTACTTTATTGCCTGAACCTTAGTAGTTGTTGTCCCAAGTTGCTACGTGTTTACCTATGTAAAACTGGTATGCCACTAGTATGTACGCCTGGTGTACACTACTTACTGATCCATGTGTTGATCTGTGTAACACAGGTATGCCTGAGTGTCTCCTGGTTCTCATAGTGGGAATGGCAGGTACACCAATTGCAGGATTCTCTGGTTCCTATACAATGGGTGGTTCTTCTACTCTTGGGGTTTCAACTGCTGGTGGGAACATCAATGTTTGAATTAGGTATGTACCTTCCCTGGTCCTGGGCCTGGCTTTATCACAGCGACCAGATCCTTCACTCCTGCTCTCTCCTCTCTGACTAACTGAAACTGAAACTAACTGGACTAACTGCCTCCTCACATCCGGCTTGGATCTTTTAAAGGGGATCTGGCTTAAGGCAGCCAGTAGAGCTCCCCCTTCAGGTCTGGGGTGGAAGGTGTTGTGTGCTGTGTGTACCAAGGTGTAAATCCCTCCTTGCACCGGTGGATCCTGTGGCAATCCCCTGCAGGGGTGCCACATATAAATTCCTTATCCTAGTATAAATTATCCCCATCATGGTATATATGATCCCAATCCTGGTATACATGTCCCTCATCCAGTAAGATATTATTCCCATCATGGACATAGATATTATTCCCATCATGGACCTGTACTGGTGTATATGACATGCCGTAAACAAATAAACAATTCTAATTGCCTTACTTCTGCGTCTTTGGTGCGCGGTGTCCTCTTCTGACTTCTGTGTGACTTCTGTGTCTATGCAGCGCAGCACATAATATTAAGGCTACATTCAAGCACTCTGCTATTGATGCGCTTTGTACGGATCCGCTATTGCTGTGGAATGCAGTGAAACACATTCACGTTAGCTGACCCAGCCAAGTCAATACATTTCACTGTTTTCCATTCACATGCTGCGCTTTTTACGCATCCACTTTTGGGCTAAAAAGCGGATATGTAAACAGAATGAGAATGTCAATACTATTAGCGTTATATCACTGCACTTTTACTCACCTCGCCGCACTCCCAAGCTGATCTCTCCTCATCCGACACCGTAGGACCTGTGCGGGACCTTAGACAGCACCATGTGACCAAGCAATGTCACCTGGTCACATGGGAGGCTGCAGGGTCCTAGAAGCAGTGCTCGTTGCCTTTGGGATGAGAGATCACTGGTACGGTGAAGTAAGTAAGCGCAGGTGAATAGCGCATTGGTGTTAACTAGTGATGAGCGAGCATGCTCGCCACTACTCGGTACTCGCACGAGTATCACTGTACTCAGGCTACTCGGCAAGCACCGAGTAATCTCGCGATACTCGTGCTGTGCTCGTGGTCATCATCTCTGCATGTTGGCGCTCTTTTGAGAGCCAGCCCACATGCAGGGATTGGCTGGCAGACCACTGCAATGCCACAGCCCTGTTAGTTGTGGCATTGCAGTGATTGGCCGGCCTGCACAGCGTGACCGAGCCTTTATAAGACCCGGCCGCGCTGTGCTCTGCACACAGGCATCCAGTCAGTGAGTGTAGGGAGAGTGTCTGCTGCTGCTTAGGGACAGATTTGCGGCCCTCATAGGTAGATCCGGAGCAGGGCTGCAAACTGCTGCTGACCACAACAGTCCTTCTCAGGACTAATCTAGGAGGATATAGGCAGGGTGATACAGATCGGAATCCAAGCTTTTCTGTGACCATAACAGTCACCAGACTGTTGAACTTACTACCTTGATCCAGGTTAGGGACTAAAATCCAAATCTCCTGTGACCATTACAGTCACCAGACTGGTGAACTTACTACCTTAATACAGGTTAGGGACTAAAATCCTACTCTCCTGTGACCATTACAGTCACCAGACTGGTGTACTTACTACCTTAATACAGGTTAGGGACGACTAAAATCCTAATCTCCTGTGACCATTACATTCAACAGACTGGTGTACTTACTACCTTGATACAGGTTAGGGACTAAAATCATAATCTCCTGTGACCATTACAGTCACCAGACTGGTGTACTTACTACCTTGATACAGGTTAGGGACTAAAATCCTAATCTCCTGTGACCATTACAGTCACCAGACTGGTGTACTTACTACCTTGATACAGGTTAGGGACTAAAATCCTAATCTCCTGTGACCATTACAGTCACCAGACTGGTGTACTTACTACCTTAATACAGGTTAGGGACTAAAATCCTACTCTCCTGTGACTATTACAGTCACCAGACTGTTGTACTTACTACCTTAATACAGGTTAGGGACAAAATCCTACTCTCCTGTGACTATTACAGTCACCAGACTGGTGTACTTACTACCTTAATACAGGTTAGGGACTAAAATCCTAATCTCCTGTGACCACTACAGTCACCAGACTGGTGTACTTACTACCTTGATACAGGTTAGGGACTAAAATCCTAATCTCCTGTGACCATTACAGTCACCAGACTGGTGTACTTACTACCTTAATACAGGTTAGGGACTAAAATTCTAATCTCCTATGACCATTACAGTCACCAGACTGGTGTACTTACTACCTTAATACAGGTTAGGGACTAAAATCCTACTCTACTGTGACTATTACAGTCACCAGACTGGTGTACTTACTACCTTGATACAGGTTAGGGACTAAAATCCTACTCTCCTGTGACCATTACATTCACCAGACTGGTGTACTTACTACCTTGATACAGGTTAGGGACTAAAATCCTAATCTCCTGTGACCATTACAGTCACCAGACTGGTGTACTTACTACCTTAATACAGGTTAGGGACTAAAATCCTACTCTCCTGTGACCATTACAGTCACCAGACTGGTGTAGTTACTACCTTGATACAGGTTAGGGACTAAAATCCTACTCTCCTGTGACCATTACAGTCACCAGACTGGTGTACTTACTACCTTAATACAGGTTAGGGACTAAAATCCTAATCTCCTGTGACCATTTCAGTCACCAGACTGGTGTACTTACTACCTTGATACAGGTTAGGGACTAAAATCCTAATTTCCTGTGACCATTACAGTCACCAGACTGGTGTACTTACTACCTTAATACAGGTTAGGGACTAAATCCTACTCTCCTGTGACTATTGCAGTCACCAGACTGGTGTACTTACTACCTTAATACAGGTTAGGGACTAAAATCCTACTCTCCTGTGACTATTACAGTCACCAGACTGGTGTACTTACTACCTTGATACAGGTTAGGGACTAAAATCCTAATCTCCTGTGACCATTACAGTCACCAGACTGGTGTACTTATTACCTTAATACAGGTTAGGGACTAAAATCCTAATCTTCTGTGACCATTACAGTCACCAGACTGGTGTACTTACTACCTTGATACAGGTTAGGGACTAAAATCCTAATCTCCTGTGACCATTTCAGTCACCAGACTGGTGTACTTACTACCTTAATACAGGTTAGGGACTAAAATCCTAATCTCCTGTGACCATTACAGTCACCAGACTGGTGTACTTACTACCTTGATACAGGTTAGGGACTAAAATCCTAATCTCCTGTGACCATTACAGTCACCAGACTGGTGTACTTACTACCTTAATACAGGTTAGAGACTAAAATCCTACTCTCCTGTGACTATTGCAGTAACCAGACTGGTGTACTTACTACCTTAATACAGGTTAGGGACTAAAATCCTACTCTCCTGTGACTATTACAGTCACCAGACTGGTGTACTTACTACCTTGATACAGGTTAGGGACTAAAATCCTAATCTCCTGTGACCATTACAGTCATCAGACTGGTGTACTTACTACTTTAATACAGGTTAGGGACTAAAATCCTACTCTCCTGTGACTATTACAGTCACCAGACTGGTGTACTTACTAACTTGATACAGGTTAGGGACTAAAATCCTACTCTCCTGTGACCATTACATTCACCAGACTGGTGTACTTACTACCTTGACACAGGTTAGGGACTAAAATCCTAATCTCCTGTAACCATTACTGTCACCAGACTGGTGTACTTACTACCTTAATACAGGTTAGGGACTAAAATCCTACTCTCCTGTGACCATTACATTCACCAGACTGGTGTACTTACTACCTTGATACAGGTTAGGGACTAAAATCCTACTCTCCTGTGACCATTACAGTCACCAGACTGTTGTCGCTGTATACAAGCAAAATGCGCAAGGGCGTTGGCAAGGAACAAGGAAGTGAACGTGATGGTGGTGCAGGCAGAGGCCGAGGTCGTGTGCAAGCACTAATTTTGTAACAAGAAAGGGGCACATCTACTCGCTCACACGTCCTGTCCCAAATTCTTGGGGCCCGCTGCAGTACACCGCTCTTGAACCAACACCAGTGTCAACAGGTTGTTACTTGGATAGCGGATAATGCTTCAAGTCAGAATGACACCTCCACAAACACCCTGTCTTCCACACGGTCAAGTGTCAGTAGCCGTGATACTGCACCGCACATTTCCCAACCTGATCCTCCTTCCTACCACCAGGCCGAGTACACGTCCACGGACATTACTGATCCTACACTTGGACACTCGGAAGTCCAGAAGTGTATACCCATGGGTGAGTGGAGGTACATGGCAAATTCCCATAACAAAATTTAAATTCAGTTGTCATTTGTTGGTGGTGTGGTGAAGTCTGGCCCAATCCAACCCTTGTTCATCTTGATCAGAGTCAGCCTGTCAGCATTTTCAGTTGACAGGCGGGTGCGTTTATCAGTAATGATTCCACCTGCGGCTCTGAAAACACGCTCTGACAAAACGCTAGCGACAGGGCAGGTCAGGACTTCCAAGGCGTAGAGAGCCAATTCATGCCATGTGTCCAGCTTGGAGACACAATAATTGTAAGGCACAGAGGAATCTAGCAGTACAGTTGTTTGATCTGCAAGGTACTCCTTCAGCATCTGGCCAAATTTAGCATTTCTTGTGGCACTACCCCACACCTCAGGGGCTGTGGTATGTGAGGGGCTGAGAAAACTGTCCCACATCGTAAAGACTGTTCCCCTACCTCTGGCGGATTGGACTATTGCCCCTCTCAGCCGTACGCCTTGGTTGTCCACCGATTCCTGACCTATGCTGCTAGCGTTTTGTGAGGGGAATGATTTGCCTACTTCCGTGACTATGGCCTTCTGGAAATGCTGCATTTTGGCTGACCTCTCCGCCTCAGGAATGAGAGACATAAAGTTCTCCTTGTAGCATGGGTCTAACAGTGTTGCCAACCAGTACTGATTGTCGGCCAAGATGTTGTGAACGCGAGGGTCACGAGCCAGGCAGCTTACCATAAAGTCAGCCATGTGCGCCAGACTCTTAACAGCCATCACTTCAGTATCCAGACCAACACGATGACTGAACATGCTGTCCTCCCCCTCCTCCTCCTCCTCATCTCCACTGTCCTCTGGCCAGCCACGCAGAATCGAGGGTATGACTGGTGTGCATGTCATACCTCAATTTGGCCAGAGAGTTGCTCCATGTCTTCATCCTCCTCCTCCTCGTCATAGTCCTCCACTGCACATTGTGATGAGATGAGGTTGGGCTGTGTGTTTTCACCCACACCCACTACTGTTTCTTGCTCCAAGTCATCGCGCTCGGCCTGCAATGCGTCCTCTTTGTTTTTCAGCAGAGACCGTTTTAGAAGGCAGAGTAGTGGTATGGTGACGCTAATAATGGTGTCATCGCCGCTCACCATCTTGGTGGAGTCCTCAAAGTTTTGGAGGACGGTACATAGGTTGGACATCCATCTCCACTCCTCAGGTGTTATGTGTGGAGTTTGACCCATTTCCTGACGGCTTAGGTGATGCAGGTAGTCAACAACTGCCCTCTTCTGCTCACATATCCTGACCAACATGTGCAAAGTTGAATTCCAACGCGTGGGGACATCACACACCAGTCTGTGGGCCGGAAGACGCAAACGGCGCTGAAAGCCGGCAGGGCCGGCTGAAGCAGCAGGTGACTTGCGAAAATGTGCAGACAGACAGCGAACTTTTACCAGCTGTTCAGACAGCTCTGGGTATGACTTTAGAAACCTCTGAACCACCAGGTTGAGCACATGGCCCACGCATGGAACATGCGTCAGCTGGCCTCGCCTCAAAGCTGCCACCAGGTTCTGGACATTGTCACACACAACCCTACCTGGCTTTAGGTTCAGAGGTGTGAGCCAGTGATCTGCCTGCTGTTTCAGAGCTGTCCACACCTCTTCTGCATTGTGGGGTTTGTCACCTATGCAGACTAGCTTCAGCACAGCCTTTTGCCGCTTCACAGAGGCAGTGCTGCAGTGCTTCCAGCTTGGGACTGGTGTGGAGGGTACAGTGGATGAGGATGCGCAGGAGGAGGAGGAGGAGGCTGAAGAGCATGACATTCCGGAGCTGTAGAGTGTCGGTGAAACCCTGACAGAGGTAGGGCCTGCTATCCTTGCTGTGGGAAGGACGTGTTCCGTCCCTCGCTCAGACTGTGTCCCAGCCTCCACAATATTAATCCAGTGTTTTGTCAAGGAGATGTAGCGGCCTTGCCCACAAGCACTTGTCCACGTGTCTGTGGTTAGGTGGACTTTGGCTGAAACAGCGTTGTTCAGGGCACGTGTGATGCTGTTGGACACGTGGTTATGCAATGCGGGGACGGCACATCTGAAAAAATAGTGGCGGCTGGGGACCGAGTAACATGGGACAGCAGCCGCCATCAGGTCGCGGAATGCTTCCGTCTCCACCAGCCGGAAAGGCAACATTTCTAGCGCTATGAGTCACGAAATGTGATAATTCAGGACTGTGGCATGTGGGGCGTTGGCAGCGCATTTGCGCCTGCATTCAAAGGTTTGCTGAATGGATAATTGAACGCTGCGCTGGGACAAGGACGTGCTTGATGGTGGGGTTATTTGTGCATGGGCAACTTCAGGTGCAGGGCCGGAGGCTTGTTCGCGGCCAGCATGTACAGGGGATTGGCTCGCACGCACAACACGCGAAGACGTAGCAGTGACATCAGCAAGCACCGCTCCTCGACTCTGTTGTACTTCCCACAAAGTCGGGTGCTTGGCTGACATGTGCCTGATCATGCTGGTGGTGGTCAGGCTGCTAGTTTTCGTACCCCTGCTGCTGCTGGCATGGTAGGTGTTGCAAATGGCCTTTTTAGAGTCATCTGGAGCCAACTTAAAAAACTGCCAGACTCAGGAAGACCTAACATTTGCACAGGCACCTTGTGTCGTGTTGTTATTCCGGGGAACGATTGCCTGCCTTCTGCCTGCGGACCCGACCCTGCTTCGTACTGCCTGTTGGGAAGCTACGCCTCCCTCCCCCTGTGCACTGCTGTCCTCGCTCTGCATATCCTCCTGCCAGGTTGGGTCAGCTACTGGATCATCCACCACGTCGTCTTCCTCTTCCTTGGCTAATCGCTGGACTGCTCCTCCTTCTCCTCATGTGCCACCATGATGACCGTTACAATAGATAGGCTGTTGTTTCAGGTATACCCCCAGTGGTAGATTTTTACGCCCATTCTTTTTGAATGGGCATTACAACGACAGGATACCCGCTCCTTTTCAATGGGAAAAATGTTTTGAGGCCCTAATGCACGTCTCTATCCAGGGACAATGTGGAGCCTCCCAATTTTTGGCTGCCCTGGCCAAAAGGCTATACTACAATACACCCACTTCCGGTTTACAGGCCTTTCTGCACGTCTCTATCCAGGGACAATGTGGAGCCTCCCAATTTTTGGCTGCCCTGCCAAAGGGCTATTCTACAATACACCCACTTCAGGTTTACAGGGCCTCCTGCACGTCTCTATCCAGGGACTATGTGGAGCCTCCCAATTTTTGGCTGCCCTGCCAAAGGGCTATACTACAATACACCCACTTCAGGTTTACAGGCCCTCCTGCACGTCTCTATCCAGGGACAATGTGGAGCCTCCCAATTTTTGGCTGCCCTGGCCAAAGGGCTATACTACAATACACCCACTTCAGGTTTACAGGCCCTTATGCATGTCTCTATCCAGGGACAATATGGAGCCTCCCAATTTTTGGCTGCCCTGTCAAAGGGCTATACTACAATACACCCACTTCCTTACAATGGGCACTTCAGGTTTACAGGCCCTCATGCACGTCTCTATCCAGGGGCATTGGTGAACCTCCCAATTTTGGACTGCCCTGGCAAAGGAAAATACTACAATAGACCCAGTTCCTCAAAATGGGCACATTATGTCAAGAGGCCTTCATGTACGTCTTCTCTCAGGGACATCGGAGTACCGCACAATGTTTTCACGTAAAATCTTTCATGTAATCACAAAAAGTAACATACACCAGCTGTATCTCACTATTGGGTATGTGCCCTTAACATTTCCACCCTGAATATGCATTTTGGTGTCATTTTGGAAGGTTTTCTGGTGACTCCGTAAAATTGGCGTGAAACTCGGACAAGATTGTTCACAGCTGTGACTTTTGAGTGAGAAATGCTTCCAGGTGTCTTCCCCATGGTGTTGCCATGTCATTTGAGCACTCTTCTGAGACTTTTGTGACATTTTTAGGGTTTCTACATGCTGCCGGCAGTCATTTCATAAAAATACTTGGGTCTCCCATAGGATAACTTTGGGCTCGGCACTCGGGCCGAGTACACGAGTATCTCGGGATGCTTGGCCCGAGCTTCGAGCACCCGAGCATTTTAGTACTCGCTCATCACTAGTGTTAACACACAGAATGCTGCATTCTGTGAGGATCCGTTTTTGGTGCAGTTTTTGCACCAAAAACGGATACTAAAAAAAGAAAGCAATACGCTGTGTGAATGTAGCCTAATACCATTCTCCCCAGTAATATCGACATCAGCTCCTGAAATATTCACTGTTCCTTTTGGCCCAGATTATGGGTGTGTGGAGCAATTAATTTTTTTCTTTAATAATGGCAGACTATGAGCTCAAGCACAGCTCCTGCTTTCTGTGACCCTGCTCCTGTCTCCTGTGACCCTTGATTCAATGTCGCCACCCCATCAAAGGCAAAGCAAGGTATATCCGGACCATAAGATGCACCCACATCTTTCCTCCAAAATTTTAAGAGATGAAAATGCGTTTTATAGTTTAGAAAATACGGTACTTATTAAATTTGTTCATGGTATTTAATCCTCATCTTTCTCTGAAGCAACTGTTACTGAACTATATTTAAAAAAAGGGCTGATATTTTTTTTCACATTGGAAGGGTTGGATATAATATTTGTAAAATGCATGGATTTTGTTTCTTTTTCTTTTACTTTAGGGTAGCTTCTGGTGTAAGAAAATTTCTTGTGATAATTTATAATTATGCTTTGCACAGTTAATATAATTAATTGGCTTTTCTTAGCTCATTAAAGCAATGTATTGATTGTACATGTGCAATTACAGATTTTCTCAGACATTATAAATGGTGATTTAGCAATCATCATCTGCCCTTATCTCTAGTGGGTTTTATTCTTTTAGTAAAAGTTCAGAAAGGTTTAAATAAGCATTAAGAAGGAAAGAAATACTACAAAATAGTTGGATATTAAAATTATTCAATAGGATACTCACAAGAAAGTCTAGGCTCAAATGTGAAATGTATCTTGAGCATGCTATTTTTTTATTAAAGAAGTATATAATTCAATTTTTTAATCTGATAAAGACTTTTTTAATGCCTTTGTGCTTAATGGCAGCCTGTCAACTACTTTAGACCTCCCAAGCTATCACTATGTGTCCCTGCAGTTCTCCAGCATATCCATAAGCATCTCTGCATGAGCTAAAAGTGTGGATTCATAGTTGCAAAAATTAATTTCATAACTTACATTTTGTGATGTTAATAAGGTGCTGTCTAGTCCGATGAGGCGTTCTCTCAGAATCAATGGCCGCCCCCGTTGCGTTGGTATCACGCCCCGGTGGGCGTGATAACTTAATTTCCAAGAGCTGCCTCCTTCTGTGTAAATACAGGTATTGATTGATTAAACCTAACTGCCCCAATTATAAATCCTCTTTTACTACTATCCCTCTCTTCTTTGAGCACTTGTTTTTTGTGAGACGAGTTGTGGTTTTGATTAACACCATTTATTTTACCACACATTGTTCTGAATAAGTTGTTATGGTTGAAGGTAGGTTCTGGTTGAACACTCTATCATTATTCCATTATTGAAGAAAACTTCTCTCGGACCCATCCTGCACAAACAACTACAGACCAGTCTCCAATCTCACCTTCATCTCTAAACTCCTGGAGCGCCTGGACTACTCCTGCCTCACTCATTACCTCGCCACTCACACTCTTCTAAACCCATTACAGTCTGGTTTCTGCCCCATACATTCTACAGAAACTGCACTCACCAAAGTGACCAACGATCTTCTGACAGCAAAACGTAATGGTGACCACTCTCTGCTTATTCTTCTTGACCTCTCTGCAGCCTTGCACACTGTTGACCACCATCTCCTACTCTCCATGCTGCACTCCATCGGCATCAAGGACACGGCTCTCTCTTGGTTCTCTTCCTATATTTCTGACCGCTCTTTCAGTGTATCATTTGTTGGCTCCACTTTCTCCCCTCTTCCTCTCACTGATGGGGTCCCCCACGGTTCAGTCCTTCGACCTCTTCTCTTCTCTCTCTACACGGGCCCGATTGGACAGACCATCAGCAGATTCGGCTTTCAGTACCATCTTTATGCTGATGACACACAACTATACACTTCTTCCCCTGACCTTACTCCCACTCTAATAAAGAACACCAATGACTGTCTAACAGCAATTCCCAATATCATGTCCGTTCTCTATCTAAATTCAACCTTTCCAAAACTGATCTTCTTCTGCTCCCTCCCTCCACTAACCTCCCTAAATCTGACATCTCTCTATGTGTGTGGTACCACGATAACACCTAGGCAGCAGGCTCGCTGTCTGGGTGTCATCTCTCTCTAGACAGCCCCGAATGAACACACCATCAGCAGATTTGCCTTCCAGCACCATCTCTATGCTGACGATACACAATTATACACTTCAGCCCCTGACCTTACCCCTGCGGCTTTATAGAACACCAATGACTGTCTTGCTGCAGTTTCCAACATCATGTCGGCTCTCTATTTAAAACTCAACCTTTCCAAAACTGAAATTCTTTTGCTCCCGCCCTCCACTAACCTCCCTAAATCTGACACCTCTCTCTGTGTGCGGCACCACAATAACACCTAGTCAGCAGGCACTGTCTGAGTGTTATGTTTGACTCTGATCTTTCCTTCACCCCACATATACAATCTCTCGCCTGCTCTTGTGGCTTGCACCAGAAGAATATCTCTAGAATTCGCACCTTTCTCACCTTGGAAACCACAAAATCCCTCACTGTGGCCCTGATTCACTCCCGCCTTGACTATTATAACTCTCTTTTAGTTGGCCTCCCCCGCACTAGACTCTCCCCTCTCCAGTCTATCCTTAATGCAGCAGCTAGTATCACCTATCTAGCTAACCGTTACTCAGATGCTTCTGCTCTATGCCAGTCATTACACTGGCTGCCTATACACTATAGGATCCATTTCAAACTGCTTGTTCTCACCCACAAAGCCCTTCACAGTGTAGCACCCCCCTTACATCTCCTCCCTCATCCCACCCGTTCTCTGGGCTCTGGAAGTGACTTTAGACTCACTTCTGCATTAATCCGAACCTCCCACTCCCGGCTCCAAGACTTCTCCCGAGCTGCACCAATTCTCTGGAATGCTCTACCCCAAGAAATTAGGTGTATCCACAACTTAGATCGTTTCAGATGATCCCTAAAAATACATCTTTTTAGGGCAGCCTATCATGATCCCTACTCAAAGTCATTTACACATATCAACTCCACCAGTCTCAAGTGATCACAAATAATGGGTGGTGGCCACCTATACTGCTCCTAACTGTTCCCCATCTCCTCAAGTTGACTATTCCATCATTGTAAATAAGCACCTGTACTTTGTCATCCCCACCTCACTGTTAGATTGTAAGCTCTTATGACCAGAGCTGTCATTTTTTTTTGCTCTAATTATTGTATTATATTATGCTTCGTATTGTATTCTATGTGTTTTTGCTATTGTATTGTATTTTCTAATTGTTTCTTATGATTGTTTAAACATGAACTTTGTATTGTGAAGTGCTGCGGAATATGTTGGCACTATATAAATAAAAAGTATTATTATTATTATTGTAGCATAAATACATCAGGCTCAACCTACTGTGGCACTCTGAAAATTTAGGCAAATATCTGTAAACTCTGGTGGTGTGAGAAATCAGCTCTTAAGCAATTTTTTATAAAAGCATGTGTGATCAATGCAAAGGGCTATTGTGAAGTATGGCGCTTAGCAGCCTTATAGGAGAATTACTGAGCCCAGGAGGCATAACACTGCTCTTCATAGGATTCAGTGGTGCTGGAGAGAAAGGGGGTGAGTCAGAGACTTTGCTTTAGTCACAGTTGGGACATAGCAGGATCTGTGCAGCCACATGGAACATAGTGTCCTGCACAATCCAAGTAGTGCCCAACTGAAGACAACAACAGTTGAGGATAAGTAGTGAAGTAGTGAAGGTGTTTGTAGATAGCTGCCTTGATGGCATCCTGAGTTGTCAGGAGTGAAAAGAAAGCTGAAGTACTTTCCTGCAAACTTGAGGAACCATGGAAGCCAAGGTCCAGGTGGAGAAAAGTTTACGGGCATAGTATACAGCCATAATCAGCGGGAGTGAGGAGAGTTGCAACACATTGCCTGAAAGAGAGCTGAGTTCCTCACAATATTAGAGGCTGTGACTCTGTATGTTGAACTGTGAAAGCCATAGTATCACCATCATCATAAACTGCTCAGGAAACGTGACTCTTATCGTGTTGCAACTGAAGTCTGGACATTAATTAATGAGAGCAGCTGATGCTACATCCCCATCCACAACCTTAACCCCTTATTTTTTTGATGACAACGGCCTGCCAGCTGGAGAGACCACCAGGTCAGTTGGCTGCCATTACTACGGTATCTGGCTCAGATGAGGCCGACCAACCTATAACCTATAGCTTAACACGTGGATACAGAGGAAGGTTAAAATAAAATGAGACAGATGCTAGATGTGCCATATTAGGAAAAAAAATCCTTCTAAATGCCACCTGTAAGGCATCTTCAGAACCTGTGAGTAATAGATGTGAGATTTGGATATATCAGAGGTGATATTGCAAGAGTGGGAGAAAGTGAGGAGAAATACTACAGCCCCCTCCATGCCTCCTGGTGTACTGTCCTGTGTCCTGGTACCTGTTCCATGATCTGCACACAGTGCTGACAGACACAGCTGACCTTCTTGCCACAGTTTACATGGATGTGTCATTCTGGATGAGCTGCACTACCTAAGCAACTTTTGTGGGTTGTAGACACCGCCTCATGCTACTTCTAGGGGTGGGAGCAATGACAAAATGCAAAAGTGACCAAAACAACAGCCAAAAAGGATGACAACAGAAAAATGATCTGTGATCACCACATGCATACCCACTTCTTTATAGGCAGTGTATTGAGAATTGCCTATGATTTCTTCCTGTTGTCTGTTGTATTTGCACAACACCAGGAGAAATTGATTCACAATCGGTGTTGCTTCATTACTGGACAGGGTGAAGTAGGTGTAACTTGGAGTTACATTAATTTGTTTAACTGTTCCCTTTATGTTTTTGAGCATTGTATATTAAATGAAAACTGCCATGAACCATCTTTTAAGCTATGTATATATCTTTAGATTGTTTTTATATTCCAGAATCTCACATCTTCGCTGAAAACAGCATGCCCTGAATGCAACACTCATTCAACAATTTTATTATTCATATTATTATTATTTATTGATTAAGTAAAATTAATTCACTGGTGCTGTACTTTAGACTTTTTAACTTTTGTATTAATAAAAATAACTTTTAATGTAATTAAGTTAGTAACTTTGATCAATTTGATAAAAACAGAACACATTACCTCCTAAACATTATCATAAATAAGACCCTTAGAAATCAAGGACACCATCTATTTCTATACAAAGGAGAAGTCTACTCTGTAAAGAAAAAATTTTATAATTTTATTTTATTTTTATATCTTTATGTTTATCATAAATTTTAAGAGTTTTATACTTTAGCATGAAAGACATTTTAACACTAAATAAACATCCAGTTTACGGTTAAGGAAGAACAGTGGTCTGGTTAATTCTACTAGAGACTATAGGCTGTTGTCATAGGATCATAGTTTGCGCTGGGCTTCGGTTATCAAATATTTGTGTCATTTTTAGGGGGGATATAACACGGTAATCCCCTCGCAGCCATTTTGCAGCAACATCTTATATTTCATACCCTTTTAGATTAGCTCCTGTGTATAACCCAATTTACAATCTTACATTCTACATTTCCATATGGAATAGGGTATGGGAATGTGACTCCCCAAATATACTTTTCTATCAATTAAAACCAACAGAAGATCATAGACAGAGAAAAATCAGGATTATACCCAGGATTATAAACATTTCCTTGCACATTTCCCTCCTTGCTACTCATACTGTTTCCTTAGACATTTCCCACCCATATTCCCCTCTCTGCCTTCTCACACATTTCTCTCCCCCATTCTGCTACCCATATTATTCCTGCACATATTCTCCCATTGACCACTTCCTAGAATGTCTTCTCATACATTCCCCACCATACATTCATACTGTCATCTCACACATATCTCCCCTCACACTCCATCTCCGCATATTCTTTTTACACATCTTGTAATTTTTATACTGTCTTCTCACACATTTTTCTGACTCCATACACTGTCTCCCCACACATTCCCCCCTCACATCCCATACTGTCTCTTCAAACATTTCCCCTCCCCCACTCTTCAAGCTGTCAACTCAAGATCCTCTCCTTCCTATATTGTCCCCTCACACATTTATATCTTCCCCCACTCTCCATTTTGTCCACATACAATAAGTAATATTACAAGTCTTTGGTTGCTTTAGCTCTATTGGAGCACTTACCAATCTAACATTGACCACACTTATGTTGGACAGCCCAGTGACATCAGGAGTGAGATCAAATGTCCTCATCATGCTGTTGACATCACACTAGCACAAAAGTGCCAGTAGTCAAGGCTTAAATTGTACTTGAGCCTGAAAGACGTGAGTAAAATTGAATTCAGGCAGCCGACCCAGAGAACAGCCGAATACCACTCTGGGGGAGCAGACAAAATGGAGCCGGTAGGGAAGCACCTCGGAAAACTGCATCAGTCAGTTGCAATGGCATCAACCCCCTTTGTCCAGGGTAAATCTCCTACATTCCTTCTATAAATGTGCCCCAGGCTTTGAAACGTTCAGATATACAACATCGTCAGAATTACCTCTTTGGAATTTACCCCCTTCTAGGAGCCATTCATATTAGTCTCATAGGACCAATCCCTAATAAACTCATGTTGATGATGGGTATACCAATATCAAAGGGGCAGGTCTGCTCACACACTCATATGTCAGTGCTCAGAAGTAAATAGATAGATAGACAGACAGACAGACAGACAGACAGACAGATAGATAGATAAATAACAAGAAAAACTGCACAGCACTCAACAGACTAGTGTGAACTGGTGCAAGCAAAGATGCAGAGTCAAATAACATGAAAAAAATCCTTGCAGCACACAGCTACTACCAATGATGTACAAGTGCTACAAGCCATATGTGTTTGAGGAAAAAGTTTAAAAACTTACGTTTTTTCAAAAAACTCAATAATCTATCTTTTAATTCTGAAGTTCTTAGTACAAGCATTGGCCAATGTCTGTTTGCTCATCAACTGCGACAAAGTGACTTCAGGCATGATGAGTCCTACTCTAATATCCCTATTCTCCTTGTCCACCCCCCACTTTTCAGTGGGCAGACACCATCTATACCCTCGATCACCTGTAGGTTAATGAGGGTGCACATTGCAGCAAAGGAGCCTGCAACTCCATATAATAAATAGCAAGAAAAACTGCACAGCACTCAACAGACTAGTGTGAACTGGTGCAAGCAAAGATGCAGAGTCAAATAACATGAAAAAAATCCTTGCAGCACACAGCTACTACCAATGATGTACAAGTGCTACAAGCCATATGTGTTTGAGGAAAAAGTTTAAAAACTTACGTTTTTTCAAAAAACTCAATAATCTATCTTTTAATTCTGAAGTTCTTAGTACAAGCATTGGCCAATGTCTGCTTGCTCATCAACTGCGACAAAGTGACTTCAGGCATGATGAGTCCTACTCTAATATCCCTATTCTCCTTGTCCACCCCCCACTTTTCAGTGGGCAGACACCATCTATACCCTCGATCACCTGTAGGTTAATGAGGGTGCACATTGCAGCAAAGGAGCCTGCAACTCCATATAATAAATAACAAGAAAAACTGCACAGCACTCAACAGACTAGTGTGAACTGGTGCAAGCAAAGATGCAGAGTCAAATAACATGAAAAAAATCCTTGCAGCACACAGCTACTACCAATGATGTACAAGTGCTACAAGCCATATGTGTTTGAGGAAAAAGTTTAAAAACTTACGTTTTTTCAAAAAACTCAATAATCTATCTTTTAATTCTGAAGTTCTTAGTACAAGCATTGGCCAATGTCTGTTTGCTCATCAACTGCAACAAAGTGACTTCAGGCATGAGGAGTCCTACTCTAATATCCCTATTCTCCTTGTCCACCCCCCACTTTTCAGTGGGCAGACACCATCTATACCCTCGATCACCTGTAGGTTAATGAGGGTGCACATTGCAGCAAAGGAGCCTGCAACTCCATATAATAAATAACAAGAAAAACTGCACAGCACTCAACAGACTAGTGTGAACTGGTGCAAGCAAAGATGCAGAGTCAAATAACATGAAAAAAATCCTTGCAGCACACAGCTACTACCAATGATGTACAAGTGCTACAAGCCATATGTGTTTGAGGAAAAAGTTTAAAAACTTACGTTTTTTCAAAAAACTCAATAATCTATCTTTTAATTCTGAAGTTCTTAGTACAAGCATTGGCCAATGTCTGTTTGCTCATCAACTGCGACAAAGTGACTTCAGGCATGATGAGTCCTACTTTAATATCCCTATTCTCCTTGTCCACCCCCCACTTTTCAGTGGGCAGACACCATCTATACCCTCGATCACCTGTAGGTTAATGAGGGTGCACATTGCAGCAAAGGAGCCTGCAACTCCATATAATAAATAACAAGAAAAACTGCACAGCACTCAACAGACTAGTGTGAACTGGTGCAAGCAAAGATGCAGAGTCAAATAACATGAAAAAAATCCTTGCAGCACACAGCTACTACCAATTATGTACAAGTGCTACAAGCCATATGTGTTTGAGGAAAAAGTTTAAAAACTTACGTTTTTTCAAAAAACTCAATAATCTATCTTTTAATTCTGAAGTTCTTAGTACAAGCATTGGCCAATGTCTGTTTGCTCATCAACTGCGACAACGTGACTTCAGGCATGATGAGTCCTACTCTAATATCCCTATTCTCCTTGTCCACCCCCCACTTTTCAGTGGACAGACACCATCTATACCCTGATCACCTGTAGGTTAATGAGGGTGCACATTGTAGCACTTGTACATAATTGGTAGTAGCTGTGTGCTGCAAGGATTTTTTTCATGTTAGATAGATAGATAGATAGATAGATAGATAGATAGATAGATAGATAGATAGATAGATAGATAGATAGCTCAAGTATCAAAGTAACTCTGGCACATGAAAAATTAATAGATTGGACAAGGTCATGACTTTCAAAAAATAAATTCCACTTTTATTAGTTTTCGTGTTCAATTGAAAGAACAGTTTTCTATGACCAACATTTTAGCAATCCTTTGCCTTTTTCAAGAAGTAAGAACTGTTTAGAGAATTTGAAAGGCTAGGCAATCAGATGGAATTATTATGACATATTGACATTTCTCAAAATTCTCTGTGCAGAAGGACAAACGAGCACAGGTAACTACTGAATCTTCAGATACATTCTGTGTTCACTGGTATAAACATGAGGTTCTGTATTTAGAGCTACTCATAGGAGTTCTTAAAGAGGACCTGTCACCCCCCTGGTGCATGGCAAACTAAATGCAGCAGAGAATGCAGCATGTCTGCTGCATTCAGGGAAGGGGTCCCCCATGTCTCTAGCCCCTGTAAGCTTTAAAAAAGACTTTATAAACCTTACAGTTAAGAGGTCGCCTGGGTGAGATCTTATTAAGAGGTCCTGGCTGCTGGAACAGGGCTGCTGGAACAGCCCTCCCTGCCTTCTCCTTGTGTGTTTCACCCCTCTATGTGTCTGCTGCCGTCTCCTTTTGTGCTGGGTCTGCCCTGCTCTTCTGCTCCTGACTTCACAAGGAGCAGGAGCAGAAGAGGAGGGCAGACCCAGAAGAAGAGGAGACACATAGAGGGGGCGGAAGACACAAGGAGACGGCAGGGAGGACTGTGCCAGCAGCCAGGACCTCTTAATAAGATCCCACCCAGACAAATTCTTAACTGTAAGGTTTATAAAGTCATTTTTTAAAATTTACAGGGGGACTAGTCCCATGGGGGACCCCTTTCCTGAATGCATCAGACATGCTCCATTTTGTGCTGCATTTAGTTTGCCGTGCATCGGGGGGTGATAGGTCCTCTTTAAGGAGAATGGAAATGTGTAAAGTGAAAGCTAGTCAAGCTGCTGTTGTGAAAGGTAAGACCAGCAATAGCAACCTAATGGCTTGATACCATCAAGAAAATGGTGGAGAAGACCATAGCAGACCTATGTGGTTTGATCAATCTAACTTACAGGGCATTCATTTATCCATGGATCAAGAAAGAGCTGAAGGTCAATAGTTGAAACCAAAAGTTTACATACACTACGTAAAAATCAAATATGCTTGTTTTTCACACTCTCTGCCATGAAATCAATGAAATCATGAAACCTTTCTTATTTTAGGTCAATTAGAATTACCATAAATATTTGTATTTTTCTATAATGCCAGAATAATAAGAGAGAATGTTTCAAGGCATTTTTATTACTTTCTGCAAAGTCAAAAGTTTACATATATTTAAGTAATATTTGGCACCATTACCCTTAAACTGCATGACTTGGGTCAAACATTTTTGATATCCTTCCACAAGCTTCTCACAATAGTTGGTAGGAATTTGGGCTCATTGCACCAGACAGAACTGGTTTAACTGACCCATGTTCGTAGGTCGCCTTGCTCACACTTGCATTTTCAGCTTAGCCTATAAATTTTCAACAAGACTGAGGTCAGGGTTTTGTGATGGGCATTCCAAAACATTGACTTTATTATCCTTAAGCCACTTTGTAACCAGTTTGGCAGTATGCTTCGGGTCATTGTCCATATGATAGACCCATTTCCGCCCAACCTTTAACTTCCTGGCTAATGTCTTGACATGTTGCATCAGCATGGCCACATAATTTTTTTTTCCTCATGATGCCATCTATTTTGTGAAGTGCCCCAGTCGTTCCTGAAGCAAAACAGCCCCAGAACTTGATGCTGCCACCTCCGTTTTTCACAGTTGGGATGGTCTTCTAAGCTTCTCCCTTTTCCCTCCTAATGTAACGATGGTCATTATGGATAAACAGTTCAATTTTAGTTTCATCAGACCACAGAACATATCTACAAAAATTAAGGTTTTTGATCCTGTCTGCATTTCCAAGAATTTATCTGGCTTTTTTATGTTTCTTTTGGAGTAAAGGCTTTTTCCTGGCAGAGTGGCGTTTCAGCCTATATTGATACAGTACTAATTTCACTGTGGATAATGACACAAACCCACCAGCTTTCACCTCCATCTTAACAAGGTCTTTTGTTTTATTATTGGGTTGATATGCAAATGTCAGACTAAAGTACGTTCCTCTCTTGGACACAGTACGATCTCCTTCCTGAACGGTATAATGGCTGGACATTCCCATCTTGTTTGTATGTGCATATAATTGTCAGATGAACAAGGCACCTTCAGGTATCTGGAGATTACACCCAAGCATGAATTAGATTTCTGCAAGTCCGCAATTCTCTTCCTGATATCTTGGCTGATTTTTTTAGATTTCACCATAATGCAACACAAGAAGCAGTGTGTTTCAGGTGTGCATTAAATGCAGCCACAGGTGTGTCTCTAATTAACTCAGATGTTGCCAATAAGCCTGTCAGAAGCTTCCAAACACATAATGAGGCGGTCGACAGGGTATGGGGTACTCAGGTACCGGGGCTGATAGCGGCTTTGATGGGGGATCACGGCTGGTCGGTCCCCATTCCCGTGCCCTGGACCCTCAATGGCGGGGAACGGTGGGGTAAGGGAATTATTAATGGGTTGCCACCTATGGTACCTGGTAACGGGTATACCAGCCCTGCAGCCGGCCGCTGAGGTGATGGTGGGTGCAGCTGAGTGTGGTACAGCTCCCCACAGGTGGAGCTTTACCTAAGGGCAGTGGGGATGGATGAGGGGAGTAGTAGTTGCATCCTTGCAGACAAGGCGGTGAATTGCGGTGGTTAGACAGGCACACAGACACACATGGATTGTTGTTTCGGTACCTTTTACTGGTGACAAGGTAACAGGTACAGTCCAGAGTAATAACCAGATTCCCTTGTGCAACTTGGCACTTCCACCTTAGAAAGTTATGAGGCCTACTCTGTCTTTGTGCTCTGTGGTTTGGGATGAGTCCTGCCTGAGCCTGAACCCACCGCTTCTTCTTCTTTTCCTTCTAGGGCTTTGCTGCAAACCCCTGGTCCTATGCTTGGTCAGTTTCAGCATCTCTTATTTGTTTTCCTCAGGGGTAAACTTCTCCTGAGTCCTCCAGGTTTTTGCTGTAGCAATAAATGATTACAGTGTCAGACTCCGGTGTCCGGGTGTACTAAAGGGCTGTAGTAACAGGTTCCCTTTCTTAGTTTCCTGCTTTCTCCACTTGCCTCCAACCCTTTTCCTAGGGTGCAACACAGCGGTTAGTGGTCCCTGGTCCTGGGCCTGGATTTCTCCCAACGACCAGCTCCTCCGTCTCCTCTCTCTTCTCTCTCCTGACTGGAAATAAGACTTACTAACTCCTCCTCTCAGGCCTGGATGCCTTAAAGGGGAACTGACTTAAGGCAGCCAGTAGAGCTCCCCCTTCAGGTCTGGGGTAGAAAGGTGTGGTGTACTTTGCGAACCAAGGTGTAATTCCCTCCCTGCACTGGTGGATCCTGTGGCAATCCCCCGCAGGGGTGCCACAATAGCAACATCACATGGGCTCTCCCAAATTGTTTAAAGGCATAGTAATCTTGGTGTATGTAGACTTTTGACTTTGCAGAAAGTAATTAAAATGCCTTAAATCTTATCTAACTCATTAGTCTGACATTTGACAAATATAAATAATTATGGTAATCCTAAACGACCTAAAACAGGAATGGTTTATTCTGAGTTCATGTCTGATAGTGAGAAAAACATGCATATGTGTCTTTTCTGATAGAGTATGTAAACGTCTGGTTTCAACTGTATATATGTATATATATAAATTAATATATATATATATATATGTATATTTAGCAAAAACCAGGAAGCAGCTGAGTCAGCTGGCTCTTTTAGGGAAAACGTGCTAAGCGTACTCAGGAACTCCTCCTGTTCCTATGATACATACAGTTCAGATGAAGAAGTTCGCAGCACTCCCAATATGATGCAGCAAAGATCTTTATTCCAGCTCAAGGCACATGGCTACGTTTCGAGCCAACCACGCTCTTTTTCCAGCAACCACATAGTCATTAGCTAACTCACTTATAGTCCTTCTGCCTGTTGCATTACTTCCTTACAGTTCATTAACATAATAATACATATCATAAATACATCCATATATCAGTGCAATGTACTTTAAACCATAACACCTCAATGTGTCATCCTATATTCTATCTTATAAGTGCTCATGTTTATCACATCATATCTTTAAACCACTTCAATACTTTTTGTCTGGAAGTCTCACTAGTTAATCCCTCATTGGGGAGATTCATTTTCATTTTAATATGCCATACTTATAATTTTCATAGTTCTTACTGTGGGAGCGGCCCCTCAGGTCCCTACGTGCTCTCGGCGTCCCGGAAATCATTTCCTTCTCACTGCACATTCTCCAGGTCCGCCCATCAACAGGTAAACAGTGCCAGCGTGCGTCATGACGTCACCGCAATCGCGCATGCGTACTACTCAAATCTGGACATTCTCCATCTTGGATAGGGCGGCCGTAGAATACTGCAGTGTCCCCAGCGTCCTGGGTTGTCTTTAAGTGATGTGTGCCTCTTTGACTTCTTTATATTGATTCAGATGCACCTTTCAAAGTTCATATGTGCTATTACGCTTACTAAAGTGCCTATTTGCAAAGGACTAACTTATGTTAGTTAAGTGAAGTATGTTATCTCTTAATGTAATGTGTTCTCCGGGGTCCTTTTTTACTAGTCCCCATATACTCTAGGAATTTTTAATTCCTTAGTTGTTGATTCTTATTTATTCAATGGCCATTTAACTATGGGCTACATTTGCATTTTATTAACTCTCCCAGCACACTCTGTTACCCTTATTCAATTGGATCCCAGTATGAATATTTCATGACTGGGTACCCAGACTCGCTACTGTACGCTTATTCCTGTCTGGGATATGTATAATTTTTAGCAATAGACAACCTCTTACGCCTGGCCGATACAATCACTTTCTTAGGCTATGGTCAAACATGCCATGCGTTTTTCCATGCTTTTTTACATTTCTGCATGCGTTTTTTAAGGTGTTTTTTGACACCCTGCGTTTTTCCATGCGTTTTTGAATCAGCACCGAAAAAATACTGCAAGCTGCGTTTTAAAAACACATACGTTTTTTTAACATGGGCCCCTATGGAAAACGCATGCATTTTTGCATGGTACTAAATGGTACCATGCATTTTTGCATGCGTTTTTGAAGGCAGCTCCTCACTTAAGTGCAAAAACGCATGCCAAAAACGCATGGCACTTTAGGCATGCGTTTTTTGCATGGGGGCCTATGGGTGCATTTTTACATGCGTTTTTAGAAAACGCAGGTCTCAAAAAAAGCAAGTGAAATATGCATGTGTGACCCTAGCCTTATTCTTATTATGTTCGCTATACAACATGCTTACGTGATCTACTAAAAAGTGATTAAAAGTGTTGTTATAATCAAAAAATATGTCCCTTGTTACTGTTTAAATCTTTTGTCACTGTTTAAATCTTTTGTGAACGGCCTCTTTCAATCGTGATAAAGTCAATGTTCATCAAATACTTTGGTTACCAATACAGTCCCTGTAATCCCGCTCCCAGTCTTTCACAGTCAAAAACACACTATTATTACTTTGGCTTCCTTCAGACTTCCGTCTCTTCCAGTAGTTCTATGTGGAAAACATATTAAAACATACATAATATTAATAGTGTATCATGATTATTAACTCTAAATGTGCTAAAACCCTTTGTGATCACATATACACAATAAAATCTGAGGAACGTCTCTTGCTGGTTTTCTTAAAGGGCAACTCCAAGTTTATAATCTACATTTAACCCTTCTGGTACCTTTATACGTGCTACAGAAGGTTGGAAACAACCGGGTGTTTCACGTGCACGAGCACGTACCAACGGTTGAAAACGGTACCCGATACCGCCTTTACACGCCGCTACAAAGTGCTCTACAGAAGGTTTAATCTATCTCTGGAGGCACTGCCAGGTGCCACAAGTTACCTTCTGTAGAGCACCGTCCCTCATTTACACGCCGCTACAGAAGGTAATATGGGAGGACCTGGTGCAGCAGGGACAACACATAGGTGTGTCAGAGTTGTGGATTACGAGACGCTCGTACGATGATTGGACAATGCTATAGCATCATGATTGGCCAGCCAGCACAGGGAGGCTGGCTAATACATGATGCTATTGCAATTGTGTAGTGTGACTGGTCAGCTCCTTAAATATGCCGCCCTATGCAGCGACAACCAATCGTAATGCAGGAGCTTCCACCAATGATCGCTGAAGGGGGGCGGTTTCCCAAAGGCTGTGTCATGCCCCAGGGAGTTAACTAGGTGACGAAAAAACCTTCCTGTACCTCATTTAGACGCCGCTACCATCGTGATGAAACCAACCTGTTTTAGAGCACTGCTCTGAAACATGTGTCGACAGTGATGGGTGGCAACAATCTAGTTTACACGCCGCTACCTCAGGTTGATTTGACGGTACAAGATACATTTGTCTCCGACACCCGGTTGTTTCCAACCTTCTGTAGCGGCGTGTAAAGGTACCATCCTGGTTTTAGTGCATTCAACCTTTTAATCCATTTCAACTCTTTAATCTTTAATTCCTTGACTCGATCGCCCCCTTTCCTTGGAACTGGCACACTATCTATCACCCTGCACTTCAAATCTCTTTCCTTATGTTTCACTTCTGTAAAATGCTTAGATACAGGTAGATTCATCACTTTTTTTTTATACTATATCTGTGTTGGCTCATTCTGGTACAAAATTCCAAAGTGGTCTCAAGGAGGTAAATTATGTGGTCAGAGGCACATGTATAAAATTGCTGAATTCTATATATTTTCCCTTTTACCTCAAAGCTGTCTCCTTTCAGCATATATGGGCAATTGATGCAACCCACACACGGGTAACTTCCTCTTCTTACACTTCCTGTTAGAGTTAACTGGGTCTCCCTTTTTAATGTCCTTATGTCCGAACTGACTAATCGGTCCTTCAGGTTTCTCCCTTTTCTAAATGGAAAAAGCAGAGGTTTGCCAAACTCCTTTACTTCTGGTAGCCCATTTTTTAAAATCTGCCAATTTTTCCTTACTACCTTCATAATTTCCCCTGATTCTTCTCCATAGGTGGTAACTACCGGGATCCTATGATTGCATGTTTGTTCCGTTCTTACCTTGTCCTTCATTTTTTCACTCATCTCTAATGTCTTCGCCGGGTACCCCCTTTCCCTGAAATTCTGCAATAGCTTATAAACTTCCAACTCTCTTTCCACCTCATCACTCTCGATCCGTCTCACCCCTTGTACTTGCCCATAAGGATAGCATTCCTCGTACCTATAGGGTGACTACTATCGTAGTGTAGTAGCTTGTTCCTGTCTGTTGCTTTAACATGTAAGGGCATGTGTATCTTACCATCCTCCAGTCTCACTTTTACATCCAGAAACTGGAGGGTGGTTGTTGATTGCTGCACGGTAAACTATATTCTTGAATCTATCATATTCATATAATCAAAAAATTGTGCGAGTTCATCAACATCTCCTTTCCAGAGGAGGAACACGTCATCAATTATCTCCACCACCTCCGTACATGACGGTAGTGGTGGAACACATTGACGTGCTCCTCCTCCAGTACCGCCATGGTGACACCCGCATATGCACATGCCATATGTGCCCCCATGGCGGTACCCTTCAACTGCTTATAATACATGTCCCCAAATAGGAAGTAATTGGACTTAAAACATATTTCAAGCTGCATTATAATCATATTTCTACATTCTTCTGTATGTTCAGTGGTACCCAATAACTTCTTCACTGCCCTAATGCCTGTGTAATGTTCAATCGATGTATACAAGGATGTAACGTCAAAGGAAACTAGAATGTCTTCCTTGCCTGCCTCTAAAGTTCTCAAGTTTTCCAAAAAGTGACTTGTATCCTTTATGTAGGACTTTGCTGTTATCGCTAATGGGTTCAATAGCTTGTCTAAAAATATCCCAACATTATTAAAGACTGAATCCATGCCCGCTACTATGGGTCTCCCCGGCGGGCTGTCTAAAGACTTGTAGACCTTCAGTACCACATATAACACCGGGGTTTTGGGGCATCCCACTAATGGTGGCTTCACACTGGCGTTTGCAAATGCCGCACACCGAACGCAGCCAAACGCTTGAGCACATGCATTCCTATGTTTAACATGGGAACGCATGTGCCTGCATTTGACTGCGTTTGGTTGCGTTTGCACTCGGATGCGCACAATTTGTGCACCCTCTGAGCGCACTCTGGACACAGCCTGTTGCATTTTTTGTGCGGTCGCGGGCGCTTGGTTTATCAGCAAGCGCCCGCAAGCGCATAAACCACGTATAGAAATCAATGGATCCGCAATGTCCTCCTGCGGATCTCATTGAAATATCTCCCGGTGGCCACCGGGAGATCAGCTAAAGTCGCCGCTGCCTCTCCCGCCGCTGTCAGCGACGAAAAACAGATGATCTGACAGCTGTTTAAATCTCCCGCGCTGACACTGAATAGATGATGTCGGCGCGGGAGATTTGAAGCAGCGATCAGCTGTTTCATGTCTCCCGCGCTGATATCACCCTATTCGGTGTCGGCGCGGGAGATTTAAACAGCTGTCAGATCAGCTGTTTGCTCAAATCTCCCGTGCTGACACAGCGGGAGATCAGCTGTGGCCGGGAGGAGGAGATCTCTGCCGCTGATCTCCTCCTCCCGGCCGCCCCCGAGACAGCTGATTGGCTGCCCGGGGTGCATATTAATGTGAACGCATGCGGAGATTCTCCGCTGCATTGACATTAATATGGCTGCGTTTGCGTCTGCATGCCATACGCATGCAGATACAATCGCCAGTGTGAAACCAGCGTAATTCTGTTAGACGCTTACATCCACATTCATGTAAAACCAATTAATTTTTCTTTGAAACTATTGGAAATATATACCTGTTCTTTGGGATTCTCCCCCTTTCCTCGCTTCCTCTAGGATCGTCTTTATTTGCTTTTGGATTTCGAACTTTGGGTCCCTTTCTAATTGTTGATAGACTTCCCTATCTCCCAATTGTCTCATCACCTCCATAATGTATTTACTCTTGTCCATGACGACGACCGCACCTCCCTTATCCACGAGTTTCATTATGAGGTTGCCGTCATGGACAAGTTCCTGTAATGCTGTAACTTCATCTTTTCTTATATTAGGGTTCTTCAATGTTTTCTGACTGCTGCTTGATCAGTCCTATGTCTCTTTTTACTGAAGCTATAAAAGTTTCTATAGCAGGTACTGACTCACTTCACTTATACAGTGAAAGGTCTCCTGGTGTCAACTCACTCTCTCGATGTTTTTCTATCTTATCTTTATTATGAAAATTGTATTTAAGCTTAACCATCCTAAATAACCTAAACATGTCCGCATCCAACTGGAACCAGTCCACATGTGTCGCTATATTAAAATTCAGTCCATTGTTCAAGACATCATTTTGTGCTGGATTCAATACTTTGTCCAATATATTTACCACCAAGCTTGATCTTTCTTCTTGTTGTTCCGGGGTCCTGGTCTCTGTTTGTCCTTTTTTCTTCTCACTTCTCCTATAGTGGCTCCCTCCTCATCTTCTTCTTGTGCCTTGTCGGTTTCTGAACAGGGTGGAATCAAATTTATTAATATCTTTAGCATAGTTCTTATATAATCTCTTTCGTTTCACACCACCTTTTGTGAGCCATTTTTCTTTCTGCCAGTTGTAAACGTGTGCTGTTTGGTAGTCCTCTTCATCCCTCGCCCACTTCTGCCACTTTGTCTCCTCTAGTTCTTTCCTAGTTTTTTCTACTTTTAGCCATATCTGTTCTTTAAATTTCTGATACTCCTCATCTTTCATCAGCAATTTTATCTGTGCTTCCATGTCCTTGTTCTCTTGTCCCACCTTTTGTACAGATACTCCATGTTAAGGAGCATGACATCATTCGCATATTTATTCGAAATCATAGAGAATTTTGGTAATATACTCAACATTGGAAAATAGTGTGGGTCTGATGTTAGACTTGAGCCCTCTAGGTATTCTCCTGGCTCTATAGTACTGTCCTAACATCATTACAACCGTTCTCATATTTCCTTCTCAGGTTATTCACTGAAGGGACACTTAAGAAGTCAACTTCCCCTTCCAGTCCTTTAAGGATCCGTTCCTTGTCTTCTTATATATATATATATATATATATATATATATCTATATATATATCTAGATCTATCTATCTATCTATCTATCTATCTATCTATCTATCTATCTTTATTTATATATGTATATTAATAATTCCATCCTGTAAAAAAAACAATTAAATATATTAATATGATAAATCTATTGTTATGCAGCTTTCTTATCAATTTGCTTTGGTATAAATACAAACATCTGGCCTGTCTACATGCATTTTCAAGGTTTACAATCATCAATAGAAACAAAGGGAAGTTAAGTGTATGCAAACATACCACCAGCTGTAGTGATAAAATCAAGACACGCAAAGCAAATTCACAATTTATCCTATTTGTTTTTCTCATGTTTCATTCTCCTTATATGTAACACATTCCTTTTAAAGAGTTTGTTGAAAATGCAGGTCTTTAGGCTCATGCATTTATTGACAATGTCTAGAGAAATTAGAATATACTGTAAATCAGAAATCTAATTATATATTTAAAAAACAGTATTTATGAATATCCCACTACTCATTTTCTTAAGAACACCAATTTCCATGTATTTTGTAAAGTTTAAAGGAATGTAATAGAGGTGTGCAAATCTTCAAAAATTCAAGCTTGACATGTTCACTTATATTTGTCTGGAAAATTGAATGTGACTTATTATGGTCTGAGGTCTCACTAATAAGACTGTGGTCAGGTGGCCATAATTCTCTCATACGAGAGAAAGGAATCAATAACGCTAATGACACTGAGCAAACTCTGTTCAGAATTTAATCAGTGTCAGCTTATTGTGAGTCAATTCTCTTGGATAAGAAAATTGGAGCACACTATCATCTTCTCCATTTTATGAGTACACAGAAATCAGGCTTCACTCAGTTGTCATCCCAGTGCAGTCAGAAGATTTCCAGGCACCTTGAATGGGTACACACTGTCTAATTTGCGCTGCCACTTTCAGCATGCTGCAATTTTTTTTCTCATATCCGAATTGGCATGAGAAAAAAGCACTGATCGACATTGCCCAATAGTATAACACAACTCCAAGTGCTATCTGATAAAATATCAGATATTACTCCTCCATGTTAAATGCTCATTTGAGCAAGCCCTGAGGGTACCTTTACACGCCGCTACTGGCGGGTGGATACAACCAGCTACAGGCTACAAATGTAGCTTGTAGCGGCAAAATACCCCATAGTATCGGCGTGTGAAGACGGTAGGAGGCACCCGGCAACAGATACATCTGTTTCCGAGCACTGCCCTGAAACAGGTGGCTACACAGGCGATTGTTGCGAGCTGTATCGGCGATGTAAAGAAGCAACAGAAGGGATGTGTCCCACACCAGGCAATGTACCTGGTATGTAGCTGGGGCGTGACACAGGCTCCGGGATACCGCCCCCCTTTAGCGATCATTGGTGGAAGCTCCTGCGTTACAATTGGTAGTCGCTGCATAGGGCGGCATATTTAAGGAGCTGACCAGTCACACTACACAATTGCTCGAGCGTCATGTAATTAAAAAGCCTCTGCGATGCCTGGCCAATCAGGTTTCTTGCTTT
Organism: Allobates femoralis; assembly: GCA_033576535.1. Classification (NCBI taxonomy): domain Eukaryota; kingdom Metazoa; phylum Chordata; class Amphibia; order Anura; family Aromobatidae; genus Allobates; species Allobates femoralis. Next base: position 187,471,643 of record JARQOC010000005.1, read on the forward strand.
TCTATCAGCGTACGCGTCTCGTATCACAATTGGCACGCCATGTGCTGTCCTGCTGCAAAAGTCCGCCCAATTAGCGTTGCAGCGTGTGTAATGAGGTAAGATGAGCTACAGAAGGTGACTTGAGCACCCGCGTGTACCAAAATAGCTGAGAGTTAGCGCACCTGTGGCGGCGTAAAAATGGTGCGTTTACGTTGTAACCGTTTGTGCATGCTCGTGCACGTGAAGTACTGTTTGTATCCAGCGCCATACGGATTGGTAAAGGTACCCTAAGTGTTAAAATGAAGGCTCCCCCTATATTCGCTCCTTTAAATTTCTCTACATGCCATGTCATGATGTCATGGGCCTAGTCAGCTCACAGATGCTGGAAGAGTTGACTGGACCCGTTGGATCTTCAGTTGCCTGAAGAGATATGACAGAAAAGCAACAAGTGGGGCCAGGAAAGTGAGAAAATATTTAGTTTTTAGGTTCGTTCACGGTGCATATTTTCGCTTTTGCATGCCTTTGCGCGTGTACGCATAAAAGTGCAAATGCATCACACAGTGCGCTTTTTCTGCGCGTTTTTCCGAGCCATTTAACATGTGGACTTGGGAAAAGCGGAGAAAAAAGACAAGAATTGACATGTCTATTCTTTTTACACACGCGCTTTGCATGAAAGCTGTGCGTACAAAAGTGCAAAAGCACAACATGTGAATAGATTTCAGCAAAACCCATGGGTTTGGCTGGACTGCGTATCCAGAATTGCGTTTCACTACATTTACACGTTCATAAACAAGCACAGCAAAAATGCAGGAAAAAGCAGTAAATATGCACCATGTGAATGTAGCTTTACCCCTTTCCATACCCTTTGAGTCCAGAAAAATGGCAGCCTGCTGGACACTAATTTGGTGGATTTAACAATAGTGAATTGCAAAAAAATCGAATCAGACAAATCTTAATTTTAGGTGAAATTCAAGGTAAATTTTATTTGATTCAAATTACATTTTAAGACATTTTTTTATATTGCATTCATGTCACTTTACTCAAACTAAAATAATAAACAAAAAAAACAACAGGTCGTGGAATTGTAGAATGCCTGTATCTAAGTCCCCAAGCCGATCTGTATCATAAAAAATAAGGGTCTTTTAAAAGCAATTTTTTATGTTATACAGCTCGGCATGGGGACTTATAAACAGTATTGTAGAATGCTGTATATAAGGGCCCCTTTACACGCTGAGACTTTCCAGAGATCCCACCAGTGATCCGACCTGGCCGGGATCGCTGGAAAGTCTCTATGCAGTCGCTGGTGAGGTGTCAAACAGGCAGACTCACCAGCAACCAGTGGACTAGCGACATCGTGGAAAGAATATAAACTATTCATTCCACGATGTTGAGCTCCCGCTCCTGTCTTCTGACAAGCTGCGGTAAGTGGGAGCAGGCTGGTAACTATGATAAACAACGGGTATCTAGGCAGCACACAACACCTAGATACCCGAAGTATACCTTGGTTACCAGCCTTCTCCGCTTCCAGGTTGGTATCCAAGTACACAGCAGGTATCTATGCACATCGCTGTCCCTATTTACCCCCTATGTGCCTTGGATACCAGCCTGGAAGCAGAGAAGGCTGGTAACCAAGGTAAACATCAAGTAACTAGGCGCTGCATGCTGCTTAGATACTCATTGTTTACCATGGTTACCAGCCTGGGAGGTTGCTGATCGTTGGTCTCTCGCTGTCACACGCAGCGATGCAAGCTGACCAGCGGGACACCAAGGACCAAAAAATGGCCCTGAACGACGTGCAGCGATCAGCGACCTCACAGTCGAGGCCTGATTGCTGCTATGTGTCACACACTGTGACATCACTGCCGAGATCGCTGTTATGTCGCAAAACCTGTGACGTTTCAGTGACATCACTAGCGATGTTGTAGTGTGTGAAGTAACCCTAATGGCCCCTTTACACGCCGCTACCGAAAGGTAGAAACCATGCAAAAAATAGTAATGGCGGTCAAATTAGGAGCGCTCTAAGGAACAAGCAGACATGTGAGATGTTTTCATAATTGTCAAACCTTTTATTAACTTCTTAGCTCCCCTCACAGCTCCACTACGCGTTTCAACTGCATACAAACAGTCTTCATTAGGTGGTGCCACATAGACGTTTTTAATAAGGGGATCCTACACATTTGCGCCCCTCTTCCTTTTTGTTGAAAGGTAGAAACCGGCAGGTATCAGAGACAATTGTACCTGATACCTTGTAAACACCGCGCAGTAGCGGCGTGTAATTCAGATTGAAAGACAGGTATCCAAAGAGACAGGGAGGAACAACCTGAATTACACGCCGCTACTGCGCAGTGTTTACTAGGTATCAGGTACAATTGTCTCTGATACCTGCCGGTTTCTACCTTTCAGTAGCAGCGTGTAAAGGGGCCATAAGAGTGTGACAACCATCCGCTGTGAAGCTGAGCTGCTGGTAAGGCAGCACCCCAAGAAACCCCGAGACCCTTAACCCCTATACAGGGATCTGGAATTATAGCGGAGCCCAGGGGGTAGCTGCCTATTATGAGCAACAGAGCAGGGAAGGTCGCCAGGGGAAAAAATCAAGACCCGAAAAACAAAGTCAGAAGTCCGAGTCAAAACCGAGAGGGCAGCGAAGGTACAAAATCATCAGGCAGTAGCAGAGTCGAGAACCCAGGCAAGGGTCAAGGGCAAAACCAAGAGGGCAGCTGAGATACAAAATCGACAGGAAGAAGCAGAGTCAGAAATCCAGGCTAAGGTCAGAGACAAAACTAAACATACACTATATCACTGGGGAACCAAAACTATATCTGGCGGCCTGCAAGACAGGCTCCAATGTATTTGAAGGGCGCGGTTACCTCCCATAGGCTGGAGCTCACAGCCCGATGACCTCATCCGGACCGCCCCTAGATCCAGGCCAGATGGAGATGCACGACTGGCTCCACCCACGCCACCTCTGACAGAAGAACGCAGCCTGCGCCTAACGGACACCTCTGCAGGGCCCGCTCCTCTGCGACCAACACCACCCAGAAGGGAAACACAGCGGCGTTCAGCGACAGAGGCAGACGTCGCGGGAGCAGTTCCATATGAGGACAAGGCCCTCCTGTCACCGGTGCCACCAGCCGAAGGAATCCGGCTCCTCCCAGCGGCCGAGGCAGTAACACCGGCCACCGAGTCCAATGGCGATGTGACAAAGAGCTCACTGGTGCTGCATGCAGCTTATATGGGAAAAATCTGGTGACAGTTCCCTTTAAATTAATGATCCCCATATCATTTGTTCTCTTTAATTCTGTCTTCTCTTCAAACATCCTGCGACTTCTTCAAATCTTCTCTTTCTTGACATGTCATGATGTCGTGGGGCCTAGTCAGTACCACAAAATAGTGGAATAGTAGATAAAAAGGATGTTTGACTACCTAAAGTTCTTTGCAGTTTTATTAGTTTTTGTTGCTTGAAAGTCTGAATGTCTTGTGAATGAACAATAAATTTAAAGGTGTATAAAAACCATTATAGAAGAGATAGGCTAGGGTCACACTTTAAACCTGAATTGCGTTCACCGCATCCAGATCCGGATGCGGTGAACGCAATTCTCTTCAGACATTCAGCAATCCGGGAACCGGATTGCTCAGGATGTGTAATCCTGAGCATTCCGGTTACCGGATAGTTTGCTCATCCCTGCTACCGCAGGGTTGAGCAAACTGTTCTGTGTTTAGTGAAAGTGTAAATTTAATAAATAAATGTTTGTTTAATGTCTCTAGGGGGTGTCCAGTCCCCTTAGAGACCTTCCACCCACTCAAGTGGGCATATAATGCTGTAATCTGTTATGCACAACAGCTGACTCCTGTCAGCTGTTGTATAGTTTTATGAATGAAAGCGCCGGGCTCCTCAGAGCGGCGAGCATACTATTGCTATTGGTATAGTATGTGCGCCGCTGTCTGTGGTCCTGAAGCCTTATACAGTAGATCTATGGGCAGCGCTGCCCATAGATCCTACTGTAAGTGGCCCCAGAATAACAGGCAGGTTGTTGCCACCTACCTGCCTGTTGTGCCCAGCACTGGTCACCTCCGTTCACTCCCGGCACAGAGCAGTCTGCTGGGGACAGCATGGTGGAGTAAGTACAGAGCAGAGGTGGTTTTCCTGCTCTGCTCTGTGGAAGTGGGTGAAACAGCCAACGTCATGCTGATTGACAGCCTGCTTCCGCTACCTGATTGGGGGAGCTGGTTGTCAATCAGCATGATGTTATCTTTGTTGCGCCTCGACAGAGCAGAATTATCCTCCCCTCTGCAGTCATGACATCAGCGGAAGCTGCAAAATCGCCAACAGGAGCTGTCTGTGACCGCTTCATGTCGGTGGTAAATGGTGCCAATTACAACAGGTAGGTAGGTGCCAACTATTTGCCTGTTGGTTCTTAGGCACAATTTTTTTTGTAGTAATTCCGAATAACTCCTTTAATTAATTTTATCTCTAGTTATAGTCTCCAGCAAGATCTTCTAACTATATATTCCCTGATAAGCTACAGTCTTTCAGAGAAAAACATACCTGGCCACAATTGTGCATTTAGACTCTGATTCACACAGTCTGTCATTTGGACAGCATGAATTTATGAATATATATATATTATAAAGTTTTGCCCTGGAAGTATCATGTCTGATTAAAAATTAGGGGCCTAGCAAAGGAAGGTGTGCCTTGTCATGCATGACTCATGGACTCCCAGAAATTGGCCAATTTGTATGCTACATGCCTCCACTTTATAAGCATATACTATATAGCAGTAATGAGATTTAAAATGTTTGTAGTCAATGTTTGCACGTATATGTCTTGCTGCTGCACATTTGTATGTACTGAAGATAGATGGATAGATTCTGTACGTAGACAGGCAAATGCATGCATGTGAACACTGCAATTGAAAACAATGCCATAATGCTACATTTTCAGAAATGTTTCACAAAATTAATGCCTGCAATAAAAAGAATTTGATACTCTCATGATGATCACAGCTTGAACCTGCTGTTTGTAGAAGAGTAATGATCTATCTATATTAGATACGGATAACATCAAGCGTCACATTTTCTTCATTTTGATGATATTTGTCTTTATTTATTACTATACAATGTTTGGATCTATGCTGCGAGATGAAGTACTTCTTAGATCTAAAATTGACTGCAAAGTGTTATCACTGCTATAAATAAAATTATTTGCTTTGTGTAGCTAGAACACATTTGTGGAGGCATCACATTCCTTTCTCATAGCATAGGCTTTGAGTGCACATCACATGGCTTTGGAATAAGTAAAATTATATTAATAATAGGGATGGGCGAGTCTATTCGCTAGGACTCGTTACTCGGCGAGTAGTAAGGGACTCGCAGGACTCGGTACTCGGCGAGTTTCCCAGCGATTACTCGCACAGTAACGAGTCCAATGCAAGTCAATGGCAATCCTAGTTTTGTCAGAGTTTACTTTTTCTTACTCGCTAGACTCACTATATCACATCGCTATGTAGCTTGAATCTCCCCAAATCGCTTAAACAATCGCACCACTTCATGGATACCCGCTGTCAGCAGCGAGTCTGAGCGAGTCTGAGCGAGTCTACGAATCCGAGTCCTGTATACTGTATTCGGGACTCGCGAATACAGAATCTGTTATGTTCCGACAAAGCTTCCGAGACAGCCTAGCGTGTTAGGTCAGAAAACTTGTGAAGATGGACAAGCATGTTAGCCAATCATATTCAGTAATGCCACAGCCATGTTGGTTGTGGCAGGACTATGATTGGCTTCTGTCCATCGTGATGCCTATGTCATGTATGAGAGGCGAGGCTGTATATAAGCCTTGCCATCGCCATTTCCTCCACATTCCTGTGACGATCTGAGCTAGTGCATGGTGAGGTCGATGCTGGAGCAGATCATAGGGAGTGCTTGTCAGTGTAGGGAAACTTCAAGATTCCTTATATTTAACCCAAACAGCTCTTCTGAGAGCTACCAGGAGGACAGAGGAGTACTGTGTAGAGGACTGTAGGCAGGCAGGCAGGGAGGAGCAGCCTTTATGGTGGGTTTACACGTTGCGATATCGGCGTCCAACTCCGACCAAAAGTCACGTGGTTCGTGCGTTGGACCCAATATCGTTCCTGCTTTGTACGGTGTTAACATCCGATACTATGCAGGAACGATGGTAAACCGATATCGGGGGTCTAATGAGCGTGCTATTCAACCGCCCGATATCGGATGCCGGTTGGAGCCGGATCGTCCCGTGTGACAGCCCAACTCTGATGTGTACTGGAACGTCACCCATTCACTCCCATGTTAAATGGTCGTTCCTGGGTCGTGGGGCGTACAAATCGTAGGGACGTTGTATCCCGATATCGCAGCGTGTAAACCGCCGATGCGATTCAGGGAAAACCGGGCACAAAATGCACGCTCCTGCGCCGTTGTATACGATATCGGAACGATATCGTGACGTGTAAACCCACCATTGCAGTGCACACAGGACCGACCTCATAGCTTAGCTTACTCACACAGCTTTCCTAATAGCTGAAGTCAGAGGCTTAGCTGAGGTACTATTTCTTATTTTTTTGCACCTGATAGATTTTGGGTCATAATAACCCCTTCAGCTTTATTTTCTCTGTGGCAGACCAGTGCGTTGCTGCTCTCCTACCTGCAAATAGCACGTACACCACCTGCTTGTGCGACTACTTGTGCGCACTTAATAATTTTTGCAGGGACTAGTGTGCTGCTTTACTCCCAAGTGTTAGCACACACTTAACCCGCCAAAACGGCAATGCGAGCGCTTTCCGAGACACATCTGCGATTTGTAAATCGCACATTATTCGCTATTACTCGCTTCCCCATTCATTTACATTGGACTCGCTAGACTCGCAACGAGTAGCGAGTCCCGGGCTCGGACTCGCTAGAGTCAAGCGATTCCGAGTAATTTAGGACTCGCCCATCACTAATTAATAAGTATTAATAGGTAATTATTCATAATGGCTCTTCAATATGACTGGACTTCTTGTGTAGTCTATGAATAGCAATCATAACTAATTTGCAGATTATCAGCATTTTAGTATGTAACAACTTAAAATGAACCTCTTCCTTTGAAAGACACAACATATTTGAAATGTGTTGTATATTGTGCTTTTGGAAGAACTCTTTGTAGCTGGTAAACTCTGCTAACAAACCAGTCATAATTAACAGGAAGAATATCTCAGAATGGGGATCAACACTGGCAATCAAAATTAGAGAACAACACACAATTTCCTTAATGTTAAGGTCATTGTGTTGTCCCATGTGAAAATATTCTAACATTAGTAAATTAGCAGTATTTTAAGATTATTTAATACATTGAATATATTCTAAAGAACAAAATAAAAATGTAAATTAGATAAATGAAAAAGAACACTGATCAAAATTAGAGAACACTTTCAGATACCTGCAAGGTTTTAGTGATAATTTGGCACCTGGTTCTCAATTATCTGACAAATCCTATTTAACTGGCAGCCTAACTTTCCAGTTTGCACTCACTTTGCAAAACTGGTGTGTCATTCCAAAGTTACTGAAACCCAACAGGAGCAGGTTGTCCAGATGAAGGCCAAAGGGGTCAGCCTATCAGTCATAGCAATAGAAGTTGGTCATTCCAAGTTTGTGATTTCTAGAATATTGCATCACAAACTCTTTTAAGTCCCCCAAGAAGGCTGGTTGCCCTCGACAGACAAATGCAAAACAGGGATGTATCGTCAGTTTTGGCTCCTGCACCGCTATCTATTCAGTTACTGAATTATTTTAATGACAACGATTATAATCTTACTTTTGTGATTGAGGAACATGATCATTCCACTCCTTTCCTGGATGTAATCTTGACAGGCAGTGATGTGACAGGTAAAATATACTCTAGACTTTTCCGCAAGTCTATCAGCGGGAATTCTGTTTTGAGAGTGGAAAGTTGCCACCCGAAAACATATTATTAGAAATTTGCTGGTGGGGGAACTCATCCGGGCTATACACAATTGTACAAGCAAATCTGATTATTAAAAAAGAGGCTGATACCATGACTAATAGACTTAGATCCAGACAATATAAAAAGTGGATGGCAGATAGAGCAATCAGTATCGCCTCCACAAGGGACAGAGAATCCCTTTTGATACAGACAAGAGAACAGCCATCCCAGAAGATAGCGGTATATCCATCTTTTCCACTCCATACAGCAATCTAATTTTATGAAATTAAACATCTTTTTCTAAAAAACCTACCCATATTGTATCAGGATAATAAACTTTCTATCATATTAGGAGTCAGATTGTAGGATTGTGCCAAGGAAAGGGAGGGACTTGGGCAGTATGGTATCACTCAGCATATACTCAGATAAAATTACCAGCAATCCCACTTGGTTGAATTACAAGGGAATGTATAGATGTGGGGCCAGCCGGAGTGGTATGTGCAAATATGTACATGTAGTGCGTCTTTTTGCAACTGCTGCAATGGTAAACAGTAAAATGTAGAAATATACATAAACTGCAATACTTCTAATGTTGTCTACATGACAATATGTAATAGCTGCAACAAATACTACATCGCTGTACCACTAGAGACATTTTAGGGATTCACATGCAGAAGATCTCAGGACTCTTAAAGTCAAAGGGATACAGAATGTATTGGGAAGGAGTGCTACACAATAAGGAGAAGTTGTGGATCTTGCGGATGGACGCCAGAATACCTCATGATCTGAATTATAGGTCAGATTTATTATATTTTTATTGATTCATGTGACAGTTTTTGCACTGAGAATGATATTTACAATTGATATATACAATCACCCAATCAAATAATAGACCAGCGCTGGACTGAGGTTTTTATATCAACTACCCACTTTCTATACACGGGTCATGAACATAGATGCAGGGTCTTAAAATCCATCTATAGATAAAATAATGTAAATAAGGGTATATGTGACAAAGATGGATCGTGTTTCCTTGTGCACATTATACTGTGTTATGAACATGCAAATATTAAGTGTTTTATGTATTCACATTATTATAATAATGTGAATATGTGCTTGATATTTAATTAATATGTATATGTACCGATTTCTATGAGCACGTTAAAAAAGACGAAACATGGGTTAAATATCCTAATCAATATAAGGATTAATCACATATGCTGGGTGAAGGTGGTTTTAACATGTATATATTGTGTGTTTTTTAATTCATTCATCACTGACAATTAAGGGGATGTGTTCCCCGAAATGCATCCAGGGTTCCTCCTAATGGTGGCATTACACGCAAGGATATCCTGAACGATATCCTTGAAACGTCACGGATTTGTGATCGTTAAAAAGATATCGTTTGTGCGTCCTTGCGTGTAAACCAAGATATATGATGAAAAAATCGTTCAATCATTCATCCTAGATTTGAGATCCTGACCTCAAATCTATCGTTCGTCGTCCAATTAACGTAGCTTGAAGAATCTACATCTGTGTAAAAAGCTGTGTAATCCGAAGCAATCCGGTTACCGTGCAGTTTGCTCATCCCTGCTGCCGCAGGGATGAGTAAACTGTAAAATCTGTGATAAAAGAATAAATATTAATAATAATTGTGTACATCATGTCTCTAGGGGGTGCCCACCCCCCCAGAGACATGCTGCCTACTCTAGTGGGCATGTAATGTGTTAAAAAGTTCTGTACAGTAAGCCGGCTCCTGTCAGCTCTGTACAATTTTCTGAATGAAGCCACGGCTCCACTGACAGCTGTGTGCATACTATACGTAATGTACGTATAGTATGTGCCGCTGTCCGAGGTCCTGTAGGCTTTTACAGTAGATCTATGGGCTGCGCACCGCCATAGATCTGCTGTAAAAGCCTACAGGACCTCGAACAGCAGCACATACTATACGTACATTATGTATAGTATGCGCACAGCTGTCAGTGAAGCCGCGGCTTCATTCAGAAAATTGTACAGAGCTGACAGGCGCCGTCTTACTGTACAGGAGTTTGTAACACATTACATAGTAACATAGTAACATAGTTTTTAAGGTTGAAGGAAGACTTTAAGTCCATCTAGTTCAACCCATAGCCTAACATGTTGATCCAGAGGAAGGCAAAAAAAACCATGTGGCAACACTAAGTTCCACATTGGGGGAAAAAAATTCCTTCCTGACTCCAGATAGGCAATCAGACTAATTCCCTGGATCAACGCCCTATCAAAGGATCTAGTATATATAACTGGTAATATTATAGTTTTCAAGAAAGGCATCCAGGCCCTTCTTAAATGTTAGTAGTGACTCACTCATTACAACATCATGTGGCAGAGAGTTCCATAGTCTCACTGCTCTTACAGCAAAGAATCCACGTCTGTGATTATGATTAAACCTTTTTTCCTCCAGATGTAGAGGATGCCCCCTTGTCCCCGTATCAGGCCTAAGAGTAAAGAGATCATTAGAAAGTTCTCTGTACTGTCCCCTCATATATTTATACATTATTACATGCCCACCTGAGTAGGCAGCATGTCTCTGGGGGGTGGGCACCCCCTAGAGATATGATGGGCACAATTATTATTAATATTAAAGCTTTTTGTACAGTGTTAACACTTTGCTTATCCCGGTGGCAGCCAGGATAAGCAAAGTATACGGTAACCGCATTGCTCAGGATTACACATCCTGAGTAATGTGGTTACTGCATTGCGGGACTTAGAACCGCTCTGAAAACTGCAGCCTGCATGATTTTTCACGCAGGCTGCAGAGCCGGATGCGGTAACCGGATTGCATGTAATGCAATCCGGTATTTATAATGGGCTCTTATGAGGAGCGTTTCCTGATGCAGTTTTGATCTTTTCAAAAGCTCAAAACCGGATCAGGATTTAAAAAAAAACAAAATATGCAAGTTTCACCCTAGCCTTAGTCAACAGCCACCTAAGATGCATCTCTATTTTACTGTGTGACTTACATTTTCCATGCCATTAAATACTTTTCTACTCTGTTCATTGAGCAAGAGGGAAAACATGGTGAAAAAATGGTAAACCTGATATTGGAAGCACCTTGACATCAGCCATATTCGCCATTGGAGAGCCAATGCCTTGGGTGGCACCTTTTAGAGGACGACACGGGGAACAAGGAAATGTATTACCGTATATACTCGTGTATAAGCCGACCCGTGTATAAGCCGACCCCCCTACTTTTGCCCCCAAAACCTCGGAAAACCTATTGACTCGTGTATAAGCCGAGGGTGGACTCCAGCACAGGTATACAGCCCCCAGCAGTGTGCTATACAGGCCCCCCAAGTGGTATACAGGTCCTAGCAGTATGGTATACAGCAGCCCCAGTGGTATATACAGCATCCCCCAGTATATACAGCAGCATCCCCCTATATACAGCATCCCCCTATATACAGCATCCCCCTATATACAGCAGCCCCAGTATATACAGCATCCCCAGTATATACAGCATCCTCCATATACAGCATCCCCCATATACAGCATCCCCAGTATATACAGCATCCCCCTATATACAGCATCTCCAGTATATACAGCATCCCCCTATATACAGCAGCCCCCATATACAGCATCCCCAGTATATACAGCATCCCCAGTATATACAGCATCCCCCTAATACAGCAGCCCCCATATACAGCATCCCCCTATATACAGCAGCCCCCATATACAGCATCCCCAGTATATACAGCATCCCCAGTATATACAGCATCCCCCTATATACAGCAGCCCCCATATACAGCAGCCCCCTATATACAGCAGCCCCCTATATACAGCATCCCCCTATATACAGCATCCCCCTATATACAGCAGCCCCCATATATAGCATCCCCAGTATATACAGCATCCCCCTACAGCCTGTAACTTCCAGTGTCCCCACTCTGCCATTCTGTGGGGACACCGGGTTGCACTTACCCCGGTGACGCCAGGAGGACCAAGGGGACCGCAGCGAGGACTCTGGAGCGGCGTGGCCGGTGCTCTGCTGGATTCTCCCGCCTGGCACCACGCAGCACACCCCGCCGCTGCAGTAATCAGCTGGGAGCTGTCGGGGAGCGGAGGACGGGAGGCAGAGACGGTCCACCTGCATAGAGCTCCGGTGCATAGAGCTCTGTGGCTGACAGGTTAGGACCGTTGGGAGAGGTCCCGTTCTGGCTGCCTCTTCCTCCTTTGTGTGCAATAGCCTGGCGCCATCTTCCCCACATAGCCCCGCCCACGAAGCCTCAGGAGCGGGACGAGTGCCATTAGCCACAGCTTGTTACCGTATTGACCCGTGTATAAGCCGAGGGGAGACTTTTCAGCCCATTTTTTGGGCTGAAAAACTCGGCTTATACACGAGTATATACGGTAATTTGTTAATTTTTCCCTTTTGCCTTTTGGGAGGGGAAGGATAGGGACTGAAAACTCTGCTGAGTGAGATAGGGACACAGGAACCGTCTCTAAGGGCTCGTACACTGGCGTGAAACTTGAACGACTGCAATGCGAGTAAAAATTGTCCAACACCACATTTCAATGTCCGAGAGCACATTTCTGAGTGTCAGACTTTTTTTCTTGTCCGAGTCTCGGATAATGAGTAAGGCCGGCTTCACACCACGGTGAAATCCGATCAGGGGCTGTCAGGGTGAACCTTCGGATTTTGGCCCCATAGTATACTATGGGGCCAGATGGAGCTGAATGGTAGCTATCTGCCATCCGGTTTCCATCTGTCCGGGAGAATCCGGGAAGATTCAGATTTTTCTCCCAGACACAAAAATGCTGCACGCAACATTTTTGTGTCCAGGAGAAAAAAGCTGATCCTCCCGGATGCTCCTGGATCCTCCCGTTGCGATCCGGCGCTCCCTAATATGGGGGTCTATGGCGCCGAATAGCACCGGAGTCGCACCCGGGAGCCGGCACTAAACTTCAGCACCACCAGCTGTCCCCTGCTGACAGTTCAGGACGGGGAGCTAGCCGCGATCTTGAATAATAGACAGCTGCGGCTGCAAATGAGCCATCCGGCTACACACCGGACCAGATGGCATAATTGGCCCTCCAGTTCTGTGTACAGATCTGGTCCAGGGCTGTCAGGTTGACCCCTGACAGCCCCGGATCAGATCTTGCCATGGTGTGAAGCCGGCCTAAGTCACAACATGCTGCAATTTCATGCTAGTGTCGGACGAGACTCGCCAATGTAAGTCTATGGGTCTGACAAAAAAGATGAACGGCAGTCGTACCACACTCGAACCATCCGAGTCTGATGCGAGTTTTAATTGATACATTATCATTCTGTAGCTCAGACAACTGTCAAAAATGCTCCTGTAAATGATTCTACAGTAATAGCAGCTGAGAAAAAAAATGGATTGCACTCGGACAGCATTCGGATGTGATCTGAGAAAAATGTAGGATAGTTGCATCAGAGTTGGATGCAAATTGGACCAAAACTGGGATGAGAGTTGTACGACTCTCAGATCAGTCAATTGGACTGTTTTTGCACACTCGCCATTGTGTTTCCAGCCTAAGTAGTGCACATAGGGTTGATTGGTTGAGCAGCAGTCACAGAGCTGTCTGCAACTAACAGCTGATATAACTATATACTGTATGTTTAAGGATGTGAATATAATTTGTACTTATATATATATACAAAATAAACAACTGCAGCACTCTTCTTTGTAAAACAACCGCCTTTATTCGGCTATCAGGTGTGAATATATATATATCAAAGAATCTCCGGCTATTGTGTTGCTATCCCACAATCCCTCGCGGCACCGTTAGTCACGGTGGATTGTGACAAGTGACAATATGTCATCGCTATTCCGTCGGGAGATCAGCGGCACGACACCGCTCATCTCCCGTTGCAGGGAGGTCAGCCAGAGCATGGGCCCCCTGGCGCTCAGCCAATGAGCAGCGCGAGATTCAAATCCCCCGCCAAAGCCACAAGGTACTGCTCATTGGCTGAGGTTCCCTGGCTGAGGTTCCTTATTGAGGATGCTGCACTGCAATGTGCTTACGCACATTACGTACTGATAATGTTCCTTACAGCGAGGAGCCGCCGGCTTTCATGCAGAAGTTTTAAAAGCCGACAAATAGCGGCGATAAAGGAATAAAAGCTATTAACCATTAACATGCCACTGTATTTGGACAACATGTCTCTAGGGAGGGTGGACACTCCCTGGAGACATGTTGCCCACATATATTTAACACATTAACCCTTTGTTCATCCCCGCAGCAGCAGGGATGAACAAAGCATCCGGGAACCGGATTGTACATTAAGGAGCAATCCAGTTAACGGATGCGGGTTTAGGGACACATTTAGAATGCAAAATGTGTCTGAAGGGACATGACATTACCGCATCCGGACATGGATGCGGTAACTGCATTTTGCATTCTAAATGTGACCCTAGCATTTGTCATTTTTTCCCAAAAAATGTTAGAAAAAACTGATCAGGTTTTTTGTGCCATTAAAAACCGGATCAGTTTTCCCACAGGGCCCCATGTTAAAAAAAAATATTATTATTATTATTTATTTATATAGCGCCATTAGGTTCCATGGCGCTTTACATAAGGATAAGGGAGACAAGAACAAGTACACTAAATCTAGGCGATCGGGACGTACAGGTACAGAAGGGGCAGGGACCCTGTCCACGAGGCTCACAGTCTACAAGGGGCGGGTTGGGATACAGTAGGATGGGGGAATGTCAGGTATGGGGTGATCGCCTGGGTCTCATGGCAGGTTGTAGGCTTGACGGATAGGTGAGTCTTCAGGTGACACTTGAAGCTTCTCAGGGTAGGAGAATGTCTGATGTGTTGGGGCAGGGAGTTCCAGAGTAAGGCCGAGAGAAGTCCTGGACTCGGTTGTTCGAAGAGGTGATGAGGGGGGAGCAGAGGAGGAGTTCTTGGGAGGAGCGAAGGTTGCATGAGGGTAGGTATCGGGAGACCAGGTCGGAGATGTATGGTGGGGCCAGGTTGTGTATGGCTTTGTACGCCATGGTTAGTGTTTTGAATTGGGATCTCTTGGAGGCGGGGAGCCAGTGAAGGGCTTGGCAGAGGGGGGAGACAGGGGAGTAGCGGGAGGACAGGTAGATTAGTCGGGCAGCGGAATTGAGGATAGATTGGAGAGGTGTGAGGGAGTTAGCCGGGAGGCCATTGAGAAGGAGGTGCAGTAGTCATGCGGGAGATGATAAGAGCATGAATGAGTGTTTTGGCGGTGTCGTGGGTGAGGAAGGAGCTGATCCGTGAGATGTTCTTGAGCTGGAGCCGGCGGGATGTGGTGAGGGCCTCGATGTGGGGCTTGAAGGATAGGGAGGAGTCAAGGATTACCCCGAGGCACTTGACTTGGGGAGAGGGCGCAGTCATAGATGCAGATGGATAGGTTGGGAAGTGGGGGGTAATTTCTTGGGGGGAAGACAATGAATTCAGTTTTGTCCATGTTGAGTTTAAGGTAGCGAGCAGAGAAGGATGAGATGGCGGAAAGGCATTGTGGGATTTTGGAGAGCAGGGAGGTGATTCAGGGCCGGACAGATAGATTTGGGTGTTGTCGGCGTAGAGGTGGTACTGGAGGCCATGGGACTCAATGAGTTTCCCTAGGCCGAGAGTGTATATGGAGGAAGTAGGGGTCCCAGGACCGATCCTTGGGGACTTCGACAGAAAGGGGGTAGGGTGAGGAGGAGGTGTGGGAGTGGGAGACGCTGAAGGTCCGGTCCGCTAGGTATGAGGAGATCTAAGAGAGGGCAAGGTGGGGGATGCCGAGGGATTCTAGGATCCGGAGAAGAAGGGAGTGGTCAACCGTGTCGAAGGCGGCAGACAGGTCAAGGAGGAGGAGAGTAGTGGTGTTTGTTCTTGGCGGTCAGTAGGTCGTTGGTGACTTTGGTCAGGGCTGTTTCGGTGGAATGGAGGGGTCAGAAGCCGGACTGTAGGCGGTCGAAGTGGGAGCACGAAGAGAGGTGGAGGACAAAAAAAATGATCAATTTTTTTACTGCACCCAAAAATGCTACTAGCAGCGTTTTTTGGGGTCCTGTTAAAAAACTGACACCATTGCAGTCACACTTGATTGCCGCATCAGTTTTTGGCATCAGGTTTTGGACTTAGAAAAAAAAGTGCACATTATGATCCAAGGCTCAAGTGTGACCCTGGCCTAATAGTAGAGAAGAGAGAGGGAGAGAGGATTCAAAAAGATCAAAACTAACTGGAACAGTGGGAAACAACTAACAGAATAGTTTTTAACAGGGAAAAATGCAAAGTCTTACATCTGGGTAAGGGTCACGTCACACACACAGATATCTGTGCAGATATTGTTCACAGATCTCTGGTTGCAGTGAAATCATGGACACATTATTCATTTGTACACAGCCACAAAATGGAGCAATGTGTCCATGATTTCACTGCAACCAGAGATCTGCGACCAATATCTGCATAATTATCTGTGTGTGTGATGTGGCCCTAAGAAAAATGAAAAAAGCATATACAGAATGGGAGGAATGAGCCTAAGCAACAGCACGTGTGAAAAAGACTTGGGTATTCTGATAGATCTCAGACTGAACATGAGTCAACATTGAGATGCAGCAGCAAAATAAGGCAAACACAATTCTGTGATTTATTAACAGAAGCATTCAGTCTAGATCACGTGAAGTCATTATTGCCCTCTACTCCTCTTTCGTCAGACCTCATCTGGAGTACTGTGTTCAGTTCTGGGCACCACATTTTAAAAAAGTCATCAACAAAATGGAGCAAGTTGAGAGAAGAACGACCAGAACGGTAAACAGTCTGCAAACCATGTACTATGAGGAACGGTTACAGAATTTGGAAATGTTTACCTTGTTTACAAATATCTAAAGGGCTGTCACATTTCTTATTTACAAAGGAAAGAATAGAAGCAATGGGATTAAACTGAATTGGAGAAAACAGATTAGATATTAGAAAAAACTTTTTGACAGTGAGGGTGATCAAAGGGTTAAACAGACTGCCATGAGAGATTGTAAATTCTCCTCCAATGGAAGTCTTCAAACAGAGGCTGGACAGACATCTGTCTGTGAAGATTTAGTGAATCCTGCTTTGAGCAGAATGTTGGACCAGATGACCAAGGAGGTCCCTTTCAACTCTACCATTCTATGATTCTATGATATAATTGGGACCCATAGGTGTGCACATGTGTAAAACACCAAACAGTGACATACTTTATGTCCCAAGTTTGTCACTGGTGAAGTTATCTATGTATAGTACGATGGAGTTATATAGTACTGTATGGTGGTGGAATATATTTTACAATAAATTGTCCTGTCATGGTATGGCAGTGATATTTAGTTAAGGTATCTTCAAGGTGTTAGGGTGATATTTAATCACAATACCTTGTTTTACAATGCTACATTGTGAAAACAGAAAAAAAACACTGCTTCATAAAATAAAAATTACATATACTGTACATGTAAGGAAAGAGCTGTAGCAAATAATGCATTTTGACCATTAAATGGTTTTAGGAATATCATGAAAAACAGGAACCTTTTTGAAAGCAAAGGTATATCTACACATGAATGAACAGAAGATCGATAAAATCAGAGAAAGATTTAACCTCTGTCCCCTCGGGCCTTCCCCATTGCCGTCCAGCCCTCTCCGTCCAAAGGAAGCTTTTCCACCATGGCAGAAGATCAACTTTCTCCCATCTGTCAAGATCATGCCTCACACCTAGGCCTTCGAAACACTTTTCCCCACCTAATCGAAAACTTCATCATAGTCCTCATCCCAACCCTAACCCATTTCTTCAACTTATCACTCACTACCGGCGTCTTTCGCTCATCCTTGAAACATGCCTTGATCACACTCATTCTCAAAAAGTCGTCCCTCGACCCATCATCTGTTTCTATCTATTGCCCCATATCTCTTCTCCCCTTTACCTCAAAACTACTAGAAAAACATGTCTATTTTGAACTGTCCTTTGACTTCTCCTCCTACTTCCTCTTTGACCGCCTACAGTGGGGCTTCCGATCCCATCACTTCACCAAAACAGCCCTAACCAGTCACCAACAACCTACTGACCGCCAAGAGCAAGCGTGACTACTCGGTCCTCCTCCTCCTTGACCTATCTTCCACCTTTGACACTGTAGACCATTCCCTCCTGCTACAGATTCTGGAATATCTTGATATCACTGACCTGGCCCTTTACTGGATCTCATCATATCTAATGGACTGGACTTTCAGCACCACCCACTCCCACACCTCCTCTTCATCCTACCTCCTATCTGTTGGTGTACCCCCAAGGCTCGGTTCTTGGACCCCTACTTTTCTCCATCTACACCCTCGGCTTGGGACAACTCATTGAGTCCCACGGCCTTCAGTATCATCTCTATGCAGATAACACCCAGATCTAACTGTCTGGACCTGACATCACCTCCTTTTTCTGTCTCCCCATCTCTGCTCCTTTTTAAAACTGAACATGGACAAAACATATTTCATCATCTTCCCCCCAAGTCACTCTCCCCTCTACCAGACCTATCCATCAATGTAAATGGCTGCTCACTCTCTCCAGTCCCCCACACTAGGTGCCTTGGGGTAATCCTCGACTCCTCCCTCTCTTTCAAGCCTCACATCCAAGCCCTCACCACTCCTGCTGACTCGAGCTCAAACATTTTTCCTGGATCCGCAATTTCCTTGACCATTACACTGCAAAAACACTTGTTCATGCCCTCATTATCTCCCGCCTTGACTAATGTAACCTCTTACTCATTGGCCTCCCCACTACTCCCTTGGACCACTCCAATCTATCCTAAACTCTGCTGCCCGACTAATCCACCTGTCTCCCTGCTATTCTCCAGTCTCTCCCCTCTGCTAAGACCTTCACTGGCTCTCCATTTCTCAGAGGCGCCAGTTCAAAACCCTAACCATGACATACAAAGTCATCCACATCCTGTTCCCTTCATACATTCTCTGACATGGTCTCCCCATACCTACCCTCACGCAACCTGCGATCCTCTCAAGAACTCCTTCTCTACTTCCCTCTTATCTCTTCTTCTCACAACTGCATTCAAGACTTCTCCCGTGCATCCGCTATACTCTGGAACTCTCTGCCTCACATATCATACACTCACCTACCATGGAAACCTTCAAAAGAAACCTGAAGACTCACCCCTTCCGACAAGCCTACAGCCTACAGTGAGACTCGGTTCACTGCACCACCGCACGATCAGCTCTATCCCCTCCTACTGTATCCTCACCCATCCCTCGTAGACTGTGAGCCCTCGCAAACAAGGTCCTCTCCCCTCCTGTACCTGTGTGACTTGATTGTCCATACATATTGTACTTGTCTTTGTTTGCCCTCTCCACATGTAAAGCGCCATGGAATTTAATGGCTCTATAAAATTAAATAATAATAATAGTAAGAAGAAAAATAATTATGGAAATTCATGTCATGCAGAGCTCAGAAAGCTAACCCCATTCATATCACAGCTTTGTGTGCACATTTTCATTGCCAGTGATCTGCTTATCAAAGAAGGGTAGTCGGACCAAGGCTTACGTGCACTGCAGTCGTAGTAGTGAAAATCTCCTGATGATAAAACCTTCATTGTAGGTAAACAACAGCACACAGCTTAAAAGGCTATACATCCTTGAATGCAGTGCTATAACCTCAACATTATGCTATTCTCAGATTACATAGCAAAAACTTGTTGACACATTCCCTTTATTAGAAGAGAAAAGAACAGCATGTCAAGGAAAAGTTCAGTTTTCAGGTAAATAGTTACACATGTTTTATTGGCATTTATTTACATACACAGAGGATAAGAGCCTAAACGCTTATGGATATCTTTGCACTGATTTTATTTAAGAATGGTCCATTTGCTTATTAAATGCAAATTCACCTAAAGTTTTGCTGCTTAAGAGTCTGTACAATGACCATCGATTGTTACATTTTTAGCGATCATGTGTTTAGTGCCACCAGTCTGTGAAAACGGACCCTTACAGGCAAAACTAGTGTCTGTACATGTCAGACTAAATCCCAAAGGACCATATTAAAAGGGAATAGTGCAAGAATAAGACTAGGAAAGGCTAGGGTCACACTTGTATTGTGACCCTAGCATGACACAAGTGCTAAAACTGCAGAAAATTCCCCCGCAGCGCACAGCGTTAACGCTATGCGCTGCCAGACAGCGCAGCCCATAGTAACCCAAATGTACCTTGTCAACCAGCCACACACAATGCTTCAGGGAGCGCACAGGAAACGTGTCCTGCAGTGTTTTCCTGTGCGCTTTTGTATGCCACAGTTTTTTTGTGGCCGCACCTGCCGCAAGTGCTGAAACTGCACTTGCTGCACCTGCCGCACACTTACCGCAAGCCCCATAGAACATTGTATCGCGGCCGTTATGCGGTAATCGGGCAGTTGTGTTTTTTTCACCGCAACTGCTGTGATCAGCGTTTACCGCTGATGTGAAAGGGGCCTTAGTGAAAAAGTAGTTGTGGATAAAGGGAAGCTTGTTGCATATAGACCATGGATTCCAGAGAGCGCAGTTAAAGAGGGAGATGAAGGTGTGCAGGTAATGTTGATAAGGTTAGCATAGTTTCTATGTGAGGTGGGGGAGGGGGGTTGAAGTTGCCAGAAGGTTGACCAAGATTTGGAGAGATATGACCTGGCAGGAGCAGCAGTGAAAAGAGAAATGTTTTTGTAATTGTGACATTATTTATGATGCAACACCCTGGAATATGATGGACTGAGATTATTCAATAAAGTGAAGACAGCATGGGAGCTCCACATAGTAGAAGGAAAGAGAGAGGGACTTATGTAGATGAGGGGTGATGGAGGGGGATGGGGCGGTGAAAGTGAATGGCAAAGGCACACAGGAAGATAGAAGGACATTGTTTAAAAAGAGAATGAAAGAGAGTAGCTTACCTGACTCCTGCCCTGACTAACTGCCATGAAGTAACTACAAGCCACTTAGCATTCAATGCCACTTTGCATGAGATGCCATGTATACAAACCACCCACGCCTGTACCTCTTAAGACAGAACTAAATTTATAAGGCACACTAAAGAATCAGGTGAGGAGGATTGAGGGAAGTCACATGGTTTTAGGTAATTAGCAGCTGGACCTCACAGCAGGGGATGAATAGATGATGAAAGGCCACAGATCTGACATTAGGCAAAAGCTCGCTCCACACAATCACCCCTTCCACAAAATAACATTTACAATGGTATACGGCTATGAGCGTATGTTGAGTATTTGATGCAGACATTTTCTGCACCAAATCTGCATCTCCTAGCAGAAAAATGCAATAAAAATTCAGTATTGATGCATTTGAGGTGCATTTTCAATGCTTTTTACATGCGTTTTTTTTGCTTGCAAGGTCATAAATGTATAATGAAAAAAGGAATAAAGGAGGGACAAGAGAGCGAGAAGGGGGAGGGAGAGAATTCATGAGTTTTTAGAGGAAAAACGTACCAAATAAGCACGAAAATGCACTGTGTGCACATACCTTCCTTTTTGTAGAGTTTTTTCCTGATTCTATTGAAGGTCAATGGTTAAAATGAAACACTGCAAAAACACACCAAGAATTGACACGCTGCAGCTTTTTTTTCAACACCAAATCTGCAAGGAATTAATAAGCGATGTGTGCACAACACTTCAGAATTCTCATTGACTTTTCTGGCATAAGGATATCTAATATATAACGTTGAGTGCGTGTGTGTTTATATGTATCAAGCCCCACCTACTCCACATAGCCATACCCACTCCACATGGCCACACCCACTCCACATAGCTCCTGTGGCTCCGGTTAGCCCAGCCCCTTTATTGTGATGACACAATAGAACGTTAGTTTATAAAATCCACATCACTGCCTGATTATTAGATCATAATGATCATAGTGTCCTACAGACAATAATGGCCCATAAGAAAATGAATGTGACTGGACGATAGTCATCACATGCTAAGAGAAAAGCTGAGCAAGACTTACAGAAATGGAGGAAAGGGAGGCAAGACTTACAGAAATGAGAACAAGATCTTCTTCCTTAAGGGACCTTGAAACATCTGAGCAGAGAGAAGGAAGACTTGC
This sequence comes from Allobates femoralis, assembly GCA_033576535.1. Lineage (NCBI taxonomy): Eukaryota > Metazoa > Chordata > Amphibia > Anura > Aromobatidae > Allobates > Allobates femoralis. The sequence continues at coordinate 187,493,603 of JARQOC010000005.1, forward strand.
CAAAATGGAAGAAAGATAGGCAAGATTTGCAGACATGAGAACAATAGTTGCTTCCTTAAGGGCCACTGAAATGGCCATGCTCTCAGGACTATATGGAGGGGTGGAATTATGAAGGGACAGGGCAATACGTAGGGGTGATGCTATGAAGGGGCAGAACTATCAGGAGGGGTATGATAATGAAGGGGTGTAGCTACTGGGAGGGGGTGGGGCTATGACACATACACAGACATACATACATGACCATATATGGATGATATTACCATGTATGGGTGATATTACCATATATGAGCATTATGACCATTTATAGGCATTACGCCCGGGCAATGCCTGGCTGTACATCTAGTATATACATAAGGATAGACATGCAGATTTGTTACAAAAGTGCACCAAAAAAATGCATCAAAATGCATGAAAAACATAATGTGTGCCCATGACTTTACAATGGTCTTGCCACCGGAACTAAGTGATAAACAAAGAGCAGATTGCAAAAAAACAGGCAGTCAGACAGAATAAATGAAGATTATAGCGGTAAATCTACGTTATTAACTCTAGATAACAACTAGTATTTTAAAAAATATTGTTTTCCCTTGCATAGCCTTTAAGATCAACAAAATGTTTTTTGCCTATAAAACAAAAATCATGTATAGCGCTATCAGCACTGTAGATAACATATACACCTAGAAATACTGTTTTCCAAGTGACAAGCCTGCTTTTAATACAAATAATGGGATGTATCTTTCACTGTATTCTCTCTAGTAGAACACTTTCCTGCTTGCCATCTCGGCTGATTTATCTATCAGGACCTTGTATCAGCACTTCCTCAGACTTAGGTATTTTTAACAGTTTGTTTGATTTATTACTACTCTGCTTTTTGTTTTGCCTTCACCTTCCTATAAATATGAAATTGATGCATTCAAAAGGAGCGTTTTCGCTTCCTACCGGCCAAGTATATTTATTACCATTTTCATCTTCAATTAAAACTTGGTTACATTAAAGTCCTTGGTAAGATATAACAAGTTACGTTACATGCATAGCAAAAATTATGCAAACCAATAATATTTTAGGTGAGCTGTTTTGTACAGTTATGAGACAAATTAACTTACTTACTGTTCAGTGTTAAATTTAAGACTCCATCTGCCACCGAAGTAAGTTCTCACATTCTCACTCAAAATGCTTCTTTACTTGGGGCTAGAGCACACACAGATGCATCTCAATGAATTAGAATATCATCACAAAGTTAATTTATTTCAGGAATTCAAAACATAAAGTGGAACTCATACAATATATAGATTCATTACAAACAGAGTGATCTATTTCAAGTGTTTATTTATGTTAATGTTGATGATTATGGCTTACAGCCAATGAAAACCCAAAGCACATTATCTTAGAATAATAAAATAGGGAGGATGAAGGGTCTGAGAGATAAAATATTACCTAAATAAGTATCAGAGGCTTCACCTTGTGTGGTTGTCACAATCACTATAAAAGTAGATCACAGCTGCTGCAGTCCCTAGAGTGGTGCATAGAGAGACAATTACCTTTCACAACTGGTTCAGGACCCAACAAGAAGGGGGGCACTGTTAGACCTAATATTAACCAACAGGCCGAACCGCATGTTAAATATGCGTGTTGGAAGTCACTTGGGTAATAGTGATCATAAAATAATAAGTTTTCAAGTATCCTTTAATAAGATGTGTAGTAGAGGGGCTACAAGGGCAATAAACTTCAGGAAGGCAGATTTCCAACGGTTGAGAGATGATCTTAGTGCAATAAACTGGGACGATGTCCTGAGACATAAAAGTACACAAAGCAAATGGGAGACGTTTATTAGCATCCTGAATAGGACCTGTGCACAATATATACCCTATGGGAATAAACATGCTAGAAATAGGAAGAAACCACTATGGCTAAAAAGGCTGTAAGGGGCGCAATAAGTGACAAAATGAAAGCATTTAGGGAATTAAAGCAAGTAGGTAGTGATGAGGCATTAAATAAATACAGAAAATTAAATAACATCTGTAAAAATCAAATCAAGGCAGCAAAGATTGAGAGAGAGAGACTCATTGTCAGAAAAAAAAAATCCCCAAATATTTTTTACATAAATAGTAAGATACTAAACTGGGTGAAATAGTGGATGAGGATGAGGAAAAAGCCAATATGCTAAATTACTTGACATCCCATGACAGACAACATGATCAGTGATAACAAAAATTCTCCCTTAAATGCCACCTGCTTAACCCAACAGGAAGTACAGCACCGCCTAAAAATCACTAAAATTGACAAATCCCTGGCTCCGGATGGGATACACCCCAGAGTACTGCAGGAATTAAGTACTGTCATAGATAGACCGTTATTATTAATATTTAAAGATTCCATAATAACAGGGTCTGTACCACAAGACTGGTGTATAGCAAATGTGGTGCCAATATTCAAAAAGGGGACAAAAACTGAACTTGGAAATTATAGGCCAGTAAACTTAACCTCTACTGTGGGTAAAATCCTAGAGGGTTTTCTAATAGATGCTATACTGGAATGTCTGAAGAAAAATAAGCTCATGACCCAATATCAACATGGGTTTATGAGGGACCGTTCTTGTCAAACTAATCTGATAGCTTCTATGAAGAGGTAAGTTCTGGACCAAAGAAATGCAGTGGACATGGTGTATATGGACTTTTCAAAAGCTTTTGATAGAGTGCCACACAAAAGGTTGATACATAAAATGAGAGCAATGATGATAGGGGAAATATGTGTAAGTGGGTTAAGGTGGTTATTAATGGATCAAACTCAGAATGGGTCACAGTTAACAGTGGGGTACCACAGGGGTCAATATTGGGCCCACTTTTTTTTAATATATTTATTAATGACCTTGTAGGGGGCATACAGAGAAGAATCTCAATATTTGCAGATGACACTAAACTCTGCAGGGTAATCAATACAGAGGAGGACAATTTTATATTACAGGAGGATTTATGTAAACTAGAAGCTTGGGCTGATAAATGGCAAATGAGCTTTAATAGATAAATGTAAGGTCATGCACTTGGGCAGAGGAAATAAAAGGTATAA